>BSBK01007985.1:105000-757946 GCA_027943335.1 Chamaecyparis obtusa | reverse complement strand
CTTCCAAACATATAGTACATGGAGTCTCCTCACCCATTCCAAGAGCCGTACAAAATTGACAATGGAATGATGAGCTAAGACTCCATTTGTTCAACCTGCCTGGTTCAAACCAATGATAGGGTACTTAACAAAAGAATTAACAAACTAGTTGGAATGCTTCAAAACTCAAGAAAAACACAACACAGAATAAAAAAACAACTTGTACTAACTTTTCCAATAGACACTGCGAGCTATCTAATCCATTAATCAACTGAAAACAAAGAAACAAAAAAACTCAAGAATTCACTAAAACCGTGTTACTCTACAAATCTTCTTAATTCCAAATTTTTTTCCCCCCAACCTTTTGCACAGATCGATGGAGGCCTCTTATAGTTGATCTGATGCCTAATTCAATGGTTTCATATAGTTACATAACCATCTTACTCGAAAATGCTCCCTTGCACAAATGTTGTCAATGTTGTGAATGACAACATTGACAACTTGTTACAACCTTTGGGATTTTGGTTCAAAACTTATTGTTCAAACACCATAAGACCCTAACCATTACTTAGTTAGGCTATTTTAGACCTCACATAGGCCACTTCTACACTTCTTTGCCCAATTTGACCCCTAAATGCTTCATTCCCACTTTTGCCACAATATTGGTAACTTGGGTACAAATTGGCACTTGCCTTCACAAAGGTCACACATGAGGACATCTCACAGTGATCGATTGTCCCTTGTGTAATTGCCACTTGAATGTATTGCTATTGAACCACATTAATGCTTTTCTTCTTCAACAAATGAGGACAGTCACTCTAAAGACAACATGATAATGTACACTCACTGTAAGGACAGTCACAAATGAGGACATCTCACAGTGACTGTCCCTTGTGTAATTGCCACTTGAATGTATTGCTATTGAACCACATTAATGCTTTTCTTCTTCAACAAATGAGGACAGTCACTCTAAAGAAACATGATAATGTACACTCACTGTAAGGATAGTCACAAATGAGGACATCTCACAGTGACTGTCCCTTGTGTAATTTCTGCTTGAATTACACAAGGGACAGTCATTGTGAGATGTCCTCATTTGTGACAAGGACAGTCACACATGAGGACATCTCATAGTGATTGTCCCTTGTGTAATTGCCACTTGAATGTATTGCTATTGAACCACATTAATGCTTTTCTTCTTCAACAAATGAGGACAGTCACTCTAAAGACAACATGATAATGTACACTCACTGTAAGGACAGTCACAAATGAGGACATCTCACAGTGACTATCCCTTGTGTAATTTCCGCTTGAATTACATAAGGGACAGTCATTGTGAGATGTCCTCATTTGTGACAAGGATAGTCACACATGAGGACATCTCACAGTGATTGTCCCTTGTGTAATTGTCACTTGAATGTATTGCTATTGAACCACATTAATGCTTTTCTTCTTCAACAAATGAGGACAGTCACTCTAAAGACAACATGATAATGTACACTCACTGTAAGGACAGTCACAAATGAGGACATCTCACAGTGACTGTCCCTTGTGTAATTGCCGCTTGAATTACACAAGGGACAGTCATTGTGAGATGTCCTCATTTGTGACAAGGACAGTCACACATGAGGACATCTCACAGTGATTGTCTGTAATGTCCCCTTTTTGGCTAACTTGGAAAACAGGAACAATTACTCCACTTCTCAGACTTACTCTATCAGATACTTACAATTAAACTAAGTAATGGAGGTTACTTAAGATATCAACCGCTATTTCAGATTCAATCACAATATGTGTGCAAGATGATATTGATACCAATATGTTTAATAGCACTGTCGGATATAATGATATGAAATATGCTATGAATATGATGTTTCCTATCACTTATAGTGATAGTATAATGATGCTATGTCTGATATAAACAATATCGATATACAATCAATAAGTATTGCTTACAGCAATGTATTTGCTGTGTCTGATATGATGATGTAATTATGCAAATGTGTAATATCGCTATGAGTGATATGTTGCTATTTCAAATTCTGAATTATATGCTTGCAACTTCAAATATTGATGCTGTTTCTGACTATCCTTTCTATCTGTGCAATCATGGTGTTGTCTCTGATTTGCAATGATAAACTTGAAACCAAACTGCCAAAGGCAGATGCTCTATTGAGTATATCCAAATATGGATAAGTAAATAAAGTTCTAATGATGCCTTGAGTGACTGACGAGAATGCATTCTTATATTGTCTTTAACAAATGAAGAGATGCTATGAATGAGACGTGTCTTGTTTCTTCCTCCATGTCCCTTTGTTAATCACACCTTTCCATAATCCGACAGTTCACATAATATTATTTCATTATTTTCTGATCATAGATAACTCCCAGATTGACTCAATATCAAATCTTTTTATGAAGGTAATCTTCCCTAATTGGTAGTGCAACCAGTAGTTAACATCCATTGTGTTTGTATTAGTTTGGTCTAACTATCATTAGTATTTAGTCAATCGATATTAACTCTTGCCTTATCCCATATTGTTATGATTATATCCAATCTTTCTACTCTGATATAAGTCGATATCATTTTCTGATAATTGTCCATTTATTGGTTGATTGCTGGTAATGGAGTTTGATCTTCAAATTGACTTCCATTCCTGTTAATACTTAAGGATACATTGTACTTATTATCCATGACTGATGCCTCATTCATCAATAGCTTGTGATATAATCACTGATGCTTTTGTGTTTCTACAAGATGTGGTTTATCTCAGACAATCGATAATCTTTCAATCCTTTAGTCGATATCCTCCTATGTGGTGTCTATTGATATAGATAGTAGAATTCAATCTAGTTTATGTTATTGTCATGATAACATAGGAAGTGATGGTGCATATTTGCTAGCGGGTCTTCATGTTTGATATTGCTTTATCGGATATGTCATTGTCTAAACTTGTGCAATTAATGATTATTTATAATATATGAATGGTTATCCTTCTTGCTTATCAATACATCTTCTGAAACACATAGCGACCTATCCCTTATTCATATCATGTTGATCTTGACTTCATAGTATTTGGTTCATTAATCATCCTCTCATGGTATCGATGTGTAATGACTAGTGATTGTTGTATCACTTCTTCATTCCTCATCGTGATAGATAATGCAGATGTTTAATGTAGATGTATATCGATTACAGATATTCGATATTGCTTTAAACGTTATTATTATTATTATTATTATTATTAATGTTATTGTTATTATTAAATATTATAATTAATGATGTTAGTAATATTAATAATATTATAATAAATATTATTATAGTGATAACATATTGTTTTATATTGAGAGGTTTATTAATATTATTTATATATTAAAATTATTATATCAATAATTGATTTAATATTATTACTTAATATATTATTATAATATAATATATATAATTTATTAATAATTATTTATTATTAATTTATATTATAATTATAATCATAATTATATTATTTATTAATATTTTAATATTATTTAATTAACATATTACTTATTATGCTAACTATATATTATTATTATCTTTTGATAATAATTATATATTATTGTTATATACCATTAATAATAGATTATTATATATCATCTAATCATTTTATTATTATACTAAGTTCAATATGTCACGGCTCATGACATTGTCCCTTGTGTAATTGCCACTTGAATGTATTGCTATTGAACCACATTAATGCTTTTCTTCTTCAACAAATGAGGACAGTCACTCTAAAGACAACATGATAATGTACACTCATTGTAAGGATAGTCACAAATGAGGACATCTCACAGTGACTGTCCCTTGTGTAATTGCCACTTGAATTACACAAGGGACAGTCATTGTGAGATGTCCTCATTTGTGACAAGGACAGTCACACATGAGGACATCTCACAGTGATTGTCCCTTGTGTAATTGCCACTTGAATGTATTGCTATTGAACCACATTAATGCTTTTCTTCTTCAACAAATGAGGACAGTCACTCTAAAGACACCATGATAATGTACACTCACTGTAAGGACAGTCACAAATGAGGACATCTCATAGTGACTGTCCCTTGTGTAATTGCCACTTGAATGTATTGCTATTCAGCCACATTAATGCTTTTCTTCTTCAACAAATGAGGATAGTCACTCTAAGGACAACATGATAATGTACACTCACTGTAAGTGTACATTATCATGTTGTATTACAAATGGACCTTATGTTGGTCGGGATATAAGTGCAAAAAAAAAAAGGAACGTTGTCATTTGTGTTTTCAACAACGCCGAGAGAGATTCCCTCCGCGAAATCAAGCGGGTTATCATTTGTGTTTTGAACAAAGCGGGTTGTCATTTGTGTTTTGAACAGCACCGAGAGAGATTCCCTCCGCGAAATCAAGCGGGTTGTCATTTGTATTTTCAACAGCGCCGAGAGAGATTCCCTCCGCAAAATCACAGCTACAATTTCTGAGTACGTTGGGTTTATTTTTCTTTTGTCATTATTATTTAATCTGGTATTCAGCTGTTAGAGAGCTAAAATACCCAGAAATGAGGACATATCTATGTTGAATTTATTGTTAGCGGCTTTGGTTATTTAGAATGCTTCCCCACAATACTTAATTACACAAGGGACAGTCACTGTGAGATGTCCTCATTTGTGACAAGGACAGTCACACATGAGGACATCTCACAGTGACTGTCCCTTGTGTAATTGCCACTTGAATGTATTGCTATTCAACCACATTTATGGGCCCGTTTGGACCACGACACATAGTAGCATCTACAGAGAAGAATATCCCAGGTGTAACAAGTTGTAAGAATATACCAACAGTTCTAAGAAGTTCCCTAGCACATAATAGCATCTACAGAGAAGAATATACAACATGAGGGCAGCCACTGTAAAGACAACATGATAATGTACACTCATTGTATGTGTACATTATCATGTTGTCTTTACAGTGACTGACCTCATTCAAGTGGCAATTACACAAGGGACAGTCACTGTGAGATGTCCTCATTTGTGACAAGGACAGTCACACATGAGGATATCTCACAGTGACTGTCCCTTGTGTAATTGCCACTTGAATGTATTGCTATTCAACCACATTTATGGGCCCGTTTGGACCACGGCACACAGTAGCATCTACAGAGAAGAATATCCCAGGTGTAACAAGTTGTAAGAATATACCAACAGTTCTAAGAAGTTCCCTAGCACATAGTAGCATCTTCTAATTGTCTATACCACTTCACAAGGTATTGTTTGCACACATTGTTTTTGGTTCTTTTGATGACCCTTGTTTTGAAATTGCTATTAGGCCTTGTAGCTTATATGTTTTGATTGCTGGAGAGCTTCTAAAGCTAAGCAAGAAGACCATTGCACGAGTTATAGCTGCGCGCTCAGGTTTGAAAATTGTATATTTTTTAATCTAATGTATATTTTAACTAGACTTTTAGCTTATTTTTGCTGTATATTTTAATCTAAAGGGAATCATGGATGTGAACTTGAAAGAATTTTGTACTTAGTTCTTATGGAGAGAATAGTAGTAGTTTACGGTCTAATATCAAATAGAGTTTTCCAATTATAGAAAGTTAATGAATTCTAATAGCTTATATGTTTTGATTGCTGGAGAGCTTCTAGAGCTAAGCAAGAAGACCATTGCACAAGTTATAGCCGCGCGCTCAGGTTTGAAAATTGTATATATTTTAATCTAATGTATATTTTAATCCTTTTGCCATGTCATGTAATATGTCTTGCCTTGTAGCTTATATGTTTTGAAATTGCTGTTAGGTCTTGTAGCTTATATGTTTTGATTGCTAGAGAGCTTCTAGAGCTAAGCAAGAAGACCATTGCACTAGTCGTAGCCGCGCGCTCAGGCATGAAAATTGTATATTTTTTAATCTAATGTATATTTTAACTAGACTTTTAAAATATTAAAGGATTTAACTAGGTCTAAGAAGATTTGTGTACTTTTGATAATTTTGCTTAGTCACTGAAAGTTGTAGACTGAAGTTTTCATAGCCCAATTTTTGCTTCCTACGAAGAATGATCATGTCAGATAATATAAGTGAAGAACAAAATAGGGAGACAATCGCTAGATTGTGGTCTAACTTGAAAAGAAAAGGTGATGGAAAATGTTATTGTCCCTGCAAAATTTGTAAGGGCTTAAACCGTAGAAGACTGCTAATCAAAACAGTTAAGAGACATTGTAGGGAGAATGGTCACATTGAAGGGGGGCATGACTATCATCCACTGGTAAGTTGTTCATTATATCATTTTAACAATTTATATACATATGAAATCACTTGATGATGAGTTGAAGATCATGGTTTATTTATGTTAATCAATTTTATATAGGTTGATCTCCCCAGGGAAGTACATGATATGGAGGAACATGGGGGTGTGAATATCCAAGGTGAAGATAATGATCCCATGGAAGATGACGATCATGCGCCAGAAAATACAATTGAAGATGATGGTATAAATACATTGATCCATGACACATTTAGTCCAAGCGGATCTGATCATGATGATGATGATAGCCTCAATGTACCTCTACTTGAGAAGGCATACGAGCCCCTATACAAAGACTCCCAAACAACTCTTCTCTCTGCTGTATTGTTGTTGTTGAACTTGAAGGTTATGAATGGTTTATCCAACATAACAATGTCACGTATGTTAAGGTATGTCATATATGTCTTTATAGTTAACAAAGGGTGAATAATGTACCACTAATATTGTTTATATTAACAACTTATATTTTTTGCTGTAGATTGATAGGCGAGTTTTTGTTACCACCATCAAATATTCTACCTCGCTCATATCGAGAATTATCTGCTATTATGAAAGATATTGGAATGGAGTATCAAGCAATACATGCTTGTCCCAATGATCATATTATATATTATAAAGAACATGAATTTGCAACACAATGCCCTGTATGTCATACGAGTAGATATCGAACAGATCGAATAACAAAAAAGGTGCCTCACAAGGTTCTTCGTTACATCCCCATTATTCCATGGATGCGACAATTATTCAGGTGTACTAGCTTGGCACAATTTATGGATTACCATGCACGCAATAGAAGTCGAGATGACATTATTTGAATCCCTGCGGATGGTTTGGCATTTATGCACATAGAGGAAAAGTGGCAACACTTCAAAGAAGAACCTCGTAATCTCAGGCTTTCATTGGCAGCGGATGGTGTCAATCCATTTGGAGAGATGAGATCTGTTTGCTCGGTGTGGCCTGTTTTTGTTATCAACAATAACATTCCTCCGTGGATGTCAATAAAGAGGGAGCACATTATGTTGGCAATGATTGTTCCAGGTATTTTATCATTTGATAGTTATTAATTTACATGTACTTACAAATCTTACAGTAAAATGGTCACAATAATTATGTAATGTTACTGTTCATTCAAGTAGGTAAATATCAAGTTAAAGATATGAATGTATATATTGAGCCTCTTATTGACGAGTTGGTGGAGTTATGGAACGGTGTCACTATGTATGACGTGTCTAGACCAATAGGACAAAGACAATTTCAATTCCATGCAATACTTGTATGGACAATACATGATGCCCCAGGGCTAACACATTTTTGTGGTATGTTATAGTGAATTCAAGTTGCGCATGATAATTCTAATTATAAAAATCAACATATTTAATAATCCAATTATATCATTATCTTGTAGGTCTTCAAACAAAGGGAAAATTTGCATGTCCAGTTTGTGGTCCAAAGATGAAATCTCGTCATTCAAAAAGTTTAGGAAAGCATGTGTTTGATGAGTACAGACACTTCCTCCACAGGAATCATAAGTATCGAAGTATGGAAAAACATCTTTTCAATGGGAAAGAAGAGACTACATCAAAGCCACGAAGAATGATACCTCGCCTATGGAAGTTGGAATATAATAGAATTAATCGTCGAGGTAATGTCGTTCCACTTAATGGTTTATGTTTGTAATTTATATATTTCTATTGTGATTTTTGTTTACTAATTATGTAATTGATGATCGTGAAGGTCGTCAAGGCACTACTGACAACCTTCCAAAGGGACTAAAAAGCTATCCCAGACAATTTAGTAGGTTGCCCTACTACGAGGACCTACAAATTGTGCATTTGTTTGATCTTATGCATGTTGGAAAGAATATAATAGAGACATTGTGGAAAATACTGGATGGAAGGCGTGACAAAGAAAAAATTGTCAAAATTTGTAATGACATTCATGAATCCAATCATGCACTGAAGAATTTCATTCACTCAAATAGCAATAGAGATCAGATTAATATAAGTGCCCTTCCTTGGTTATTAACGGAGCAGCAAAGTGATGCCATAAAAGAAGTCATACGAAAAATTTGATTTCCCACAGGATTTGCTAGAACATAAGCAATCTCATATCAAAGAAAAGTGAATTTGGGCCAGGGCTCAAAATGCATGATTGGCATACTTTCATCAAGGTAAGTTATGTTCTTCTGTATTTACAATATATTCATAAACTACGTGTACTATTCATTATGTTATGTTAGAAAATAATGAAATGATTGGTTTATAATTACTGCAGTACGTGCTACCTCTATCTCTCCCAGAGCACTTCAACAATAACATCAAACAAGTGATATATGATCTTGGAAAATACATGAGGTAAGCAGTAATATCTGTTCAATTTGTTGTATATATTTATTATATTCGCGATTTTTTTTTCTTGCTATGTAATCTATTGTATATTATTTTGTAAAGTCTCGTATTTATATATTTTTTGTGACTTGAATCTCTTAATGTAGGTGGTTGTCATCTAAAGAAATCCATAAAGAAGATATAAACTATTGGAAAAGAAGAATTCCTCATTTACTGTGTGAAATGCAAAAGTGTCTACCTCCAACTTTTTTCAATGCACAAGAACACTACCTCATACACCAAGTTGAGGAGATTGAATTGTGTGGACCTACACACACTAGGTCAATGTGGATGGTTGAGAGGCACTTGAAATCTTTGAAGGCTTTGGTTCGACAAAGAGCACATCCTGAGGGTTCTATGGTAGAGGGATACATGGTATACCAGACTATGGTGTACATTACTGAATATCTTCCTAAGTTTGCTTCAAATATCCATGTAGATCGCATTTGGGATCTCGACCCTTTTAAAAAATTCAAAGGGGAGTACTTGATGGGGAAAGGTAGATTGAGGAAAGTGACAGGTAATAAATTATAAGATGTTATTGTAATAAATTATTTCTTAATCTTCAAAATAAATCGGTTGTAAGTCGTCTATTTTTTTTTTGTACAGTTGCTCGAGAGTGGGATGCACTACATTTGTATATTGCAAACAATCTTGATTGGATGACGGTATGGATTGAATGATGTCAACATTCTGGTCACACATTAACATGGGAAGGTGTATCTTCATTGGTTAAAGAAGCTCATTGTAATGGAGATTCTAATGTTACGCAAAGGGAAATAGATTTAGCATATGGTTTAAGAAATTTCCAAGTACGTACAAAATTATTAATCACCCGTATGTTTATCAACTCATGATATAATAATTTTGACATGTTTCACATATTATTGCAGGTTAAACACCACAAGGGTATGTTCTGTAATGGTCAAAAATTTCGCATCAAAGTGTTGGATGACACGAAGAAAACTTGTGATTCTGGAATAACTGCAGTCTTTCAAGTGACTAATATTTCATCTAGAAATGACTTAGATCCTCAAGAGTCTAAAAATCAATACTATGGCATTTTGGATGATATACTTGAGTGCGACTTTAGTTCTTTCAAATTAGTACTCTTCGTTGTCAAATGGTACAGGCTATGACTTAATCCAAATGATCCTAATAGAACTGTTATTGAACATGATAATGGATTTACAATGGTTAACACAAGGTCGTTTGAGCTAGTTGGGGATGAGCCCTATGTTCTTCCAAGCCAATGTGAGCAGGTATTTTACTCAGAGGTTTCACATAAACCAGGTTGGTCATTTGTTGTTAGACATGAACCGAGAGGAAGGCCGATAAAGTATAATGTGATGGAAGAAGAAGATACCGAAGAAGTAGAAGATGATGTAGATGATGATCACGATCGACAATTATTGGATGATGTTCCTGAGACAAATTTTCATGAAGAAGAAGAAGAAGATGATGACGATGATGCTGCTACTGATGATGATGATGAAGATGATGTTGATGTTGATGATGATGATGTTGATGATGACGACAACGACGACAACGACGACGACGACGATGATGATGATGACGACGATGACGAGGATGATGATGATGATGATGATGATGATGATGATGATGATGATGATGAGGATGATGATGATGAAATTTAAAGGTATGCCATCAATCCTTAATGTATTTAATATTCATTTCTTGATAGAAATATATTTGTCTTAAATGGTTACATAGTTTATTCATTATCTATTTAAAAGCTACAAGTTTCAACTACAAACGAGGCTACTATCATGGGGGTGGTACATACTATTAAACCAACTTCTAATCAATGACTCCAACATACCATTTAGTTATTAAATTTTTGGCTAACATTTTTATACTTGATCTTTGACATAGGGGCACAATATGGAGCAACCGCCCGAAAGTGATGGTGACGATATTCCTAGCTCATCTACACATGAGCAGGTAAAACTCATTGTAATTGTGCAAACTAGATAGAAGCAAAATGTTATTTTTTTTAATGTTATTTTCTTCATTATTTTGGAGTAATTTTGATAATACTAATACTATTGTTGTCACAGAGGGCCAGTGGTCGGAGAGAGGGAAAGCAACCTGTAGTCCCTCAGGAGTCCCCCCTTGTGGACCCTTTTTTTATTGATTTAGCAGAGACCGATGACCCGATCGGTTCCATTAAAAAGCTGCTAAAGAAAATTGGGAAAGAACTTCTGCGTTTGGTATCCATACATCCTCAGACTCAGGAAATAAAAGACAGGGCAGCTGAGTTGTTGCACACTTCTGAAAACTTTAAAGTAAGTATTAATGAAATTTTTAATTATTACAAGAGTTCAATAATGGTTTTTATGTTATGCTCTTTTATGACATTAATTAAAATATGGATGCATTGTCTTTACAGAGTTATTTGCATAATTTTGAACCCCATTCCCATGATGAGGCCGGTACTGCAAGTGGTTCAGGTAGATCACATGTTCCATTCCCCACTTGTGTTTTCCACTGAATATATATAGGAATGATCATAATCATTGACAATACATGCTCGAACTATCTTTTTTTTTAATGCTCTAACAATCTTGTCCATGCTAGTCCACGCGTTCTATATTTATGCATGCTCTAAAAATTTTATTCTTCAGCTCCTTTCCATGATGATATGACAACGCCGCCTCCATCTAGGATAGCCACAAATGTCTTGCCGACTGCCATGTCAACAACACACAGCCTAAATGCACCAACTGTTGCACCATCTACTGGTACACAAATCCCTCTTTTTCTCTCTTTTGTTATGTGTTTAAGTGTTATGTGTTTACGATGTAGATCCCTTGATTGTGTTTGTGCCATGGGTGCTCTGCACCAATTTATTTCCCTTGAAGTATTATTTCTTGGAGGCATTTGATAATGGTTTTCATTTTTTGCAATAGGAGATGCAACAAGTCCCGATGCAACATCATTTCCTGGATGTTCCCGTGTTCCTAGTACGGGAATGGTGAAGGATTGCGTATTGACCATCAGCGACGATGAAGGCATTCCCTTAAAAGTAGCCAAAGTTCCAGGTACTTTAAAGTTATTATTATTCTATAGTGATATAATAGTAATTTAGTTTTTGATCACTCTTCATCGACTAATGATCCCATGATTATTTTGTAGGGAATGATATTTTTTGGCGAAAACTTGGTGACGAGTGTTTGTGGATATTCGGGCCCACCCTACGTACATGGTGGAACATCATATCCTAACTAAAACCCCAAACCACTATTTTGATTTCATATCATTGCTAGAATAGTTTTCCTTTTCATCAATTTCTTGAACTATATTAAAGGTAGCTTCTCTTCATTTATGAGTCTAACATGTTTTTTTTTACTTAAAAGGTGGAATAACCAAGATAAAAAGTTGAAGGATGATCTTGTACATAGTATGACCCAGCTTTTTGGACCTCGTGCATTCGAGAGAAACAAGCTCCTTGAAAAAGCTGGTTTATGTTTGAAGTATATTAGGGACCAGTACAGGAAATATTTAGAGGTTAACCCAAGGCACGAGTGTCCACCCTATGTTCTTGAGGCTGAGTGGCAGGCTTTGATTTTGGATGGAAAGTATAAAGCCGACATGAAAAAAGGAATTACGCCAGTAGAGAGTAGAGCAAGGTATGTGATACTTTTGAGAATGTAATTATGTACTAATTAACCTCTAAATTTTTCCTGTATTGGTCTCTAACATATTTCAAACTTTTCATAGATTGCCTGACACATCAAAGGCAACAAAGGCAAGATTAGAAAAGCACGGGACACACAAGCTCGGCTCTGGTGGTTTTTCCAAACTTCAAGCACGAGTTGTAAGTATTAGTAAATGAAAACTTGTATCAATTTTTTTATATATTGCAAGGAAATTTTTTTTGATCAAACAATGCAAGTAAAATTCACCATACCAAGCAAAAATGTAGGGGTCAGAGTTCAATAGATGCCTCACAGAAGAGGACAAGAGAATTGGCTTCCAACAAGGCTATAGAGCCATGGCTGAACGGCTACGAGCTGAAATCAGTGTGCAAGGTTCAAATAATGATGCATTTGAGACAGGTAAATAAGCTAAATGAAATTTATTTCAAATTGAATACTTTACCAATTAGTCTATTTGATGTTAAGTTCTAATATAAAGTGAGTATATCTGTTTTAAGAAAGCAATGATAACAATGTGTAGGATATTGGAATGCAGCCTGACAATCCTTCTACACAATCTATGCATAATGAAGGTTCGCATGATGTGCATCCTAGTGGTGGAGGTATACATTTGCTATTAAAATTTTTATATGTAATTACAATTGGTGTTTGGATTAATGTAACATTTTGTATAGCAACTGTAGAGGATCGAGGGGTCGGTGCTCATGAGCATGTTGAGGTTGAGTCTAGACAAAATGATGTGGCCAGATCAGGTAATTAAAGAGCGCCACAGTTATGTTCTTTAAAATAATTAAATACTTGTAACAATTATAATTAAATATTTTAAATTTAACTCTTTTATTTTTTATTGTAGAGGACCCCCCTTTGCAGCAGCATAGGAATTTGAGATCATCAAGAACAGAGAACAAAGCAACTGATGAGGGGGGGTATTGATGATAACACTGATGCTCCTCTTAGAGCTTACATAGAAAAAAAAATTAGAAAGAGAAAAAAGAAATGATTGTCATCTAAATACCTTAATTGATAATGACTGAATTTTATGTCTCAATGAATTTAATTATGTGCTAATGAATGTTCATGAATTATGTGTTTATTTTCATATTGATGAATGTTGCGTGTTAACGAATCTAATGTGTTAATGAATGTTATCATGTGATATTGATTGAATGTTACATTTTATTAATAATTGAAAGAATGAATGAATGTTAGATGTTAACGGGGAATGTAGAGTGATGTTAGGGGGAGGGGGGTGGGGCCAAATGAGCTTCCACCTTCACGTGGTTGGCCCTGTTTAGTAGAGAATATTAAACTATATTCTCGAAACAAAGTGAAGCTCAATAAGATACTAAATGAGTCAAAATGGTTATCAAGGTCCTCTATCCATAAGATACTTGTAGTCAAAATGGTTATTAATAAGATACTTGTAGTCAAAATGGTTATCTAGGTCCTCTATCCATTCCATAAGTTCTTCACCATTCACACTTCCTCCATAACAAGGAATGTGCTCTAGGTTAGTCATGAAGCCTAGCATGGACTCTCTGTCAGATAGAGCCACTATTTCAGAGTCTTTTCTGTGCATTTCCTTCAAGCATTGTACAGTGTACGGATGTGAAAGGGAGGGAAGACCAGTGTGGAAGTTAGAGTATTTATATCTTATGCTTTGAGAGTTTATTTGGTAGATTCAAGACACCTTATATCAAAGTTATTCCTTTTTCTTATCTGTTGTTCTGTTAAACCCTCATTTTTTGGGTTATTGCATTCAAATGGCCTTAACTTGCAAATAAACCATAGGATATCCTCTGTTCTTTGTAAAATGCAAGTTAAGGGGGTTTATTTTCATATTTTAAAAGCTTTGGAATAGGATACTAAGCCAGAGAATTTCGAGAGCAAGCCCTAGGTCAAGAATCTCAATGTTCTTGACTAGGAGTTGATGGATTATGCGAGATCAGAGGGTAGCGGCAAGTAAAGGACCTCAAACCTTGTTGAATCTAGATCTTTAGAGCATGGTGGACATCTTCAAACTCTGATCTTGGTTTCATGCACCCATTTTCAATGCCTTGTTTTGGAACCCACACCCAAAGGCATGCATTAGGTCTGCGGACTCAATAAGGACATTGATATGCTGGAGTGGAGTCAGGGTCTGGGAGTTGGAGGATTGTTAGAACATCAAAAAGGGTACTCAAAAAACATATAAGTTCATAAGGTCCTTTGTCAAATTGAAGAGTTATTGCTGCAGAATAGGTTTTGGAGACCTACTAGAGTCACTAGGTCTATTTGGACCCGTTTGGACCACGACACACAGTAGCATCTACAGAGAAGAAGTTTGGTATGCAATGGTCTTGAAACCTCCTGAGAAATTCTTGGTATGCATTTGTGTGGTGCAAAAGCTTCGTTGAAAGAGAAAAAGAAGAAAAGAATAGAAATGATTTTTTTTCTTTTTATGTCATATACTGTAACTAGCTACTTATAACTTGAAAAAATTATTATAACCATTTGAAATTGAAACTTAGTTTAATGTGAAACTGAGAACTACTTTATTAGAGCTTTCTATGATTTAGATTCAGACATCAAGAACATTGTTTGCCTAATATTGTGATTAATGTTTATTTATTAATATCTCATACTGACAAACAATTGATAATTGTAGGGAAAACGTCATTGGGGGTCTTTGAGGATCCACCAGAAGCCAAGGAGAAAATGTATTCAAATGCTAAAGATGGTGTAACAGTCCTTACAGCTGTTGAACCTTGCTGTGTAGATCATCTCCGATTCTCCAAGTTCAACAGTACTGTGGTATTCCTTTGGATACTTCTAATGGTAAATTTCAGACATCAAGTTCTTTTCGTATGAAACTACTACATTTGTAATCTGTAGTTTTAAACTTTTAGTTTATAAATGTTCATCAGCTTTAGTTCGTATGCTACCATTTCAAGTATGATTAATGAAGTTACCTTTATCACAGGATGAAAGTGAGTAGTCAGCATACTGGTACGGAGCTGGCAGCATTGATACGGTGACTAGGGCATCGTTTAATGGTGGTATTGTGTTTTCCTGTGTTTAGGGCATCGGCCTTTTGAAGCATTGCCTTCATCTTTCTTAAGTCTGAGTTTTAAGTTTGTTTATCTCTCTCGGCGCTGTTGAAAATACAAATGACAATGTTCTTGTTTATTTTGCCCTTATATCCCGATGTGATTTCGTGGAGGGTTACAGCGCTGTTGAAAACACAAATGAAAACACAAATCCCTTGTGTAATTGCCACTTGAAGGAGGACAGTCACTGTAAAGACAACATGATAATGTACACTTACAGTGAGTGTACATTATCATGTTGTCTTTAGAGTGACTATCCTCATTTGTTGAAGAAGAAAAGCATTAATGTGGCTGAATAGAAATACATTCAAGTGGCAATCGCACAAGGGACAGTCACTGTGAGATGTCCTCATTTGTGACTGTCCTTACAGTGAGTGTACATTATCATGTTGTCTTTAGAGTGACTGTCCTCATTTGTTGAAGAAGAAAAGCATTAATGTTGTTCAATAGCAATACATTCAAGTGGCAATTACACAAGGGACAATCGATCACTGTGAGATGTCCTCATGTGTGACTATCCTTGTCACAAATGAGGACATCTCACAATGACTGTCCCTTCTGTAATTGCCACTTGAATGAGGACAGTCACTGTAAAGACAACATGATAATGTACACATACAATGAGTGTACATTATCATGTTGTCTTTACAGTGGCTGCCCTCATGTTGTATATTCTTCTCTGTAGATGCTACTATGTGCTAGGGAACTTCTTAGAACTGTTGGTATATTCTTACAACTTGTTACACCTAGGATATTCTTCTCTGTAGATGCTATTGTGTGCCATGGTCCAAACAGGCCCATAAATGTGGTTGAATAGCAATACATTCAAGTGGCAATTACACAAGGGACAGTCACTGTGAGATGTCCTCATGTGTGACTGTCCTTGTCACAAATGAGGACATCTCACAGTGACTGTCCCTTGTGTAATTGCCACTTGAAGGAAAAAAGCATTAATGTGGTTCAATAGCAATGTATTCAAGCAGCAATTACACAAGGTATAATCACTCTGAGATTTCCTCATTTGTGACTATCCTTACAGTGAGTGTACATTATCATGTTGTCTTTACAGTGACTGTCCTCATTTGTTGAAGGAAAAAAGCATTAATGTGGTTCAATAGTGATGAAGAGTAGTCAGGGATTTTAGAATATACAAATATACATCCTTAACTCTCATTCCACCAAGGAAGAAGGAATTCCAATGGTTGAAACGTGAGTTAAGGTCTTTACATCAGTCAAACCCTGAAAATGAGGGTTTGTAAACAATGCACAGAAAATTTGAAATAACTTAGATATAAAACAAAGAGAATCAATCAAACCAACTTCCAAAGCATCAGATGTCACTATTACAACTTCCAGGCAAATTTTATCATCCAACCACCATCTGTACAGCCGTACAGAGTTCATTTTTCACCAGAAATGCACTAAAACAGGGTTATTTTTATTTTTTATGAAAGCAAAATGATTACAATACTAGTTCTTTGTCTGTCTTCGACCATTTGAAGCCTAAAATAGGCTCTCCAAACGTTGGTTCAACCATCTAGGTGGTTAGAACAGTTTATCCAACAAATGTCAACTTTGCTAAGCAACTTTTAAAGTTGCATTACAACTTTGCAAACAGCTTTGCCGAGAAGGTTAAAAATGTGTTGTGAAACTTTAGGAACCTTATTAAAGTTATTTTGGACCTTCAAACTTCTTAACAACATCTAAAAGACACCTAATAAACACTTACTATGCTCATTTCATCCAAGGACTCAAAAGATGCCCAAGGTTTATAAGTCACCAAGGGGTCTTGTGTCCAACAAGTGGATGTTTATAAGGAGATAAAATCAATCCTTAATATTTATTACAAACCAAGAAAACATCTAAAACTCCTATTCTAATTTATTGTCATTCAAAAAGACTCTGATTTGTCATTCAAAAAGACTCTGATTTGTCAATCAAAAGGACCTTTCACCAGTCAATCCTTCAAAGCTCCAAGGTGAAAATCTTATGTTCCAATTGATAGGATTTGACTCCTTGGCTTCATGGAAACTTCCTTCAATCATGGTGTCTTTGGCTTGCATTAGGGATGCCCCTGCATCAAATAGCAATGCATTCAAGTGGCAATTACACAAGGGACAGTACATGCCCATTAAAGTTGGTGTTTTGTTATCCAGCATGACAATGGAGACAACATACTCTGTGTCAATTTTACTGATCAAATTTCCCTCCGCCAGGCAAAGCAACAATCTGGGTATGATAAGGTGAAATTTTGTAGTCCTTTTGGGTATGATAATAGTTCCAGTTTCCAATAAGATGGTTCATTTTTATAATCTAGCTTCAATTTCTCTTGTGAAAATCTTTTTTTCATTTTATGGGTGGTAAAATATAATTATTATGCTAGAGGTGTGTACTTATGGATGATAATGAAACAAAATGATAAGATTTAAGACTCTTTTTTTTTTTTTAAATAGCAATTTAAGTTTCCTTCTATTATAAATTACTGTTTTTCTATTTTTTAATGTATCTTTCCAGATCTTTTATATCAATTTTATTTATGAAATATAAATATATTAATAATGTTTTAGTGTTTTTAGGATTAGTTTATATCAATTCTATGTATCATCATTCGTCATTCAATTGTCAGTATTATTAATTTAGACTGTGCAATTGTAGAACTACTCGAATATGGGTTGGATGGATACTCAAGTAGGGGAACCCTCCTCAAATATCTCAAGCAGTGAACTTGGAAAAATGTGTCCTGAAGGAACCCTTTCCATCAGAGAGATAAAAGTACAAACAAGTAAAAGAAGCAGGCTCTGCAAATATGTTTTTGAGAAGAAAAATGATAGATTATTCGAGTATGGTTCATGAGGTATATCTAAAAAGACATTTTTTTTCTTATTATAATAAAAGAGGAAGTTGTGAATGTCAAAGTTGAGTGAAACAAAAATTATTTTCATCAAATTTTGTTAGGCTTGCTTTTGGGAATAGTTTCTTACAATATTGCTATTAAGATTTTTATTGTGTAGTTTTTAGATTAGGTTTATAAAATTATATTTCATGAGTAGTGATTCATATTAATCAATTAACAATACTTTTGGAAGGTATTTTCAATGTGTCAAATTTTGATATTTTTACAAGAATTAGATTGTGTAATTTTTTTAATTAAAGTCATTGACTCATATTTCATAAATAATAGTTCTCATGAATCCATCTCTTATAAGATTGAATAGTCTATTTAGGAAGTATTTCTGATAGTATGTCAAATTATGATATTACTATTACCATTAGATTGCATGGCTTTGAAGTCAACCTCGTTGACCCATATTCGTCTTTGTAGATGCTACTATGTGCTAGGGAACTTCTTAGAACTGTTGGTATATTCTTACAACTTGTTACACCTGGGATATTCTTCTCTGTAGATGCTACTATGTGCCGCGGTCCAAATGAGCCCATAAATGTGGTTGAATAGCAATACATTCAAGTGGCAATTACACAAGGGACAGTCACTGTGAGATGTCCTCATGTGTGACTGTCCTTGTCACAAATGAGGACATCTCACAGTGACTGTCCCTTGTGTAATTTCCACTTGAATGAGGACAGTCACTGTAAAGACAACATGATAATGTACACATACAATGAGTGTACATTATCATGTTGTCTTTACAGTGGCTGCCCTCATGTTGTATATTCTTCTCTGTAGATACTACTATGTGCTAGGGAACTTCTTAGAACTGTTGGTATATTCTTACAACTTGTTACACCTGGGATATTCTTCTCTGTAGATGCTACTGTGTGCTGTGGTCCAAATGGGCCCATAAATGTGGTTGAATAGCAATACATTCAAGTGGAAATTACACAAGGGACAGTCACTGTGAGATGTCCTCATGTGTGACTGTCCTTGTCACAAATGAGGACATCTCACAGTGACTGTCCCTTGTGTAATTGCCACTTGAATGAGGACAGTCACTGTAAAGACAACATGATAATGTACACAAGTACCATGAAGGTAGTTGCAAGTTAGGGCTGTTTCATTGCATACCCGAAACAATGAAGATGTTACGGTCCACAAAATGTTTGTGCTTGAAAGATGAACAAATAAAATTAAACTTCTAAATAACCAAAGCCGCTAACAATAAATTCAACACAGATATGTCCTCATTTCTGGGTATTTTAGCTCTGTAACAACTGAATACCAGATTACATAATAATGACAAAAGAAAAATAAACCCAACGTACTCAGAAATTGTAGCTGTGATTTCGCGGAGGGAATCTCTCTCGGCACTGTTGAAAATACAAATGACAACGTTTCTCTACATTATCATGTTGCCTTTACAGTGACTGTCCCTTGTGTAATTGCCACTTGAAGGAGGACATTCATTGTAAAGACAACATGATAATGTACACTTACAGCCCGTGTACATTATCATGTTGTCTTTAGAGTGACTATCCTCATTTGTTGAAGAAGAAAAGCATTAATGTGGCTGAATAGCAATACATTCAAGTGGCAATTACACAAGGGACAGTCACTGTGAGATGTCCTCATTTGTGACTATCCTTACAGTGAGTGTACATTATCATGTTGTCTTTATAGTGACTATCCTCATTTGTTGAAGGAAAAAAGCATTAATGTGGTTCATTAGCAATGTATTCCCAGCATCTGTACCTGCATCTCTCTTATATACTACAAGTTGCTTGCCATCAGAAATTGCAGTTCCCTCACGTGACATTGATGGTGAAGTGTTCTTTTCAAAACCATCATCTGTGGTTACCAATGCTCCTGTTTTAGGCAATAAGTTTGTTGCATTCCATGAGCCATTGGTCAAGTTTCTTCTACGAGCTTCTGATGCCTCAAAATCTAAGCAGCGCCTACGCATGCCTCGTTGTGGTTGATTATCATTCTGTACATGAATTATAATGAGTAATCAGTTTTGGGCCTTGGAATCTTGTATGTAACATGCACAGGCATTTCATGGCTAAATGAATCTATTTTAAAAGCATCAACTTTTCTTACATGATGCTGGATACATAAGTAGAACAAGCGTATATCAAATTGGAAGCAATCAGAACTCCACAATGACATATTATTTAGAGTACTCTTCAGTTTAAGTAATAATGCATATATTGACACTGTAAAGACAACATGATAATGTACACTCACTGTAAAGACAACATGATAATGTACACTCACTGTAAGGACAGTCACAAATGAGGACATCTCACTGTGACTGTCCCTAGTGTAATTGCCACTTGAATGTATTGCTATTCAGCCACATTAATGCTTTTCTTCTTCAACAAATGAGGATAGTCACTGTAAAGACAACATGATAATGTACACTCACTGTGAGTGTACATTATCATGTTGTCTTTACAGTGACTATCCTCATTTGTTGAAGAAGAAAAGCATTAATGTGGCTGAATAGCAATACATTCAAGTGGCAATTACACAAGGGACAGTCACTGTGAGATGTCCTCATTTGTGACTATCCTTACAGTGAGTGTACATTATCATGTTGTCTTTACAGTGGCTGTCCTCATTTGTTGAAAGAAAAAAGCATTAATGTGGTTCATTAGCAATGTATTAAAGACATTTTTTTTTTTAGTCCACCCACGGGAGTCGCAATTGCGATGGGAACCCGTCGTAATGCGATGCAGGTGCCCGTCGCAATTGCTTGGGAGGCCCGTCGCAATTGCGACGGCCCTCCGAAGCCATGCGACGGGGGGGGCGACGCCCATGCCGCTAACAAATCTTAGCCACATTGCGACGGGAGGGGCGCCGCAATTGCGATGGCTACCCATAGACGTCGCAATTTGCGACTAAAAAATAGCGATGTCTATGGGTGTTGCTATTGCGACACATAGCCATCGCAAAATGCCCCCAAATGTATTAGTGGAGATCCCTTGGTTATATACCCAAGGTGATCACAAAGGATTGCATGAGATAATGACAATTGTCATTGTCTCATTACATAAAAATCAAGAGACAACTTATCACCCACCCAAGGTGGAATCACATGTCCACCAAAGGTGGATCATCCTCTAATGTGTAATAAAGTGGTAAGTGCACTAAAGGTGGAGTCAACACATAAAGTGGAATGAGATAACATTATAACATTGCCTAAAGTGGAAATTCTCCTAAAAGCTCTAGTGTAATTCCCTAAGTAAGCTTAAGTAAAGTGTAATTAGTACCTAGGTGTGAATTAACCAAAGTAAAATGCCTTAATTATACCAAATCCCCCTCTTAAGTGTAACTTAGGGAGAATGTACAAAAGATAATAGTGCAAGATGGGTCTTGGCTACTAGGCCATGTTACGTACCCATGTACAAATGTAAATCAATCTCTCATAAATGGAGAAAAAGAGAAAACCAAATGAGAGAAAACTCCCCTCCAAAAGAGAGATAAAAATACACAATGCTCTCAATGATGTATGAGAAGAATTAAACCTTATATGAGGAAAAAATCCCCCCTAATAAGAGAGAAGAGAAAAGACCATGAAGCCCCCTCCCCCACCTCCAATGTCAAATCTCCTACAAATGTGGTCTAAAATGATGACCAATACTCCTCCATATGAAGAAAATAAAGTGAATGCTTCTCCAAGAATGTCAAAGTGTGTCAAAACTAGGTATCAATATTGATGAAGAATTGATGATAAATCACTCATTGCAATGTAATAGACTTTAGACATGGAAACACCTACTTGAGCATCAACTTGATACTTGCCTATGAGAGATTGGTACATTTTAAGTCTCAATTGGAGCCATGCACCAAGTCTCACAATATAATTCACAATCTACTAAGTACGAATGGATTACATCAAATATGTCATCAATGACAAATTACAAAGAAGGATGACACTCTATTAGTGTGTGTATAGCATAGCTCATGTGATAGAATACAACATAGATGCAAAGTTGGGAACTATTAATTAAGCCACCAAGAATGTGATGAAAATGATCATTAATGATGCCCTCTAATTAGATTGATGTGCCAAGAAAATATAGGAGTAACTAACCCCCTTGGCTGCTGATTGGAAGACAAATCACTACAACAGGTATGGTAGGTGGACTAAAAATTGTTTTCCAATTTTACATATTTATTTGCAATTTTGTTTTAAAAAACTTATGAAAAGGTTATTAAAAAAACCCACAAAAAACTTTATAACCAAGAATGAAGACAAAAATCACCACAAAAAACTTTATAACCAAGAATAAAGAAAAATAATCTTTAAAAAAAACAAAACTTTATTTAAAATAAATAAAGAAAAATAAATTTTTTAATGAAAAAACTTTATTAAAGAAAAAAAATCTTTTCTTTTCTTCTTGGACCTTCCATTTCAGTGACTACAGTTGCCACAATTAGGCTATAATAGACTTAGATCACTATGCAAAAAACTAAAGCATGTGCAATATAATTGCAAAAAAAATCGAGTCAGTATGAACTCAAACAAGGCCTTAGAAGTTGTAAAAATGAGATTATACAATTTTCTAAAAACTTCACACATTGAAATCAGAAACCACTTGTACCAATGTGTAGAGCATGAAATTCTACCCCAATTTTTAAAAAAATAAAGTTCAAAAAAGGAGTCTGAGTGACTAATATATTGTTGTTTGCAAATTGCCTACACAATTATGACATTTAAATCATTGTTGCACCTCCAAACTTCAAATGGCTATAGATTTGACCTCTAGTATTCTATTTGGATGAAACAAGAGTTGATCTTGGGGTTTTTTGACCTCCTCAATGTGATGCCAACCTCTAATTTGCACTAGAAAGCTCTAATTTTTTTATGCAATAGAAATCCACAAAGAGGACCCCCAAACTCCACAAAAATACTCTCAAATGGAAAACCAATGACACTCTAAAAGCTTTGATACCATGTAAGATTTGGCTATGAAGGAAGACACAATATCTAGAGGCAATGGGAAACACAATAACAAGAGAGAATGAACATGACAAGAATGAACTGTATTCTCAACAAGAATGCAATAAAATAGATACAATGGATGATAGTGAATAGGAGAGTCTTTGGTTATATAGCTAAGGTGAGTACAATAGAGTGAATGGGATAATGATGGGTCTCATTAACTCATTACTTGATAATCACGAGACAACTTATCACCCAACCAAGGTAGAATCACATGTCCACCAAAGGTGGATCATCTTCTAATGTATAATAAAGTGATAAGTGCACTAAAGGTGGAGTCAACACATAAAGTGGCATGTGATAACATGATAACACCACCTAAAGTGGAAATTCTCCTAAAAGCTCCCATGCAATTCTCTAAGTAAGCTTATGTAAAGTGTAATTAGTACCTAGGTGTGAATTAACCAAGATAAAATGCTTTAATTGCACCAGCAATAGATGCAAATACATAAAGTAGATGACAATGTGAAATGGTGTCTATGACCTTGATTTTAGATTTGTGATCTTGTATTCTTCAATAGTTTCCAAAAAAGGTTCAAAAAAGGTTCTTTCACAAAAGGGCCCTTAAGGTAAATTTTATAAGGTACAAATTATAGGAAGATAGTTTATTGCATCATAGGGGATATATTTATGTACTCATAGTTGGGTATATTTGTAACTTGATTTCATCTAAGGTGTGTATGTCCCCTTATGATATACATCTTGGAGTGAAGAAAATGTATGTCAATCTTTGTTAGTTATATGTATTGAGATATAGATTATTTTGTAGCCAATTTTCTTGAGTGTTAGATAGCCCAAGTAGAGCATCAACACTTGGAAAGAATACTACATCCTCATGAGATACTAAAATGGAAATGAGATGCCATTTTAATGGGTTTGTATTGCTAGGTTACCTTTGTCTTCGAGATATAATGATGCTAGATAATAGAGATAGTTGACTAGTGTAATATAGGGATATAAGATCTAAACCTAGACACAAACTAGACATCAAACCATGTCCCATATATTGCATTAAAGTACAAATAACACATATAACTATAAACCCTTGGGGGAGTTGGACACAATGCGTTGATTGTTCTCTTTAGTGCTTTTGATTTGATTTGGGATGAGATTAGAAAGTGGTAATGAAAGAATTAGGTCATAATGCCTATAAATGAAAGCATGCAAATAAACTAAGAAAACAAAATGATAAGTATAAACTATTGAAGAGCTAAAAGCTAGAGCTAAGCTACAAATGTGCACATGTAAGTACAAGATGATTTGTCCTTGGCTGGACACTATGAATAGGTGTCTTTGTCCCAAATCACTTCAAATTGAATACTTAAATCAAATCTAGTATTAGGAGATTTTACAACCTTTCTTTGGAAACTTTTGAGAAAACTTAGCTAGACTATGGTGACTAGGAACCTTAGTCCTTAGCATAGTGACACTAACTGCCAGTGTCCTCATGTTGTAATCTTCAAAAATCTTCTATTTCTTCACCCTAAAACCTCTAATATTTTTAATTTTCACCAATCACCTACATTTGAACTTGCACAAGAGAGAGGAAAAGGTGTTTGTATTGTATAGGGTCTTTTCCTTAAGTAAGCTATAGGTTTGGAACCAACCCAAAAATAATGTTGAGTACATAAAAAGGAAATCTTAAATCTTAAGTAAATGCTCGAATTGAAATGGTTATACCCTTTATTGATGATGTGTGCTCTTGGAATGATTCCTCCAAATGTTGATGTAATAACATGATGTATCATCACAAAATCCACCAGAAACTCATACTTGAATATTTTTTATTGTAGTCTTCTTGATGCCTCTTGGATCAAATCTACTCCTGAGAAATAATGGCTCTTGAGAGGAACTTGTAGATGTGTTGTGATTGAAGATTATTTTAACTTGAGGATGTGCTTTATATAGCTTCCTCAAGGTGATTTTTTTCAAAAAGGCTAACCTATACTGGTCACATCCCAATTCCAAGGCTAGATTTTGGAATCCTAAGGTCTCCATGCTATCCACCCTTAATTTTAGCTCATAAAAAGGCAATGAGATGCTTCCATATTCTACACATAGTCTACAATTATATAATTGGTCTAACACTTTTTGGCTCAAATTTAATGGTCAAATAGATAATAGGGCCTAGTTATCAAATTTGAAATCCACATTAGTGTTAATGAAATTGAAGTGGGGCCTTTATTGTATTGAACACTTAAAGTAAGGGCCCAAAAGGGATTGTGTTGATATTTAAAATAAAATAAGACTCATATCTTTGATTCAAATATAAAAGTGGTCCCAAACATGCTTAGAGGAGAGGACAGCTAAAATGAGTTCCAAGAGAGTGTGAAATTGGATTCATTAATAAAAGGAGTTAAATTTATGACACTACATTTAGGCCCCACCTAAGTGGGATTATGAATTTATTGTTAGACTCACAATAAAGTATAAATAAAGAGATAGAGCATTTGAGAGAAAGACAAGCTAGGGATAGGATGCCACCAAGTTTGAGGGATGATTAATCCTCCAACCATAGGATCATATCAATCTATGAAAATACCTTTAAATTCACACAAAGAAAATAATGTCCATACTAAAAAAAAGGTTCAAAGTCAACTAGTTGAAAAGACCTCAATGCCAAAATGTCTGAACCATTAATATCATTCTTGGCATGTTATTACAAGAGCACATGTGGTCTTATAGAAGGAACAATGTTGTACACCAATTAAAGGGAGATGAATACATGAATGAATATATTAATTTCACTGGCCAACAAGATGTGTTATGTTGGGTGAATCATGTGGTGCAACAAAACAATCACACTACCAAGCCACACTATGCTAGGTAATCAATGTCTACAAAGACACCAATCAACAACAACAACCAACATCTACATAGGAATGATAAAAAATAATTACACTAGCAAGCCACACTATACTAGATGATCAACAACAAAGCTTCATAACCACACCTTAGGGTTTCTATTTAATGCAACTCCACCTTTTTGGGGGGCACATCGATTAATAACTACAAAGCAAGAAGAAGGACTCATATGCACTCCTTAAGATTTCAACATGCATCCATGTTGATATCTTAAGTAAGATAGAGATTCACCTCAAGGATAAACACCTTCGACACCAAGGAGACATCTGTAAAAAAAATGCATGTATTCGAATCTATGAAGAAAGATCCTTGTACAAGATGTGTTTCTTTAAGAAAGGAAGACATGTTGTAAAATAGATATCTTGCCAAAATGAAAAGGGATCCTTATCAAGGATGCATGACTATCAAAGGGGGAGGAAGAGATATTTTCCTACATATATCTACTTCCAAGAGGAGATCTTCAATAAAGACGACGTATAATTAAACTAAGAAAGGGGGATGACAAGAATACACACCTTCCCAATTGATAGAAAAGAGGATCCTTGGTGAAGGATTACACACTTTCTATCCCAAGGGAGAGATCATTTATAATAGACATACAATTTCAAGAAAGGAAGGGGTCCCAATCAAGGATGCAAATGTCAAAGCAAAGTGAAAATCCATGTGAAGAACAAACAACTCTATTCAAGAAAGGGTATCAACTTATAAAAGATTCAACTCAACAAAGGGAAAGTGGATCCTTAGGAAGGGATAATCATTGATAACTATTCTTGCCCCCCAGCACAAAGAAAATAATAAATGAGCTATTATGTTTCTCACCTAGTATGCTTGCACATGAAATTGTATCACCATAAATTATAATGAGCCCCCAATAGGTAAGCTACCAATGCCACATAGTGAGGAATAACTTAATAGGAGCTAAATGTTATTTAAAAAGGTCATGAAAAATGTTCCAATCATTGTCACTTGTCATTCGAATAATACTATAATTAATGAATTAATGAGTTTTACACCTCAAATCATGGCATTCACTAGTTGTATGGCCACAAATTTGACAATACACACAAACAAAAGTATTTTCTTGATTTTGTTTATGATTTTTCCTTCAACTGTTCAAAGAAAGAGTAATCATTTTGGCTCTAAGATGCTCAAACAATATATTCACTTGTTGTGATGATAAGTTAGGAGAAGAAGAAATGAATGCATTGGACAATGGGGGAGGGGATGTTAACAAAGGAGGAGGTTGAAAACCTAAACCCTCTTTAGAAAAGTGTGATGTAGATTTCTCATGTTCCTTCATACTTTGTTGCTCACATCCTAAACCATGTTCATTGAATTCATGTTTAGAAATAATTTTGAAACCAACTTCATAATATTTTTCCAAATCTAATGTAGCAGTTTTAGTGAGTGTTGATATGTTAGGAAGAGAGGGTTGACTCTTATTCGTAATTGTATTTAAGTCTAAATAATCCCAATCAAAATCAAGGCACGTGTTAGAAGAATAAATTGGAATGGATGTAAAAGAAGTTTAGACACGAGACACACTAGCTCCTTTGAGGCATTTTCTCCCATGAAAGATGGTGTAAAGTCTAAATTTGTTCTCGAGAGCACTTCTTTGTGTGAAAAAGTAACTTCATCAGTAGATGGTGTATCTACTTGCACTAATGAAGGAATGAAAGAATATAAAAGAGATTTGGATCCTAGCTTGGTTTTTAAATAATTATTTATGTATTTATCATATTTTAGGGTATACATCTCATTTTTATAGACAAAATTGAAATTGAGATGAAGTGTAGAAGGGATGGTTTGCATAGTGTGTATACAAGGTCTTCCTAGAAGAAGGTTATAGGTGAGATTATCAAGCATGACATAGATAGGAGTAGGTAAAATGATAGGACCCACCTTAATAGGTAAAGTGATTGTACCTAAGGATGGTCTACCAACATTGTCAAACCCATGAATAAAGAGATAATCAAGATGAATAAGCTTGGGATCTATTTTGACCTTACACAATAAGTCAATACTATAAATATTAAGCCCCAATCCCTTTTCAACTAGACTTTGTCTTATTGAATTACCATTGAAGTACCATAATCAAAACATGTTCATTTTGGATTTTAATCTCTATGGAGGGTAACTCATGTTGAGAAAGCACAATATTAGTCTTGGTTGCATGCATTCACTCAACTAAGGCTCATACATCATTAGGCCTCACTAAAGAAGGAAAAATAATATTTTGTAAAGCCTCTTGAAGCATTCTATAGTATGTAGGTGAAGTTTGAATCAAACCCCAAAGGGATATCTTAGCAAGAGTGGGATGAAGTTTCTCAACAAGATCATACTCCTTTCCAAATTGTGGTGAATGATGAGGGGATGAAGGAAGAAAAGGTTACGAAGGGGGAGGAACATTTGAATCTTGATTGTTGTTTTATGTATTTGTTAGTGAATAGATCAGTCCTTTGAACATAAGTATAGAAAATGAGTTAGAATTCCCAAGAGGAGATACTAATCAACACTTATAATTGGAGAGATCATCTTGAGACTAATGATCTCCATCTGAAATTTAGATGATTTTAACCAAAAAGAAAGAAAGGTGAATTAACGTCTGAATATCACCATGTTGCAAGTTTGATTATGAATTTACAACAAAGGGAACAAAGATAATGATTCAAAGATCATCCATTCAACACCCTCAAAGGTTTGTTAGAAAACAAGTAGCAATTTCTTTCAAATAATATAAACAAAATTAAGACTCAAATATCATGTAATGTACATACCCACGATCTGGTATAATATGTGATAAGCATCAAGGAGTGACTGCAAAACACAAAGGAAAATAAAAAAATAAAAGGATACAAATGAACACATAGATTCATGAAATCTCTTTTATTTCCTTGACAAAATCACAGAACTTAAAGGCTCTCCTCCCCTGAAAAATAAATCATGTTTAGAAAGAAAGCACAATCCTATCTCCTTTCAGTATTGAAAATTAAAATGCCTCTCTCCTGATCGATGCTCACCCATGCCTCCAAGGAAAAGGGGGATCAAGAAGATTGGACCCCTCCTCCATCATCTGATTGTATTTTTATAGATTTTGCCAAATGGGAACTTTTAGTTGCGTAACTGATTTTTTTAAATTCATTACAAAATAGTATATCTCTTCCCCATCCCATTCCGTTCAT
This sequence comes from Chamaecyparis obtusa, assembly GCA_027943335.1. Taxonomy (NCBI): domain Eukaryota; kingdom Viridiplantae; phylum Streptophyta; class Pinopsida; order Cupressales; family Cupressaceae; genus Chamaecyparis; species Chamaecyparis obtusa. The sequence continues at coordinate 728,549 of BSBK01007985.1, read as the reverse complement.
AGAAATGAATTTAAACATTACAAGAACAAACGTATAACTAAATAATATATTATGGCTCTTGTGTGATCTTGTCAGAGGTATTTTAATATTTCCACCTGTATCACATTTCTAGGATTTTAAAAAAAGGAAGCTTGCGTTCGATCAACCACTTCAGACTTTCGTTGTTCTCAAAGAGTTTTTCGTGGCCACTAACAAACAACACATAGTTTCATGTCTTACAAAAGACTTCTCGCAACTCTACACCTAGTTTTCATCGACAAGGAGATACTAGAACTTCATCATAGTGCTTCTTCAAGAACCATTTCAATTAAGTCAATGACCGTTCTCTGTACATGACTTTAGTTTTTCTTTATATCCTTTTGCACATGCAACTTCAATGCCTGCTCCTATGCCAAGCCATGTAGGAAATACAAATCTAGTTTGAATCCATGTAAATATCCAAGGAATTGTCCATAGATGCCTGATGGATGAAGATTGTTTGTGCCTTGTTGGTTGGCTTCCAATATTTAGGTTACCCGGCTCTGCCTCTAGAGTGGCTTCATGGAAATATTGTAAAACTATCCAATGCTTTGATAATGTTTGCTGCTTATTTCTGTTATCTCTTCTATTACCTTTTGCCAATTTGCACAATAAGGTGAATCAAGGGGGTGTAAATTTGCAATGAAACTAGTAGTTTTGTAGATTTCTAGTTGTGCCAAATCAAACTTTTCCTGAATCATCTCTCCCCGCTTAGTGGATCTAAGAGTTCCCATTACAGAACCAGGTGGTTTTGATTGAATGGCAAGATATGTTGGTCCACCACCATGATCAATACTTCCTCCACGACCATGAAAAAGTGTAACTTTAATCTGAAATTCTTTGCAAGAAACTAAAACATCTTAACCTTGAGCTTTATAATTCCCAGGCTACAACAAAACTCCCTGCATCTTTACCTAAGTCAGAGTAACCAACCATGACCTCTTGATGCCCATTATGATTTTCAATAATGTCGTCCTGGTACTAGTCTATTGAAAATAACTTCCAAATTATTGATCCAGCTCCTCTCAAGTCTTTCATTGTTTCAAACAGAGGCATGATACACAAGATGTTGTGACGACAAGGTTTTCCAAGCTCTCTACTCACTGCTAGACGTGCATCATTCTTTAGTAGCTCAAAAACAAGAATATAGCTGGCTTTAAGGCCATTGAAATAAGGGTCCCTTTTTTTATGTTTGTATTCAAAACATGAAACTAGAATGGGGATTTGTTAATTTCCATTTATCCTTAAAATCAGTATTTGAATGTTCCATCTAAATAGGTAGAATTGAAAAATCAATTCCAGTTTCACTAAATGGTAATTGGAGGTAAAGCAAAATTTATAATATTCTGAAATCCATATGCAAACAACATTTTCCATCTTCTCATTATGAATTCTAGGTGAATTCCAGGTAAACCAACAGTTCCAACCATTTTCCAGATTTAAAACTTTCAGAATTGTCAAATGCTAGAATTTGACAATTCTAATGTTATTTAATTCCTACAACCAAACAGACTTTAATAACTTATGTTCCACTACAGCCACACAACACATATCTAAAACCTCCCTCACATTAGAGGAAACCTGCACTCTACTTATGGTACCATGTTTTCTTCTATCAATCATTGGCTTTCGATATGCTACACGGTGAGCATGAAGATAGAGTCCTGTTAAGATTAGCGACATGGAAGAGGAGTTTTGAAACCCTCATGAGTTTTGGATTAGTTTTTGGAACCTTAAAAAATGTTTAAAGCTTGATTGGCACTCTGTATTCCATTTTCTTTTGCAGCTATTGTCGGGCCTTTATGTAATTATGGGTACCATTACAGGCTCCAAAATTACTTGTAGAACACTAAGTAAACACAGATGATTGTGCCCTTTTTACAATGCGTTGGACCTTTGTGTCGTTCCTGGAACAGCTTCAGAAGCTGACAATAGCTTTTTAATTGATGTATGATGTTAATGCTTTTCTCTTTGTAAACTATTGCAAGTGAAATTTTAGGACCCAATAAGATGGGTGAAATCTTATAAAATGCCGATGTCATATTTATTTCAACACAGTTTTATGAAGATTCGTCAGCTCCTTAAGTGCCTGTCAAGGAAATGATGGAGTTTGGTGTCGATAGCATCCTTAGAGCTTTTGATAAGTTCTTTGACTTTGCGTACTTCTCCTCTTTGAGAGTTCACGTTATTGTGTCAGATACCACCATTACTTTTGGAATTATTGTGTTATCAAACTTTCTAAGTTCAGTGCTAATCTTGAAGATAAGTGTCAAACTTTTGCATGGAATTATTACTGATAATAGGATCTAAGCCATGATAGACATGTATTTTGAATCTCAACAAAGGCCTTCCAATTACCATCATTAGTTCCTTCTGAATATATTTTTTATAATTGGTGATGTATCATTATTTAGATACAAGAACTTTAGGAATTTAAAATATTTGGAGAAGAAAATTTCAAATTTGGGCACACTAAAAGTAGGCCAACACTATTATATGTGTGAGCTAGTGCATGATAATCAAGTTGTTCAGTACCTCTTACAACAATCACTAGTTTATTTTGAGGTTGATGGGCATATTGATGAAGATGGATGATATTAGGATTTACATAACCCAAAACATGAATGACTTTGACTTGATCTTGGTTGGGTTCTCCATCCACTATAGATTTATCTTTAAGAGAGAGAGAATTGGAAACATTATTAGTGATATCACCCTCTTGCACTAAAACATCCTCATGAATATGTTTATTTTTGAGAGAGGGATAAGAATGATTCATCAACACTTCATCTCTAAATGGGAAATCATCAAATGTAGATCTTAACGGTATCATCCTCTCTCCCCAAGATATCCTTATAAGTAAGACAAAATTTAGGAGAGGGACAAACATAACTCATTGATGCTTCATCTCTAGAGGGAAGGTTATTGGAATGAATAGAAGGTAAAGTTTCATTAAGGAAATAATTAACCATATCAATATATTGTACCACAATATCATCCTCTTGCACCAAGGTACTCTCATGGGGGAGGTACACAAATCAAGACAAGAATCGACATCATTCCTCAATGCTTCATCCCAAAGAGAGAGATCATTAAGAGAAGTGTTAATACTATCTTCTTGTATTAACATGCCCTTATCAGGGAGAGAAACTTTGGGAGAGGTGTAAGGTGATAAAAGAGATGCATGAAATTTCTTTTTGCTTTTTTTAAGTTACTAGGAAATGCACAATGAAAATACAAGTTGACCAAAGACTGGCATTTTATCTGAAAATTAATGTCATGGAATGGGATTTGAGGCAATCCCCCAATCTTTTTTGCAACATGATTTTTTTTAAATGCACCTTTTTTGTCTATGATGTCTAATGCAATGAAATAAACATGCTTTCTAAGCCATACACATGTAATTTATAAAGCAATGAAATGTAAGTACATAAACTAAGCAATGATGTGATTAACTAAGCAATGGAAGCACATAAGTATTGAATTTGAGTAATGAATGCATCTAAATCTGAAAATTACTTGTAACAATTAGATCTAAAACTAAAAATATAAAAGTGTACAAGTGTAGGATTGTCAGGTTCATGAAAATGTAATGTAGGGAAATGCGATCTAAACCTAGAACACAAACTAGGAATCAAACCCCATCCCAACAAGTTAACCAAGGTTGCACACTTCTCTCTAGTCAAGACCACTTACACAACTCCAGTAGCGAGTGATTTTGTATGACATTATTAGATTGCATGGAATATTATTATTATTGACAAAGATCTAGTTTTTACCTTACCCTTTTTGGACAACATTGTAGTAGGCCTTGGATACACAACCTAATTTCAATACAACTTATCATCCTAAGATTGATGGGTAGATAGAGGGATTAAATTAAGTCTCAAATGATATGATTCATATGTATGTGATGGACCATTAATCCAGATGAGAGGAGTATCTTTTATTAGTTGAGTTTGCACATAACAATATTTACCGCAACACATTGGATATGGATCCATATCAAACGTTCTATGATAGACCATGTTGGAATCATCTAAGTTGGGAGCATATTGGGATAAAGTTTCTATTGAACTATATAGGAGATGGAGCAACACGTGTCTTCAGGTAAATAATGGTTAAAAAAGGCTCAAGATTGATAGAAAAAATGTTTGATTTCCAAGAGGACTGACCATAGTTTTGTTGTAGGAAATATAATATTTTTGAGAGTGTGGCACCATAAGATCCCTATCTGATATGGGAAAGACTCTAAGGTATCACCTTAATTTGTAGGGTCATTTCATATTTTGGAGAAAATGGGCCTCATAGCTTATCAGAGAGCCCTAACACCTAGCCTATCATGCATCCATGATATTTTTCATGTATCAGTTTTGAGGCAACATATCCATGATGACTCTCATGTTTTTGCATCTGGATACCTTGCAGGTGCAAAAGGGAGGATAACTGGCACTAGATCCAATCTACATATTGGGATGATGGATGTTGACATCAGGGACACAATCTAGACTAAGTCAAGTTCTAGTGGGACATATATGATGAGCGATATACTACTTGGGAGGGTCAATCTCATATGAGGGTACTATACCCTCACTTGTTCAAGGACTTAAGATGTGAGGCCTCTCATGTAATTACTTTGATTATGTGTTATTTTGATAATTTATGTTAATTCTAATATGTGCTAGTTTATTGCTTTTTTATATAGGATTTATGGGATGAGAACTACATGGACATTAGGCATTTTACACACATGAACACACATATTTAAGGAATGACAAAAAATACTATGTGTATATATATATATATATATATATATATATATATATATATATATATATATATATATATATATATATATATATATATATATAAAGAGAGAGAGAGAGAGAGAGAGAGAGAGAGAGAGAGAGAGAGAGAGAGAGAGAGAGAGAGAGAGAGAGAGAGAGAGAGAGAGAGAGTTATGGCCATATACCAACATAGTGATCATTCTTGTACATGTGTTTAACTATTAAAAACCTCTATCTAACACAATGGTATTTTTTTCCCTACTCAAGAACCTCACAAAATCCTTCTTTACCTATACATAAAAAAATAACATAATATTAAACTCTTAACCAACAACTTAATGGTTAGAAAAGGAAGAGTACAAATGTAATTTTTCCTTCAAACATGACTAGATGCAACATAAAATATATCAAAATATCTCAACAAAGTCTTGTATGAGTTTTCCTTCCTTCCATGAAACCTACAACAAAAAAAGAGAGGCAAAATATAATAGAAAACCCTTATATTTTTTTTTTGTATTGAGGATAAGGTTGTTGTACTGCCATAGATCCAAGAGACAAAACCATTTCTCATCCAGTGATGGTGATAAGTTGCACATTCTATTATTGATAATCATACTATTGCCTGATTCCTTTATTTAATACTTGGATTAATTCTATGGTGGGGGTCATGTAGCTAGGTTTTCTCAATAAAGTTGTTTAAAAATCAATTAATTTTAAACTTCCCTAATTTTTGAAGAGCCATAAATTATTACATTGGAATGTTAAGTTCAATAACATTATACAAGGGACATGTTAATTTATTTAAATTAAAAGTAAGATGTTTTAGAAAAAATTACAAATATAACTTTGGTAAATTGTGATGATGAGATTTAATGTTTTAGAGGATAACAAAGGTTTTGAAGGGACATAAATCCCTACTTCCAAAATGTTGCCAATGGTTAAAATACAACAATTTGGCAACCAACCAATAATAAACAAATTAACACTAAATAGAATAAACAAATACAAGAAAAACACTATTGCGTTTTCTTGAGATCCTCAACTACACCCAATTCCTCTTGGTGGAAATTGTTTTGGAGGTTCACAAAATCCAAAAAAGTACCTTTCCTTATACAAATAAATTCTTCCTTCTCTCTCTAATGTGAGCATTCAAACCTTTCTCAACATGTGCTAAATATTAAGCTTTCCTCTCTCCTTGAGCCTTTGGCCTTCATTCTTATCCCCTGCAATGGCAATATGAACAACTTGCTCCTCTCTAAGCTCCTTAAGTTTCTTGGGTAGAATTTTAATCCCTTCTACAATGTCCTGAATAGAATAATGGATATTCTAAAGCACCCTTTCTAAATTATGGTTGTTCTCCTACACTTTATCTTCTAATCTTTTAATTTTATTATCATTATTAGTCATTAACTGGGTAATCTCATCAGCCATAACCTTCAACTTGGAATTTACTTCACTTAATTTAGTTGATCTCTTGAAAATTTTCTTAGTTCTTCATGTGTTATCACCAATCTTAATTAGCATAACTCTAAATGTAACATTAATCTTATTTATCTAAAGGAAAAACCATTTAGATAATTTAAATTTTCGCCACTCCTTCTCGTGCAAGTTCCAAAACATATATATCTCATCCGTTTTGGTATGTAGATAAGAAAAGTCTTCCGAATTGAGAATTAGGATGCCATGCTCCTTCCTAACTTTTCCAATGTTTGATGCAGGGGTTTTATCTACTTGGATTTCCCCATATTCTCTTTACCTTAATTTTCTCTTTTACATCCCTTCCCCATTTTTTATCTTTTCACTCCGCTCTGCAATTGACTTAACATTGTCACCATCATTCTCATTCCCTACATGAGACCCTTCAGTCTGTGAAATATGATCCCTCTCCCTCTATTTTTTTATTTAATCTTTTTTTTTTTCTTATCCTCTTACAAGGGAAGGTTAGACAAAATTTCCACAAAATCTTCCTCCTCCTCATCATCCACCCAATCATCATCATTATCTTTATCCACCATGTCAATACTTGGGTCAAAGTAATAATTCACCACATGCATTTGTTACATTTTTAGCTCTAATCTTGTTCTTGGTTTCAATCTTAGAGGAAAAATATTTCATATATTCCATGATAAGAAGAATTATCTATTTATGAAGGATGTGAAGTTTTGGATTTTCCTTATGTTTCTTAATTCCATACTCTAGAGAGGCTAATAGAAAAAATATAAAGGAAACCTACATTAAATGATTGAAATGATTTAGGAGAAGAAAGTGCACTCCATAAATTTTAGTAGATCTACAATCAATGGTAACATAATGCATTTTTACGTTAGAAACCTTGGCCTATATGGGTATAAATGATATCTTGCCATAACCTCCACAAGACAACTTAACAAGACTTTCTTTCTCCTTCCCCTTTAGGAACAAATTATTTGTGCACTTTGTAACTTTTTTGTCCCTAAAGAACTTCCTCTCATTTGTCAAAAAGCCTATAATTTTCTATATGAGGGAGGTCTTGACGCAAAGAAGACCAAATCTAGGGCCAAAGGCACACCCAAATCACCAACATCCTTGCGGAAACATCACACGAAAGCAATAACACAAGCAGGGAGAGAGAGAATGTAGAGAATTCATATATTATTCATCAATAACTTCATACATGTCGGGCTATAAGACCTTCTTGGTTATGGCCACATACAATCAAAATTCAATTACAATAGTCCTCCAACATGCGAGGATTCAACTTTTAGAACCTATCTTCTATCTTCTTAAACTGATCTACCCCCCCGCTAAAACTACAACAAACTACTTTATTTATACAAGAGGCAACCAAAATAAGTTAGCCTTCAAATCCATCATTGGAGAAAGAAATGATCAGATCTAGGTCCACACACTTCTCAATGATCGATGCAACCATTAACTCTGTGACCAAAATTCAATGCACAAGTCAGCCTCAACAGAAATCCAAAATAAACCACTCGGTGAGCAAGATTACCGAGCGATAGGGAATTAAATCAGTGAACCAACCAAGCTAACTCAGTGAATGAAGGAACCGAGTAGCAACTGAGCCCTGTTGGTGGAAACAGGAAAACATCACCGAGAGCCCAAAACAAGCTACCAAGCATATCTAACAACTCTAACTTATTTTTGGTGACACAGGATTGCCAAGAACCCAAGATGCTCTTGCATCAGGTCTTTAGGTGCAATCTTGTTAGGGTTTAGGTCGATATTAGAAATAAACAATATTAAGATAATGCATAAATTTAGAAGACCGAAAAATAAATAACACAAAAATTTAATGTTGTTCACCCTATATGGGCTACATCTAGTAGAGAAATAATCATCCACTAATTTTATTATCCAGCAAAGAGAAAATTAAAATATGATAATTTTACATTACATTGCCACTTATTTATAGTCCTTTTAGGTGGTTTACCAATGTTGGTTAACAAATTAACCCTAATCAATCACCACAAACCAATAATCTCCCACTTGGAGACTGACCAGGCTCCAAACTAACAATCTCCCACTTGGAGACTGATCTTGTAGCAACACCACTACCCCTGAAGCTCCCACTAGATTGACGCACCTAGACTTGACTATTTCTCATTTCCACTATGATTAATCTCACAGAGCAATAGAATCTAAGAAAGAAGTCATTTTCTCTCATGTTACTTCCTTGGTCAACATATCTACAAGATTCTTGCTAGTATGTACCTTATTCAACTTCAACTATCCTTGGATGTGTTTGGTCTTAGATTGAAGGGTTGAGTTCTTTACAAGGTGAATCACACTCTGACTGTCACTGTACAACCTTCTATTCTTTTGTGTCTTGTTCAATTCCTCCATAAATCTTTGTAACCTAATCATCTCCTTACCTACCTTTGTAGTAGAAAAATATTCTACTTTTGTGATTGAAAGTACAACAACCTTTTGCAATATGAAAATCTAGCTGACCGTTGTGCCACCTACAATAAAAGCATACCTTGTAATTATCCTCCTACTATCAATATCTCTTGCTAAATCTAAATCAACATAGCCTTGTAAAGTGGAGTGGGAGCCTCCAAAACATAAAGACTGAGTTGGTGTACCTCTCAAATACCCAAGAATCCACTTTATTGCATTCCAATAATCTTTTCCAGGATTGTTCATATTACATTAGGGCCTCACTTAGTGAACCTAAATCATAGCACATGCCTTTGTGGCATACTAAAGAATCCCCCTATTTTCAAAATATATTGCCCCAAACTCCTTTTTTGTCACACCCCTCCAATATCCACCTGATACCCCCCAACACCCCTTTTCTATAAACCCCCACCCCCCACCCAAAAAAAATCCCGTCCCCCTTATTTAGGTGATATATTGCCCCCTTTTTTGCCCATTTTAAACCCCCCATTATGAATGCACATGGTATTGTACTGCCTCTTTGGTGAAGACCTTGTGTCATATACTTACAACTCCCACTGTATGTGCAACATTTGGCCTTGTACACACCATGGCATACATCAAGTTGCCAACTACTGAAGAGTATGGAAACTTAGACATGTACTCTATCTCCTCCTCTATCTTGGGGCTCATCTCCTTGGACAATTTAAAGTGACTAAGAAAATGTGTACTAACTGGTTTTACATCTAAAATCTGAAATCTATTCAACACCTTTTCTATGCAATCACTCTGAGACAATGTCAATGTGTGATTTTTCCTATCCTTAGTTATTCTCATACCAAGGATTTGTTTTAATGCACCCAAATCCTTAATAGAAAATGAGTGTACTAATTTCTATTTAAGGTCATTTATATCTTGCATATTAGACCCAACAACAAGCATATTATTAACATATATCAATAGGATAATATGACTACCATTATCCAATCTCTTGAAATAAACACAATGATCATAATGACATATGTTGTAACCTTGATCAACCATAAAAATATCAAATTTAAAATACCATTATAGGGGTTCTTGTTTCATCCCATACAAGCTCTTCTTTAATTTGCACACTAAATTTTCTTACCTTTGACCACATATCCTTGTGGTTGTTGCATATACATCTCTTCCTCCAAATCTCCATGGAGAAAAGATGTCTTGACATCTAATTGTTCCATATGAAAATCTTTTGTGGCCGCAAGAATTAGAATAGTTTGAATTGAATTCATTTTAACAACAAGAGAAAATATCTTATCAAAATCAATACCTTTTTTTATGTGCAAAACTTTTGATCGCAAGTCTATCCCTGTATCTTTTCTTGCCTCCATTTTCTTCCTTTGACCTGTAAATCCACTTATTAAGCAATTCTATTTTACCTTCAAAAAAATACATTGACTCCCAAGTTTGATTTTGTAGAAAGGAATCCATCTCCTCTTTCATCCCTCCCTCCCACTTCTTTTTGGTTTCAACATGCATTGATTTTGCATAACTTTTTGGTTCACCATAATCAATTGATAATACATAATATAAGGAGGGAAAAATTTGTTCAAGAGGTCTACTTATCTTGTAAGATCTTATTACTGGAGTTTGAGGAACCTGTCATGGTTCTGGTTGTTCAATATTTTCTAGCACTGTTGGGACTACATTTACTAGGATTTCATCAAGAACCATTTATTCTGCGTGTTCCTCTTCTTCCTTCCTTCCTTGTATTTGATCCTTGTACATGAATTTTTCATTGAATATAAAATATGTACTCCTAATGATTTTGTGATTCTCAAAAGCCCAAAAATGATAACCAAAACCATTAAATCCATATCCAATAAAAGTACGCTTCTTAGATTTTGCCTCAAGCTTTGATTGATTTTCTATATCAATATGGAGAAATTCTTCACAACCAAAAGTTTTTAAAAATGATTAGTTTACCTTTAAGCCTATCCATGCCTCCTACGCAATGCCACCATCCAAGAAAATTGAAGGCTCTTTATTTATCAAGTAAACAATAGTATCTACAACACCTTCCTAAAAATTCAAATACAATCCTACATCCAATCTCATACTTCTTGCACGCTCCATGATAGTTTTGTTCATCCTGTAAGATACACCATTTTCTTGTGCGGTTCTAGGAACTATATTTTTTTTATGAATCCCATGGCATGAACAATAACTATCAAACTCTCTGTTGTTTTACTCATCTCCATTATTTGATTTGAGACACTTCATCTTGTTTCATGTATCATTCTCAACCAAAGCTCTTAAAGACTTCAAATACATCAGATTTTCTGGGAATGAAATAAACCCAAGTTTTCCTAGTTACAACATCAATAAAAGTAACATAAAAATAAGACTAACCAAGAGATGATACCTGGGATGGACCCCATACAACAGAATGCACAAGTTCTAACTTTTCACTTTTCTTTTACTTCCCAACTCAAAGAAATATGACCTACTTTTGTTTTCCATAAATATAGTTTTCACAAAAATCCAAATCAACTTGTTTCAAATCTGGCAATAAATTCTTTAAATGGAGAAGATTCATCCCCTTCTCACTCATGTGCCCAAGTTGATTGTTCCATAGAGTTGTATCCATTCCTATGGAAGCTAGGAAAATAGAATAACCAATATTACCAGTACATAAATACAATGTACCTACCATTGCCCCTTTCACTATTATCAATGAGCCTTTAGTAAACTTCCATGAATTGATCTATGGATATGATTCTGCAACCTTCACTTCCCAGTTGTCCTGCTGATATTAAATTTCTTCTCAAATCAGGAACATGTCTTACCTCTTTTAGCAACCATTGATTTCTATTTGGTAATTTTATCTATATGTTTCCCTTTCCAACAATTTTGCATGGTTCATCATTACCTAAATAAACCTCTTTAAAATCACCTTGAACATAGCAGATAATTTTTTTCTATGGGGTGTGGCATGAAAAGAAGCACCTGAATCTAACACCCAATTAGAATTAGTAATATTATGCAAAGAAAGAATCAAAGCATCTTTTAACACACCACCTGCTACATTTGCTTCCTTTTAATTTTCTTATTGTCCATCCCCTTGTTTTCCCTTTTGAGACCAATAATCTTTCTTCAGACATCTTTTCTTTCCACAATGTCAACACTTCACATTTACCCTAGACTTGGATATGTCCTTTCTAGATTTCCCATGATTACCTAGGATATTTCATCTTTCCCTCTTTCATCCCCTGTTCCCAATAGTTAAAGAATTACCTAATGTATCACCTATTCTTTTCCATCACATTTCCTTGCTAAGAATAACACTGACAACATCATCAAACTTTAAAGTGTTTTATCTAGAGACAAATTACTTACAACCATGACCAAGTCATTCAAGATTTTAGGCAATGAGAATAAAATCAAGATATCCTCAACCTTATCATCAAAATTTAATTTTATAGGACTTAGCTAACTAGTAACTATATTAACTTCATTTAAATGATCACTAATAGACCCACATTCTAGCATATTTATATTAAATAAACATTTCATAAGAAATACCTTATTTGAGGCCAAGGGTCTCTAATACAATTTGTCTAATGCCTCCATTAGATCCTCCATTGTTGTTTCTATTTCTATATTGAAATCCATTGAGGATACCGGGTACAACCATATTTCTCCTAGTGCCTTCCTATCATGAAATTCCCATTGTTCATCTAACATAGCCATTAACTTCTTTTCTTTTCCACCCAACAATAAGTAAAGATCCTTTTGATATAGATAATATACCATTTTCATCTTCCATAGCTGATAGTTTTGGTTGTTTAACTTATCAAAATTAAGCCTACCTTCATCTTCCATTGTTCCCACTGAATTCTAAGATTTTTTACCAAATTAGTGAAATATACATCATTTTGATACCAATTGTTAGGGTTTAGATATATATGAACAATAATCAATATTAAGTTAATGCAAAAATAGAGAAGACAAGAAAAATACAGAGATTTAACATTGTTCACCCAATATGGGCCACATCCACAAGAGAAATAGTTGTCCACTAATCTTATTATCCAACGAAGAGAAAATTACAATCTGATAATTTCACATTACACCACCACTTATCTATAGGCATTTTAGGTGGCTTACTAATGTTGATTAAAAAATTAGCCCTAACCAATCACCACAAACAAAGAATCCAAAACTTGGAGACTGATCAAGCTCGACACCAAAGAAATCCTTCCATACCTTAAGAAATATTTTGGTAGTCTCCAAATGATAACCATGCAACTTCTCTAAGCAAGAAGCCAAATACCTATATTTCTCCCTATTTCCACTTCTGAATTAGGCAAACTTAATAGCTTCCATAACTCAAGGATCAACTATCCAACATCGAGAAACCCCTTATAGATTATAGGTTAATTTAAATTGTTAACCAAGGGATGTATAATTGAAATTGGTTAGCATTGTATGTGCACCATGACCCTACCAATTTTGTTGTCTTAATTTGATATAAATAATATTACAATAAAGTAAATTTCACAATGAAAGTAACTAGTAATGATAAAAATTGATAACATGAATAGTACAATAATAACAAGTAATAGAAAAATATTCAACATTAATACCATATTGTTCTATTAAAAAAAATACCATATTGTTCTTACAAAGAAAATACTATTGCAATAAGACTATAAATAAAATAATTAAAATTCTATGCTATAGAAAAAAATCTAACAATTGTATATGAATAAAACATAGAGAGGTGCTACCTCAACTGTGCCCTCCTTCAATAATACACTCTCAAGTTAACAATGAGATGAGATAGCTAAATAAAAAATCATATTATTCATAACCATTCAAATACATATGTTCTATTATTCATAACCATAAACTTGCTCTAAAAGAAGATGTAAGCATTCACCATCTTGGCTTTCTTAGACTCATTTATAATCTATATTCAACTAACCAATATATGGCTATTTGTCACTCATTCCTTTCATCTAGGAATATGATTATTAATAACTCAAGAAAATATAAATAACTTTAGAATCCTAATAGGACTATACCACACAACCACTTTCAATACATAAATACCCATTTGTGATGACAAAACATAATATTAAATAGTAGTATTTAAGATAGATGGTCATGTGTTGAAGAGGTCTTTAGATAATAGGACTTTTCCAAAGATTTTTGATAAATTGGCCAACATTGACTTGTTGAAACTATGTTTTGTCTCATTATTGTGGGAACTTGGATAGGTTCAACTACAAGAATTACTTCACCAAGTCCAATCGGAATGGTGCACATCATATTATTATAGAACATTTCATATGATACTAATTACACAAATCCATCACATTTCACACACAATTTAAGAATTTGTATACCATACCATCATTAATTGAGAAAATATATTATAGTGCTCATAATTAACCTAATTGAGTGAAAGGATCAAGTCGAGGAATTTATTGTGCAACTATTTATGAAATTCTAATGTAATTTTGATAAAAGACCAAAACATGGGTCAAAACTTGGACTCATCAACCCCCACAGTCAATGATGAGATTTAATGTTATTTTATTTTGTTAAATGTATAATGTTTTTCCTAAGAATAAATTTCATAAAATAATTTTTTTATCCTCTAGACTATTCAAATAGCCTCCACTATAAATGCATTAATTAAATGCTCATTTTTTGTTAGTTTCTCTTATTCTTTGATTTAACAAATTATTTAATTATGTAATTCAGTCTCATCTTGGTGACCTTTATTTTAACATAGCTAAACTATGGCGATTATTTGAATACAAATATTCCTTAACATCACTTAATGCATACCTAACCTCATGAGGAAGCTTCCATTGTTAGGCTGTAGAGAAGAGGAATGTTACACCCAAATGTTTTTGTTCTTCCCCTTTCCCTACCTATTGAACGACTTATTGTTGGTGGCACTTATATATCACTAGGTGTGTAAAGAACATTAAGGAAACTTTAGAAGGTTTATTTTTTTAATTGGAATTTTATAATTTTTGTTTCAAATGTCAAAAAAAGTATGGTTGTCTCATGGTTCACTTGTGTTAAAAAAGTGGGCATGCTAACTAAACTCTTCTTAATTTGACATACCAATTGCTTGTTCCTCTATGGCCTTAGCTTTGTCCTTATGACCAATACTATTCTTTCCATTGAAACTCTTGGAATCCTTATTAACCTAACCAAAGAGGTTCCTTTTAGCTTTCTTTTTTTACCAAGGCTCCTCATGAATAACATAAATAGAAGAGGTCTTTCTTTTGGAAATGGGGGTGGGATTACTAGCCAAGGGGATTTTTTTAGTTCATTCAATTGGTTATCAAAAAATACAATTTTCTTTTCTCTTCTCCATAATACTATGGGTGCTAATGTAAGGTGTTGGAAAATAGAGGTAACCATTACATCTGGAAATATGAAATCAACTAAAAATATGAAATTAAGCTTTCTTCGTCATTGAAATACCATAAACTAGTTAACTTCTTTATAATGCTAGAATTAACCACTTTTAGCATGAT
This sequence comes from Chamaecyparis obtusa, assembly GCA_027943335.1. Classification (NCBI taxonomy): domain Eukaryota; kingdom Viridiplantae; phylum Streptophyta; class Pinopsida; order Cupressales; family Cupressaceae; genus Chamaecyparis; species Chamaecyparis obtusa. The sequence goes on along the minus strand of BSBK01007985.1, from coordinate 713,317 downwards.
TAAGGATCAACATTATTTAAACATAAAAATAATATTATTATAATTTTAATAATATCTTAAGAGTCCAACAATGAAGAGGCACAAATGTACAACCATAAGAAACTATAGAATAGAAGAGAAAAGACATACCAAACTGTTTATATGGACAAACCCTTTCAAGAAAAAAAATCTCAACCAATAAGAGAGGTCTATGTTTGTGTTATCTTATTGAAATAAAGATTACACATAATCCTTCAGTCCTTCTCTTTTGCCTTCAATCCAACAACACTTGTGTACAAAAAAGAACTATCATTATGTCTTCATCTCAAGCCCTCAATTTATAGACTTATGGAGGCCCAAAATACCACTGTAAAATATTAACATGGGTCAAAACAGGCTTCCAAATTATAATTTTAAAAATCCATATGACCCATCATTGTGATTCCCGCTTACAAGTTAAAAAACAACACAATTATTTCTCTTACAACTTTACAACAACTATCATAAGATATTAACATGCACACTATAATAGTAATATATTCATATTGATATAAATCTTCATAACATGTTGTTATCTCTATTGAGCATTAAAGGTTGTCATTAGTATCAAAGGTTATCAAAGATATTAGTCAGTCACTTATATTAAGCTAGTCGGTAAAGGCAAGCATCACAAGGAAGTCGGTTTACTCTTTACACTGAGCACATAACAGTTTTACCAAGCATCAGACACCGACACCGAGTGATAGTAAACATCGAGTGTCAGTATAATCACCGAGTAGTTTATACAGTGTTTATTGAGGATCACAGGAAATGACATAGTAATCAGATATGGCACATTCTTCTATGCAAATGGTTACAATAGATCAAAAAATGTTTTACCAAGATGGAGGACAATTTATTGTTGAGATATTCATTAAATGTAATGAAGATCTTATGTAATAGTTTGATCTAGGTTATTTTTGTACATCGTAGATCTTAGGGTTTTGTCTAAGATTTGTAAATCTAATTATTTAAGCGGCATAAAGCAGTATGCTATATAATTGTATGTTTGCATCATTATTGATGTAATTGATGTTTGAATGAAGAAGCACTTGAAGCTTTAGCCAATCTTCAAGTTTATCAGTTGTCAGATAGAGCATAAAAGTTATTAGGGAAAATCAGATTTTAAGCAGAATCAGAGCAGGCTAACCGAGCAGTTCAGAGCAGAGATTCATCACAGTAAAGGTGATAATTTATTAGTACTTTATTGATCTGTATTAGAAAATTAAGTTATCATTGGAAGATAAGTTACCTATTTCTTTCTAATCATTGTAATAGAGTTTTGTAAAATCTCTTAACAAAGTAGACTTGATAGTCTTTTGTAAATCTATTAACTGAGTGCACACTCAAGTAGTGTTGCTGAAATCCTATCACTAGGTAGATCTAGCTGATCTGATATGTTACTCCTAACAGGGTAAGATCACCAGAAGTGATCAAAACTTGTAGCCCTAACAGACAAACCTTTTCTATCTGTAGTAGTGAAGAATTTGTGGGTGTCATCCCCACCGCAATTTTTACCTTATAACAAGGGTTTTTGCATTACCAAAATAATTGTGTTATGGGACTGTTATATTGTTGATTTCATGTTGTTTACTTTTACAAGTTGAATGGATGAATGATACATGCTTTAGATACAAGTTATTTTACAAGGTTACTACTATTTGCTATTATAGATCTGAAAAGTTTATAAGTTTAAGTTTTTGAGGGCATTGATTCACCCCTCCCCTCTCAGTACCCTATCTCTCCTAATCCAACCATTGGTATCAGAGCATAGTTCTCTTATTGGATAGTTTAACCACTGAAGGGTAAAGATCTAAGTCATGGAGAGATATAAGTTAGATAAGACTATTGAGAATCAGAAGATTTAGATGCAGATGTTTGTTGAACAATATAAGCAAGCTAAGGAAGGACTGAAGAAACTACTGGTTGAAAGGAAGAACCTAGCTATTCTACAAAATGAGATAGGTTATCATGAAGAACCTATTGATGATATATTTGATCACATTGAATCTAGTTCATGGAGTATTTATGATGGATCTGAAAGCATGATCTCTGACTTGCTTGAAAAGAATCAACACTTAACCAAACAAGTGAAAGCACTGTAAATCAGTCAAGAATCTCAGATGGTGAGAATGGTGAAAATAATGAACAATGCTAGACAGGCTAAGCAAGAAATAAATCTAGCTATTGAAGACCGAAGAAAAATGACTGAACAACTACAAGCTAAAGAGAGTGAGATACAAAGAGTCACCGACTGACACTTTCAAATATCTAATCAGATGATGGTTGTGAATCAAGAAGTCAACTGAGTGAATGGAGAATTGTCAAGAAGACTTGAAGATGTTGCAATACTCAGAGAAGAAAATTAGAAGTTGAGAGATGAAGTGAAAACTCAACAACAACATAATGAAATGAAGAAACTAGCTGAAGATAACTCTAAGAAGATTGATGATTTTTTGGTCAATCAAAAAAGATATGGAAGAAAAGCTGGATTAGGCTATATCGGTGAAGGAGAGTCATCACAACAAGTTGAACATGGCAATAACAATCAAAGGCAAAGACCCAAAGTGTTGACATGTTACCACTATGGCAAACCAGGACACACTTCTAATGTTTGTAGAAGCAGAGCACAAGGTAAACCTCTTGTTACTCCTAAGATTGATGGATATTGTTACTATTGTGGAAAATATGGTCATCAAGCTTATGAATGTAGAGCTAAACAGAATGCTAACAATACTACTATGGAGAAGTTATGCTATACTTGTAATGAACATGGACACATTGCATGAGAATGTAAGGCTAAGATGAAGCAAGTATGGATTCCTAAGTAGAAGACACAACACAAGCTATATCAATCGAAGAGACAAGGTAACTCTTATGTTCAGGATTATAACACATGAGCTAACTGTATTGCATGTGGTAGATATGGGCACATTGCAGCAAACTGTAACATAAAAAGATGGGCTGGACAATCAAGAAGCTGGACAAGCACTGGAATGGCATGTTTGCATTGTCATAAAGTCAGTCATTTAAGCAAGGACTATAGAGACTGAGCACCAGAGGAAAATCATGTATTTGAGAGTGGAAACACTATAGTAGATATCATGAGAATCGAGAATTCTATGTGGAGAAAGGCATCTAATGAGAATGCTGAGTCAAGTAATGCTGTCGGTGAAACCTCATCCACTGGATTGGGTGACATCAGTACCTCCACTTAAGGTGATATAGGTATGTATGGGACTGACATTTCAATTGAGCATATCTTACATACAGCTCCTTATATATGATGAGAAAATACCAAATCTGCATGAATAAAGATGCAATGTGGTTTATATGTTTTGAGCTAACAAAGTTACATAGTGGGTAAAAGTTAGACCAAGCAATGGTTATGTTAGCTCTTTTTCATGTAGAATCACTAATATAGCCATTAAGCTTGACTCTTAGGTTCCCAATTTTGGATTCTTACAGGGAAAAGGCTAATTGATAAGGACCAAGTCCTTCTTCTACTTCAGGCTCCATAGACCCAGGTGGGTGTACCTATCTTCAGACTCACTGCTTCACAATGAAATCCTTGCAGTGGATTAGGGGTTCTTACAATGATTTACTAATGTCTTTAGCTACAACTGATGCAGAGCTTAGAAAGACATTCCATGATATTAACAAGAGTCAATAATCATTGCAAAAAAATGGCAAATACGACAAGGGTATTCACCCTTCTTCTCTTCGTGCTTAAAACTCAGGTAGGCTAACTTATTCGATTCAATTATTCAATGAATCATCAACAATATCTGTACTACTCAATACAGATTCTAAACATTCATGCTTTTAAATGGGAAATGAAAATGGAATTGATTTTAAAGGTTGATGATGAAAACTGCAAAGAAAACCAGGACCAGTGCCTTGTTTATTGGGCAACAGAGTCATACAAACATACATTCCTAGAAAACTATAACTCTAAACTCAAAAACCTAAATGGGATGCCTTACAAACCATTCTTTTCACTCCAGTTCTTGGACATCAAATTCGTATACCAATCTAGAATTCTCAGAATTTGAAGTCAAGACTTATTCCCTCCTTGAGGAAAACTTGAACTCAAACCCATAGATACCTTGTAACTGGTGTACTGACACGCCTTACAAACCAATACACAAGAACTTAGATTATGAACACAAAGACATCAAACATAAAACTAAATTGGGATCCCTTTATTTTCATTAAAATCATTTGGAACTGTACATTTCTAAAACAAAGAAACACAGGAAACAAAAACCAAAGTCTGGAAGCTGCTCTACAACATTAATTTCAACATCCTCAATTACAATCAGTAGAAAATCAAGATATAGGAGAATGGAAGAAAAACTCCAATCACCAACACCTGTCTCTTTTCCAAAATATTTGCAACCACCGTGCCCTTACAAACCTTTTTCCCTCCATAACTGACAATCAAATCCCCCTGTATTCTGCCTCTCAAATGCACCAAATATCTTCAAATTTTGAGGGAATTTGTAACTAAAATGCAAAACACAAGGATGCCTTTGGAATTCCATCAAAACACATGCACAATTTGATCCAAGAGCAAAATAATGCAATCAGGTACACTATCCCAAAATGTAGGAGCCAACAAACATATCAGACATTCTCTTAACTGAATTCTGATCTTAAAATGTTCAAACCACTACTTGATATCAAGTATCATCATGAAAATACAAAACCTCTTGTAGAAACTACCACTGAACATCTGCACATAAATTGACTTCAAAAATGGAAAATTCAGATTCTCCCAGTTCCAACGGTATATTACACTCTACACTTTGGATAAGAATTGCCCCTCCAGCATCAATTCGAAAAATCAAGCCTTGGCTTGTAAAACATGCAATGAATGTATATTTTGAAGAATTTAAAATTTTCTATAGTCTAAACTATAGAAATCTATCATTTAACTTTAATTTTTCATTTTTAAGATTGACGACATGCAACAAAATAAAATATTATAAAAATATTTTATTTCTCCTTATATATCCCCAGGGCTCCAACCGTGCACCAGGATCCACCACTTGTCAAGCTGTGAATGGTTGCTCAAACTTAACCTTAGGTTAACTATTTAACTTGGAGAATTGGCGACAAGTTTGTATCTCATAATCACTGAATAAGATCCCTGACTGCAGTTTAGCTCGGTGACCTGGCGAATAGCTCTATTCTCTGAATCACGAAATCAGACTCTTAACCTCAGGTGAAATCTGGTGAATTGGCGACAGACTTAATTCTCTGATTTGCAAAATGATTTAGCATTGACCGCCAGCATCACGCGACTTGGTGAATGGCCTATTCTCTGAATCGCGAAATGGTTTAGCATTGACCGCCAGGATCTGGCGAACTGGCAAACATGGTTAGTTGACCATTTCGCTGAGTTGCGGGGTTATCTAGTAATTGTTGGATTCATTTGGCGAACTCACGCGCACGTGACATGTGTCCATCTTGACTGTTGCTTCCATTTTCACCCTCCTACAAAATTTCATTTTGTTCGGGCCCGCCAGCATAGAAATCGAGACAACGTTGAGCGCTCACATGGGCATAGCCTCCACTATTTCAATTTACCTTGTATGTGCGTTGAGTTGTATTTATGCATCATAAAGACCATTTTCGTGATCCATGTGGGATTATTGTTTTGAAGTTTGAAAGACTTTCTTCTATTTCTTGCGCCAAAATAAGGGTCCCACCACCACACTACACAACTCCAGGCAACCGGGCCGACAAAGAGCCTCCGTGGCTCTTGCTTTGCATTGATATGGAGTGTTGGTGTATTTAAATAAAAAGGAAACAACCTACCCACCCAATGTGGGATAAACATTTTTCATTTGTTTTGGATTAAAACAACCTTTTCTTGTATGCTGCATGAGCCTGTACGCATTCATCCTCTGGTGTATGCATTCCATTTGGCCAAAGTGCTCCTCAAGTTTTATGCACTAATATTGTTTCAATATGGTGTGTGCCATTTGGGAAAGCCTGTTGTGATCACCAGATTAGAGAAATCTCCACCAGGAGTAGAGATGTTTTCAACTATTGTTACACTACCTGCTTCGTCTGGACTTCCCAAGCACTTCACTTTATCAGCCCATTCATACAAAGAATCACCTAGATATGCTATCAACAGGAATCACACTAACTATCCAATCATCTAGATCAAAATCTATTGGAGAAGAAAAACTCCCATTTGCTCTTTCAAATGGGAGGCACATAATCTGTCAACATTATCTTGAATGAGGTGACCTTAACCAAAAATAACTTCACAAGTCACTTATTGATGGTGTTCTTTCCATTTAACGGGCCTTAACGCCTCTAGGAAAATAGAATACATGTAGATTCCTACTCCTCATAGCTAACCTCTCCCTAGTTCTCACGCAAGGCATCCATGTTTCAAATTTGCGTAGGGCCTTTACCCATATTGACTGGCTTCTACCTTTTGTGTGAGGTATTAACAAAATATCAGACTCCTCTTTTCTTTTCCTTGCACTGGGCTTGCTTCTCATCATGGCATGAGCTAGCGTGAGTGCCCCATGTACATTCACATGGGCTGGCTTCACTAAACAGAAAGCCTCTATTCATTGCGCTTAGCTAATCCTTCAAGCGCTGGCTACATTCATATCTTGCGCAAGGCTATATTTCCTTTTATTATATGTTGTTTATTGTGTTCATGCCTCCCATCTCCCTTTGCAGGTCTCCAAACATGAGTAGATTCCTTCACCCTAGTGCGTGAGGCTATATGCAGCACCCTCCATTTATGACTTGGTGCTTACACTACGCTGCCTCCTATTTGGCAACCACTCCAACTCATACTGGCAGTTTTTCTTGACCTCCTACATGGTATGTCCTTCACAATACCTCACCATTCTAAATTGGCAGCCCCCAAAATGATGTGCTGCCAATCCACTAGCTCAATGCGTGCCTATTGCTTCCTTTCAAAACACATATATATTCTACCTCATGCTGGCCTTTTGATCATTTTAAAGAACAATAGTGCCTTTGCAACACATCTTAAAATCGTTATCTGACATTGCATGAAGTTTTCTTTTCAAACATCTTAAGAAATGCCTCCATTCCAAACACACAATGCCTTCTCTGGAGTGTACAACCCTGTATGCATTCACATGACTATATGAATGAATGTGCTGCCCTCTCTGCATTGGATGAACTGGCAGCCTGCCTATTGAAGGTGAATCTCCCTTCCAAATGGGCACCACATGATTTTGAAGTTCAATAAACAAGCTTCCTTTGACCAGCAATAAACCACCCCCTCTCTTTTTATTGACTGCAGGAACACAGACTTAAACATTATATAGAAAATTGATCACCTATAGAGGAGAGAAAGAATTACATAAATATTGTTTATTAAACCACCCACAACCATGAGAACAATCCAAATAGGACAGTTACTGATTGGAGAAGTCAAAATCAAATCCTGTGAGATCAATGCCCATGGAAGATCTTCTTTAAAGTTGTTTATAATGTGAGAGATAGACTTCAGATATGGAGGATATCAACATGACAGGAACATCTGGAATATTTATTTGAGTAATTGGGATTACAATAACTGACAATGGGGAAGGCATCAAAAGATGACTCGGCTCTAATCTTGCACAAAGCCGCCATGCCTTTGATCAATCTAATCCTTCAAGCCCTCCATTGGATCAAGATATAAATGTCCTGAAGGGCCTTGGGTTTCTTGAGTGCTTCACAGTGAAAGATATGAGAATGTCTACAAGCAATAACTAAAGAGACTTTGTGTCTTCATCCATCAACACCTTTGTTGTTGCCACAAAAATCTATTGAGGCTTGCACAGTGGGAGGCTATCATATTCCTTCTTGAATCGGTTCTAACACTCCCAGATCATATCATTGGCCTTTGCCCCATCTTCCTTTTTTTTATGATTCAATGGATGACAAAGCATTGAAATTTCAACAAAACCAGACATTGCACTTTTTCCATCCTGTCACATGATGCTCTTAGAGAAGATGAACATAATTTGAACATTACCGTCTGCATTTGCTTGACTGGTTGGAGCCCTTAAAACCATCACCAGTTTGATTCCTGTAGTCATTTTGATCATTGCAACCTGTGAGACCGTTGTTGTAGAGGGTGCCAATTAGTGTACTTTGGTTCACAGTTTACTTTTCACATTACCATAAAGCTGACCAAATAACACTATCTGTCCTCCTGGAGCGGCTTCAAAAACTGACAAAATCACCTGCCCCGGCCCCGCCACTGAACATGCATGAACTTTGACCCACATTCTAATACTTTGCAAAATGACACTTCATGATTGCAACCGGATCAAAAGATATTAATGTGTAAACTTACCCAGTTCAAATTGTTCCCGCAACAAACTTGTCAGAAAATGATTTTAATCGCTGTAATTGATTTTTAAAGGCAGACAAATGGATTGGCAGGGGGCTCAAATTGGGACCGGGGTTAGTACTCCAACTTTGCAAGAAAATGCAAAAAGAAAATCATTGATAAGTTTGACTGGTCAAAAGTTATAACCTCATAAAGTGGGCCCCCGACAAACAAATAGTTCAGTACAACTGGGAAATTCAATTTTTTGCAAATGGAGAGGGCTCACAAAACTGACCAAACGGATTCACCAAGACTCATCACCTTAGGTCATGGAAGTATTTCATGTTTAGAAAATAGGGGAGTAGTTGGATTGCAATTTAGATCACCTGGGAAAAAGATACAAGCTGTCAAAGTAGGCTTTTGACAAAAGTTTGCACAGTGCACCCTATCCAAACAGCGAAAACTACAAATGGAATCGCATTGGGAAACTCATCCAATGGATTTGTCATGAGCTACAAACCAACAAGGATGAAGAAAAACTTGTTTACTATATAGGGACATGACCATCACTTCACTTCCAATCACTAGGCAAAAGGTACAGCTCCACAAACAGGGCCTTCGAGAATAACTGAACAAGTGTATTATGCAAATCCAAGAAAACACCTCCGGAAGGGGATGAACAAGCCCTATCAAAATTCATCACAGGAACTTGAAATAGGAAAAATAAGTCAAATGAATCACACTAAAGACACCCCCATTCCCAAATTTTCATGACACTTATCAAAATTCAAGATATTCAATCTCAAAGTAGCTCTTCCCGGTGAATTCTACACTTAGCAATTTTTTGATTTTGAGACCCCCTAGGAATGAAATGACGCAAACCCATTTGAATATGCCATCTAAGGACTCAAAAAAACTTGATAGGATGAATGTAGAGCAATGAACACGTAGACCTCAAAATATGATGCAAAATACGCGCATACTAGCATGCAATACAAAGCCAAAAATGAGCACTTAATCAAGAATTTTACATGGTACCTCAAAACTGCATTTTGAGTACCAACAGGTTACCTGTCGGTAATCACTATTCAAGGTTAACTGATCATACACATCAACCAAGCAAGAGAATCTAGTGTTAATCGAGTTGATGAAAGTTTGTAAGTAGTCACCGAGCTGACAATTGTCACAAACCGGAAAGTAGGTCAAGCATTTATTGCATAAAGTTTTGAGTGGGAATGTGAAAAATCTATAAATACACAGAAGACAGAGTTCATTTTTTACATTGTGCCTTCAGAGAGCTAAAATTTCAAGAGCGTGTTCAAGCATAGAATCTTTCAAGGTCACTCAAGGAGTTGTAGATCGAACCGAGCATAATCTTTGATACATTTTGAGTAAGTTGAAACCCTACCGAGTACACTTTTCGTAACTTATCGAAAGCATAGTTTGTTGAAATGGCATCTACTATGAGTTCTTCTAAGGTTATGGAAGAAGAAGTTAATCTAATTGTGTCAACAAGTTACAAGGAACCCCACTATAAGTTACACCTGAAAGTTGCAAGCAAAATAGATTCAGTAGGCGCTTTCTTAGGCATCCCACCTAGGGTTTTGTTGACGGAAGATATAAGATTGTATATTCACTGTAAAATTGGCAAAATTGGAGATTTCAATATGTATGTCACATTTCAGGCACTTTGTGATAAGGAAATCAAAATAAAACTAGAGCACAAAATTTTGAAACACTTGGACTCACCAATGCCCTAAATTTCCTGAAGAATTTCAAGAATGAATGGATTAGGGTTGTGTTAAGTCATTTTCATGATGGCATATTTTGGTTAGAGAAACTAATCCAAGTAACAAAGAGAATGATTATCAGGGTTACTGGTTACCTGACTACCGACAAGGTCAAAGCATTTCAAAGCGTTGCACGAGCCAAAGTTGAGAAGAATACTGGCGCAACATGGGATGGTAGAGCATTAAAGATTGCATCCATTGTGGATCCTGAAGTGAAGTTTGCGACACATGCTATTGGTTATAAAATCTTTCAGTCAAGTAGGGAAAATAGTGTACCATGTAGTGTAGTAGACATGGCTTACAAATTGATAAAGAAGGGTCATTAGATAGACCTTGCTGAGCTACTACTGAGACAGGTAGAAGAAAATATGAAAACAATCAGGTCTCTGAAGACCAATATCTGTAAGTTTGGTTCACTACTTGTGTGTTTGTTTTTATATCTCTAGAAATTCTTTCCCTTTGTCAGTCACACTAATTGGATAGATGAGAAACCGATTACTTCACAAATATTTGATATTATGAAAGGTTTGGGAGATAACACTGAGAATATTTTGGACAGTTATTTTGAAGAATTCAAAGTTAAGATGAATATGAGAAGCAGAATACCAAGTTCATTGGTCAAGAAATTTGAGATGGATATTTGTTTTCTAGTGAACACCGACCACACTATGATTAAAGTAGTTGAATCGAGAATAAAGTGGCTAGCACCTATGGGCTATGAAATAGATCATGATTTTTCTTTAAAATCTATTGAGGCACTACTGGCATTACCGAAGGGCAAAAAGGCCGAAAGGTTTGGAACCTTTGAAGAAGCAAAGTCAAGAATTAAAACTAGACTTGTCATCGGTAAAGTTACTAGGAAAGAAAAGAGAATGAAGAAATTTTTGTCTAAAAAGTTTGGAGATGTTTCTGACTCATTTGAGGAGTCACCAGTTGAACCTCTAACCAAAGGTCAGTTGATGTTGGCTGACAAACCTTATGACAGTGAAGAAACCGAGTCTGAGAAAGAACAAGAATCTAAACTAGTTTCTCCCACTAAAGCTCCAAAGAAGAGGCAATTGCCAGTGTAGATAGGTGCACACACAAGGTCATCCACTACAGCTTCACCATCATAGAAGAAGGGAGCAGTAAAGGTAACTAAGCCTAGGGAAGCTACACCAACAAAAAACATATGCTAAAAGAGGTCAGAAGGCTGTAGTTGAGACACCAAAGAAAAGAAGAAGGTTAATAAGAAGTAAAGAATATCTTGAAGATGATGAAAATGAAAATGACAACAATAAATTTGTAGTTGTTAGTAATAAAGAAAGACCAGTTGATGAAATAGCATCAGATATTATTGAGCATGGAGATCTCTTTGATCCGGAACTTAGCAGATTTGACAAAATGTCAACCGAAGATCAAAACAAAATTGAGGAAGTAATCATCCATATGATGATTCACTTTAAGTGAGCTCTATTAGAATTTTCATTGTCACTACCTAAGGAATTGGATGATAGAATAAATTAGAAGTGGTCATATGCATTAGAAACTGAAAGAAAAAGGAGAAAACAAATTCTAGTTTCGGTAGCACCAAACATATCTCTTGTTGAGATCAAAGAGCTTATAGACACATATGTGAAGAGATTAAAAGTGAAACACTGAGCAATGTTAGTATTAGATGATAATTTGGTAGAACTTGATGAGTTAGCTCAACTCATCTTGACCTCAATTCTAGCTGTCAAAGAGCATAATGAAAAAATAACATTTCAAAAGTTGTCTAAGAAGAGATAAAATTCAAAAGGAAAAGGAATATTCATTGAGGATAATACATAAAAGAAGATAAAAGAGTTAGAGGTATTAATTACCGAGGTGATTGACACAACAGTTGCACAGAACATCAAGGATAGCTCACAGGATGCACCAGATCTAGTAGAGATCCAGGTGAAGGAGAAAAGTGACAATGATGTACTCATTAAGAACATCACTAATGGTGATCCTGGTGATAGGGATGATGATGAACATGTGAATAATGCACTAGACATCACACATGATGAAACACAAGTTACTGGGTGTGCATTTCCATCTATACCGGGTGAGCTTCATGTACTTGTAGAAGAAGTTGAACTTTTGACAAAGGAACAACCTGATGGCTCAGACCCCAAGCAACCATAAGAAACAATAGGGGAACAAAGCACCAAAACTCCTATAGAGACAAACAAGCCTGAAGAGAAAGAGGCACCAGCAGAAGAAACAAAGGCACAAGAAGAGCCTAAAGTAACTGAGGCTACCCCATCTGACACAAAATCATAGGCTCAATCTCATTCAACCAACACACAGGTTATCAAGGAGCAGAAAAAGGAAGATAATGTGTCAACCAGGCAGAACACAAAAGAGAAGGCTATTGTTCTAGTTGCTAAGAGTTCACCACAAGAACCATAGAAGATGAAGAAGAAAAAGAAAGGAAGAGGGCTAATAACACTAGATGAAATCATTGTGATACTTGAGTGTGATCTGAGGACCCTTAGCCCCAAAGAACTAAGAAAATATGGGGAGTTATGCACAAGGAAAGTAGCACATGAAAAGTTGAGGCAAGAGTGTAAGAGAAAGGAAATATTGGAAAATGTAAGAGACATCTTACAACAGGTGGTACTCGAGGTACACATAGATGAAGACACACCGATTATGGACCAACTTGCTACTCTTACTAAAGGAATCAATGCTCCAAATGTTGATACCGACAAGAGAATAGAACAAAGGATGAAGTCAAGGATTCAAGATAAACTGGAAGAAAGAATTAGCCAAGAAGTGGCAATAAACAAGGTCAAGTTAGCTGAGGTAATAATTGAGATAAAATCAATAACTTAGTTAATTTGTCAATTCTTACTAAAGCTATGCACTGTGGAAACCTTCACTGCTGAGATCAGTGAAAAGATAAAAGGTTTGGAAAATGAAATCATAGCCAGTGCACATGCAACTACAACTGAGCCACTAGCTTTTTCGAAGCATATACTCAGAGTTCAAGAACTCAGGTGGTTGATAGCATATCTCAAGAAGAAAGTAGAGCGGATAAATGATTAGGTTACTGATTTGCAAACAAAACTCCTACCATACCTGAATTGTTTTGAAAAATACATTGTCAAAGTGGAACAACTTGTTGCAACACCAGAGATTTCTATGTTGGATAACATCTTTGACATGCATGCACAAGTTGGTCTTGAGCACATTTCTCTCACCAACTTGAAAGAGGAATAGGAAAACCTCTTGGAGTCACTGAAGAAAACCAATCAGAACATTTATGACAAGTTGTAAATATACATTTTTGCATTTGGCATTAATATCAAAAAGGGGGAAATAATGTATATGACAAATATGTATCATTTTGGTAAGTATACTACACACTACTGGGAGCATGCATCGAGGGGGAGTATATAGAAATTTTGATAAGTATATATGTATATGGTGGAGATATAAGTTTTTGAGAAATTTTGTCTATATACATTCAAGTTTTGATACTAATGCCAAAGGGGGAGATTGTTATCTCTATTGAGCATTAAAGGTTGTCATTAGTATCAAAGGTTATCAAAGATATCAGTCAGTCACTTATATTAAGCTAGTCGGTAAAGGCAAGCATCACAAGGCAGCCAATTTACTCTTTACACCGAGCACATAATAGTTTTACTGAGCATTAGACACTGACACTGACACCGAGTGATAGTAAACACCAAGCGTCAATATAATCACTAAGTAGTTTATACAGTGTTTACTGAGGATCACATGAAATGACATAGTAATCAAATATGACACATTCTTCTATGCAAACGGTTACAACAGATTAGAAAATGTTTTACCAAGATCAAGGAAAATTTATTATTGAGATATTCATTAAATTTAATGAAGATCTTATGTAATAGTTTGATCTAGGTTATTTTTGTACATTGTAGATCTTAGGGTTTTGTCTAAGATTTGTAAGCGTAATTGTTTAAGCGACATAAAGCAGTATGCTATATAATTGTATGTTTGCATCATTATTGATGTAACTGATGTATGAATGAAGAAGCACTTGAAGCTTTAGCCAACCTTCAAGTTTATTAGCTGTTAGATAGAGCATAAAATTTATCAGGGAAAATCAGATTAAGTAGAATCAGAGCAGGCTAACCGAGCAATTTAGAGAAGAGATTCATCACAGTAAAGGTGATATTTTATCAGTACTCTATATCAGAAAATTAAGTTGTCATTAGCAGATAAGTTACCTATTACTTTCTAATCATTGTAATAGAGTTTTGTAAAATCTCTTAACAGAGTAGACTTGACAGTCTTTTTTAAATCTCTTAACCGAGTGCACGCTCAAGTAGTGTTGCTGAAATCCTATCACTAGGTAGATCTAGCTGATCTAATATGTTACTCCTAATAGGGTAAGATCACCAGAAGTGATCAAAACTTGTCGCCCTAATAAGAAAACCTTTTCTATCTGCAATAGTGAAGAATTTGTTGGTGTTGTCCCCACTGCAGTTTTTACCTTCTAACAGGGTTTCTGTGTTACCAAAATGCTTGTGTTATGGGACTATTATATTGTTAATTTCATGTTTTTTACTTTTACAAGTTGAATGGATGAATGATACTATTGGAAACTACAATTGAAGAAATTGTTGTATTGTCATTGATGTCAAACCTTAACTGGTAAGACTGTTGCTACTTAGGAAAGTACTATATCTAGTTGATTGTTGTGAAGGGGGAAAGCAAGACTGGTAACAATAGCACCTAAGGAAAGATTGAGTTATCTTGATACTTCAATGAGTACTTGATTATGTTGCACAATGATGAGACAATGTATTGTTTATCTTAGTAAGAATGAAGACTAAACTAGTAGGCTTAACCGAGCAAAAGTGAAGAAATTTAGTTTAAGCTGAGTGATGTTAGTGTCGACCGAGTTAGTGTATGCCTTGTAATTTCAGTGTTGAAGGAACATTAGTTAATTTCCGAGCAAGATAGTGTTAGCCGAGGAAACATTTTTTAGTATTGACCAAGCTTTCTAATGACAACCAAGAAGTTGAACACAATATTGACTGAGCATCAGTATTTTACATTTGAGGAAGAATTCAGATTTCCAGCCGACATCGTTGAATTCTTGGATTATGTAAAATGTGTTGAATTTATTTATTGATTGTATCAAAGCATTGAATGCACTGTAAAATGTTTTATTGTAAATCTTTAAGAGATTTGAGGTGTTTCTAGAAAAGAAGATGAAGAACATAAAGTGGGGTAGATTCAATGAATCTGACCTAACCCTAAGATCTACGAATGAGATTAAGCGGCAAAAGAAAGTATTAATGAAACCTATGCATGAGGCTGAAAGTGTAGAGTAGTGTGTAGAAGGGAAATCATAAGGTGATGCTGGAAGTGTTGTTGGTGTTATTGAATGTATAAGCAGAGAAGGCTGAAGTGTTGTGATTACTTGAAGGAGAGTTTCGAGCAGATCAGTGATGGTGATGGTAAAGATTCATAGTCAATAAGCCAACATATGTGTACAGAATTGGATCTGATATTTGCAAAGTGAGTTGTATGTTTTTCAGATCAAATATTACTGCTACTTTCTAACCATTGTAATAGTCAAAATCATTTTAACAGAGCTTGACCTAACAGTCATATGTGTAAATCCTTTGAACAAGGTTGCATTCTAATGGAGTGTATGTAAGTCCTATAACAAGGTGCACTTTTAACAGAGTGGTTGAAATCCTTTAACTGGGTCACACTTGACAGTGTGTTTGTAACCTTTGATAGGGTTGGCTTTTCACTAAGCTCACTTCAGAAGAGTGAAAATAATAGTAACATGTTACAAAGTGGTTTTTCCCAAATCAGGTTTCCACTATAAATCCTAGTGTCAATACTTGTGTGAATGTTTTGGTTTGAACATTTTTGTGTTTTACAAGTTAGATATAGCTGGGTAGTGGACTGCAATATTATATGTTTCTATTATGCAATCAGTAATGACCGACTAGCTATTGGTTGTTAGATCTAATTTTTTGAAGAGTTTTAAAGTTTTTTTTTATACATCTGGACCTAAGAACAATTGATTCACCCCCCCTCTCTATTGTTCTAAATTATATTAACATAATACATGCATTAGATACAAGTTATTTTGCAAGGTTACTACTATTTTCTGTTATAGATTTGAAAGGTTTATAAGTTTAAGTTTTTGAGGGCACTGATTCACCCCTCCCCTCTCAGTACCCTATCTCTCCTAATCCAACACATGCACTATATAATAGTATTATATTCTCTCACAACTATAAGATACCGAGAATAATAGATGCACTTGCAACTATCATAAATTGATAATAGATTGTAAGAACCTAATACTTTCATGTGGTCAATCTCATGTTAAATGTAAATATTGATCAATAATCATAAATAATTCACTTGTAGTTGCTAGTCAATAAATAATTTCTAGTCCAATAAAATATTTTTACCACCATTAGTGAAACTCCTACCCCTTACGAATAACTCGTAAACAACATAAGGGGTAATAGATTACATAGGATTCACAAGGTTAAAAACATATCAATTCTAACATTCTCCCACTTGGCACCATACATTATAAATACATCCACAAGAGAAACCAACAATGAAAAATTTCCTTTAGTCATCCATTTACAATAGATTGTTCCACATGCTATATTACTCCAAAAAGATAGCTGCAAAAGTAACCATGATAAACACAATCTCAAGCAAAATTCTCCTGACAACATGTTGCCCATGGATAAATAAGGAACATGCTAAGCTAAAACATATTTGATCAACTTCCACTATAAATTTCACTAATCTATACATGAACATAAGAATCAAATTCAAATGGTAATAGAGGATTGTGAGTGTTTTTCATTCTCATACCAATTGGAAAATGCCCATAGTAAGTTGCTAGTTCATCTAAACTCTCCACACCTTATACCAAGGTAAACCAATCAACATAGGTTAAACCTCATGTTATGAATATAATCACCCCATCCTACAAAAAAGTCCTTGTATACCAACATCTTTAATCATACATTCTCTTTTCTCAATGTGTATGTGTAAATCTAACCTGTGGAGTCAAGCTCAAATATGTCAAACATTAGTGGGTTAGCACTAACAATTCAAGACATGATTAAAAACCAAAAAAACACAAAGATTCCACACAACCTCTGATAGAGCCAAAATATGTGCACTCGAGTGGTTGCTTGATTTTATTTTTTGTGGGGATGTGGGTGTGCTCTCCTAAACACAATAGATTGAAATCAACAAATGATGCAAATTCTACAATGAAAGCTAAAATGGAGATCAAGAGAGATGCAAACTAGTATAAGGAACTAGTTACAAAGCAATGATCAAAGATGAAGATGGTGAGCTATGCTAAGAGATGCAATTAAATATTTAACTAACAAAGATTCAAGGTTAAGATAACATGATAATGGAGATTCAAAGCTATGAATTCAAACTAACATGATAATGCTATGCAAGTGATGGATATTTCTCTATAACTAATTTAGCATGATAACAATGCAACTAAAATGGATGATCAAATTCTTTTGGCAAGGCTCCTATTTATAGATTTTTGGGAGAAGGATGAGGGCTTGGATAAGGTGTCACTTATGTGGCATCCACATAGGATGCACATAAGGGAAACATAGGCTAAAGGGGATGACCATGCAATAGGTCAAATTGAGACAAGATGGACATTTAAGGTTTGAAGGGCCCAAGGTTGCTCACACATGTGTGAGCAACATTGGATAAAGGAGTGGGGGACAAAGTTGTAAGGATCTAGCTGGATAATTTAATGAAGTTGAGTCTTCCATGGGAAGAGTTGATCACACATGTGTGAGAAACTCATTAGGGGATAATGAGGTTAGGAATCACCTTTTTAGAGGCCTAATCATGGATTAGTTCAAAAAGGTAGGTTTAATAGATGAGATGATAGGTGTAGGCTAGGTTTCTAGGTTGAGATTAGGATTAAATTTAAATTAGATTTAAATTAATCAAGGCTTAGAAGAATTTGAGAATGTGTAGGATTAAATAAATATAAATTTATTTAAAAGGATATTTATGGGGGGGCATGTATTAAATTAAATTTAATACATTAGAGAAGAGGGATATTTAAATTACCTTAGAAAAGAACCTATTTTAATTAACTAAATTTAATTAAATAGGTAGGAGAATATAAGAAGGATAATTAATTAATTAAAATTAATTATAATTTTACATGGATTATTAATTAAAATAAATTTAATTAATAAGAATAATTTTAGACATATAAACTCAATACAATAAATCAATGCATAAGCGACCATAAACAAGGCCACCTAAAAAAAAATCATCAATAATGAACTAACTTATGAACATAGGTAGTCCACATTTGAGCCTTCAATGTAACTAATAGATAAAGACAACCCACTAAACTACATAACTCTTAGATCTCAAACAATGAAACATACAATTTTATCATCATGTATCAGTAACCTGTAAGCCAAAAGGATAATGTGGTAATTAAGAACCAATATATCCACTAAATTCCACTACAAAGGTAATGTCAAATTTGAAAATAAGATTAAAGAATTAATAAGTCCTATAGCACTTCTCATAGAAAATCTAATCAAATCCTATATCATATAGTGTCAAAGAAACATCCAATGATGTGAAAAATACATCTTTCACTACCAATCCAAATATCTCATCCAATTCCTCCAAACCGATAAAGAAACATGCCAACAAGGTACTAAAATATTATAAAAAAAAATGAAGTGCAAGCAACAACACTTGACTCCATTAAAAATAAACTCTAAAACATAGTAACCATCAAGAATAAGATGATATAATAGGAACAACATAAGCTACAAATCAAACCATTCCTTATACCACATTAACATGTGCCAAATTGTATAAAGTGAGATCACCTTCATTACTCCTAAACTAAAAGGATATCAACATTTAACATTCAAATTATGATGAAAACTAGTAGAAATAGATGTAAAACTATCACATCTAGTAGATCAAATTCACCACAAATTCCCACAACACAAGGGAATATGCCCAAAGCCACTAACCATTTCTTTTACTTCTCTTAATAAATCCTCATAAATAATCCAAGCTCAAGATCACAAGGAGAACAATAGAAATCTATAAAATCATGCATCTAGTTATGAACAAGCCCTTAAAACTTTAATATTCAAGACTAATGTAGAAGAGAAAAACATATACATATTAAATAATGTGTTAGCAATATGTGTTTAGTTTTGTCATTGATGTCAACTTGTTATTTACATTGATGTCAACCTGATGAGGAACTGTATGAGTTTAATATTGTACCTAACGAAGAGAAGTGACATATGTGTTAGAAGCATATGTAGAAAAGAGTATTTGAAGTCTCATATGTAGGTAAGTGTATTTGAACATGTTATTATGATGTCTGGTGATGTTGATAAGTCAGTATGTTGTATATTTGGAAGGTGACAACTATGGGAAGCTGATATATGTAGGAAAAAGTATTTGAAACAATGATAGGATAATTCTTTACATATGAAGTTGGTGACTTGAAATTTTGTCTCTATCATATATGGTTTGTGAATGTTGTAGTATTCTACTTTTAGGCCCAAATAAATTCAAGGTTGGAGTTATGTTTTTCTATTTGCTAACAGTGAGGATGGCTATCAGGAATAGTTAGGATTGGTTGGAAGAATGATTTTGATTGCTCCACATTGGTGTTTCTTGTTGTGTATTTTAGTAGACATGTTCCTAACATTTGTGCATTGTTCTATTTTAGATATCTTGTGTCCACAAGTGAAGTTATGTTGCTATGTTTGATATTATTGTTTATGTTGGTCTCTAGTCAACTTAGTTAATTTTGGTGATTTGATTTATGTCTTAGTGGACCAAATATTATTTCGAGTAAGAGTTAAGATTTTTTATGGTTGTTTCATATAGTGCTCATTATAGAGTTCTATGTATTAGAGAATATTTTTGGGCTGACTGGTTAACATGTTATGCTTTTCTGCATGTTACATTTTGTACCAACTTTGAAGGATGTTATGGTGTTTACACTTTGATTAAATAATTTATTAAATATATGTTATGATGTATTTAGTTCCCCTTTTTTTCTTGGGGTGGATTTCATAGAGTGTAAATGTTTGTGGTGACAAACTTTGTCTGAATAATGTGTATGTGGTTGGTCTGTTTAAGTTTTTGATGATTAAGTTGATATATATAGTTGTGTAGATGGTTGATTTGAGGTGCATATTGACTTGGATTGTATTTGGATCAAATATGAAGTCAGGATAATGCTAATGTGAAATATTTGAGGTGTGAGTGTATGAGTTTGATAGAGTTGTTGTAATGATTGATTTATAGATCCTACATATTTTTAGTTCATTATATTCATGTTCTTACTAGAAAATAATCATTCTTTTAGAATCTTGTTCATATCTTTATCTTGCATTGAAGAAGCTATACTCTTTAGCAATTTACATGTCCTTTTTATCTGGCTTGAGGTTGGTGCCTTATCCTAAGGTTAGTGCCTCAACTTACAAGTTATTTTTAGTGTAGTGCGCTCCATGGACTATGGCCTAAAACACTTGTAATCTGTTGAATAGGGGAAAATTGGAGCCTTAACAATGCACCTAACATTCAACACTACTCATTTGTAATATTTTGTTTTGAATTGAAATAGTATAAGTAAATCTGGAAGTACTTGAAAATTAATTAGGTCAAGATACATACCTCATCATGAAATTGATTTAGAATTACCCATTTTCTGATGTCTGTGTGTACTTTTAGGCAATTCTGCAACTAGATCTAGGATTAGGAAGCTAAGACAGAGAAAACCTAGAAAAATTTCGTCTTTCCGACAGCAGGTAGTCTTTGACCCTCATAAAAGGTCAAAGGCTACATTTTTATTTTGAAGGTTGATTCTGACTTTTTTCATAGATCTCAGAAGTTTAGCAAAAAGGGTACTCAGCTCTATCCTCTAATTCCTGAAACAATGATAGTAGATATCTAAAAAAGGGGGGTTTTGGGGTGGCTATATAGGGTTTTTCCTTAGTCAAACCCCCATTTTGGTGATCTCCACCTCCACGAATAGCCGATTGAAATAGAATGTGTGTGTGTATGTATTGAAAGTGTAATGCCAAGATCTAATCCTCTAGATCAAAACCCTAGCATGAATATGTATGAAACAACAATGCATATATTTGAATGAGATAGAAAAGCATACCAAGCCCCCAAGGCTAAAGTACTTCTACCAAACTCACAATCCATAATTTCTACTCCATGATTGTATCTTTGAATGCTTGAAATTTGGTAATGGTGGATCAAGGAAGAAATGATCTCTCTTGTTCCAAGTATGTGTCCACAAAGATGCTTGATGTCAACAATGGCTTGATCTTCTATATCATCCTCTTGTAATCTTGCATCTTCACCATTCCTTGCTTTCTTGAATCTTCTTGTTCATGAAATTATCTCCTTGAGAGAACTTGATCATGAAATTGCTTGATGTTGCTTGATGTTTCTTGGTGTTTCTTGGTGAAAATGAATACAAATGAGAGTCTTTATATAGAGGTTTCAAGGTGAGCCTCCTAGAGCAATGTGAGGACCCATAATTCAAATTTGACCTCAAATTAAGGTCCAATCAAAATAACAAACTAAGGAGGGAAAAAAATTAAATGAAATTCAAATTAAAACCTTTTCGCACTCAGATCTGAGGGGCTGACATTGATTTCAGGGCCCGTCGGGACCAAATTTGAAAGAGGGGCACAGATTCCAGAGGAGGTCAAAGATGAGCTCAAATCTGACCTAGTCAGGTACAAGCTTGATTTTGACCTAGTTAGGGTTGAGATCGACCTAACCTAGTTAGGATCAACCTCAACTTTGACCTTGTGGGCCCAGATCCAGCCAAAATCAGGATAGGAGGTCCCGAGGATGCCTAGAGACCTAAAAATGATACCAGAATGGGATAGAATGCTAGGGAAAGGCATAAAATCCTATGATGACTATGATGAAGGCCAAGAGAACCTATTTCTAAGTCCTACCTAGAAAATAGAGCCATGGAAAAAGGGAAATTAAGGAGAATCCTCAGGATCCTAACCCTAATTTCACCTAGAATGAAGAAGATAAGTGCAGAATGCATCCTAAATGCAAGTCTATCATGATAAACGTACTAAAAGAGGATGATAAAGCTATCAAGATGGAAGTGCTTCCATTTTAAGATGATACATTTAGCCCCCACTTTAGCTTAGATATGACACTACGTGAATATGCAAGCTAAAGTAAGAAAACATCATAGTAAATAAAAAGGATATAGCCAAGTCCTTGATGTAAAGATCCTGCAGAAAACTGTTAGAACCTGCAACACACAAGGTTAATGAAAATTGATAAATCACATAAATCTTACTATATGACAATTTGAGAAGCGTGTAGAGCCCCTTATGCCCCCCTTGTTTTAGCTTTCTACTTCGGAAGGGTGAAACAGGGTGATAAGAAAAACACTATATACTGGATATGTAGAGTGTTGAAAAGTCCTTTTCTAAACCAATTAGAAGGATTCCTAACCTTCCTAAACTAGTTCAAGGAGTTAGGTATCTGAATCATGATTCCAATGCCACTGACGGTACTAAAAATGGAGTTACCAAACTCAAGTTATGATGAAAATAGTGTATGTCTGTCTAAATGCATAAGAAGGGAAATTCGAGTTTACCTTAAGGAAACCCTAATTTGAACTTATAAATAAGGAAAAGAGAGAAATAATTACTCATTCTTACCATTTGCAGATTCAAAACAAGGAAGCAAGATGCTAAGAAGAGAGGAACTTTGAGTGACACACTTGGAGAATCTGAGACACAGCCTGGCTACCGGACGGTCACTACTTGAGGTGAGTTTGTTGTTGATGTAGATGAATGATATGATGTTTGTTTGTGCTTGCAGGACTTGGTCTATTTCTGAGAGCATCCCTTTGGAGAGTTGCTAGCCATGTTCAGAGAGAGACTATCTAAGCTTGATGATGAGGAGATGCAGTTACTGAAGGATGTGGGACTATACTGGGTATCAGTCCTTCCACAAATCAAACTACACCGAGCCATGCTATCAAATCTGATAGAGAGGTGGGATGAGGATACATGCTCATTCCATCTTGCCTCTGGTGAGATCATAGTGACATTAGAGGATGTCTACAAGATCATGCAGCTTCCATTCTGAGGTGAGACTGTCAGACCCAGAGCACAGTGTGGTTGTGAGGAGATCCATGTAGACACAAAGTATTATACAAGATAGCTTCCATAGATGCGAACCCAGTTAGATCATGTCCTATTATCTTCCATACTATCAGGCCCTACACCTTTAGTATGGAAGGTGATGCTTTGCATAGTATCCTTGGTTGTGTTACCCAACTCAAAGGGTACTATATTTTGTTCACCTCTTACACATCTCATACAGAGGATGGAGAGAGATAGGACCGTATTCTCATGGGGTCGCAGCATGCTAGCTCAGCTATACCATGAGCTAGGTCAGCTTGTGAGGTATCAATGGGAGAGTCTGTCAATATGCATGCTCCTGTAGATTTGGATGTTTAAGGATTTTACATGTACACATCCACAGGGAGTTCCAGTGATGGTAGATGCGAGCACAACGAGAGCCTTCGCATATCCCTTGAGAGATATTTGGTAGTTTGGAGATAGGCTCTATTGGAGAGTACATCTAAACTACATTACGAGCATTGATGTGATATGGAGACCCTACTATCAGATGATAGAGTGGCCTGATACATGATTCCAGATGAGATATTCACAACAGCGTAAGCTACTAGAGGGTCATCAGAGTCATATAGTGATGCCCTACTATTATGATCAGGTGATGAGGTAGTTCGGCCTATTATAGGGAGTCCCTAAAGTAGTACCTCACTATGTACATCTGATGAGATACTATAAGAGACTCGGTGCCATACACCGACCATCAATAGCAGACATAGAGGATAGCAATGCAGAGGAGATAGAGGACATAGAGGTACCATCAGATGTGACCTATTCAAAAATGAGTCGAGATTACATTAGGTACTGGAGTTTGCAGGGGATCCTTCCTATCTTTCCCAAGGATTATCCCATAGGTGATCCAGGCTTTACAAAGGGGACAAACTAGGATAGTGGAGCCATAGATGAGGATGAGGATATTAGAGATGAGGAGGAGCACATCTCTGAGGGAGATCTCATGGAGGAGGAGAGAGTAGATAGAGTGGAGGAGAGAGCAGAGGAGAGAGCCGAGGACATGCCCCCAGTTGGTGATACATGTGCAGATATACCTATCACTCATGCATCACCACTAAGATCATGATGGCCCCCATAGCCCCACACAGAGACACCAACATCAAGGCCTAGATATAGTGAGCATGGAGAGAGCAGTCACTCCATGCCCCCACCATCTAGACACTTTAGTGATGTCCAAGAGGGAGACCCAGGTATGAACCATGAAATTTGATTGAATATGTGATTTGATTTGAGATAAACAGGACACTAGGTTGATAAAAGTTTTTCTTTCTACAACTAGCGTAGCAGAGTGGAGGAGCTTTGTATTTGAGATTCTCAAGGATACAATTATATCCTACTGACTACTAGCCAATGAGTGAGTCTTCCATCGGTCATAGAGATCCTGATAGGCATGCCGACATCTTTTCCTACATCTAGCGAGAGCTAAAATTGTGTAGAGAGAGAGAGGAGAAGCTAATGGTGGAGGTACAAAGTCTCTGAGGATGTTCACATGGTATGAGCATATCCAGGAGCCATACATAGACACACAAATCTTCATCTTCCCATCACAGAGTAGAGAGATCTGGGAGCCATCGGCCATTAGAGAGACAAAGTGATAGGCGTAATGATAGATAGGGCCGTTGGCCACATATGTATCAAAACTTGAAAAACTATTTTTGATGAATGAAAAACTTTCTCTACTGATTAGTTCTATGTTTGATTACTATGCTTTCATCAATATAAAACTTAATAGAAAGAAAGAAAGAAAGAAAGTGCATAAACATATTCAATATGTAATTTTACTAAAACTACATAACCTATAAAATAAATCTTTATAAGGAATACATAAATGCACATGGAAGAAATGAAATTAAGGATAATAACTTTTAAGATGCATAATATTAATGGGTTCCTTAAAAGAAACACCATCCATATCAGCAAGTTTATAAGCACCCGAACCAAAATCTTCAATAATAACAAAAGCTCCAAGCCAATTAGGGCTAAATTTTCCTTTTTCACCCGGTAAAGCATTCACATTTCATTGTTTCTCATAAAGAACTAAATCACCAACCGCAAATGTTTGTTTAATTACCTTATGATTGTATTGTTTCTAAAGAGATTTATGATAAGATTTTATATGTTCTAATGCATGTATTCATTGTTTGTCCAACATTTCTAGCTCTTGTAAGCGTTGTTCATGAAAAGTATCTTTATCAATTATCCCATGAAATGAAACATGTAAAGAAGGTATTTCCATTTCCAAAGGCATAATAGCATCAACACCATAGACAAGGTTATAAGGAGAAGTACCCGTGGTATTACAAACACTAGTCCTATAGGCCCATAAAGCATAGGTCAGTTGAGTATGCCAATCATTTGCATGCTTACTAACTATTTTTCTCAAAATTTGTTCAATAATTTTATTTGATGCTTCAACTTGTTCATTAGATTGAGGATAGTAAGGAGTTGAAAATCTATGTTGAATCCTATATTTCTCCAAGAATTTCGTGACTTCTTTGTTTTTAAAAGAGGTTCCATTATCCAAAATTATCATTGAAGGAATACCAAATCTTGTTATGATATTATTAAGGATGAAATCAAAAATAATATCCGTCGTTGTTGAATGAAGAGGGAAAACTTCAACCCACTTCATGAAATAATCCGTAGTAGTGAGAATGTAAGTATGTCCTTGAGAAGAAGCTGGTGAGATTTTTCCAATAAGATAAAAACCCCAAACACTAAAAGGCCATGGAGAAACTTGATTATGAAGCTCATGAGCAGGAGCATGAATCAAATTACTATGTTGTTGACATTGAGGACATTTCTTAACAAATATGAAAGAATCTTGTTCCATTGTTTGCCAATAATATCCCATTCGAAGCAATTTATTAACTAGGGATTTTCCACC
The DNA here is from genome assembly GCA_027943335.1 of Chamaecyparis obtusa. Taxonomy (NCBI): domain Eukaryota; kingdom Viridiplantae; phylum Streptophyta; class Pinopsida; order Cupressales; family Cupressaceae; genus Chamaecyparis; species Chamaecyparis obtusa. The sequence goes on along the minus strand of BSBK01007985.1, from coordinate 687,037 downwards.
AAAATGTCCCCCACAAGAACCAGAATGAGCTTTTGCTAAAGCTACAGGAATTTTAGTTCTATTGAGACATCTTAATAATAATCCTTCATAAGAGTGTTTGTAGAGCGTATCTCCTAAAATGATGTAACGTGCGGCAAGTTTCCTAATACAATTACGCATGTTCCTTGTTGCTGATTCAGGAAAAGTACCATCCTTAAAAAAATGAAAAATATGTAAATACCATTCATCCGAATGCAAATTGAAACAGTCAGAGGTAATCTTGTTAGAAATTGTAGGGCATTTAAGAGTTTGTAGAGTAAATTGAAAGTTTTTAGCATTGTTCTCAAGACAAACCAAAGAAGCTGCACTTGCCATGGCATCTGCATGTCGATTATCCTTCCTAGGTAAAGTCTAAATCATATAAGAGGAGAATTGTGAAAGCACATCAAGAGCTAAATCTCTATATTGTGTCATTTTAGGATTTTTAGTCTGATATCCTCCTTTAATTTGTTCAACTATCAATTGTGAATCTCCATATATTTATAAATGTTTGATATTGAGGGATGAAGCTGCTTGTAGTCTAGCTAGAAGAGCTTCATACTCCACAATGTTATTAGTACAAGGAAAGGTTAATTTATATGATAAAGGGATGGGTTTTTTCATAGGCGGAATCAAGATGATACCTACACCAGAACCTATCTTACACTTAGACCCATCAAAATATAATTCCCAAATATCATCTTGTTGAATAGCTAGGATCTTATCATCAGGAAATTCTATGGAAGTAGAACATTTATCGGAGTGAGGACAAGGAGCTTTAGCTAGATAATCTATCAATTCTTGTCCCTTAATAGACTTTTGAGAAATAAAATTAAAATCAAACTCGATAAGCAACATAACCCATTTTGCCAACTGGATAGAGAGATCAGTTTGTGAGAAAATATGTTTCAAAGGATCAAATTTGACAATCACATTAACTTTGGCATTTAGAAGATAATGCATGAGTTTTTGACATGCATAAACTATAGCTAGACATTGTCTTTCTAAATCTGTATATCTTGTTTCATAATCAAGTAAAGTTTGACTAATGTAATACACAGGTCTTTCTTTACCATTATCATCAATTTGAGCTAACAACGCACTCACGGCCCATGGAGTCACTGAAGTGTATAATTGAAATGGTTTATCGAAATTAGTAGGCTGCAAGATAGGAGGATTCACAAGATACTCCTTAAATTACTCAAAAGTTTGTTTACACTCATCATTCCAAGAAAAAATAGTATCCTTTCTAAGCAAAAAAGTAAAAGGGATAGTTCGGTCCGCTAAATTATAAATAAAGCGATGAATAGCTTGTATTTTTCCTTGTAAACTTCGTAACTGAGAAATATTCTTAGGAGGAGGCATATTAACATTAGCTTCAATCTTTTTAGTATCTACTTTGATGCCTCATTTAGAGATTATAAATCCTAATAATTTTTAGGAATCAACTCCAAAGACACATTTCTTAGGATTTAATCTCATATTATAACTTCTAATCCTTTTCCTTTCAAATATCTATCATAAAATATTAACATGATCTTCTCTTTGTATAGATTTTGCCAAGATATCATCCACATAATCTTCAAGGATCTTATGAATGTAATCGTGAAAAATCAGAGTCATAGCCCATTGATAAGTTGCTCCTGCATTTTTTAATCCAAAGGGCATCATGACCCAACAAAAGGTTTCCCAAGGTGTTATAAATGTAGTTTTAAATTGATCTTCAGGAGGGATAAAAATTTGATTATATCCTGAAAAACCATCCATAAAAGATAACAAGGCATGGCCCACTGTTGAATCCACAATCATATCGATATTAGGCAATGAGAAATCATCTTTCAAGGATGCCTTATTTAAATCTCTAAAATTAGTACACATCCTTATCTTATTTTATCCTTTTGATGTAGGCACAATGTTTGAAATCCAATCTGAGTAATCAATAGAATGGATAAATCCAGAATCCAATAATTTTTCAATTTCACCTTTGACTAATAAAGCAATCTGTGGATTCATCTTTCGAATTTTCTATTTCACAAGTTTCATATTTGGCTTTAAAATGATGTTGAGTAACAATCTTAGAATCTATACTCGACATATCTGAATATGTCCAAGCAAAGATGTCCTTAAATTCAAGTAAAAGGGAAACCGATTGATCACGTTCATCCTGATTCAAACATTTCCCAATTTTTATCATCCTTTCAGAGTTGTTTTCTTCTACTTGAATATCAATAGTTTCAGTGATTAATAAATCACTTCTTATCAGAGAATCCATCAGTAAAGGAAATGTATCTTGTTCTTCATGTTCTCCAAAATAAGCATCAGTTTTTAAATAATAAGGCTTTCCTCGTTTATGATGAAACTTAGGTAAATCTGTTAGAGTAATCATACTTTATGCTTATTAATTAAATCACTTTGGTTTAATTAATTAAGTCATTTATTACTCTATTTACTTAAGCTATCTTTTAGGTGCATTATAATTAATATATTTATTAATTATAATGTGCAACCTAGCTTTATTTTTTGCTTTATAGCTTTAGGGTTTTATTGTTCACCTATATGGTTGAACCCTTTGTATATTCTTTTTAGATAATTCACTTATTGGATCATAATAGAGATTGCTCTTTGCATGTCCATAAGATGTCTCTGGCTTTTTGGCCTCCATGATTTTTCTTGCTTCTGTGCTTTGCTTCTTCCATGTGACAGGGTTATGCATGCAGGTGTTCTTGGGAGATTAGTATTTCACCTAATCTAACATGGTATCAGAGCCATCTTGCTGCTCGCTGTTCGTGTTTTGTTGAAGTGTTTCAGAAGCAGGAGGTTTTCAAGGGTTTCAGAAGTTTTTTTTGTGGATCTGGGGGGGAGCCAAAATTTGGCTCACCTTGGACAAAAACGGACACCACCATTGTGTCCGGAAGGCCCAAGAACCCCTAAATCCATATAAAACTTGTCCATTTTGGACACAGTGGTATCTGAGGCAAAATTTTTTTTGCATACCAAGGCCGTACGGCCCTGGCACGTACTCCGAGACGGCGATTTTCAAAAAAAAAATTATTAAAATTTTTTTTAAGGGGCGGCCTCCCGGGCGCCACCCAGCGGCCACCCGGGCGCCACCCCGCGGCTCCTCCGCCGCCCCGCTGGCCTCCTCAGCCGGCCCCACTCCGCGGCCCGCCCAGCCGCCGCCAGCGCCCGCGCTCGTGCCGCCGCCGCCCTTCGCGGCCTCCGCTCCGTCGGCCCCCCGCCGCCCGCGCCCGCGCCCTCCGCTCCGCTGGCCCGCCCACCGCCGGCACCAGCACCAGCCCCTGGTCGCCCACATGACCCGGGGTTTCCTGATTCAGCCCCCAGGCCCTCTGCTGACATCAGCATGACGTCAGCAGACATGCTTTTTAATTTTTTTAAAAAAAATTTGCATGTTTTTTTAGGGCTCTGTTTTAAGGGTAATTGGTCTTTTTTTGCCATATCTTCTTCATCTGGAAGCGTATTTGGGAGTTTTTTATATCATCGGAAAGCTCTTTCCGAGATGAACGCAATTATGGAGGTTTCTTTTCAAGTTTTTTGCCTCGTTTTTCGTACCATGCCTTCGAAGGTAGGACTACTTTTTTGCCTTCTTGGAGCACCTGATGCTTTTTTTGGCATAACTTGCTCATACGGAGGAGTTAGTGGGCGAACGAGACATCATCGGAAAGATGATTCCAAGACGGTCGTTTTATATGAAGAGCTTTTTTCCAGATTCTTCTTCCATTTTTCGCACCAGGCTGTTGAATTCAGAGGTTTTCTTTTTCAGGTGCCTGCCAGAGCACCTGTCACTGTTTTTGCCGTAACTTGAGCAAACGATGGCGTTTTTTGCCAAACAAGATATCGACGGAAAGCTGGTTCCGAGAACTTTCTATTTTTTTTAGTTTGGTTGTTTGATTTTGCCGTTTGCAGGGGTTTTCTGCCAGTCAAAGTCACGGGTACTTTTTGCATTCTGGACACTATATCTCTCACATCCGGGCTCAGTTTTCAGCAAACTTGGTATTTTCGGAAAGCTGGTTCAGTGTGCTATTCAGTGGCAGAGGTTATTTTTCCAGATTCTACTCCAAGTTTTCACTCCTCTGAGTTATGCAGTTTATGCCCTCTGGTGGAGTGCTTGGTTCTACAGGTCCGGGGATCTCTTCTTCTGAGTTCATAGCTCACTCTTCTTTCTGTCTTTTGAGCATTGTATGCTTCTCTTCTGTTGCATTCTTTTTTCTGTAAACGCACTGAGATAAAGTGCCTGCTTTTGCATTTTGGGATCTTGAACACTATGTGTTTGTTTGTATACGCACTCAGTTATAAAGTGCCATGGGGGGATTCTGATGCATTTGCCACTATAGGCGCATCCACTCTTGTCAAGTGAGTGTACCTTCCATGACATTAGCCCATGTAGACTGTGTCTATGACACCACCCTTTATCCTGTGCTTGTACCTTCTTTTGCACATAGGTGTTCCTGTTTCTTCTTCTTGCAGATGTTTCTGGCATTGCATTTCAGTGTTCCTGTCACCCCGTTCAGCATTATGGGGGGGTTCACTTGTTGGCTCTATTGCTTCCTTGGTTCGGTTGAGTGATCTACGTATTCAGTTTTTGTTCCTATGTACTAGGCGGATGCAGTGGCTAGGCACCTATGCATTTCGGTGAGATGGTTCATCTACTATATAGACACTCATTCATTCCTATTTTGGAGGTCACCTCTTTGATTGATCAGCTCTTCAGACTTTGTCTTCTCTACCTGGTCATGCACTTCAGTGGGGGTTCCAGCAGTTTCTTCTGACAGTGTTTACAGCTTCATGCTTCGGAGATGCTTCATGCTCTTTCTTGTTCCTTTCTCTGGGACATTCCCTAGATTGGAGGCTTTGTTTCCTTCATCTAGTTTATTTCTTGTACTGGGTACCTGATCAGGCCTTGTTGCCGGGACCCATTTCTTGCTTTCTTAGTCTTGCTAGGTCTGCTTTCTCCCTGCGTTCAGCTTAAGGGGGGGTGTTAGAGTAATCATACTTTATGCTTATTAATTAAATCACTTTGGTTTAATTAATTAAGTCATTTATTACTCTATTTACTTAAGCTATCTTTTAGGTGCATTATAATTAATATATTTATTAATTATAATGTGCAACTTAGCTTTATTTTTTGCTTTATAGCTTTAGGGTTTTATTGTTCACCTATATGGTTGAACCCTTTGTATATTCTTTTTAGATAATTCACTTATTGGATCATAATAGAGATTGCTCTTTGCATGTCCATAAGATGTCTCTGGCTTTTTGGCCTCCATGATTTTTCTTGCTTCTGTGCTTTGCTTCTTCCATGTGACAGGGTTATGCATGCAGGTGTTCTTGGGAGATTAGTATTTCACCTAATCTAACAAAATCCTCATAAACTCCTAAAAATTCCATTAAGGCTTCATCTTTAGGAAAAATATCCAAAGAAGATTGTCGATTAAGGTCAATAAGCAATGGGTTAACCAAATTTAGCTGTCCATTGCAAATATGATTAACATTAAGAGGAAACGCCAATGGTTTTCTATAAGGATTGAATCCTAATCCATATGTATGATCATAAAATTCATTATCCAAAGGTACTTTTATACCTTGTTCATATTTATCACATCCTTTCCCATTAAATCCCGATTTCTCAAGCAAATGATAACCAGGACCATATCGATCAGTCATGTCAGAAGGGGTCCAAGGAGCGGCATATGTCACAATGTCATAACAATCAGGCTTTATAGTTTCAATCATTTCATTAATCGAAGCGGCAACAAAATTACTTTTTAGTTCTTCAGAAAGAGGAGAAGAAATAAAAACTTTTTTCTCAAATTCATTTTGTTGCTTCATAAATTCCAAATCAGAGACCTTGTATTCTCCAATAAACGTGGGATTAAAATCCAATGTCCCCCAATCATCCTTAGTCAAAGAAGAAGAAGATGGAGTTTCTTGTTGTTGAATCTCAGGTTGTTTTTCAATCTCTTTACTAGGTTGAAGAGGTTCAGAGATTTTAGCATATTCTGCATTTAATAAAGGATTTGGGGTATCATCCCCATGTAATGTATACATTAAGTTGTGATAGATGAACCAAACCTTGTGATGAAGAGTAGAAGGAACTGCATGCATAGTATGTAACCATGGTCTTCCTAAAAGAAGGTTATAATTGAGAGGTCCAGGCATAACATGAATAGGAGTATTTAAGATAACTGGACCAACTTTAACAGGTAAGGTAATAATACCAAAAGTTCTCTTTGCTATATTGTCAAATCCACGTATAGGAACATTATCAAGTTGAATAGTAGTAAGATCAGCTTTAATTGACTTGAGCATATCCATGCTACAAACATTAAGCCTAGATCCATTATCAATTAAAGTTCTTCGAATGATACTCTGATTAATAGAGAAAACCACCATAAGAGCATCATATTGATTCTGCACCTCTAGGGAAGGTAAATAATTATCAGAAAACACAATAGGAGGTACAGAGGGCATAGTATGCATACAATCCAAAATAGAATGAATGTTCTCTTGATTAGGAGGCGAAGTAGGAAGAGTAGATAAAGCTTTCTGCAATGCCTCATGATATGTTGGTGAAGTTTGAAGTAATTCCCATAAAGATATCTTAGCAGGAGTAGCATGTAATTGGTCAACTAAGTTATACTGCTTTAAGGTAGATGGATACCTAGGTTCTTGAGGAAGCATAGGTTGAGAAGGAGGTAAAGAAACTGGAACAGTAGGCTAAGGGTTATTCCATGTGCAATAAGCATGTGGAACAAAATCAATGTTATCAAAGAAATCCAAAGGATCTCTAGGTTTACCCCTAATTGTTATATGAGGACATCCTTTTACCATCACCAAAGGTGTAGGATATATCATCTTAGGTTTATCAATGTTACAAATAGTGGGACATGAAGGTAACCATGCACACACCCTATGGTAAAGGCAAATTGGAGAGGTTGTGGAGGAGAGTGAAATAGGAATAGGATCCATGGAGATCGTATTCGAACCATTTTCATCCTCACTACCATGTACCTCATTAGGGAATCTATCCTCTTGTACAATAAAAGCCTCATCAAAGTACTCAAAACAAGAATCATACATGTTGAATACAAAGAAAGCCCTAAAGCCATGAAAATGTAAATATTTTTGTATTTTCAAAGGAATTTTGCAATTTTTTTATATTTTTGAGATATAAAGGCAAGAAATAAATGCAAGAAATCTAATCTTATAAGCATGCAAGATTTAAATCTAACACCATAAAAGAAAGAGTTGTCATAAATGAGTTCACCAAAATGAATAGGGGAAAATTGGAGCCTTAACAATGCACCTAACATTCAACACTACTCATTTGTAATATTTTGTTTTGAATTGAAATAAAATAACTAAATTTGGAAATACTTGAAAATTAATTAGGTCAAGATACATACCTCATCATGAAATTGATTTATAAATACCTATTTTTTGATGTTTGTGTGTACTTTCGGGAAATTCTTCAACCAGATCTGGGATCAGGAAGCCGAGATAGAGAAAACCCAAAAAAATTTTGTCTTTCCGACAGTAGGTAGTCTTTGACCCTCATAAAAGGTCAAAGGCTACATTTTTATTCTGAAGGTTGATTCTAACTTTGTTTGCAGATCTCATAAGTTTAGCGAAAAGGGTACTCAGATTTGTCCTCTAATTCCCGAAACAACGACTGTAGATATCTAAAAAAGGGGGTTTTTGGGGTGGCTATATAAGGTTTTGCCTTAGTCAAACCCCCATTTTGGTGATCTCCACCTCCATGAATAGCCGATTGAAATATAATGTGTGTGTGTATGTATTGAAAGTGTAATGCCAAGATCTAATCCTCTAGATCAAAACCCTAGCATGAATATGTATGAAACAACAATGCATAGATTTGAATGAGATAGAAAAGCATACCAAGCCCCCAAGGCTAAAGTACTTCTACAAAACTCACAATCCATAATTGCTACTCCATGATTGTATCTTTGAATGCTTGAAAGTTGGTAATGGTGGATCAAGGAAGAAAGGATCTCTCTTGTTCCAAGTATGTGTCCACAAAGATGCTTGATGTCAACAATGGCTTGATCTTCTATATCATCCTCTTTCAATCTTGCATCTTCACCATTCCTCACTTGCTTGAATCTTCTTGTTCATGAAATTGTCTCCTTGAGAGCACTTGATCATGAAATTTCTTGATGTTGCTTGGTGAAAATGAATACAAATGAGAGTCTTTATATAGAGGTTTCAAGGTGAGGCTCCTAGAGCAATGTGAGGACCCATAATTCAAATTTAACCTCGAATTAAGGTCCAATCACAATAACCAACTAAGGAGGGAAAAAAATTAAATGAAATTCAAATTAAAACCTTTTCGTGCTCAGATTCGAGGGCCCGACATTGATTTCGGGGCTCGTCGGGACTAAATTTGAAAGAGGAGCATAGATTCTGGAGGAGGTCAAAGACGAGCTTGAATCTGACCTAGTCAGGTATGAGCTTGATTTTACCTAGTCAAGGTCGAGCTTGAACCTGACCTAGTTAGGATCAACCTTGACTTTGACCCTATGGGCCCAGATCCAGCCAAAATCAGGACAAGAGGTCCCGGGGATGCCTAGAGACCTAAAAATGATACCAGAATGGGACAGAATGCCAGAGATAGGCATAAAATCCTATGATGTCTGTGATGAAGGCTAGGAGGACCTATTTCTAAGTCCTACCTAGAAAATAGAGCCATGGAAAAAGGGAAATTAAGGAGAATCCTCGAGATTGTAACCCTAATTTCACCTAGAATGAAGAAGATAAGTGCAGAATGCATCCTAAATGCAAGTCTATCATGATAAATGTAATAAAAGAGGGTGCTAAACCTATCAAGATGGAAGTGCTTCCATTTTAAGATGATACATCTATTATTCATATTGTGAGTGTGATTCTCACTGTGGTTTTTTGCAGAAAAATTTGGTGTTCATTTGTTTGTTTTGTCATTACAACATCTTTTATTTATTTTTAGTTGGATATAAATAATTAATAAGTGTGTGTAATAGAAAAAGTTTTAAGATCTAGACAAGATTGATTCACCTCCCCTCTTATTCTTGAGGTTTTTTTAACAAAATATATCTAATAATTAGGGGGAAAAAACCTCCTAAATAACTCACCTTTTGAGTAGACCAATAGTGGGATACTACTTTGCATCAAGCCTTATAATGGACTAATATCCATCTAAAAGTATAAGATCCTCAATCATTTTGTTAAAGTTTTTTAATAAAAAGTAAAAAGCCTAACCCAAGTATCTCTAATATCCTTGAGTATACTCCAATCAATCCATGCAAAAGAATAATGCAACTTGTAAAATCATGCATATCCAAACAAATGATTAATATTCAAAACTAAAGATAACTACATCTTCACCCAAAAATAACATCTTTACAAAAAAATCAACGAGTCCTCCATGAAACAAGATGTTATCATCTCTTCAAATAGCACGAAGAACAAAGAATCCTATGTTAATAGAATCAAAGATGTCAATGAACTCTTTTTTTTAACCCAAGGGTAGAATTGAAGAGATCCTTATGACACCAAGAACCAACATAAAGATAATCCAAGTCTCACTACACATTGTAATAATTAAAACTTAGTATTAAAAACTTAAAACAAAGAAGATGAAACACATTATATAACTATGTATCAAGGTCCCATTGAAAGTGATATAGAGTTATACATAGCATCATGAACAACATCATTGCCAACACTCTATTTAAAATTAAAAAAAAGCTTATCATGTAGCATAGACTACTACTATATTCTAATGAACAAATATATCAGGTACTCCCAAACCTTATCTTTTATCTTTCTACAATAATCATACCAATATGACCACTTGACCAAGTAGAGGTTTATCTAGCTAAATACACATCACATTAGATAGAAGATTTGCACCTATGCAACATCTAAATGGATAAATACATAAGTAGTGCTCCAATCTCTAATGAATGAATAAGATTCAACCCCACATTAGTAATATAGAGAACAAAGGTAGCCAAATGATGATATGTAGATTTCCAAGAAGTTTAATCAACCTTTTAATTGTATGATTTTTTCATTCAAAGGTTAAACTCTCTAAATCTGGATACAATCTCTTCAGAGATCTACAAAATCATAGATTTGGGTTATTGTGTAAATCCTACTAACCCATTTCTTTGTCAATTTTAATTTTCTTAATATTCAAACACTCTCATAAAATATAGCATCTAAAATAATGGAATCTTACAAATCTACAAAACCATAGCTTTTTGAAACATGAAAATAATAAAAACTTAAAGAAATAGGTTGTAAAAGAGTATCTAGTTCTCAAAAATACCAACTTCACAACTGACATGGAAAAAATGGAAAATCATCTAGTACTTTCATGTAACCAAGGTTTGAGAACCATTAATCCAATATAAGCACTCCATAATATAGTCCAAATAGATTTTTTTGTTTTGTGATCAAAGGGATTAATATCCAACCAATATGAACATCATTTCCATGCATATAACCACAAATAAAAATAGCATAACCACTATGCAAGAGTAGAGTCACATATTTCCAAACTAGAGCTCCAAATTAGTACCATGCAAGAAGTGTACACATGATCAATTCTACAAACAACAAGATCCTCCATTAGTTTTAAGAGCCCAACATATATCACTAGTACCTTTGACCTAGTTTTTCTACCAAAATTTTTGACCATGGAATAAAAAGGTTTTGGTTGGTCGGATTATAGAAGGAAAAGTTTCATTTTTTTAAAGTTATGCTCGTGTTAGTCAAAATTTTGACCAATACTATGTAGGTCAAAATTTTGACAAACGCGGGCATAACTTAAAAAAAAAAGGTTTCATTTCTCATTCATTATTACCACGACAAATTTTTTCAAGGGAATTGCAGCACGCAAAACATGAATTCAAAGATCTTTGAGACTCCTTTTTACAAATATGGGCTCGTTGCTATGTATGCGTCATGATTTTCCCTAGGCTCTGTTCTTCTAAAGGAGAACACAAGAAAATATATCACATTTTCATGTCTTTTACCTATTTTTTCATGGCTCGATGAGGGTTCCATTATATAATGTTATGGTCAATGGTTTCTCTACAATATTTGCACATTTCTCAACTTGAAGGCTTTCTATGTTGTCTGTTTTGTATTGTTCTTCTTTAGGGTTTTGTATTATGCCAGTTTGTTGATATATTTAAACAATATAAAAAAATTGACTGAGCATTGAAAATAAGGAGAAGCCATGAATGCTCTTTGAGATTTTCGCTCCTCTGTGTTACAATGATGTTTATTTATTTTCTTCTAGATCTATGGGTGGAAAAGGGGGATCAATCAAACAATATATTGCTGGGTGAAACTTATGGGGAAAGGAAGAAAATCAAGATGGAACATATACTACCCTCAGCTACATGGACGGGTGTTTTCAGAGGCATCATGGTAGACAGGAGGATTGGGAATGTAGTATTTCACCACTATAGAGCCACTGGTGAGAAGAGGCATCACCCAAGGGAATATAAAATATGATGAAGCTTCTTTCAAACGAGTGGAGATAAATAGAAATTAGAGGTCATAATAGTGACATACACATACATCAATATATCAAGATTCACCTAAAACAAATTGTATAGGAGCCGCCAATGGTACATCATAGCCGAGATCTATACACAATAGCTTAGGTGTGTCGTCAACTAGAATGGACATACATACTGATCAAATACTTAGTGGTGACATAAACCAATGCTTGCATAGGAGATCGTGGTACATGTAGGAGAGGTATCGTGCATATAAGAGTTGCAAGAATCAAGCCATATCTCCAACTTCATTATCAATAAGGAGACTGAGCTTAAAAGATAAGTTTGGATTAATTTTGTATAGTGTCGACCTGGAATAAACAATACACATAACAAGATAATCAATTAAATAGCTATGGTACATGATGAAAACTAAAAGTAAAAGGAATGATATAGTAATATGAGTAAAAATCCACAATGACAATCTAATTATTATCAATCATTAGATTAAAGGTCAACAATAAGGCAGGGTATGATTGTTATAAGAGAGGATGTGCCTTTTAAAGAGTTGCAACCACTTGATGGGATAGGAGGATGAAGGGGCATAATCAAGGGAAGTTAGATAGAAAATATGAAGATACACTAAGTTTAAGAGAACATATATAGGAGAATTTGTATGATAGATTATTTATCTCATCTAGATTGAGCCTTTTCAGATCAACAGTGAATAAGAATTGTTACTCAGAATCATAAAATAAAATGTAGAGACCATATCAGAGATGAGGTTTGAAGTCCCAAGCAGAAAATAATAGTGTAAACACTTTATAATTAAATACCCATTAAGGTCCTTAGAAGAGCCACATCAGTAGTATAAAGGACACATGAATAATAAAAGTATAATCAAGATAAATGCTGCATAAATACAATGATAGTCACCTGAAACAATGATCAAACTTTTGTTTGGCTGAGAATCGGAATAATAACAGGCTTATCATTTCAATACAAGGGAAGTTATAGTTTGGGTACCAATAGTGATACTGATTATACATATTCATATTAGCGTTAAAGTTATATGTAACTATCTTTAACATATTAGACCCTTAAATCTATAAGCCCCATCTATAACAGAGCTGGGTGAAACTTACGCTAGGATGAACAAACTCAAAAATGTATAACCAGGAGAAAACATATAGATTTAAATCAAGATGAAAATATTAAATACTGCATAAGCAAGAAGAGCAGATTTCAATGGTTGGCTATTTGAAATTGTAACTTTAATGTACTCCCATGACAATAACTCTGTCTTCATGACAATACCTTGTGACTCTTCTCTAAGGATTGTCTTTAGATGATATTTTAGTTCCTACACCACTGCTTTGATGTTGATAGTCATTGTGTTTCTTTATATTAGAGATTACTTATTGTGATCCTTTGTGCTTGTTTTCATGTATTCGTGATGAAAATATAAACCTTGTTAACTTTCAAAACATGAAAACATCAAACTTGTTCTTTGAGGGCTCAATGTCAAAGATGCCTTTTATGATGTGTTTAATGACAATGCTTGTCATTTGTTATTTTAGTTTTCCTTATTTTGAAATATTGCATTTGTTTACTTCATGATATTGTAAAATACTATTTTGATCATTGTAGCTATGTATTGAAGCACCTTCCTATCCTATACTTTGGAATGGTTTAATACATTGATGACTATTTGGAAAGTATTTGGTGGCACTAAAATACAAATCATTTGTGTCACTGTCTCTTTTCTCTATGATTGATTATAAATATCACGGTGTTTTATGGCACTTTCATTAATTGTATCATGGTTGTGCTCTACTATTGTACTTAACCTTTAACATATCTCCATCTTCTTATTGTGATTGGTGTTGATTTAAGGCATGATATGTCAATGTCTTCTTATTGTATTTATTCTATTAGGATTTCAAACTGAGTGACATTTCCTTTTTACATGAGCATAGAATTCAAAATTGCCTATATAGAAGAAATTGTTCATTAATATTAGATAGAAGTACAAAAAATAAGGCCCCAATATATGTACATCATCAGAGAGCTTCATATTCATTATATGGATGCGAAGCACTTCCAACCTACCTACTTCATCTGGAACCCCAATATCAATCTCCCTGTCGAACATTCCAAACCTTCTGAGTGCTGGATCAATACTATTTGGCCAGTTAGTTGCTCCCATAATAATAACATTTCTCAAATTTATGAAAACTTCACCAGCTATCTAATAGTAACCACACATGTCCTTGGGATGTCAAATCTTCACCATACATGAAACAAACACAACCAGGTGGTCACGTTAGGAGTTGATTGAAGCTAGTCGGCTCCCAAATTGCAACGTGAAGAAGGAAAAAGGGTGGCGTGAGCCTCCTTTGTTGAAAACATAGTCTTGGTCAAAATGTGACCTCCACAATGAAAAACAATCCCTTAAAAACAAACCATTGCTATTCTTTAATAGTTCGTAGCTTTCAAATAACATAGTCCGCCATTAAAGGAGATAATTCAACCTCCTTATGATGCTCGATTAATGAAGAATTTCAAAATTTTGGCCTTGATAATTTGCAGCTTGATGTAATTGCTTCAACTTAACATTCTTGATTTACTTTAGCATCAAGAATAATAACCACAGATTCAGTAGTCTAGTGAGGAGATTTGTGTAACTCCCAAAATACTTATCCTTTTGAATATTTTGTGGTCTAGTGAGCATGATTTGTGTGTGTATTTGTAAATCTTGTATAATCTTATAATTTTTTTTTTATTATATACAAGATACTACTAATGTTTGTATGTTTACATTTTGTATATTTATAGCCTGTGAAGAAGGTCCACACTTGGCAATATGAACCCAGAACAAAATAACGAGACAATTGCTAGATTGTGGTCTCATTTCCAAAGAAAAGACATTGATAAATGTAACTATCCTTGAAAAAATGTAAGGGCTTAAAGAATCAAATAATTTTAATCACAACAGCCCAAAGTCATTGTAGGTAACATGGTCACATTGAAGGGGGGCACGATTTTTGTCGATTGGTGAATGTGGATTTCCAATTGGAGGAACATGGAGGTGTGAATATCCAAGCCGATGATAATGCTCCCATGGAAGAACATGATCCTATGGCAGAGAACACAATTGAAGATGATGGTATTGGTGTAGTTGATAATGTGCTAGAGGACATGATTGAAGAAGATGGTATTGGCATAGCTGATCAAGATGATCATGATGATGGTACTAGCGCGTCTAATAATGATGATGAAGATGGTGAACTTGAAGGTTATGAATGGTTTATCTAATGTAGAAATGTCACGTATGCTAAGGTATGCCATTTTCATCATCTTCAATGTGAGCATACCATTACGATTCATGATATTAACAATTCATATTTGTTGTTGTAGGTTGATAGATGAGTTTTTGTTACCACTGGTCAAACATTTTGCCTTGTTCATACTGAGAATTATCTACCATTATGCATCAAATTGGAATGAAGTATTAGACAATAAATGCATGTCCCAATGATCACATTCTATATCATAAATAACATAAATTTGCAACAGAATGCCCTGATTGTCAAATTAGTAGATATTAGTTAGATCAAATAACAAAAAATGTGCCTCACAAGGTTCTTCAGTATATTTCCATTATTCCATGTCTTCAACAATTATTCAAGTGCACTAGCTTGGCACAATTTATTGATTACCATGCATGCAATAGAAGTCAAGATGACATTATGTGAATTCCTATGGATGGTTATGAATTTAAAGACATAGAAACAACATGGCCACACTTTAAAGAAGAACTTCATAATCTCAAGCTTTCATTGGCAGTGGATGGTGTCAATCCATTTGGAGATATGAGATCTGTTTACTACGTGTGGCCTATTTTTATTATTAACAATAACATTCCTCCTTGGATGCCCATAAAGAGGGAGCACATAATGTTGTCAATGATTGTACCAGGTATTTTTTCATTTAATATTTATGTAAATTAATTTATAAACACAACATCAAGATGGTCATAATAATTATGTAATATTTTTGTTCATTCAACTAGGTAAGTACCAAGTTAAAGATATGAACGTGTATATTGAGCCCCTTATTGATGAGTTGTTGATTTTATAGAATGGGGTCACTATGTATGACATCTCTAGACCAATAGGACAAAGACAATTTCAATTTCATGCAATGCTTGTATGGACAATACATGATGCCTTTGGGCTAACTCATTTTTGTAGTATTTATATATTCATGTTAAGGTCACGTAATTTTGGTATGTTATAGTGCTTACACATTATTGCTGTATGTTTAAGTTCCACATGATAATTGTACATGATCCAATTGTACAGTATCTTTTAGGTCTTCAGACAAAGGGTAAATTCGCATGTCCAGTTCGTGGTCTGAAGATGAAATCTCTTCATTCAAGAAGTTTAGGAAAGCAGGTGTTCGATGAGTTTAGGCACTTTCTCCATAATAATCATAAGTATCAAATTATCATAAAACATATTTTTAATGGGAAAGAAGAGACAACATCAAGGCCATGAAGAATGACACCTCATCTATGGAAGTTGGAATACAATAGACTAAATTGCTGAGGTAATGTCATTCCATCTGATGATTTTTGTTTGAAATTTATATTTTGATATTATCTTTTATTTAATAATGATGATATTGATGCTTGTGAAGGTCATCAAGGCATCAATGACCAACTTCCTAGAGGAATAAAAATTTATCCTATTCAATTTAGTAGGTTGTCGTACTACAAGGATCTCTCAATTGTGCATTTTTTTGATGCTCTGCATATTGGAAAGAATGTAATAGAGACACTATGGAAAATATTAGATGGAAGGAGTGACAAAGAAAAAATTACCAAAATTTGTAATGACATTCATGAATCCAATCATGCACTAAAAAATTTCATTGAATCAAATAGCAATGGAGACTGCATAAATACGAGTGCCCTTCCTTGGCTATTAATTGAGCAACAAACTGATGCATTAAAAGAAGTCATTAAAAAAATAAAATTTCCAACAGGATTTGCTGCAAATATAAGCAGTCTTGTATCAAAGAAAGGTGATTTTGGGCTAGGGTTGAAAACACATGATTGACATACCTTTGTCAAGGTAAGTCATGTTCTCTATTTACAATATATTTGTAAAATTGCATGTACTTTTTATTGTATTATTTTACAATATATTGAAAAGATCATTTTTAAATCATTGCAGTACATCCTACCTCTATCACTCCCACACTAGTTTGACAACAGTGTTAAACAAGTTATATATGATCTTGGAGAATACATGAGGTTAGGAGTGTTATTTCTTAGACTTGTACAAATATTATATTTATAACTTGCTTTATTTTTTATGTAATTTATTGTATATTTTTTTCTAAAATCTTGTTTATATGTTCTTGTGAGTTGAATCTCTTTTAGGTGGTTATGATCTAAAGAAATTGATAAAAAAAGATATAAAATATTGGAAGAGAAAAATTCCTCAGCTTATGTGTGAAATGCAAAGTGTCTACCTCTAAATTTTTTTAATGCTCAAGAACACTACCTCATTGATGCAGGAGCATCTTGGGTGTAAGAGCAATCTTGCATCACCCAAAAAAATGTTTATGTTTTTGTATTCAATAAGGGTTATCTTGTGCAGAGCTGCTATTTATGGAAACTTGCTATTTTTAGTAAGTTGGTCATAAATCTCAGAATGTTCTGATTTTACATGTGGAGGTTCATCTCAGTCATATCAGCCTGCCAGTAAAGTTTCATGGCTAGATCAGGTTCAGTTTTGAAGATATTGAAGATTTTTGGTATTGACAGCAGGGTATAGAAACTTTGAACTTAGTTTTGAAGGCTTTAGAGGCCTCAGATGAGGTTAAAAATTTGGGTGACAAGCGCTTGCACAAGTCAAGCCTGTAGAGCACTTTGTGGCCTTTCCGAAATGGGGTTATAATAGTCCATCAGGTCAATTGGTGATGACTTATGGTCTTCGGAAGTCGGGTCACCTGAAATGGCAGAAAATAATTTTCTTTCAAAATTTCTGTTCGGGTTTCAAAAGTTATTTTGAGCCGACTTTGATATAATAAATTAAAAAATAAAATAATTCTAAGTTTGGTCGGCCCTTAGGGTTAAATTTCTGGAACCTTCTCAGGTAGTGGAAATTGCCTATATAAAAAAGGCCCGTAGTGTTGTCTAGGGCAGTTCTGGGTATTGATTCGAGGCTTTGTCCTACAAAATATTGTAAGGGAATGCCCATGTGGCTTTGCATATTGTAATTCTGAAAGTTTATAATTCCACACTTGTGGAGATAATAAGAAGCCAATTTTCTGTTCTTGCATATTGTTGTTGTTGTTTCTCTGCTTCTGTTATGTGTTTGTGGTATTAAGGAGAGCACCCTTCATCAAGTGGTATCAGAGCAGGTGTTCCTAAGTGTGTAAACAGATCATCGATTGTGAGACAGTTTGCACTAGGACCGTGGTTAGAGTTTTAGTGCGCATCGCAAAAATGCCTCCATGAAGGGAACATGGTGGAAGAGCTGGTGTTGTAACACTTGAGGTTAGAGTGCTCCAGAGACAAGTGCGAGCATTGCAAGAGGAGATTCATAGAGGAATGAATCTTAATGTCAGAGACGAAAGCGAGGATGAAGCCAAAGAAAAAGATCAAGAAGGAGAAGTTGAAGTTGTGAACCAGGAGGAAGAAAGACTTTTTTGTGCCATTTCCAAGATTGTGAAAAGACCTAAGATTGAGGTTCCTACATTTTTAAGAAATCTTAACCCAGAGGAGTTGATTGACTGGATCAATGAATGTGAAGAATATTTTGAGTATGAAGATATTGACGATCCTGATAGGATCAAATTTGTGAAGGCCAGACTGAAAGGTCATGCCAAGATCTGGTGGCAAGAGATTCAATTGGAGCGAAATAGAAGAGGGAAAGATAAAATCACAAGATGGGATTGAATGGTGGATAAATTGAAGCGATAGTTCATTCCTGTTGATTATGAGTTTGACTTTCTAAAGAAGATGCAAAGTTTGAAGCAAGTAGGAAAATTTGTTTAGGAGTATACAGAGGAGTTCTATCGAATCCTCATCAGAATAGGCCATGCGGAAGCAAATAAGGAGAAAGTTGCCCATTACCTTAATGGGTTGAGGCCGAGCATTCAGGAAGAGTTGAATTTGGTTTGAATGAACAGTATTGAAGAGACATACCAGTTTGCCCTAAAAGTAGAGGAAAAGCTGAACAAGAAGTTCGAGAGCAGACAAAATGGAAGAGGTTGCGGTGGATGATTTGGTGGACGGTCATATGGAGGCTGAAATGAAGATCCAAAAAAGAAGGATGAGGCTAGTAGTAGTCAAAATCAGAGAGAAAATAATTCCAATCATTTCCAAGATTAGAACAATAGAGATCAGAGAGGAAGAGGAAGAGGACAAGGTTCAGGAAGAGGAGGCTTTCATGGAACATGTTTTCATTGTGGAGAAGAAGGTCATAGGGCATTTGAATGTCCTCAATGCCAAGGAAGGATGGATAGGAGGAATGAAGGCCAGGCCAGAGTTGCACATGTAGATAAAGATGCCAGATCATCAAAGTCTAAAGATGCTGAAAGAGGAGAAATGTTGATTAACATAAGAGTCTTGTTGAGTGGTGAGAATGAACCTGAGCAAAGGAGGAGCCTATTTCACACTAGATGCAAGTGTGAGGGTAAATGCTATGATGTGATTATTGATAGTGGAAGTACTAACAATTTGGTGTCAGAAGAGATGGTGACAAAGTTGAAGCTCAAGAGACAGAAACACCCACATCCATATCGGATTGCCTGGGTGCAGGATGACCACAAGGTCATGGTCAGTGAACAGTGCCTAGTAAAGTTCAAGATTGGTAGGTACCAAGATGAGGTACTATGTGATATCATATCTATAGATGCATGTCATATGTTGTTGGGTAAACTGTGGCAGTTTGACAGATGTGTTGTACATGATGGTCATGCGAATACCTATTCCCTGACAAAGGATGGAGTGTGACATAAGCTAAAGCCATTGAAGGAGACCGAAGAAAAGGTATGTGGTAATGCGAGAATAAATTTTGTTGATGGAAGAAAATTCCTAGATGGTATGAGGCATGAGCATGTGTGTTTTTCTTTAATTCCAAAAGCTGGTGAAGAGGAAGTAGAGGATGTACCTGTAGAGGTTGCAGATTTGTTGAATGAGTTTTAGGATATTGTATTTGATAATGTACCTAATGGATTACCACTGGTAAGGAAGATCAGTCATCAGATGGATTTGATTCTAGGAGCCAGTTTGCCAAACAAGGCAGCACACAAAATGACACCAACAGAAAGTGAAGAGTTGAACAGACAAGTACATGAGTTGTTACAGAAGGGATTGATTCGGGAGAGCCTGAGTCCATGTGCTGTACCAATAGGATTAGCACCAAAGAAGAATGGAGAATGGAGGATGTGTACAAATTCCAGAACAATAAACAAGATCACAATCAAGTATAGGTTTCCATTGCCACGAATGGATGATATTATGGATTGTTTGAGTGGAGCTGTGTATTTCTCAAAGATAGATCTGAAGAGTGGATATCACCAGATTCAGATCAGAGAAGGAGATGAATGGAAGAATGCCTTCAAGAAAAAGGAAGGACTATATGAGTGGTTAGTCATGCCTTTTGGGCTAACCAATGCACCGAGCACTTTCATGCAGCTCATGAACGAGGTTCTGAAAGAATTTTTGGGTAAGTTTTTCATTGTGTACCTAAATGATATTTTGATCTTTAGTAAGACATTGGAA
Organism: Chamaecyparis obtusa; assembly: GCA_027943335.1. Classification (NCBI taxonomy): domain Eukaryota; kingdom Viridiplantae; phylum Streptophyta; class Pinopsida; order Cupressales; family Cupressaceae; genus Chamaecyparis; species Chamaecyparis obtusa. Next base: position 666,682 of record BSBK01007985.1, on the reverse strand, counting down.
GAATATATGATACATATTCGTATGGTGTTTGAGAAGTTAAAAGATGAGAAATTGTTGATTAATTTGAAGAAGTGTAGTTTTGTGAAGAAAGAGTTAGTGTATTTGGAATTTGTAGTTTCAACAGAAGGTCTAAAAATGGACCCAAAGAAGGTACAGGCTATCCTTGAATGGCCTACTCCAAGGAGTGCTACTGAGGTAAGATCTTTTAATGGTTTGGCTAGTTTTTACAGAAGGTTTATCAGAAATTTTAGCAGTATTTGTGGACCCTTGACTGAAACAATGAAAGGGGATAGAAAAGAGTTCAAGTGGACTAATGGGGCAGATAAGAGTTTTAAACTGTTGAAACAAAAAGTTACAGGACAACCTGTTTTAGCACTTCCAAATTTTAATAAGGTGTTTCAAGTAGATTGTGATGCTAGTGGTACTTCAATAGGAGCTATTATGAGCCAAGAAGGTAAACCTATTGCTTATTTCAGTGAGAAGTTAAATGATGCCAAGAGAAAATATTATGTTTATGATCAGTAATTTTATGCTATAGTTTAGGCATTGAAGAAGTGGAGACACTGTCTGCTTCCTAAAGAGTTTGTTTTGTATACTGATCATCAAGCTTTGCAATATTTGAATAGTCAAGGAAAGTTGAATCAAAGGCATTTGAAATGGGTTGAGTTTTTGCAGATTTATACATTTATTTTGAAACACAGAAGTGGAAAGTCTAACAGGGTTGCAGATGCACTTAGCAGAAGGCAACTATTGTTGATAGAGATGCAGATTGAGGTGGTTGGGTTTAAAGAACTCAAAAATTTGTATCCAGAGGATCTTGATTTTGGTGAAACTTGGAAAGCTTGTAAAGAACCTGTTACTCTAGATAGAACGGAGTGGCTGAATTTTATCATTCAAGATGAAATGCTATTCAGAGGGAGTCAGTTGTGCATTCCAAGAAGTTCTATGAGGGAGAATCTCATCAAGGAGAAGCATAGCGGAGGATTGGCTAGACATTTTGGTCATGATAAGACCCTTGCTTTGGTTAGTGAGAATTATTATTAGCCACAGTTGCAGCAAGATGTCAAGAAGTTTGTACAGAGTTGTAGAGTATGTCAGATGGTGAAATGAGTGAAGCGAAATACAGGGTTGTATCAACCATTACCTGTACCAAAGAAGCCTTGGGAGGATATAAGTATGGACTTTGTTCTTGGTTTACCAAGGACACAGCGGGGACATGATTCAATTTTTGTGGTAGTTGATAGATTTTCAAAGATGACACATTTTGTTCCCTGCAAGAAGACTAATGATGTTGTTCATGTAGTGGAATTATTTTTCAGAGAAGTGGTGAGACTACATGGTTTGCCAACAAGTATAGTTTTAGATAGGGACATTAAGTTCATCAAATATTTCTGGCGTACATTATGGAGGAAGTTGAAGATAGATTTGAAGTTCAGTTCATCACATCATCCACAGACCGATGGATAGACATAGGTGGTGAATAGGAGTTTGGAAAATTTGCTGAGATGTTTGGTTGGGGATAAGCCAACAAGATGGGATTTGATTTTACCACAGGCAAAATTTGCATATAATAAATCTGTCGATAGGAGCATTGGTAAATCACCATTCCAAATTGTATATGGGAGTAGTCCAAGAAATGCATCTGAGTTGAGAAAGATAGATAAAGGAGAAATAAGTAGTGCTGAAGGTGAGGATTTTGCAGAACACTTGAAGAACATCCATGAGGAGGTGAGGAAGCATATTACCAAGATGAATGCGTAGTATAAGGCTAAGGCAAATGTGAAAAGGAGGCATAAGGAATTTTAGGTTGGAGATGAAGTCATGGTTCATTTGTAGAAGGAGCGATTTCTAGTTGGTACATATAACAAGTTGAAAATGAAGAAGTTTGGGCCATGTAAGATATTGAAGAAGTATGATTCAGGAAATACATATGAAGTAGAATTGCCTACCGGGCTGAATATTTTACCAATATTTAATGTTTCAGATCTGACAGAGTATCATGAAGGAGGTGTTGAAGATGAGGTTACAGCATCACAATGGAGTATTCTAGCAACCAGTTCAGATATCAAGGAGATTGAAGACATACTAGATAGTCATGTTGGCAGAAGCACAAGGAACATGACATATGAAGAGTATTTGGTCAAATGGAAAGGACGACCTGCTGAAGATTCATCATGGCTAACAAAGGAGGAGGTTAACCGTCTTGGTTTTCCTTTGCACACCTGAGTCATGACAGGGTTACTTCTCAAATTACCCCAGGTGTTTGATGTAGGAGCATCCTAGGTGTAAGAGCAATCTTGCATCACCTAAAAAATGTTTCTATTTTTGTATTCAATAAGGGTTATCTTGTGCAGAGCTGCTATTTATAGAAACTTACTATTTTTAGTAAGTTGGTCATAAATCTCAAAATGTTCTAATTTTACATGTGGAGGTTCATCTCAGTCATATCAGCTTGCCAGTAAAGTTTCATATCTAAATCAGGTCCAGTTTTGAAGATATTGAAGATTTTTGGTATTGGCAGTAGGGTACAAAAACTTTGAACTCAATTTTGAAGGCTTTAGAGGCCTCGGATGAGGTCAAAAATTTGGGTGACAGGTGCTTGCGCAAGTCAAGCCTATAGAGCACTTCGTGGCCTTTCAGAAATGGGGTTATAATAGTCCATCAGGTCAACTGGTGATGACTTATGGTCTCCGAAAGTCGGGTCAACTGAAATGGCGAAAAATAATTTTCTTTCAAAATTTTTGTTTGGGTTTCAAAAGTTATTTTGAGCCGACTTTGATGTAATAAATTGAAAAATAAAATAATTCTAAGTTTGGTCGGCCCTTAGGGTTAAATTTCTGGAACCTTCTCAGGCGGTGAAAATTGCCTATATAAAGAAAGCCTGTAGTGTTGTCTAGGGTAGTTCTGGGTAGTAGATCTCGGTATTGATTCGAGGCTTTGTCCTACAAAATATTGTAAGGGAATACCCATGCGGCTTTTCATATTGTAATTCTGAAAGTTTGTAATTCCACACTTGTGGAGATAATAAGAAGCCAATTTTCTATTCTTGCATATTGTTGTTGTTGTTTCTCTATTTCTGTTATGTGTTTGTGGTATTAAGGAGAGCACCCTTCATCACTCATACATCAAGTTGAGGAGATTGAATTGTGTGGACCTATACAAACTAGGTCAATGTGGATGGTTGAGAGGCACTTGAAATTTATGAAGGGCTTAGTTTGACAAAGAGCACATCCTGAGAGTTCTATGGTGGAGGGATATATGGTATACTAGACCATGGTTTACATTAGTGAATATCTTCTCAAGTTTACAACAAATATCCATGTAGATCACATTTGGGATCTCAACTCTATTAACAAATTCGAAGGGGAGTGCTTGATGGGGAAAGGTAGATTGAGGAAAGTGAGAGGTAATTATATGATGTTATTGTAGTTTATTGATTCTTATAGATCTTCAATATAAGTTGTTTCTAAGCGGTCTATTTATTTATTTTATTGTTGATCATGAGTGGGATGCACTACATTTGTATATTAAAAAAAATCTTGATTGGATGACAGTATGGATTCAACAATCTCAAGAAAATGGTCACTCATTAACATGGGATGGTGTTGCATCATTGGTTAAATAATCTCATTGTAATGGAGATCCCAATGTTACACCAATGCTACTTGATCTAGCATATGGTTTAAGAGGTAGAAAGGTACGTATAAATTTACTAACCATGACCCATAATTTTAATATAAACTCATGAATCAATGCAAATAATCTTGACATGTTTGAATAATTGCAGATCAAACACCACAAAGCTATGTACTACCATGACCGTAAATTTTGCATAAAAAAGGTAGATGACACAAAGAAAACTTGTGATTCTGGGATAAGTGCAGTCTTCAAGGTCACTAATATTTCATCTAGAAATGACATACATCCTCAACAATCTAAAAATTGATACTATGGCATTTTGGATGATATACTTAAGTGCGACTTTAATTCATTCAAATTAGTTCTATTTGTCATCAAATGGTACATGCTACGGCTGAATCAAAATGATCCTGATAGGACTATTATTGAACATGATAGTGGATTTACAATGATTAATACAAGGTCATTTGAGCCAGTTGGAGATGAGCCCTATGTTCTTCCAAGCCAATGTGATTTAGTACTTTACTTTTCCATTCCACATAAACCAGGTTGGTCATTTGTTGTTAGACATGATCCAAGAGGAAGGACAGTAAAGTATAATGTGATGGAAGAAGAAGATACTGAAGAATCAGAAGATGAAGTAAATGATGATCACAAACGACTGTTACACAATGAAGAAGAAGAAGAAGAAGAAAATGATGATGTTTTCGATGATGCTAACGATGATGGTGATGATGGTGACGATCATGATCATGGTGACGAAGATGGTGTTGATCAAGGTGATGATAGTCATGATGATGATGGTCATGATGATGATAGTGATGATGATGATGATGATGGTGATGATGATGATGATGATGATAGTCATGATGATGATGATGATGATAGTTGTGATGATGATGATGATGATAGTCATGATGATGACATGGATGAGGAGGATGATCAATAACATGATCAATGAAATGTATGTCAAGGTATGATCAATGTCATGTATGAGGTATTGATTTATTCATAGAAATTTGAATTAAGTTATTATGTGTTAAACTCTATAGTCATGGAGTATATTTTGCATCATATAAATTTTGTCTTCTATGTAATTTGTAGCTTACATATCATGTAATTTTTGGCTAACTTAAGATAAATGATTTACATATGTAGGAAATTTAACGCCTTTGACATGGATCAACAAGTATAATTTATTATTTGGTTTTCTTCTCTTTAGTCAGCAAAATATATAGATCCTACTATGTCTCTCATTTGATGGATTGTAGGTATCATCAAATAGGTATTTGTCTAATCTATCTTCCTCAAGTGAGGAAAATGCGGGAATAGAAGACAAAAGTGAGACATCTAGTAGGTCTAAAATAGGGAGATCAACTAGAAGTCAAAAGATTAGAAGCAAATTTGATAAAAAAATACAATTTTTCCTTACTGAGGAGGGGTCATGTTCTTCTGATAATGAGACCAAAGGTGACAGGAAGGTTCCCTTATGGTACACACATCTTCAAAAAGAATGGGTACCCAAGGAACTACCTCCAGTTAACACGTATTTTTTTGTTAATGAAAGGATATATCGCATAGCTCCATCTTTGTTACATGGTTTGGGCTTATTTTCCATGGATGGCCTAAAGGTCAGTTATAATCAAGTTGTTGAATTGATGGAGTATGTAGGACCTTGTTACAATTACAATAATTGGATGCAGATTGTGCAATATAAAAAAAGTATGTGTAGGTATGCATTTTTAGCAAATTATATACAATGCAAAGTAAATGATCAAACTAAAAGGATTGCTATGTATATTGATGGAAGGCCAAAAGCAATAGGGAATATTATAGGTTTTATAAATAGTTCTCAACTTGTGTCAACTAATAAGTGGTCGAATTGTATATTCAAGGCACGTGAGGGAAATCATTTATTTGTATGTGCGATAAAATCAATAAGTGCAGGGGAAGAGCTTCTGAAAGATTACAATTTGAATCGTGTAGATACAAAAAAATTCCCTATCATGGGACTGGTAAGTATAACATTTAAACCAATTGCCTCCAATTAATATTGAATCCAATGTACAATCTACTATTTTATTAATAATTTTTTTTGGTAAGTTTATTACTTTCATTTCACTTATGATTGCTAAGAATTACTAATCTTTGTCACAGGGCGACATGGATCCACCTCAAGATATAGGCGGGGATGTTCCTCACAGTACAACTTCTTCATCAAAGGTAAACCTTAATTAGTGTAACTCTACAAATTATATAGAAACAAATGTCATATTATTATGTTCTTTTCTTTATGGCTTTGGAGTTATTTTGATAGAATTTTACTGATATTGATGTCACAACTTGATACTTATTGATAGGGAAAAGCAAAAATGGCAACAAATCAATTGCGATCTGAAGTTGAGGTGACATTTATAGATGGCATCACATCTAGCTCTAACCATGCATTCATGGCTACTCAAATAAAAACTAAATATAGTAAAGAAATTCTTAACCTTATAATGGAACCGAGCAAAACTGAGGAGGCAAAGGAACTCAAAGAAGAATTGATACATAGAGTTAATTGTATTAATGTAAGCAGCAATTATTCTTAAGCAATAATTAAAGTTCAATAGATGTTTATATTTTATACTATCTTATGGATCATGATCTAAAATATGATGTGTTCTTCTTATAGGATTTTTTGACACCTGTTAATCATGGTCAATATGGTGAGGGTTGTAGCACTGCACAAGCTTCATGTAAATAATCCTTAAACCTTTAACCATTCATTTAACCTTTGTATGCATTATTGACTCAACTTATGTTTGGGATGCTTCTAGTACCCCATTTAATCTTTATCCATTGCAAATGTCTTTGCTAACAATGTATGTTTGAGCTCATGATGAAGTTCAAATGCCTCCTTCGATCAACATTCCGCTATCGATGAATGCATTGTCCGCAACAAGGTGCTTGCAAACATCTTCCTCTGTACTAGCTACAACTGGTAAAACCTTATTTTTCTATATTTTGTTATGTGCTAATCATGCATTGATTATTTTTCTTGTGTGAATTTTATACATTGCATAGACCTATTTTGTGCAATAATAGATACACCTACACCTGGTACAAGAACAGATCATACCAGTACTAGTGAAGATCTACCATTTCCTGGATCAACCCGTGTTACTAGTACTAGTTCGTTTGTGGAGACGTTGTTGAACAAGAACAATATGTTTCCGTTAAAAGTACCAAAGCTTCTAGGTGCTTTAAAATTATTATTATTTATAGTGTAATTGTAGTTTACTTATACATAACTTGTTTTGGACTAATAATCCCATGATATTTTTGTAAAAGGTACATAGCTTCATAATATTGGTACAATATTTTTCTTATCTTCCATTTATTGTACTATATTAAAGTTATGATATCTAACAATTTTGTTTTTTCAAAAAAGGTGGAATGAACAGGACGCTGACTTAAAAAATCAGCTCATTAAATCTTTAGAGGACCTCTTTGGAAATAAAACTTTTGACACTGTCATGATTCTTAAAAAAGCATCTAAACATATAAAGATTGTGAGGGACCAATATAGAAGGGCTCTAAAGGATAATCCAAAGTACGAGCATCCTCCTATGATTCCACTGATGGAGTGGAATGAAATAATGGAAGATGCAAAAGAGAAAAGGCTAAAGGGTAGTGGAATTCAACCAGAAGACGACAAAAGAAGGTATGTCGTGATAGTATTAAGTAGAATATAATCATGCACTAATTAGTGATCTTTGTAAATATATAATCTAACATGTTTCAAACTTTTCATAGACTGCAAGACACATCAAAAGCCTCACAAGTGAGATTAAAAAAGGTTGGCCAACACAGACTTGGCTCTGGTGGCTATATGAAACTTCACTCTTGACTTGTAAGTAGTAGCATTGAAATTTCATATCAAATTTTTATATATAAGGCTGCAAACAATTCTGTTTAATCAAATCATATATGTAAAAGTGACGATATTAAACAAAAAATACAGGGTACAAAATTCAATGTAGAGCCCACAGATGAAGAAAAAAGAATAGTCTTGAAGGAAGGCTATAAAGTTGTGGCTGGATGCCTACGCCAAGAATCCGAAAGCCATAATGAAGAATTTTCTGCACTAGATGAGACATAGGTAAATTGGTCAAATGAAAAGTAAATCAAATTGAATAAGTTAATTTCAAACTTAAATTGACTATTTCATGATAACAATGCGCATGACATTTCACTACAGCCTTCAAATCCTATCACAGAACCTAGGCATGATGAAGGCCATGATGTGCATCACAGTGGTGGAGGTATTAATTTTCTATTGGAAATAAATTATGTAATTATTAATAGAATTTAACATCTTTAATTGCAATTGGCTTTGTAACCTTTTTTTGAATATTTTAGAGCATGTTGAGCATGTTGAGGTGGCTGAAGATCAAAATGTTATTGTACATGATGATGTGGCATTGTCAGGTAAAGAAAAATGCATGTTATGTTCTATTGGTTAATGAAATACATGTAACAGTAAAAAAAAGTATGCGAATTTAACCCATTTACTTGTTAGTGCAACAGACCCCCCTTTAGTGTAGCCGCCTCGTGCTCCTTGAGACATGAGGAAGCATCATAATTTGAGATCACAACCACAAGAGGAGGAAGATAATATTGATGCTCCTCCCAACCTTTACCTAATTAAGAAATCTAAGAAAAACCCAAAAAATAAATGATTTCTTAAAAATGCTCTTTGATAAAACTTGTTTGATTAACTTTGTTGTATAATGAAAGAACGTTGTTTTAAGTAATTATCTATGAATTTTGTGTATTAATATTCAATTATATGTCATGTTAATGAATATTGTTATGTGTTAATGAATTCTTGATTAGTGTTGTGTATTAATGAATGTTATATCATATTAATGAATGTTATGTGATTGTATTGATTGAATGTTATAGTTCATAAATGGATGAATGAAGTGTGTAATTAGATCTTAATGAGAAATTTAGATTGATGTTAGGGGGAGGGGAGCTGAGGCCAGATGAACTTTCACATTCACGTGGTTGGCCTTGTTAAGTAGATAATATTAAAGTATTCTCAAAACCAAGTGAAGCTCAAACTAACATACTTTCATTATTTAATCAATTTCATTCATTCTAGGTCTTTGCTCATAAGTGCATTTTGAATGTGTCATTGTCAGGCAACTATCAAATAAAAAACTAGAAGGGCCAATACTCAACTTCTTATTATCATTGTCTGGCATGATTCGGCTTCATTTTGTGTAAGTATTCTCGTATTGAATGCATCAACCTCTCTTGGCCTAATGTGGATTATTTCATTGGTTTGTGTTTGTGAGTAGGTGAAGTGTTAAATCAATTCCTATCTTCTTTTCTTAATTTGTTCAAACTGCAGGAGGGCATGCCATATATACTCAACATATAATTGATTGCTAGTCTGGGCAATTGAACACATCGGGTCTTTGGCTTGAGAGAAAGAGTTGGGTAATGTTGTTTCTGGAGACTTGTGTAATTATCCTCAGTGGCCTCTTTTTTTTTAACAGGTTATTTTTATATATATGTAGTGTCCATGTTTTTTTAATACAGATTATTTTTGTGTATATGCTAGTGCTATGGAACCTAAATAAAAAATTATAAATTTAATAGATAATGTCTTCGATGAAGGAATTGATGTACCATATGTAAACCAAAATCCATGCTTAATGCCATTTTGTGCAGTTCCTGAGTGTCTGACTCAGGTTATAATGCAAAAAAATTGATGCATATAAAGTGTCTTTACTCAAATTTTAATCTAGTGCAATGAATTTCATTTCATTGTTAATAGATGATATATGTAGTCATGAGATTTTAGATATGTGATTGTTTCTTGTTCTTATTTTCAGCAAAATGAGTTTGTCTATTAGCATATTAGATTTTCTATTTTGGTTGGAATTTTTTGTTTTAAGCTCCTAATGTTTATGACAATTCACTTTGGTCTAAAAACTAACAACTTTCTCATGAGAAATACCAAAATGAAACACATTGATTGACTGTCCACTCCACATGCCCACTTGTCGTTGCCCTTTGAAAAAATGACTTAGATTAGCCATATGCTGCCTCACTTGTTTAAGGTAAGCCAAACTCAATTCAATTTTCTTAACAATGGTACATATCCGTCCAAGTGCAGCAACCTTCAAAGATTTGTAGCGGTAAAGAGAATCCCCATATTTTATCAGCCTAACATAGTCTTTGGCCACTTTGGCAATGAGATTACGAACAATATTGATTTGGCCAAGGGCCAACTTGTAGTGATCTTTATCATATAAAACATTTAGCAGATCTCCATAAAATGGATGCACATCATCTTGGCGGGGGAAATTGTCTTGGCAGATCTCCATAAAATGGATGCATACCATACCTATCAGTTGAACTAGACTTTCTTTGTTGTAGAATTGATTTAGTATAGAATATTTTCCAGCAGGGTTTTTTTTTTAAAGCAAGGTTTTCATAGCATTATCTACCACTTGAGAAAAAGTTTCCATAAATTTCCTTGCCACAAAGTTAATATTTCTCTAAAGACTTACAAGTTAGTAAGTCCTTGGCTAAAGGGCTGATAAACTAAATAAAGTTTCAAACATATGAACAGATAAAAATCATACAAGCAAAAGCCATAGCTAAATTGAATAGCATTGGCTATTTGTCAACGGAATGTCCCTGCTATAATAGACACATTTGTCACTTCATTAAGATGACAATTGTGTACTAAGTTTCCTAATTGTATAAGTCATCATCATCTTTATTATCCACTGTAGCAAATACATCTGAAGCACCAGCAGAAGCACCAACAGGTTTATCTAGAAATCAAAATTCAAAACCAAAGCCTCAAGATTGTTGTAGTGTTTGTGCAAAGGCTTGATACTTCTGAATATCAACATCACTGACACTTCTTCGGGCATATTTCATTGACTCCTCAAAATGAGCAACCTTTATTTCAGCTACCTCGTCACTATCATCCTCATCCATTGCCTTGGGGTTCTCACTTCTTTTTCTTTCATGTTCAATATCCTATAAAAGTGTAGAGGAAAGAGAACATGAAAAATTAAAACAATAAGATACAAGTTGAGGAAAATTGAATCAAAAAATGTAAAATTCTAACACACCAGTTCAAAAAAAACCATTAGGAAATTCATAACCAAATCTAGTTTGCAAAATCCGCTACAATTGAAACTCACCTTCTCAATATTTTCTATAATAGCATACTTGCAAGCCCGCTGACAAATCTCTGTAATATCAGCTCCACTGAATCCATGGGTATAACAGGCCAGTGCCATTAGGTCCACATCCTTTGAGATGGGTGATTTTCTCAAGCAAGAACTAAAAATTTGATAACGCGAGGACTCATCAGGTAAGGGAATATAAATCAATTGGTGAAGTTGGCCAGGCCTTAGCAATGCAGGATTGATGATATCGGGTCTGTTTGTAGCACCAATAATGAAAATTGTTTTCTTGGCTGTCATACCATCCATCTTCATCAACATTTGGTTAAGGACTCTATCCGCAGCGCCACCAACATCCCCAACACTGCTTCCATGCTACAAACATGCAAACCAATTATGCATCACCAGTCAGAGCCTATCTCTCAAATAGTTCAAACAAAATGAAAAAACCCACAGTTTCATGCAGAGCAGAGTAGATGGATTGTTAGAGCCCAAAGCAGTCTGGAAAACAGAACAAGCAGGGACCTGCTGGCAACAAGTAGCAAAACGAGTGTGGACACCTAAAGATAAATATCTAGACTAATCACCGATCAGGATGCCATTGTTGATTAGTCTAGATATTTATCTTCATTTGTTTTTTTAAACATTCCATATTTAGTCAAAATTTTGACTAACCATAGTCGATGTTTCGACTAACCGACGTCGAAACTCTGACCTAGTTTGGTATAAAAATTGACCATTTTGTGTCGAAATGTGGCACCGTGGGTTTGGCATCATGGTTGGAGCGGCCAAATATTTTGACCAATATTGGTCTAAATTGCGACGTAATGTGGTAAAAAAATGACCATCATGGTTTTCACATCCTGGTTGGACGGGCCAAGAATTTTGACCAATTGTGGTCGAATGTTCGACGCATATATCACCACTTGCTAGTGTCATTTTCGACAAAGATTGGCGTAGAACATTCGATGGTACAACAATATCTCAAAAATTTGATGAGAAAAATAGCGACCAACCAATTGGTCGACGATTCGACCCATTTGGGTAGAAACTTCGACCCATCATCCGTCGAAAATAGGTGCAAATTGTACTAGTGTATCCCACTAACAATATTCATTTGAGGTGCTATAGCTTCCAATCCCACAAATTTGTAAACAATTTCACATGGAACATGCATTGCAATCTACATGTCTCCAATAGTTTAAAGTGCCTTCTAATAGAATCTTGAAATATTTCTCAAAATGGAGGAGTATCGAGAAATTTAAACACTATGTAACCAACACATCAATAACATGCACATTTATACAACTATATAAAACTCACATTCAAGTCATAGAAACACCTTAAGCTGCAATGCCAAATGTTGGAAAATGAAGGCAACCATTATGCATGAAAAATTGAAATCAATCGCAAATCTAAAATTAAGTTTGTTGTATAATTGAAATACCATAAAATATTAGACTTCTTATGATGCTAAAGTTAGCCACTTTTAATATGTTTCGAAAAAACAACCTTATGTGAACATTATAGTAATAGTATTACCATTTTATTAACACCATATGACTGTCATAAGAAAGAAGCTCAAATTAACAACCATATAAAACTATAGTATATAAGAGTAAACCCATAACACAGTGTTTTCATGGAGAAACCCTTTCAGGAGGAAACCCCACTAAGAATGAAGGTTTATGTTTGTATTGTCTTCATGAAACAAGGAATACATACAGCCATCCCTTCCATCTCCTCTTTATCCTTCACTCCAACAACACTTGTGTATGAAAGAGAACTCTCATAATGTCTCCATCTTGATATCTTAATATATAGACTTATGGAGGTCCAAGATATCATTATAAACATTACCATGAATCAAAACAAGATTCAAAATACCATGAAAAAAATCCATATGAACCACCATTTAAACTAACAAGTTAAAAAATACCATCATCATTTCTCTTAACAATTTATGCAACAATTATAAAATGCTCTCAAATGTTGTCACAAATTGTCATAACATACACAATCTATTGAAAGCATATTCTCTTACAACTATAATACACATAGAATAATAGATGCACTTATAACTTCACACACTAATAATAGATTCCAAGTGCCCCATATTTACTTGTGGTAATTGTCAAGATAAATGTGAATAATAAACACTTCCCATAGATAATTAACTTACTATTTCTAGTAAATAAATAATTATCCCTTCAATAAAATACCCTTTTCCACCTTTTTCCACCATTTTTGAAACTCCCACCCCTTATGAAAATTTTACAAACAACATTAGGAATAATTGGTTGTATAAGATTTCTAGGTTTGATGACACTTTAATCCTAAGAAAAGGGGGTTTTAATATTTAAATAGAGCTATGGTTTTTATCCTTCAAGACCTTAGAAAGGGTGGTTGAGCTACTAGCATTTCCCTTATGCAACAAATACCTTCAAGCTACTATTTGAGCGCCCATCCTTTAACAATTAAATATGTATGTATTAAATCTTTTACCCCAAAATTTGATGACAAGAGTGAGACTCAAATTACGTAATGGTACAAAGTGAAAATCAACTCCTAATGTAGATAATACACCCCCTCTTTAAAACACTTTTACAAGGAAGACAAAAAGTAAAAATGCACCCTTCTAATATTCCCTTGTCTAAGGTGGTCAAGAAGTAGAAAGTGATAACTATGTACAATTTAAATGCAAGTATCTCCTCTTCGATGAATCCATTTTGAATCCTTTTGATTTTTTCAACTTTCTCCAAGAAAGCCTAAATAAATCTATGATGGTTCATCTTGTTTATTCTCCCCACCTTCACAACTAAGGCCAACTACTTTAGTGATGAGCTCCTCAATGATAGTAAAACCAACTCCTATAGTCATTGAGCGTTTTTTCCACGAATTTACAAAATGGTAGGTTAAATATTCATTGAAATCCATCATAAAATAATAGAAGGAAGTGAAACCACTTTTTTCAAATATTTCTCATCATTTCACATTATTTTTGAGTGTCAAAAAGGAGACAAGCTCCGCCCTCAACTATTGGAAGCTTGGAAATAGCAAGACACATATCCATAGATGTAGAGGAAAACAAAAATACACATATTGATGACACAATAATGAATGCAGCCCTACCATCCCATAATAAATTTCACTTCTCTTTCTTTCTTCAAATGACATGAGATAAAATTGAATTGTCATCACGATATTTCAAATCATGAAAGAAGCATATGTTAAATATCTAATAAACTTTATCTCATTTATACTTTTCAAAATTATACTTGTCCTCTCCTTAATTTCACTATTTGTGATGTGTTCATTAGCACTACTAAACAAAGTGATCAAATCATCCTTACAAGTATTAAAGTAAGGGATATACCAATCAATCACTTTAACATTAATCAAAGTTCTCTAAACCCACTCATTAATCCTTAAAGTGATATCATATTTTGACTATTAATATTGTTCCGTTTTAAATTGTCCAATCCATACATCTCACCACCTTGATAGTTAACTATAATATTGTTAATTATAAAAAAATAAAAATTATCCTCTTAATTTTTATTATTATACATGAATATAAATTCTTTTTATCATTAGAGAGAATATTTTTAACCTTGTTTAGAAGCTCCCTACGACATTTTCAATACTTTTAATCTTGAAGACTAAGAACACAATTAGTAACAACATCAATAACACAATCACATTCTCAAAAATTACACCTCACTTTGAATTGAGTAAAATTATGCAAATAGGATTTGTTTTCCTCAATTACATCATTTGGTGTCTTTAATGTATCTAGCATCAAAATATTTACATCAAATATTGGATTGGAGCGAATTGTTTTAATTTTGATAAGTAGGAGACATTTTCCACAACAAGTGAAATTGTGATATTGGTATCAAGATTCATTTGTGTAGTTTTCCGGTCAAACTCATTGACGCATGTTTCATGAGTAGTGGTTCACAAGAACCCATTTGTCATGAGAATGAATGGAACACTTAACACTCATTACATCTAGGTGATGGTCATAGAGGTGAAGCATTGAGCATTCTTGGGAGGTCACCCATCCCAATATGACTCCAACTCAAGTGCACTTAACTATGAAGTTTACTCCAAGGTTAAACCCACTTATCTTTCTGTCCCATTTTCAAAACCTTTAGCAAGTGTTGTACCTTATGAACCAACCCATTTAGCTCATCAATTGATAAGTAGGAGACATTTTCCATATCCAGTCAAATAAATAGTATAAATTAAATGGAATGCCTCACATTGTTTTATCCATGGTCTTACAAATTTTTTAACATATTGCGACATAAGCTTAACTAATATTATTGTAAATAATAGAGTAACATGTAGTTTTGATATTAGCAAGTGAAATGCACTTGATATAAATGAGTATCTTAAAAATCGATATAAACATGTTACTTGATATTTATAAAAGATATAGACGAGAATGAAAACATTGACCATATGAACTTGGTATTTCTTTTTTTTATATATAAGTTATAGTATTGGAGATAATTAGTATATAGAATTTCAATGTATACTTTGTCTAGATATATTACTATGTAGGTGACTATTTTTTATTTTTGATTATGACTCAGATATAAATCTCACATAAGATTTCAAATCCCTCATCTACATTAGAGGAGTAGCCTCAAAATGACAAATCAAAGTGCCAAATCATCTTTTTCTTTTTTTACGAAAAGGTAGAAGCCTATATATATTATTAATATAAAAGTAAGATTTACATAGAAACTGATATCTATGGCTCTAGATTAGCCAGATAGATTCCTTGAATTTACATAATTGGATATACAAAAAAAAATTAGTTTCATTCCAACTAGTTAGACTATGAGCAGATATTCCCCATGAGTTCAAAACAATACAAAATGACCAAATACCCAGTATGATCGAAAACAACAAAAATGATTTTTTTTACAGAGGCTCATCCCTCCGTATCTTCACCATGGATATCATTTGCACCTTGTTCATCCTGCAAATCCTCTTGTGGTAGCTTAGGAACTAAGGGTTGAAGCTGGGTATGCAAGTGGGATGAGATAACATTATTAGGCACCTTTGCAACTGGTTGTGTCAATCTCTGGGCCACTTGAAGATGAACCGCAAGGGCAAGCACATTAACCGGTGATGGTTCATCATGCTCATGATTGAGCAGAACTTGTAGGGCATTAACTGTCTAAATAATCTAAATATTTACCAATTGGTCTTACACATGAATACGAATTTTGTCCAACATTCTGGTTCTACTATCGAGATCTTATGTTGATCTATGTGAAATAAAAGGTATGTGACAAGTAACACACATTCACACCAATTGGTGATTGAAAATTAACTGTTTGGAGTATACATGCCAAGAGGTGCTAGTTCATGGATTACCACATGAATGGTGAGTGTTAAGTGTTTATATGCTGATTTGTATGAATTTGTCTATGTAGAGATGCCAAGTCATTTATTTAATGGCTATTGTCATGGTATACTCTAGTGTTGGAGAGGATTATAGCATACAATTCACTTCCTTGCATTGAATAACTTAGAATTTTACTTTGCACTTGTGACATGGACATATATTCATGAGACAATTGATAGAAATAAAGTTATATCTTGGAATTTTCAATTACTAATTATTCTTGTTTTGACAAGATGCTTGCTAAGTTTCTAACCTCATAAAAATTATGAGGGAATTGTGTTTGGGCAAAGATGTTCTTGGTTAATAAGTGTAAGAGAAATGATTGATACCATGCAAGAGTAATGATTGAGCTTTCATACTACGTAGGAGTTGATGAAACAATCACATGAGTCAGGAATCATTTACAAGAAAAATAACTATCACACAAAAGAGATCAAGTAAAGATAGTAAAAGATAGTATGCTCTATAACAAGCCTAGAATTCCATATTGATTGTACAAATAAAATTAAGTTTGGGATGCCATTATAATGAATGAATGACTTAATTTATAGAAAGAAAGAGAACTAAAAATATCCAAAAGTTAACTCAAACAAAAAATAACAAACTAGAAGTTCATGATATGCACAATGTGAAAATTGGAGCCCAACTAGACTAGACTAACCTAAACATAGATTCAACTAAGTAAACTTAAGATATAGCAACAATTTGCAAACATGTGGTCAATTATGCATAATAATATGCATGAGAATGTTCTTGGTCATGTGCACAATCAATTAATGCAACATGCATATGTGCCTAATGCAACTAATATGCATGCTCTAACAATGAGTTGATCAAGGCACTCAATATGGAGTAAGCTCAAACCACATGAAAGAGGGAAGGCAATAAGGGCAATGTGTTGTTGATGATTTGAGGCTATATAGTTAAGTCCTAGAATATAATGTATGTTAAATGTTCCAAACAATTGGGAGGGGTGAATCAATTGTTAGATAAAATTTTTAACACTTTCACAAATCTATAATCAATAGATTAATACTTTTTCCACTTAATCAATTCAGATGTAAACATGAAAGAGCACATGTATGAATTATACAGTGAACACTATATTTTTACATGGAAATCCCAATATCAAAAAAACCACATAGAATTTTAACTCTCATGAATAAAAACACTAGTTAAGGTATTTTTTACAATGGGTGGCTCACTTCCACACTAGTACATTCAGGGCATATTTTTGAAGACCTTTTATCAGAATTCCAACAAGACATCGTTGGACTACCAAAAAATGTCACCATCAAAAACTTGTCATCAGTACGTCCAAAAATGCTTGATAATGTTGAAACTTCGAAACTAATATGTGTCAGATTTATAACAAGAGGTTGCATTCAAAGATACTATTTTTTTATGACATCCTCGTTGGTGGAATTTGACAGGTCATCAGGATTCCGATGACCTTCAGGGGCTGCATATCTGACGAGGATGTTGTCAGACATACAACATCCTCATTGGTGTAATTTGATAGGTTGTCAGATTCCAACGACTGTTAGGGGCTGCACATTCGACGAGGATGTTGTTGGACATACAGGATCCTCGTTGGTAGAATTTGATAGGTCGTCAGACTTCTGATGATTGTCAGGGCTGCACATCCGATGAGGATGCTGTTGGGCATACAAAATCCTCATCAGTGGAATTTGACAGGTCGTCGATGTTCCAATGACAAATTATTATTATTATTATTTTAAAATAATACAAAATAAAAGGGTTGTTAGTCCAACTTGTGCTGAGTGTGCCTAGAGGTTAGAGTGAATACAACACACCTTGTTTGGTAGTTTGAGTGACTGTCCTTGAGGGTTTTCTTGCATGACTGTCACAATGGACAATGAGTTGGTGTTCGTGCCTTAACTTCAAGGTTAAGGGTCTATGGAGGGGTCCAAGTGTGTATGCAAAGGACTTTTGAATGATGACAGAGATCAAGAACCATGAGTGCAAGGTTGATCCTAGGAAAAAATGTTGTGTTGTGGGAAAGTCACATCAAGATTATTAGATTGTTTGGAAAGCATTGTGTGTTTGTGTTGGTAGGCATAAACCAAGTGAATCGATGATCTTCAAAGAGGGTTTGTTAGAAAAGATTTTGTATCCAAATGAATTTGTTGAATGTATGGTGTGACTGTCTCATAGGACAGTGAAATCTATTTTGATTTGTTCTATTTTTAGAGATTATTGTTAAATAGAATAGTGAAGGGAGAGTGAGTGGATTGATCCTAAGGAAGTCTAGAAGAGTCTAGGGAGTTGGTGACAAGGGATAGAGGGTTCAAAGAAAGGATTTCTACGTGAAATGGTTAAGGGTAGGACTGAGATAGTAAATAGAAGAAAAGAGATACTTATGGCATGGAGTAGTGATCAGTGTTAGGAGTATGTAATTAGTGTTGTAAAGACCGTTGTTGGATGGAACTAAGGATGTGTTAAGAAGTCTTAGAATGAGATAAAAGAGTGATTTCCGCAATGGAACAAGTAGAAGGAAAAGAGTTTGTACATGGACAAGAATCAATCCTAAGAAGGAGATGTAATTAGAGTTAGTCATGTGGATCAATCAAATGAAAATGAATCGACAAATGAAGGATTTAGTGTGGGTTAAGTGAGGGAAGAAACCTGTAATGGTGCATGAGCCTTTTGGGCCTCAAGGCTCTGTATCTGTGTTCCTTGAAAAAGATTCACTATAAAATGTGCATCCTTTTCAATATCACCTTTAATTGTAATGCATGCGCCGCCATTGTATGAATCAGATTGAAACTATCAATGCCAATTAGATGAGACATCTATTACCATATATACATGTATTTCTTCAAAATTGATCATTATTTTCTTCTACCATATTCATAAAATGAAAAGAATAAGCCACAACATAGAAAAGGCTGACAAAATGAATTTTACTTACAATAAAATTATAACATTCATTGTGTGACTCAAATTTAGATGAACACCATTTTCTCCCTCAATATCTCTAAATATATTTGGGAACTATAATAAGCTAGGGATTGTTGTTAAACTTGGAAACAAACATATAAAGTTACAAAATTTTCCAATTCACTAGTTCAAATTACTCTCTCATTTACCGAAATAAGAACAACACAATTACTTTCTATTTATTTTTCTCTACTTAATGCATTACCAACCACATAGATTTTTGTTGTAGTCCTAATGTAAGAAGAGAATATTTTTGGTGGATCATACATAGAGGCACTTTTAATTTCTACCATAATTTTCCACATCGACCAAATTCCTTACCATTTTGATTATTGTTGATAACAATAATTGCAACTTCCTGTCATTATGGATACAAATTATGGATGTATTTCTGTTAATTAGTGATTGACTACATAAAACAAGAACTCACAAGAATTGGCATGCTATGTTGGTTGAGATTCCTAGTCATGATATCTATAAATCCTCTTTTCATTGAATTTTTATAACTCATACCATTGGAAAATTTCCTTTTTAACATGTTGAAATATAAAATTTACCACTACATAGAAAAATACAAATCAAATCATTTAACCATAATATGTATCAATTCATAATAAGACAGGAGCTATGCAAGTTCCCATCAAAAATTAAAAAATAAGATGGAATAAAAAAGTAGCAAGTGTAACCTCCATGTTAGGATACCCAAAAGTAATTAAAAAAGTTCAATGAATCCATTTAGGCATCCAAGGAGTAGCAGGTAAGAGAAACAAAAAATAGATTTCAAATGGAATTGAATTCCCTTAAAAAGTTTCATGTCATCATGAACTAGAGAAACAATAGGTCCATGTTGGTATTATAAAGAGCCCTCGTGATCACCTACAATAGAAGACATGTTATATTATGGATCCTCAAGCTTCTCACAACTTATAATTGTGTGCTAAAAATGTGTCAAACTTCTATGAATCGTTAGATTCAAGAACACTCAAGAATGAGGTCTCAAAAGGCGATTCATAGCTCTCTATTCATGGAGTGCAAGGGTTTATGATGGAGGCCCTCAGATAAGACCTAGTTTGTGACAATGCAAGTACACCATAAAATGAGAGATTCAAAGAGAAAAAGCAAGAATACTAGTCTCCATGATCATCAAATATGCATGAAAATGAAAATGAAAGTAGATCTAAGCTAGATAGATTAAGCTAGATACAAGAAAGAAAATGAAAATGATGATGCAATACTTCAATATGAGAGATCTAGAAATACCATAGCTCCAAGATGCCAAGATTGAGAGACTCCAAGATTCCAAGATGCTAAGATGCCAAGACTCCAAAAGGATGATAATGAAAGAGATGATGATGCAAGAGATGGATCATGCAAAAGATGGATGATTAAATGAGAAGGAGAGGGCTCCTTATAAAGGATTTTAGAAATGAATGAATGGTCAAGATTAAGAGGCAAAAAGAAATGAGCAATGGTGGAGATTAAATCTTGGTTGATCCATGTGCTCAAGATTCTCAAGAGGCAAAATCAATGGACATGGTTAAGAGGCAAAAAGATGTGTGGAAGAGATTAAGAGGCAAAATGATATGTGGAAGAGATTAAGAGGCAAAAACCTTTTTCAAAAAGTCAAAAGATTCTATCTCATAGGAAAGTGCACTTTTCTTTTTCTTTTTATTTTATTATTTATTTATTATTTTTGAAAAGTGGTTTCCATTATTTAATTAAAAGATTTTTTATTTATTTAAAAGAGATTTATTCTTTTAATTAAATGTGACTTAGGATAAAGTGATTTTATTATTTAATTAAAAGATTTTTTTATTTAATTAAAAGGGGGCATGTTCTCTTAATTAAATAAAACTTAGGATAAAATGATCAAACCTTAGGAAATATTGAATTAATTACAATTTGATCAAGGAAATTGATTTGAATTAAAAATATTGCAAAGCATTGATTCAGGAATGATAAATTGATTCCATCATTTGATAAATTGAAGAATGGGGCCCAAAGTCTAGGCGACCATTTTAGGGTGCATACAATAATAATATCATCTATCATGTACTAGACTCTTTTTTCAATGTTGACTTCCACATCCCTTAGGAATTGTTCACTATACCCAGCTCTAGGAAGAGATTTGTTGGCCAACTCTGAGTCTGTAGAATTTTACTTTGAAGTTTCAGTCACACTTTGAATATATGAAATGTTGCGCACTATTAAATATAAAGCACTTGCCTCTCTTCTAAACTATGCACAATCCCTATATTGGTACTATAAATTAAAAAAAAAACTTAGATTTGTCTACCTCTTATTAAGGAGAACCAACTAAAGGATGATGTGCAACATTAGCTTGACTTTCATTAACCAAGCTAGAATTATACTCCTTAATTATAAGAAAGACACAACCACTCTCATCTTCCACCGGAGAAGAAATCCTAACTCTCCTATCACACCCTTCACTACATCTCTCTACCACAAGAAAGTGAGTGGATTCACATTCCAATAGGAGACTTTATTAAATAAAGGCAACCATCATTAGCTATTCAAAGAGGTAGCATTATATTGTACAATGCCACCACTAAAAAACCTCCTAAACACTACTCTAGACACACTTAAATAAATCCATCTGCAAAGAAATGATGGAAGTCATGACTTCACTTCTAAAGCCGATAGATGACCTAGCCTAACCTTTAGGCCATATTTTAAAACAAAGGAGAATTCATTTTTATTATACAAAGAAAGAATACAAAAGCATATTGATTATTTTTGTGCATGTGCATGGAACCCTCAAGAAAGATCACATACCAAATCCATTGTGAAATCTCCAAGATCAAGGAAACAAATGTTGGATTTTCAAAATGAAGTCAAGACCCTCAAAATGACCTAATGTGACTCACATAATGTAAGAGATTAGATAACCTATGAACTAATCAAAGAAACCTACAAATCTATGGTGTAGTGATATGTAGTTTAATAATGAGATATAGGAAAACCCTCGTTCAAGAAAAGGTCTTAGAATATTCATATCATTTAAATGTGCAACAAAGCTTCAAAGTATACAAATATTTTTCACACAGAACCATAGTTGTGTGGTGTATGAAGAAGAGACAAGCTTTCCAAATTTCAATATCTCAGATACAAGAAAGGAAAAGCTTACCAGTAAAGAGGAGAATGGCCTGTAGGTATACCAATAAATGGCTTCAAAACATTCATCTGATCTTCATAATGAAACTTCAAAAGTCTCCAAAAAATCAAAGCACCAAATTAAAAAATGCTAAAAAAATGTCAACTAATAAAAAAAATTACAAGGATGAGGCATATTCACAACTTTTGCAGTAGCGCCATGGATATCAACACTAGAAGAAACTCATAGTGTTAGTGTACATACACAACAATATGGGAGTTCATTAGACCCAACAACTTGTGTTGTTGTTGTTCGTGTTGGACCCTACAATTAAGATTCAATATACATTATTCAATAAGATTATCTGTACAACATAATGAAATATTAAAAAGTGTGTTATCTTATTGAGCTTCACTTTATTTTGAGAATAGTTTAATATTATCTACTTAATAGGGCCAACCACGTGAAGGTGGAAGCTCATTTGGCCCCTCCCTCCCCCCCTAACATCACTCTAAATTCCCTGTTAACATCTAACATTCATTCATTCTTTCATACATTTATAAAATATAACATTCATTCATTATCACAAAAAATTCATTTACACATAACATTCATTAACACACAACATTCATCAATATTCATTAACACATATCATTCATGAATATTTATTAGCACATAATTACATTCATTAACACATAAAATTTAGTCATTATGAAATAAGATAGATAATAATCATTTTTTTTAAAGATATGTAAAGACTAAGTGGAGCATCATTTTTTTCATCATTCCCCCCTCTTCAGTTGTTCTACCCCATGCTCGTGATCTCAATGTATGCCTAGTTATATACTGAGGACGAGGACACTGATGCGAAGCGGGGTCCTCTGCATAACAAAGAAATGGGTTAAACTTAAAACATTTTTTTATTATTGTTAATGGTATTTCATTAATTTAAAGAACATAACCATGGTGCTCTTTACCTGATGGGGCCACATCATATTCTAGATCATTTTGTCTAGCCTCAACCTCAACATGTTGAACACCCTCTAGATCCTCTAGAGTTGAAATACAAAATGTTACATTAATTAATACAATAGTTTAAATTAAACTCATTTAAAGGAATAACAATGTTCCACTTTACCTGATGGGGGAACATCACGTTCCTTATGTTGTCTACCCGAATCATGCTCCACTTGGTCACCACCGACTAAATGATCTAAAATATTAACAAAAAAGGTTAGATTAATTACTACACCAATTTCAATTTAAGATTTTTAATTGTATTAATAATTACTAAAAAAATTTGAATAGAAAATGAATACCTCCACTACTGGGATGCACATCCAGACCTTCATCATGTGCAGGTTGTGTTCCACGATTAACATGCTACATTACAATGTCATGCACATTGTTATCATTTCTTGTTTATTTAAAACAAATATAGTCACTTTATGTTGGAACTTAACATCAAATAGATGATTGGTAAAGTATTCAATTTGAAATAATTTTCATTTAGCTTATTTATTTGTATGATGGATGCACTAGAATCCCCTATTTTCCCACTCAATTATTGTAACCATTTAGCCATGGCTATATAGCCTTGCTGGTGGCCATTCTCTTGTCATCTTCTATGGGTGCTCTATTGAACTCAAAGCCCTACATTTTTTCTTAGAATCGAGAATTTTACTTATGTTGTTTCATAAAACAAAATTGTTTGCAATTTATAAATATTTTGATGCGATATTTCATTTACTGGTACTTACGATTCGTGCGACAAGTTTCATATAACCACTAGAGTCAAGCTTGTGTTGCCCATGCTTTTCTTGTCTTTCCTTGGTTACCTTTGATGTGTCACTTAGTCTATGAAAAGCTTGAAATATGTTAGATTATATAAATATAAAGAGTAATTAGTACATAATTACATTCTTAATGATATCACATACCTTCTTCTGGCATCTAGTGGTGTATTTCCTTTTTTCCTTTCAATTCTCTCCTTCACATCCAAAATCAGGTCCTTCCACTCCTTTGGAATCATGGGAGGATGCTCGTACTTTATGTTCTTCTCTAAATGTGTCCTGTATTGGTCCCTCACATAATTTAGATATGTGCCAAATTTCTCAAGGAGCTTGGTTTTGTGGAATGTGTCAGCTCCAAAAAAACCCAACCATACAGTTTGTGAGTTCATCTTTTAACCTTTTTTCTTGGTCATTCCACCTTTTAAGAAAAAAAAACCTGTTAGATTCATAAATGAACTGAAGCTACTTTTAATATAGTTCAAGAAACAAATCAAAGGAAAACTATTCTAGAAATGATGTGAAATCAAAATAGTGGATTAGGGTTAGTTCACATATGATGTTCACCTTTTACGTTTGGTGGGCCTGAATATCTGCAATGCAATGCCATTAATATTTTTTATTAAAAATATCATTTTCTACAAAAAAACATGGGATCATTAGTCCAAAATGAGTGATCAATAAGTAAATTACAATTAGACTATATATAATAATAATTTTAAAGTACCTGGAACCTTTCTGTATCTTTAATGGAATCAATTCTTTGTTGCTCACCATCGATGTGGCTTGAAACGTTCTTGTACTAGCAATACAAGAAGATCCAGGAAATGATGGTATGTTATCACTAGTAGTTTCCTCTAGCACATCCTCATGTGCATCTCCTACTGTAGAAAATGAATCCACTATGAAATTCCCCCAAGAAAGAACACTTCAAGGGAAATAAACACATTACAAAAGAGAGAGCAAAAGATGGATCTACCAATATGATGTGCAGTAGAGAATGTCTTCATGCTGGGTGTTGCTGATATTATAATTGGCAATATAGGTGGGGTTGACCTTGGATGAGGTGGCATTTTCAAATAATTATTAAAATGTCTTGAAGAATAATGCATTAAATATATAAAACATTAAATATATTAGCAATAATGGTGTAGGAGCAACAATACATTAAACAATAATATGCTTGCAATTTTTGAGAGTATAGACCATATTAAAGCATTGGAAGGTGTGCCAAGGGAATGCACAGGGGTAGGGAACATAGGTCCATCCATTCCAAGTGAAGTTAAGGCCAAGTGATCAGAAGAAGGTCTTTAAAGTGTATGTCTCAGAGGTATGACGAACTGTCCTAAAGTGACAATGGTAATAGTGGGTAAATGTTATTAGTTTGGTTCAAAATTTGTGTTGTGTTTGGTTATGGACCAAGTGAATGGTTGTGATAGGAGTCTCCAAGAGTGTAAAAAAATTGGTTTCCTTTTTTGTGTACAAGTTTGTCCAAGCTATGGTGATTGGATACATGGTAGTTATGTGAGGCTAGTATGAGGTAGTCACTCTTGTCTTAATTTCTATAATGGATTAGTGTAAACAAATATTGTCAAGTGATTGAAAGATTGTTAGAAAGGTATAATATTTTTTCTAGGTTGATAATTGGGTGAATGAATTGTTTGGTTATGGTTGAAAGGGTTATGAAGACATGGACTGGTCAAGGTAAAGTTTTGTGGACAATCAAGTCAAGGTTATGTTTGTGTGGGTTAGTGGATCTTGGAAAGATAATGAACATGTAATGAGTCCACTAGATTCTTGTAATGGTGTGAAAAGAGTCTAAGAAGCACTTGTGGGTCATTCATTGATATAATGGTGATTGTTAGTGAAGGGATTGCGTGAACCTTTTATAAGGAAAGGTGTTGATGAATTTGGAAAGGAGAGGGATCTTGTTGTCAAGTTAGGACAATAAGTATATTTTGATAATAAGATAGTAATAATATATTCTGATGAATACTTTTCTCATACACACAAATGTAAGGATTGGTGAGTGTTGTGAGGGTCATGATAAGGGCCTTGGAGAGGCTGTAAGGTGTCAAGTGTCTTGAAGGAAGCTATGGGTTTGAGGTATGTACAAATTATTAATTGTATGTAGAGATGTTTATGTTTGTCATGTTAGGAAAGTAAACTGAGAATGGTTATTTTTTGTTCATACATAGAGGAGTGGTGTTAGGTATGAAGTTTGGGAGAGGGACCTTGGATGTCCAAATGAAGGCCAAGTGGTCAGAGATGGTTATTGATCACAAGAAAAAGGGCACTTTGGGTCCAGGGTTGTAGAGGTGTTAGTGAGTGTCAAAATTAAACAATAAAGTTTTAAGTTCATAATTAATTTGTAAAAGATGATGAGATATGAGTATGGTGAGTTGAGAACTTTACAAGAGGGTGTATTGTCATGAAGTGTTAAGAGGAAGAGAAAATCAATCACTCATGATGTTTGATCAATAATGTATGATGATCAACTATTGTGGAAGCATGAAATTAGTCAAAAAGTCCATGTGATCAGAGATAGAGTGGAATTAATTTATGTTGAAGTTGTAATCAGACTTAGATGTGATTAGTAGGTAGGGAAGAGACCTAGTGAGTGGCTGGAACTTTTCATGAAGAGTATCAACTAGATCCCTTTGCATCAACTACACAATAAATATATGAGCAATAACACTATCATTAAAAAGCAAGTTCACAAGTTCAAAGAATGAGTAGTAATAATGTATAGAACATGGCAATCACCTGAACTATCTACAATACCCTAATCATGGACACTAGGTAGATGAGGACACATAAAACTCTGTAAAAACAACACACATATTTTAGTTAATGACATAAAAGAGTATAAAATATAAACCATTATTGAACTTTTATTATAATTAAAGATTTCATTACTGCTTACTTCCAAGTTTTGTGCTTGTTGCATCAATTATTGCACCCTCTCTTTTATCTCATCGGTTTGAGGGTCTATGCATAACAAACCAATAATTTCTACATTAATTTTTCTAATATAATTTTAATCATTTGGACCAAGTTTGTGGAAAGTGTGATTTCATCATCGCAAAATACTGAGTCTAGCTCCGTTAAGATGATCTGAGGTATTGCACGTGCCTTTCCCTTTCCCTGAACATTTGTCTGTGACAAGAATATTATTAACACTATCAAAATTACTCCAAAACATTCAAGAAAAGAACATAATAATTTAACATTTTTCTTCTATCTAATTTGTACAATTACAATGAGGTTTACCTTCTCAGTAGAAGGGTCAGGAGTAACATCCCTATCTGTTCTATGTGATGGATCCATGTGGCCCTATGACAAAGATCAAATATAAAAATGTTAGTGAAATGAAACCAATATACTTAGAAAAAAAAACTTAATAATAAAATGGTATATTGGAGTCATTAATTAGAGGTTGGTTTAAATGGTATATAGTATGTTCCACCCCCATGATAGTAATTTTGTTTGTATCTATGCGATTCATATTGTAATTTATTAGCACCTCTTTCCATGCACTTATTGATTTTATTGCACATATGAATACATGATTTCCCTCACACGCCTCAAATATGTAATTGGGTTTCTTATTAGTTGACCTAGGTCACGTACTAGTTATAAAACCTACAATATTCCTTGTTTCTTTTGGCCTTCCATCAATTTATATAGCCACTCTTTTACTTTGATCATTATCTTTATGTTGTATATAATTTTCTAAGAGTGCATACCTACGCATACTTTTTTTTATATCGAACAATCTACATCTAAATTTTGTAATTGTAACAAGTTCTGACATAATCCATCAATTCATCAACTTTGTTGTAACAAACCTTTATGTCATCCATGGAAAATAGGCCCAAACCTATTGATCCCTAAGTTTTGTTGTCTATTAATGTCTTACACTTAGTTATTTTCTAGGAAATGTTGGTCGGTCATCACTGTGACTGAGCCATCATGTATAGGCCGAGTCATGTATATTGCACATTTACCAAGTAGTAGTTAATGTCGAGCAAGTTAGAGGTCACCGAGTACTTTAGTAATAGCCAAGCTAGTTTATGCCAAGTTGTGTAGATATGACAATGTTGAGTACTAGTAAAGATGAACAGTCAGTGCTGAGTGCCAGAGATATCAAATGCCGAGTAAGCCATATTTGACATATGTGTTTGTTATGGAACTAACACTTAGGTAAACCGTTTTGGACAACATCTACATTATATTTATTATTTTTTGAGGAAATCACAGAGGTGATTATGCTTTAGAATTGTAATCATTAATCCCTATGTAATTCATGTAACCAATCAAAATTAGGGAATGGTTAAGTGACATAAGAAGACAATCTAGATCATTGATCTTAATTTATGGAGTTGATCTATTGTTTATATAAGATGAGATCCAAACCCTAATTAGTGCTGAGTGCCAAAGATATCAAATGCTGAGTAAGCCATATTTGACATATGTGTTTGTTATGGAACTAACACTTAGGTAAACCATTTTGGACAACATCTACATTATATTTATTATTTGTTGAGGAAATCACAGAGGTGATTATGCTTTAGAATTGTAATCATTAATCCCTATGTAATTCATGTAACCAATCAGAATTAGGGAATGGTTAAGTGACATAAGAAGACAATCTAGATTGTTGATCTTAATTTATGGAGTTGATCTATTGTTTATATAAGATGAGATCCAAACCCTAAAATAGTATGTATGCGAGAAGAGTATGAAGGGGATCTTAGTTATCAAAGACAGAGATCAGTGACCAAGCTAAGCAGTGAAGGACATAACTAAGATATATTTGATAGAGAAGATCAAATCTATTGGAAGGAGAAGATCTGTTATCAACATCACAATGCAAACTGAAGGATCAACTACTGAATCTTTCTAACAGGTGAATCAGGGAGAATCTCTTAACAGAGTGGTTTTAAGAGACCTAAGTAAATCTCTTAACCGAGTGCTTACTCTATTGTAAGTTTTAAATCCTTTTGCAAGGTAGATTGTATAAGTCTTAAAGCTCTTAGTAGGGCAGACCCCTCACAAGGTAGATCATCATTTTATGATCAAATTTGTAGCCCTAATAGACAAAATTTAATACTAGAGTAGTTAAGATTTGTGGGTGTCATCCCCACCCCAATTTTACCTTTCAAGGGTTTTTGGGTAACCAAAATCATTGTGTTATGTTTCATTTTTATGGATGATGATTAGGATGTTAGATCTATTTTAGTATTAAAATTTGATGTTTATGATATGCAAGCTATTGCAAACTACAATTGAAGCAATTGTTGTATTGTCATTGATGTCAAACCTTAATTGGTAAGACTATTGCTACATAGGAAAGTACTATATCTATTTGATTGGTGAGAAGAAGAAAGGCAAGGTTGGTAACAACAACACCTAAGGAAAGGTTGAGTTATCTTGATACTACAATGAGTACTTGATTATGTTGCACAATGATAAGATAATGTATTGTTTATCTTATTAAGAATGAAGACTAAATTGGTAGGCTTAACCGAATGAAAGAGGAGAAATATTTTTTAAGCTGAGTGATGTTAGTGTTGACCGAGTTAATGTATGCCAAGAAAATCCAGTGTTGACTGAACATCAGTTAATTGCCAAGGAAGATAGTGTTAGCTAAGAAAATAGTTTTAGTATTGACCAAGCTTTCTAGGTATAGACTGAGAAGTTGGACACAGTATTGACCGAGCATCAGTATTTTTATATTTGAAGGGAATTCAGATTTCTGGCCGACATCGTTGAATTCTTGGATTATGTAAAATGTGTTGACTTTATTTATTAATTATATGGAAGCATTTAATGCACTACAAAATGTTTTATTGTAAATCTCTAAGAGATTTGAGATGTTTCTAGAAAAGAAGTCAAAGAACATAAAGTGGGTAGATTCGATGAATCTGACCTAACCCTAAGATCTACAAAGGAGATCAAGCGGCAAAAGATGTATTGACCTAAATGAAGTTGTATTTAGGAAAACCTAAGCATGAGGCTAAAAAATAGATAGAGAGAGAACAATGGTGTGTGTATAGAAGATAGAGTATATTGGTGGTGTTATTGACTGTATAAGAAGAGAAGGCTGAAGGAGAAGAGTTATGATTGCTTGAGGAGAATACCGAGCAAATCAGTGATGGAGATGGCAAAGGATCACAGTTAGTAAACTAGTATATGTGTATGGAATTCAATTTGATATTTGCAAAGTGAGTTGTATGTTTACAGATCATTATTATTGCTACTTTCTAATCATTGTAACAGTCAAAATCCTTTTAACCGAGGTTGACCTAATAGTCATATGTTAAATCCTTTGAATAAGGTTGCATTCTAATGGAGTGTATGTAAGTCCTATAACAAGGTGCACTTTTAATAGAGTGGTTTAAATCCTTTAACCGAGTCACACTTGAAAATGTGTTTGTAACCTTTGATAGGGTTGGCTTTTAACTGAGATCACTTCAGAAGAGTGAAAATAATAGTAGCATAACATTACAAAGTGGTTTTTCCCAAATTGGGTTTCCACTATAAATCCTAGTGTCAATACTTGTGTGAATGTTTTGATTTGAGAATTTATGTGTTTTACAAGTTAGATACAGCTGGGTAGTGGACTGCAATGTTATATGTTTCTATTATGCAATTAGTAATGACCGAGTAGTTGTTGGATGTTAGATCTAATTGGTAGAAAAGTTTTAAAGTTTATTTTATACATCTGGACCTGAGAAAAATTGATTCACCCCCCCTCTCTATTGTTCTAAATCATATTAACACAAGCAATTTTATGTCAAAATGGAATAATTAGGAGATATCTGATTCACCCCCCCTCTCAATATCTCACTTTCCCATAATAGATTTCCAACAATTGGTATCAGAGCCAAGTCTCTTAAATAAGTCTAATCACTTTTGAGTCAAAGATCTTGAGATGGAGGTTTATAAGTTGGGAAAGATCATAGAGAATCAGAAGATTGACATCCAGCTTGAATTACTACAACTTGAAGCATCCAGAGGGGAACTGAAGAAATCCTTAGAGATGCCAAGTCATTTATATGAAGTTGTCTCTATAGAGATGCCAAGTCATTTATTTAATGACTATTTTCATGGTATACTATAGCGTTGGATAGGATTATAGCATACAAATCACTTACTTGCATTGAATAACTTAGAATTTTAATTTGCACTTGTGTTGAATAAATTGGAATTTAAATTTACACTTGTGACATGGACATATATTCATGAGAAAAATGATAGAAATAAAGTTATATCTTGGAATTTTTAATTACTAATTATTATTGTTTTGACAAGATGTTTGCTAAGTTTCTAGCCCTATATAAAAATTATGAGTCAATTGTGTTTGGGAAAAGATGTTCTTGGTTAATAAGTGTAAGAGAAGTGATTGAGATTTGATACCATGTGATTGAGATTTCAACCATGTAGGAGTTGATGAAACGACCACAAGAGTCAGGAATCATTTGCAAGAAAACCATCACACAAAAGAGATCAAGCAAAGATAATATACTCTATAACAAGCCTAGAATTCTATATTGATTATACAAATAAAATTAAGTTTGGGATGCCATTATAATGAATGAATGACTTAATTTATAGAAAGAAAGAGTACTAAAAAATATCCAAAAGTTAAATCAAACAAAAAATAACAAACTAGAGATAAGATATGAAAACTAGAAGTTCATGATATGTACAATCTGAAAATTGGAGCCCAACTAGACTAGACTAACCTAAACATAGATTCAACTAAGTGAACTTAAGATAGAGAAAAAATTGACAAACATGTGGTCAATTATGCATAATAATATGCATGCAAATATTATTGATCATGTGCACAATCAATTAATGCAACATGCATATGTGCCTAATGCAACTAATATGAACACTCTAACAATAAGTCCATCAAGGCACTCAATATGGAGTAAGCTCAGACCACATGAAAGAGGGAAGGAAATAAGGGAATTGTGTTGTTGATTATTCAAGGGTATATAGTTAAGTCCCAGAATATAATGTATGTTAAATGTTCCAAACAACTGGGGGGGTGAATCAGTTGTCAGATAATTTTTTTTAACACTTTCACAGATCTGTAATCAATAGATTGATACTTTGTCCACTTAATCAAATCAGATGTAAACATGAAAGAGCACATGTATGAATTATACAATGAACACTATATTTTTACATGGAAACCTCAATATCAAAAAAAGCACAGATAATTTTAACTCTCATGAATAAAAAACACTAGCTGAGGTAATTTTTACAATGGGTGGCTCACTTCTAGAATATTCACTATGGGTGGGCTCATTGCCTACAAGGGATCAATTCCCTAAGAAATAAGAGAGAAAGGAAATCCACCATTGTAATGAAACTTCTAGAACAAACCATCGTGTTAGTGCCTCCAATGTTTAACAACAACATACACTCTACTCACAACTCCACTTCACACTTTTGTGAAACCTTTGCACTATATCTAACATATCTTTTCCTTAATCAAAATCACTTTTGATCCATCACATATAACCTCTTACTTATAATAAACTAAAATTACCAAGTCGGCCAACATAATTTTCATATAGGTCAAGACTAAACATCTCCACAGTGGGGATGAATGAAAAGTGGACCACACCACACACACTGCCTCAACCAAATAACACACTACCCAAATGCCATAGTAAGTAGATCCCAAAAAGAAATAAAACATCGGAAATTACACCTGCAGAACACATCATCACAATCCAAAGCAAACAAAATAATGGAAGCATACTACCATTAACCTTTTTGGAACAATAGAAAATTCCAAACTACTGTCAAACACAAACATCATAGAATACACCATGAAAACACACTTTTTAGAGCACCATCCTTTTGGAGTACCAACCTATGGACCAATAGAACCTCAAAAAAACATCAAAATAATAGAAATACTGATCATAATACCATCCACCAAAGCAATATGTTTCCATACATGATAATCATACTGACACACCAATAACTTTTCAATATAATCCACAATTTTACAATATCAACAACAACAAATTTGCAACACAACAACAA
Source organism: Chamaecyparis obtusa (assembly GCA_027943335.1). Classification (NCBI taxonomy): domain Eukaryota; kingdom Viridiplantae; phylum Streptophyta; class Pinopsida; order Cupressales; family Cupressaceae; genus Chamaecyparis; species Chamaecyparis obtusa. Next base: position 633,460 of record BSBK01007985.1, on the reverse strand, counting down.
TAACATCGACATCCGAACTTTGCAACATCAACCATATGGCCTCACCAAATCTACAACATAAGAAATATGAAACATCAACAACAAACTCCCCCTATCAACAATCTCCTCCCTTTTCATTGATGACACCATCCATCAATAAAAAATACAATTGCACAACATAACATAGTCTCATCACATAACATTTTATCTCCCCCTGAGGGGAAGGCCCATACATTAGTCTAGACCAAGAATGTGCAGTAAGCTCTGTAGACTAATACAATGCCAAAGATACTTAGTTTGAACTAGGAATGGACAATACCCCCAACCTCTCCCTGAGATATTCAAAAGTATCTTTACACAAAGATTTTGTAAAGATATCTATAATATATTTTGTTGTAGGTTCATACACAAGTTCTACTTCATTATCTAACACCTTTTTCCTTCAAGAAGAGATACTAGATTAGAATATGTCTCAATGTGGAGTGTTTTACCGAATTTATTATACAAGTGTTATCACAAATAATTGAGATTGGTTCATCAAATACTACAACAATATCCTTCAAGATCTGTTTCATCTAGAGTGTCCATGTGCAAAATGATGTACCAACAATATATTCTATTTTTGCATAGCATAAAGATACAAAAGCCTACTTCTTACTGAACCAAGCAACCAACCGTGAGCTAAGGAAAAATGTTCCATTTCTAGTACTCTTTCCATCATCAAAACTACTGACCCAATCTTCATTAGTGTAAACTTTTGGAATAAAGTTTGATCCTCTAGTGTACCACAATCCAAACTCCTCTATTCCTTTCAAATATCTAAAGATCCTTTTCACTACAATAGCATGTGACACTCTTGATTTTGTCTAGAATCTAATTGTTAGACAAACAGAATACATAATATATGGTCTAGTAGCAATCAAATTCAACAGTTCTTTGATATTTTATCTATATTTTCTTACATTTACTTTGGAGGATTTCCTCATTTGGTTAGCCTACATCTAATAGTAATAGAAGTACACACTGGTTTGCAATTTTCAAATCCAAACTTCTTTAACATTTTTTTAATAGATTTTGACTAGGAGATAAAATTGCCCTCACTATTCTAATTTACTTGTAATCCAAGAAATAAATTTAGCTCACCCATCATAGACATTTAAAATTCATCCTCCATCTGATTAAAAAATTCCTTGCACATTCTATCATCTCCTCTAAATATCATCATCCATAAAAATCATAACTACTAAGAAATTTCTTGATTCAAATTTGAAATAGAGTTTTCTGTTAGTAGGTCCCTTTTGAAAGTTTTGATCAATCAAATACATATTCAATATTCCATACCTAGATCTTGGATATTGCTTTAATCTATACAATTCCTTCAATTCGGTCTGCAGACAATGTCTAGATCATCAGATAACTTGAATCCTTCCTTTTGTTCAATGTAAACATCTTCTTTAGTTCAATGTTGTCTTCACATCCATTAGATAGACTTTAAACTCCTTGAAGGCTATAAATTCCATAAATGTTCTAACAACTTCCATTTGAGAAACAAAAATTTACTCAAAATTAATGCCCTCAATCTGTGTGTAGCCTTTGCGGATCAATCTTTCCTTGTTTCTCACAGCTAGTCCATCCTTACCCATCTTATTGTGGAATACCCACTGGGTTTTAATAACTTCTTTGTCTTCTAGTTTTGGAAAATGTTCCCAAATTATTATTTTTTCAATCTATTCTAGCTCCTTTTCCATTTCCTTTAGCCTTCTTTGATTACAACAAGCTTCTTCAACTATTTTAGGTTCAAATTCAGAAAGAAAGACCCTCTTATTCTTACCTTCAATGGTTTGAATTTCAAATAACACATCACATTCATACCCTATTTGTATAGACTGGTCTAATTTCTCCATAACATCACTATGGTGTAGTGTCCTAGGAGCCAATAAAAATCTTCTAATCCTATGTATCTCACAAAAAATGTTAAATCCATTATTAAAAAAATTCCTTATCTATTAGATCTCAAGTATTTGACTTTTCTATCAGCTTCATTTTCAACTCTAACTTTGACTAACTTGAATGTAATCTAAGTCATTCTAGAATGATCATCAATTGAGAACATGAAATACCTTTCATCCTATAGATTCATTATTTTAGTTGAATCACATAAGTCTATGTATACCAACTCCAATGGTCTGGTAGCTAATAGTTTTGTTTGTTCTCCCTCCTTATGTTCTCTGCAAGCACTAGTATACGGTTGGGTTAATCTTGGTAGATCTCTTACTACCCTTTCTGAATAAATCTTCATCAAGTTTTCTTAGTAGGTGTGACATATCCTTCGATACCATATCCAAATTTCATCAGTTAGGTAATGCCTTGTAGCAACATCATGTAGATGCATATTTCTTCTATTTATTTTGCCTGCCACAATAACATTCGTAGATCCCTTCTAGATCACACAATTATCATCTAAAAAGACAACATTGTATCCATTTTTGTACATATATCCAACACTTAAAAGGTTATGATGAAATCCTTTTACATAGTACACATTGTTAGTATTATGTATCCCATCACAAGTAATAGAACTTATTCCAACAATTTGTGCAATCTAGTCATCTCCAAATCTAACAAACCCACTACCATATTTTTAAAGTTTCACAAAACTACTTTTGTCACCAGTCATATAATTAGAGAAACCATTATCAATCAAGCATTCATTCTCATTATCTTCAACACATAATGCCTCAACAATTTTAGTATTACATTTGGAAAATCTCACATTACTAACTTTATGTTTAGGTTCAACTTCTTCAACATAAAATAAACAATCACCTTCTTTTGATTCATCATTTGAGATACTTGTTATCACAAAATTTTGCACCCATGATTGGTGTATGATCCCAAAGAAACCTTGTAAAATATTGAGACAACCTCCAAGTGTGGGACTTGCATATGTGAGGCCAAATCTCCAAAGAAGGATGTTTTTCTTCCAATCAAGGAGCACCTAAGACTAATAACTTGAGGGAAAAGGGGGAAGTAAAAGGGGGTGATACACCATATTAGAACTATGTTTTCTCCATGCTTGTAGCTTTACGTAACACCAAAAAAGCCTCCCAATGACATACATAGGTCTCTATCCTAATCTATCCTCAAAGATACACATGGAGATTAGAGCATACAATACATTGAAAGGAAATACAATATTCACAATTCAATGTACATAAGCACAGTTAACACAACATATAATCTAAAAACAAAAAAGAATACATTCAAACATGAAGGTGAGATACTTTACACAAAATGTCTATTTAGAGAAGAGGTAAAAATAGGAAAATTCATTAATGGAAGGCAAAGGAAAACTAGAGTTGCAGAGCATAAGCTACCACAAGAGAACAAAGGAAGAACAACCCAAAAAATTATGTATAAAGTTTCCTTTTAAAGAGATCATGCATAACTTAGATTTTACAAACTTTGAGTTCAAACTCTGATTAGACCAGAGTTAAGTTACAAAATGAGTAGGTCAAAGTAAATCAGATAAAATATAATATCTACGTGAAAGTATTGAATCCATGAAGTGACAAAAAGGCCAAAAGAAAGTACTTCTATAAGAAGTTGGTGTGAATTTGTGTCTCTTCCAAAAATGATGACCCTTGTAGATCATTAAAAAGTATGGGGCAGTAGCTAGGTGGTGTCTATAGGAAAAAATAAGTTGTTCAACAATGAATTTATCCCTTGTGGCCATGTCACAGTTGTTACCAGTCAAATTGACTTACTAGAAAAAATCCTAACGGTGTAGAAAATACATCAAATTATCGACCATCAAAAGTTATCATATAGATATCAAATATGTCACCCTAGTAAAAGCATGTTGGTCTAAAATATATTAGAGAAACAAAAAAATGTATTTCCTCGAAGCCAAAATGTTACCTTGATCAACAAGAAACAAAAGAGGAGCCCTTGTGCATGTCTTGCCAATATGAGCCTATCTTTCTGATGAATTTCATTGGAGAGACCTCCTACTAGTTGTTTCAAGTCGTACCAATGCGCTAATGTTGAAAACATAACGTGTTTTCTATAAACCTCCTCTATTGGAGAGATATACTAAGAATTCACCTTAATCCACATAGTTTCATCAGGGAGACCCAGGAAGAAGTCCACTTGGTGATAAATTATCTTGCCAAACTTGAATGTTCATCAAGGAGACTACGAAGATCTCTCCTTGATGAATTCCTTAAATATTATCGAAGAGAAACAAAAATAACTCTTCCCAACCACTGTGTGTCTTTTTGACCAAGAAAGTGGACCTTGTGTCCTTTGGAAATCCCATCAGAGAGACAAGAAATATCTCTCCATAATTTTTGTCTTCTTCTCTATTGGAGAGAGCCAAACATAACTCCTAACAACCTGCGTTTTTCTGTTGATGCAGAAAGTGCATGTTATTTTTTCTAGCATCCATTGGAGAGATACTAGAAGAAGTCCACTCAACAACAGTTTGTCTCGCTAAACCTGGAATGTTCATCAACAAGACTTGGAAGATCTCTCCTTGATGATTGCCTAAATATTGTTAGAGAGACACAAAAATAACTCTTCCCAACCAAGGATTGTCTCACTAATGAGAAATAATGGTGGTGTTGTATTATATTTGACTTGGTGTAGAAAACTCATAGCATTATTGATAGAGTACTAAAGCACACAATATTTGTCAAGCCTATTGAAACCAATGCAAAAAACATAGTGTTTTTGTGTTGTGTAGAATTGTGCACCTATCTATAACATACACCAATCAATAAAACATTAGATCAATAAGCTAGTACACAAAAATCAAATCAAATACACAAACAAAACTTATTATAAACCATTCTATTGCTTCTTAGTCATGAAGATCCATTAGGTTATGCAATTTCATGGATGCATATAAATCTAATTGAATTGACAATCATGAAATGGAAGATTCAATTATCCATGCATCTAATTATGCAAATTCAATGCAATCGAGATGATGAATGATGAAATTGATATGAAATAGATCTCAATTGATGCAAAACTAGATGAATTATGCTATGAAACTGATCTAAATGTTGCAATTATGATAGATACATGATTCAATTATATAATGAAAGTGATCTAGATGATGAAATTCAACTAAGAGTATGATGATTTCTCCTTATGCAATTAAAAAACTCAAATTGACATGACCTCCTTATGCAAATGATCTATATGTAAAATGACTTGATTTGAGTTGTTTTTATAGATTTACAAATGGAGGGAAATGAGATAATTTGAATTGAATGGTCAAGATTCTCTTAATTTGAATTGGATGGTTGAGATATAAATTCAAGTGAGCAATCCATGTTCTTTGATCTCATTGGTTGGTTTGTGCCAAGTTATTTGTCCTTTGTGATTTAGTTGAGTGACAAGTGGCACTTATGGATTGAGAGATATTTAAGCATTTAATAATACCAAGATAATTAATTTCCATAGCCATGTGATTTTTGGATTTGAATTTAATTAATTGGCAAGGATAAATAATTAATTAGGATCATTAATTAATGATGAATTATGTAATTAAATGAGTGTATTTAATTACATAATTATGCTCTTGGATCCTTTGATTTAATTTGAACACTCTGATAGGATTTACTCAATTGATTTTGCCTTGACCATGTTTAGGTGATTACAGTTTCTACTTGTGCCAAAAACATACTGACTTGAGCCCATGAAAAGTCTCTCAAATTGGATATCTGTGATGGGCTAAAATTGGAAAAAATAGATAACAATACTAACATTTTCATTCACATAATATGCCTTATTGAATTTTAGTTTTGATCTTGTACCTTTTTTCAGACATCTAGTACCAACATGACCAACCTTTCTACACCTAAAACATTTAAGAGGTAAGATACCTTTATAATTATTGGTTCCTTTCTTTAGTCTCCTTACAAAGTTTGTTTATGCTTCATCTATGCTCTCATATTCTAGATATTTATTAGCCACAATTTCTTTGAAAGAAGTCTTAGATCTGGGTTTTTCTTTTCCAAACTTCCTCATTTCAAATATGCTTGGAGTGTCAAATAATTACTCTTTGCTGAAATTTGTCAGATCATAAGTTCCTTCAATTGCTGAGATCTTGTCACTGTAGCTTTTCGGTAAAGTCTTCAAAATCTTTTCTATCACATCCTTATCATCCTAAGTGCTACCAAGATTTCTGATATGATTCACATCATCATAAATTTTCTAAAAGTATCTTTCTATGTCTTCTCCTTCTTCTATCCTTAAGTTCTCATATATACCTTTCATAGTTTGCATCTTAGCTAGTTTAACTCTATCATTTCCTTCATAAGTATTTTTTAATTTTTCCCAAACTTCACAAGCAGTCTCTAATGCTGTAACCTTCACCAATTTATTTTTCGACAATACACTAAAAATAACATACCTTTCTCTTTCATTTTCTTCATAGGCATTAGTCTCATCTAAAGTAGTAGGTCCAATATTTGTCAGTGTTGTATATTTTTTCTCCACAACTTTCCAATTCTTGTAACTTAAAGAAATCAAATAAATTATCATATTCACTTTCCATAAGCCTTAGTCAGATCCATCAAAAGTAGGAATGTTTAATTTATGCATCATTAGATCTTCTTCGGTGGTTAGAATCAATATCTAGGAACCAAAGTCATGATACCAATTGTTGAATGTTATAGACAACTAAGAGGGGGGTGAATTAGTTAGATAAAAAATTTAACACTTTCAAAAATCGAGAATCAATAGATTAATACTTTGTCTACTTAATCAAATCAGATGTAAATATCAAAGAGCACACACATGAATCATACAATGAACAGCAAATTTTTACATGGAAAACCTGATATGGGAAAAACCATGGAGAATGTAAACTCTCATGAATAAAAACATTGATTAAGGTGACATTGGTTAAGGTAATTTATACAATGGGTCACTCATTTCTAGATTACTCACTGTAGGTGGGTTCACTACCTTGAGAAAGAAGAGAGAAAGAAAATCCACAAATATAGTACAACTCTTGAAAGAAACCCTTGGCTCACTACCTCTAGTATCTAACAACAACAACACATGCTCTGCCCACAACTCCACTTCACACTTTTGTCAAACCTCCATACTATATCTGATGGATCTTCTCCTTAATCAACCCCACTTTTGATCTATCACAAACAACCTTTTACTTATACTTTACTAAAATTACCAATTTGACCAACATAAATTTGAAATAGTTCCAGAAAAAACATTTATGTAGTGGGGGAGAATGAAAATTGGACCACACTACACACACTGCCTCAACCAAGTTCTATGCTACCCAAATTCAATAGTAATTAGAGCCCAAAAATAAGTAACATGTTAGTAATTATTCCTTGAGAACACATCATCACAATCTAAAACAAAAAGTAACGAAACTATACTACCAAAAACCATATCCAGAACAACAAAGAATTCTAGGTCATTGTCAAACACAAACATCACAAAATACACCATCCAAACATGGATTTCAAAGCACAATCCTTCTAGAGCACTAGCCTCTGGACCATAGATTATCAAAATCATATCAACATAACAAAAATACTGATCACAATACCATCCACTAAAGCAGTATGTTGCCATCAATGAAAACCATACTAACACACCAACGACTATGCAACATAATCCATAATTTTGCAATATCAACAACAACAACTTTGCAACACAACAACAATATCATCAACACCAGAACTCTGTAACATCAACACTACAACCTCATCAACTCTACAACATCAAAAACAAACTCCCTATGTCAACAATGTAAAGATAGATTCAATCAAGAGCATAAAATCATAATCAACAAAATGACATGACACACACTAAGAAATGAGTAGCATATAAGGAGAAATATTGGGTAAGGTGAATAAACTCTTATTGTCATTGATAGAGTTGAGAAAAATATTCTACAAGGAATGATATTATTAGATGAAGTCATTGCAAAAATGCATCTAGAAGGTGTGTATGTGTTGTGTAATGGTTCTCTTGTTTGCAGTTTGAAGTTGTGGATACCTTGCTATGATGCAACCTTGTATTTGAAGATGTTGAATAGTATATTTGTGCCTTGCTTTTAAGTGCGTAATTTGTGATATACTTTGGTGTATTTTGGATGTTTTTATAGCTTATGATGTGTCTGGATAATTGGAGATTATGGTGATTTCCTTGGTTTGTGTGCGTGCATACTTGTGCTTAGTACATGTGGGGACTTAGTATAAATGCTACTAATGATATTCATGACATTAATTAGATGTGGAATTTTACTTGATTTGATATTAAATCTATAATTTTTTTTTTTTTAAAGCCAAAGTGGGGTATCCACCATATTTTTTATTAATATATACTGATTCAATGACTCCCTCATGGAAGAATTAGAAAGAAACCCTGGGATCATAGTCGTATACAAGTTATAGAATATATCGATGATTACAATTGGGTTTGAACAAACAACCCTGAAATCCTACAAGGATATTTGTCGATGTTTACATTAGAATTACAAATACAGGCCTTAGATCCTTATAAGATGATACATTAATAGCGGTATTTTGTCTTGAATATTACAAAATTTCAGAATTTCAAAATGGCCTAATAAATTGCCTATAACATACAACCTAATTACAAAATTTCAAAAATAGGCTTAACCCAAATGCCTATACAGTGTATTAGATGTACTATTTACTGGTCCATCATTCGTCCATAGGTGAGGGCGAGCCCCAAGCCTTTTCCCATCCAGTCGGCAGAGAAACATCATTTTCAACTTCCCAACCATCAGCCGATTTCTGCTCCACTTGCCAAGTGTTAGAGGATTGATCAGGCAAAGTTGGTACATTCAGGTCAGGGACCTGCCTTGGTCTACTAGAAGGCAACATGTAACATGGCGGAGGATGAACCAGGGGTAATGGAGATAGCAAAAGATCTAGTATCGTGTGTGCCAGACCCCGAATATTATCCACCAGGGGTTTTGATCCAGGTGGATCTATGAAGGCCAAAAATTTACAGTCTCATAATCTCTCAATTTCAACATCACTGCAAAGAGCTCAGAGAATGGAACCCGACGCAACTTGAACGAGCGAAAAAGGAGCTCATATGCAAAAGATATGCTTGGTCAAAGTTTGGTCAAATAGGTGAACTAGAGGGCTAGATAAAGGGCCAAATCAGACCATCTCAAAAGTGGTCAACAATGGATTTCAAAATGAAGAGCCCGATGAGAGCTTTCCAATGACGTTCGTTTCATAAAAAACGGAGCTCGTATGAAGAAATTATGACTATTTGAAGTTCTGAGATAAATATGGATTTTGATGACGTCAGCATGACACCATAAAATCTTAAGAAGAGGGAAAAAATTCAAATTCAAAATAAAATGGTTATTTAATTCGAATTAAAAAATCTAGATAATGGGAGTTGAACTCCCAACCATTGCCCTCCTAAAAATAAGGCCAACCAATAGGCTATTTAAGTTGTTATCACAAATCTGCCCAAGCTTATTAAATAAGGATTAGCATGCAAGGTGTAAAGTTTGTTATTATCCAAGCACCAACGAAAATACATTAATAGACCCCAAATTAGTCATAACTTAGGAAAGTTGTTAAACAACCCAAATTTAGGTAGATACGAACAACATATTATTGGTTGTTTGTTGGGATAGTTTATTTTGTATAGCCTAAAATTATACAAGCCAAACAAAGGGAGTTTATATTTTGTATGGCTTGAAATTATGGAAGCTAAAATGGGTTAATTTGTTATGTAATTTGGGGAGTTTTATGGTTATTTGGTTTTAGACCAAATAAAGCATATTTTATGTATAAAAGGGGAGTCATTTTCCTTTGTAAGAAAAGAGATATGAGACATTTAGTCTTGAAGGAACCAGTTGTAATTCTTGTGGGATAATTATTGTAATTCTTGAGAGAATTTTGTAAGTGAGGAGATTATTGTAAGCACGAAGTTATTATCTTCAAGTGCGAAAGAGAGAGACTATAAAGGCTGAAGCTTGGATGTTGTAAGAAGACGTGTTTTGCCTAGCAACATTAATAAAGTGGTCCCCAAATTGAGAAGCAGACCTGGAGACGTAGTCCTAACCGGATGAACTCCATTATCAAATTGTTTGCGTCTCTTCTATCTCTTTCTTATTTCTCTCATTTCTTTTTTAGTTATGTTCTTTATTTTATGTTATTAAACACATTGTTAATTTTAAGTGTTTAAAGCATAAATCTTCTTGTAATTCCAACGGTTAAAAGCATAGTCATGCAATATTGCCAGGATCGGGAATAAACTGTAATTGGAATTAATTTACAAGTTATTGTTTGTAAACTCTAATTACAGATCAAGTGGTATCAGAGCCGATTTTGCAGGAAATTGCAAGTGAATGTTAACTAGGTTGAAATTCAAGCGAGGAGAAGGTGAACTTGCAAAATTTAAACCAGAGATTGGTTTGAGGCAAGTCACTCAAAGATCAAACATGGATCAACAAGAAGATGGAAAGATTATCAATGAGGAAGCATTTCGCAAAATGTTCCTAGATATGAAGATGATGATAGAAGAGTTGTACATAGAACGACAGAGGAAAAGGGAGAGAAAGGATAGAAAGAAGGAGCAAGCTAAATCATTGTCAAAAGATGACAAAGGTAAAGGAGTAGGAGGTGGTCGTGACCCTCCTGAACCTCCATCCCCATCTTCTTCTTCATCATCTACTTCTTCTAAAAAGAAACAACCTGTGCAAAGTAATTCACCTTTGTTGAAGCTTGATGTTAAATTTGATTTGCCAATCTATAATGGAGAGCTAGATGCAGATAAGCTAGATAATTGGATTAAGCAAATTGAAGTTTATTGTAGAATTTAGAAGTTTACAGATGACACTTCAAAGATCCAATTAGCAACTCTTTTCCTAGGAGGCCCAGCCTTAATCTGGTGGGAGAGCAGAACTCAAGAAGATTTAATCCGACATGGTAAAATTATCTCTTCTTGGTATGAGTTTATAGTTGCATTAAAGAAACAATTTTATCCATTAGGGCATATGCAAAAAGCAATAATGAATTGGCAATCACTTAAACAAGAAAAAGGACAAAGTGTGCAAGAATATACACAAGAGTTTAGGAAAAGGGCTTTAATTTTGGGTGTTCCATTGTATACACAAGAAACTTTGTTAAAGTTTATAGGTGAATTACATGAGAATTTGAAACATACAATACTTATGTTTAATCCAACTAACATTGATGAAGTTAGTGTGCAAGCTATCCATTTGGAAACAAGCTCAAGGAAAAGCCATGATAATCTGATGATGGACTCTGGTAAACATAAAAGTGACAAGAAAGGGAAGGAAAAATCCCAATGAACAGCTACTATAAAGAAGGAAGATGAGAAGCCATATTGCTCACATTGCAAGAAGAAAGGCCACAAAGATGCAAAGTGTTGGAAATTGCATCCCGATCAAAAGCCCAAGTGGTTCAAGGATTGAAATGGTAAGAAAAAGACTACAACTATCATGCAAGATCTTGGATCAGGTTCTGATGATGAAACCAAGATCTCAGTTGTGGGTATTAAAGGTAACATTCCTATTGTCAGTACTAGTTCACATGCTTCTTCTTCTAAGTGTAATCAAGTTCCTAATGAAAGTAGAAGGAATGACTTGTTTTACATAAGGGCTATTGCTAAACAAACTAAGATTGACACACTGATAGATAGTGGGTCAAAAGTTAATCTTATCTCAAAACAAGTTGTTAAGCAACTGGGATTAAAAGCAAGTCATCATCCTAGGCCCTATCCATTGGGTTGGGTGCATGATAATGCTCGGTTACATGTCTCAAGGCAGTGTAAACTCCGATTTGCAATCACATCCAAATTTGTTGATGAGGTAGTGTTAGATGTTATTCCGCTTGACATCTGTGGGATGGTTCTAGGTAGTCCTTATTTGTTTGACAAAAAAGCCATTTTCTACATGGAATATAATAGGTATCATTTGTTTAAGAATGGAATTGAATTCAGTGTTAAGGCTCATCACATGAAGAGTGATAGATCTATTGTAAATACAAGACATTTGAAGATGGTTGTCAATGCAAGCAATGCTTTAACCCTTATGTCTGTAATAGCCAGTGATGATAGGCATGGAGATGGGATCATCTCTAATCATGCTAAGGCATTGCACACATCACAACGGGAGGAACAATTGCAAGCAGAGTTGGGCCTTCAACCAACAATGGTAACAGAGGGTTTGAATGAATCATTTTCTAACAATGTTCATGTTCAGGAGATCAAGAATGTTGATACATTTCCCTTCACATCAGTTATTTCAATACTGTTGATTGTTATTATTCTCATATTTACTATGTGGATGATGAATGTAACAGTGAAAATTGATGAACATGTAGCTAATTGTGTCAACAGTGCTATCTCATATGTCTTTATGTTTGTGGTGGGTCAGATGTTCATAATTCTAGTAGGACATGCAGATGATACTGGGCAAGTGGGGCAACATTGCCCTTGTTCAAAATGTACATAAAAATAGACTTTTGGAGGTCCAAAAGCTTCTCAGTGAGGAGGAATGATCCAGGTGGATCTATGAAGGCCAAAAATTTATAGTCTCATAATCTCTCAATTTCAACATCACTGCAAAGAGCTTAGAGAATGGAACTCGATGCAACTTGAACGGGCGAAAAAGGAGCTCATATGCAAAAGATATGCTTGGTCAAAGTTTTGTTAAACAGGTGAACTAGAGGGCTCGATAAAGGGAGAAATTAGACCATCTTAAAAGTGGTCAACAATGGATTTCAAAATGAAGAGCCTAATGAGAGCTTTCCAATGACGTTCGTTTCGTAAAAAATAGAGCTCGTATGAAGAAGTTATGACTGTTTGAAGTTCCAAGATAAATATGGATTTTGATGACGTCAGCATGACACCATAAAATCTTAAGAAGAGGGAAAAAATTCAAATTCAAAATAAAATGGTTATTTAATTCGAATTAAAAAATTTAGATAAAGGGAGTTGAACTCCCAACCATTGCCCTCCTAAAAATAAGGCCAACCAATAGGCTATTTATGGACGAGTTGTTATCTAGTCATAACAAATCCTCCCAACCTTATTAAATAAGGATTAGCATGCAAGGTGTAAAGTTTGTTATTATCTAAGCCCCTACAAAAATACATTAATAGACCCCAAATTAATCATAACTTAGGAAATTTGTTAAACAACCCAAATTTAGGTAGATACGAACAACATATTATTGGTTGTTTGTTGGGATAGTTTATTTTGTATAGCCTAAAATTATATAAGCCAAACAAAGGGAGTTTATATTTTGTATGGCTTGAAATTATGGAAGCCAAAATGGGTTAATTTGTTATGTAATTTGGGGAGTTTTATGGTTATTTGGTTTTAGACCAAATAAAGCATATTTTATGTATAAAAGGGGAGTCATTTTCCTTTGTAAGAAAAGAGATATGAGACATTTAGTCTTGAAGGAACCAGTTGTAATTCTTGTGGGAGAATTATTGTAATTCTTGAGAGAATTTTGTAAGTGAGGAGATTATTGTAAGCACAAAGTTATTATCTTCAAGTGCGAAAGAGAGAGACTGTAAAGGCTGAAGCTTGGATGTTGTAAGAAGGCGTGTTTTTCCTAGCGACATTAATAAAGCGGTCCCTGAATTGAGAAGCGGACCTGGAGACGTAGTCCTAACCGGACGAACTCCGTTATCAAATTGTTTGCGTCTCTTCTATCTCTTTCTTATTTCTCTCATTTCTTTTTTAGTTATGTTCTTTATTTTATGTTATAAACACATTGTTAATTTTAAGTGTTTAAAGCATAAATCTTCTTGTAATTTCAATGGTTAAAAGCATAGTCATGCAATACTACCAAGATCGGGAATAAACTGTAATTGGAATTAATTTACAAGTTATTTTTTGTAAACTCTAATTACAAATCAGGTTTACCAAGAGCCACACCCACTATCTGCATATGTTTGTTTACTACTCGAAAACTCTTCTTTTCCATCGCCCATTTGAAGCTTTTGTATGCCATCAAGTGCTCATGGCTCGCCATTATATCATGATGTAAAAATAGTCCCCCAATTAACGCATAGCTTGACCAGAGATCATACCGCTGAAGAGCCTCAATAAGCCATGTTCCCTAGATAAATTGGGGCTGAATGACTTTGGTGGCAATGTACTCTACCAATTCCACCGACTGCAACATGTCCATTAAATTGGAGAGAAAAATCGATGCTAATTGAGAAGGAAAAACCAATATCTTGGTTCTAAGAGACAAAATGTGTTCCCCAACAACACGATGGACAACCCTATAATGCAACATTGAAATAGTGATAAAAACTTGGTCAATTTCTGGTCCACCTATCATGTTTGGGAGTGGGGGCTCAGGAGCCTATGGAGCAATGAATACCCTGTAATTCCTTGGTAAAAGCTCATCATGTAAATGCCCGCAAGTCTGGCAGGTGGGAAACTCCATTTTAAACATGGTGCACACCCTCAAATAACTACTCTGTAAATAACTCAAAATGCAATGTGAGTATATTTTAAGGGAGGAAGGGTATTTGTAGATCACCACTGTACATTTGTGTATCGTGCCAAATAATGACAGATCTCCGACCATCTAGAGTTGGAGTTTCAGATGTACTAAATTCATTATACAACAGGGTGTGTGACAATTAATCACACATTTCCCTTAATTATCACATTACATGCCAAAGTGAACCATGTCCTTTCTTCTCAGTGATGGCATACAACAACAGTTAGTTGGTACTAAGAAAGTTACCCACTCAATTTATAACAATATTTCGCACTTCCACACCAATCTAGCCGTATAGTCATGTGGAATTCTGTAGCGCTATCCTACTTTCACTCCAATTGCCTATCTATACACTGGAAAATCACACATCTGCACATATGAAGATAGTCCTTCCTATGTCAACCTATCATGGTTATAAATATCATGTAAATTGGCATCCTGATTTATCATTGCTTCATAATTAAATGAAACTATCTCATGTCCATCACATCCTTTGTTTGCCAGGTGATCTGCTAATTGATTGCCCTCTCGCAAGGTGTGTGAAATCTGAACTTCTTGAAATGAGTCTAATCACTATTGGCTAAATGTGGATTAATCATGATTGTGACATTAGAATGTGTTGAGATAGATTAATATTGTGATTGTAAATTATTGTATTTTGAGACATTAATGTTAAACTTCAAATGCAAAGTTAGCTTGATTAGTCACTAAAATGTAGCCAATAATATTTTATTCCAATCAAGATATTATATGCTTATCATAGAAATTGATATAAATAAATGTTAGGCTCAATGATTTATCATATTCATGATGGTAAGAGAATGTTATGTTGTATTGACTATGTTTATGATGTTAAACATGATTGGGGAATTTATATGTGCTTTAGCTATGATATATATCTACAAGTAACTTTGACATTTTTTGAGTGATGCAGGTACCAAGTGTCAACTCCACCTGGCTCCACAAATCTGATTTTACCCTCCCTCGATGGTGGTTAACAAGAGATAACACACTATCCATTATGTTACCTAACCTTGCATATCGTTCCTAGTTAAGGGTGATTTCCTTGTGTTTATGAGTTTACACCCCTGACTACCACATTGGTAATGTATGGAGAGTCATATTACACCTTGTAGTCAACCTATAAAGATTGTTTGTGCATATTTATTTATTCACAATTTATCATCAAATTTTAATGTAGAAATGTGTTTTTAATGATTTTAGTGCAATTTGATGGGTAAATAAATTTAATATGCCTTATGTGTATTCAATGTGTGGGCAATTGCATAATTTGAATAATGAGGTTCTTTGGGATACTATAAATATGATTTAAATGATAATTATTTAATCTTATTTCAAAAAGGGAATAGTAAGTGGGTTTATATTGTGAATTGAGTAATTTTCAACAATTATTTTTATTTTGTGATTTGATGCTCCAAAACCCTCATACAATGGGATTTTGATTTGGTGAATGAGAGAGATTTAGTAAGAATAATTATGTAGGTAGGAGCTCATTTGTTTTGTTGAGGGGAATTTTATTTGTTTCTCAAAGGAATCATTCATCAAATTGGTGTGCCAAGAGATTCAAGTTTAAGATTTGTACAATATTTTGAGGTGAGCTTTATTTATCCATTGATTTACATTCTTATTGTTTTGAATTGGTTGCATTTGATTTATAGTATTATTTAGAATACTTCTTTAGTTAAAAAAAGAAATATTTTTTATTGATTTAACAATTAAATTTAAACAAAATTTTACAACCATGTTGTAAGAAACATTATGCTGCCCAACTTTTGATTGGCTTAAATGTAAAATCGAATGTGGATTTGTGTTGTTGGGTGCATAGGAACCAAAAGGGTATCCTTCGATTTTTTATTTTCAAAATTTAATTTTTAGGTGTTTTTGATGGTAGAATGGAGGAAATCCATTATCCATATTTTTTGAAAATTTTATGATATGTTGAAAAAGTGTAATTTTATGTGATATTATAAAAGGAAATGATGACAAATGTATATGAAATTTCCTATTCAGGTTGATTTGGTTCATTTTCATATGGATATGGTTGTTTGAGCACGTATAAATAAACTGTGAATAGTGACATTATGAGATATTGCATTGAGTTTTATTTTGATTCCTAATTTGTGTAGAATAGGATGAGCCATAGGATTAGGTACTAGAGTGGGTCTAGAGAGTGGCTCTCAATGTGTTCTTGACCCAAAGTGGCTTGTAGGCTTGATCATTGCATTAAGAGTCTACTAATCAAGTGCTAACTTAATAAAATTTGGGGTAAAACACTAGTAAGATAATTGGTTCCCCTTGCATGCCTTGAGATCTAATATGAGGCCAATGATGTCTTGAAGCATGCCCAGACATGGAGTAGTAGTAATGTTTTGGAGATACATGCCCACTTATGTATTGTTGGGACTTGCATGGCTACACATTCCTATCCATATGAAAGAATGCCCAGTTCTATGTGGTGCCATCCCTTCGAGAACACATGATGTCACTCCCTATACTTTGAACCCTATCATATAATGCCTATTGTAGTTATGAGTAGATCTCGAAGATGGTTTTATGATATTGTAGTCTCCTCATTGATGATGTTGTTGTATGATCATGTATCTACATTATATACGGGGTATGCGTAAGCCTACCTATCTTCGTGTGTATTCTTGTTTGAGTGTTTGAGCCATGTAACTATCTCCACAAGAATGGTGAGGTGGACCTAAGGTTTCCACATGGTTGGGTGGCATTGTAAATCACCATTTGGGATTGGTGGACTTGGTTTTGAGGATTTCCATCAAGAAGACACTAATCATATTATTCTCTTGTACACTCCCATTCTTTCATTCCATGAGATATGTAAACTATGTATATTGATTAAAAAGTAACGTAATAATAAATTTATATATATGACTCTTTAGGAATAATGATGTAATCTTATGTGATTAGAAATAGATTATAATATTTTACATGTGTTGATATTACTATCATATACAATTTGATACATTATCTCTCATTATGATCCAATGTGGTAAATGTAATACCCCAAAAATGGGCTATAGGTTCATTAACCTCCTACATCTTCAAATCGAACGAAATCGACATCAAAGTCTTAACCTAAGGCACATCTGAACATCATTGAATCCTAATTGATTATCCTAAAATCTACATCGGGGAATATTCCTAGCAATATTCTTATTTATCTAATTATTTTTAATTTTATGATTATTTGGCAATAAATCATATTTATCCTAAAGTTTGATTAATTGAATATTCTGAATATTTAATTAATTAGATTTAATACTGCCATTTAATTGTTTAATTAAATTTAATTCTACTTATTCCTAAAGTGTATTATTTAATTTTAACAATAAATCCAAAATCCTATAAATAATTGATTAAATTCTTATTTAATTAATTAAAGCAAGTTGTCAATTTTTAATAATATTGTTTTTGAATAAAAGTTTGAATAATAATTGATTAACCCATAAATCAATTGTTTTATTTTTAAAATCAGTTAAGTTGAGAAATAAATCACTTTATTTATAAAATTAATTCATAAATATTATGCACAATCAGAAAAGCAGGCAACTAGAAATTATCAATCAATATCTAAACTCTATTTTTGAGTCAAGCACTGCTTTTGCATAGTTTTTGTGAATTAAATATTCTTTTATTCCTTATAACTCAAAAATCAATCTGAGTTTATCAAGAGTGATTTATGGCTTTTTTTCATGCACCTCCAAAGCCCTAGATTTCTATAAATTAAGGCCTCAACTCTTCATAAAATAGATCCACGAATTGCATCCTCATGTTGCCGAATTGGAGACTGAAGAATCTATCTTCGCAAATTCGAGTTGTGAGATTTTCATAGTTTTTGCATAGTTTCATATCATATTAGCATATCATTGTTAGATCAATTACACATCAATTTTCATATTAGAATTAGATTCATATCAATTTTCATCTTCATAACTACATAGAAAACTAAAAAAAAAGATTAATTTTGCATACATTCCATATCTAGATTTTGCATCCAAATCCTTCATTTAGGTGTTGTAAAGGTTACTGATCTCGGTATAATATGAGAATACATACTCGCATCTACTAGAAGGAAGTAAATCACCTGGTTAGTTTAGTTTTCAATTCATTGCATGATTTTGATTTTACCTAACCTCTAATGTTTTACTGAAGTGTTGTGTCTACAAACAGGTACAATGCCCTAGATTTGTGCTTCTTACATGCTTTTATCTCCTTGTATGCTTACTGATTCGCATTGAGATTTTGCATATTGTGTCCCTTTGAGCTCTTCAATGATGTCCTTTACAAGATTTAGAGAGTGATGACTGGGGGCATAATCTTTTCTTTATTTTCTGCTTGTATGTGAAAATCTAACAACTTTGAAAATTCTGGATTGAAATGGTGTCCGACTGTAAGAGCCTCTATCTTGAATTGGATGGCCATGCGTACCTCGACCATTGATACCTAGAAAATTCAAGGAATTTTTATCTCACTATTTTCTTTTTGAGTGAATTCTTTCTCCTACTGTGAAACATGATCTTACCTAAGGATGTGAACGATAAAGGGTCACTACGGGTAATTCACATTGGACTTAGAATGATCTCTTGACTATTTGATGTGTTTGTCAACACAAGGCGTATTCAAGTCATCATGACATTTATGTTTTGATGCTTATACAAATTGCTATATCAAAATGGACAAGATATTCAGGTCATCCTGGCGTTTGTGCCTTGGTGCTTATATCTAATCTGACATTCTGAAAATAAAATCAATATTCATATGTCCATGGTTGTTTGACCAGTGGGTGTTGTATTGATTCCTGCGCATACAAATCAATATTCACATGTCTATGGTTTCATAACTAGTGGGCATTGTATTGATTTATCCAGTTACCTAAAAATTCAATGATGAGAACAACCGACACATGATCAGTGACTAGGTCCTAGGTCTTAGGTTGCATTTCATTTTGCATGTTTGCATGATCTCACAATGGCTAAATAAACTTCAATGCTTAAATGATTCTTCAATTGCCTCTTCAAATCTAAAAAGAGTTGAATCCTACAAGAAGGTCCATCCAATGAAAGAGCAAGTACAATCCATTTTCGGGATCAAAATCAAAATCTGAGATCATTCATATTATTAACTACTTGCATAATTGACCTTCAATCATCATAGAAATCTAGAATTCAACTTAACTAATTATCTTACATCAAACTATCAAAATTTCAACTTGGTCAACTATGGTCAACTCATGGTCAAACCTAGTCACACTTGGTCTCCAGGACCTCTAAACAATCCAGAATGTGTTCCCGAACGTGTACAACCACTTCTCAAATCAATTAACATGCTTCTAAACTATAACAATGAATTTTCTTGTCAGATTTCAATTTTAATCCTAAAGGGGGCATGGTATTGCACATCATTTAAAGTCTGTAATCTAAATCTAAAATCACATCTTTCCTCAGTAATCAAGACAATAACCACATCTAGTTGCTGATTCATCAAAAGACCTCATCGCTTGGGAAAAATCAATCATCGCTTAGGGCATATCAGATTCATCAAGATCCATATCAATCTGGTATTCTCTTAATCTTGTAAACTGTATTAGCTTTTCGCAACCATCGGTTCATTAGTGTTATTTCCTTGGTTCTTTGTAACTGAAGGGTTTAGATGTGATACCAATGTGTTTCAATATAAGGACAATTGGGTCTGGAATCGGTCACTCAGTTCTTCGTAATTATAAGGTTCAGAATCAAGCGTTTTGACACTTCTTCACAATCATCGATTTATTACTGTTATAGTTAACATTATCTTTGGTCATTCAAGACCTAACATCTTCAAATCTTTCAATCAATTTCTATCTCATATCACAATTTTTGTTTCATATCAATTTCAATTTCAAACATCAATTTCAACATCATACATAGACTGTCTTTGAACCACTGCGCTTCACACAGTAATTCAAAGAGGGGCAAAATGTAATACCCCAAAAATGGGCTATAGGTTCATCAACCTCCTACATCTACAAATTGAACGAAATCAACATTGAAGTCCTAACCTAAGGCACATCTAAACATCATCGAATCCTAATTGATTATCCTAAAATCTGCATCGGGGAATATTCCTTGCAATATTCCTATTTATCTATTTATCTTTAATTTAATGATTATTTGGCGATAAATCATATTTATCCTAAAGTTTGATTGATTGAATATTCTGAATATTTAATTAATTAGATTTAATACCGCCACTTAATTGTTTAATTATATTTAATTCTATTTATTCCTAAATTGTATTATTTAATTTTGACAATAAATCCAAAATTCTATGAATAATTGATTAAATTCTTATTTAATTAATTAAAGCAAGTTGTCAACATTTAATAATATAGTTTTGAATAAAAGTTTGATTTAATAATTGATTAACCCATAAATCAATTATTTTATTTTAAAAAAAAATCAGTTAAGTTGAGAATAAATCACTTTATTTTTAAATTAATTCCCATTAAATCATGCACAATAAAAAAAGCAGGCAACTAGAAATTAACAATCAATTATCTAAACTCTATTTTGAGTTAAACACTGCTTTTGCATGATTTTATGAGATTAATTATCTTTTATTTTCTGATAACTCAAAAATCAACTTGAGTTTATCAGAATGATTTATGGATTTTTTTCATACACCTCCAAAGCCCTAGATTTCTATAAATTAAGGCCTTAGCTCTTCATAATCATATCTCACAAATTTGCATACTTACTCTGCCAAAATCATCTCGAATTGCACGATCACGCTGGTGAATTGATATCTGAAGAATTGAAGCTTCTTTGCAAATCAAGGCTATTGTGAGATCAATCTTGTTTTTAATCTATTCTAGTTTCATGTTTCATATCATTTGTTAGCTTAGTTTGCATATCAGTTTTTCATATAGATTAGATTCATATCAGTTTTCTTTCATCTTATTGCACAGAAAAACTAAAAAAAAAAAGATTAATCTTAAAAAAATAGATTAATCTGCATACATTTCATATCTAGATTTTGCATTCAAATCCTTCATTTAGGTGTCGTCAAGGTCACTGATCTCGGTATAATCTGAGAATACATACTTGCATCTACTAGAAGGCAGTAAATCACCTGGTTAGATTAGTTTTCAATTCATTTGCATGATTTTGATTTTAGCTAACCTCTAATGTTTTACTGAAGTTTTGTGTCTACAGATCAGGTACAAAATTCACACACACATTTCTGGCACCCACCGTGGGGCCAAAAATGGCACACACATTTGGAGATAAATTGATAGCTAAGATATGATATGTAGTTAAGAAATAAATCACTTTATTTATAAAATTAACTCATAATTATTATGCACAATCAGAAAAGCAGGCAACTAGAAATTATCAATCAATATCTAAACTCTATTTTTGAGTTAAGCATTGCTTTTGCATAGTTTTTGTGAATTAAATATTCTTTTATTCCTTATAACTCAAAAATCAATCTGAGTTTATCAAGAGTGATTTATGGCTTTTTTTCATGCACCTCCAAAGCCCTAGATTTCTATAAATTAAGGCCTCAACTCTTCATAAAATAGATCCACGAATTGCATTGTCATGTTGTTGAATTGGAGACTGAAGAATCTATCTTTGCGAATTCGAGTTGTTGTGAGATTTTCATAATTTTTGCATAGTTTCATATCATATTAGCATATCATTGTTAGATCAATTACATATCAATTTTCATATTAGAATTAGATTCATATCAGTTTTCATCTTCATAACTGCATAGAAAACTTTTAAAAAAAGATTAATTTTGCATACATTCCATATCTAGATTTTGCATCCAAATCCTTCATTTAGTTGTCGTCAAGGTTACTGATCTTGACATAATTTGAGAATACATACTCGCATCTACTAGAAGGTAGTAAATTGTCTGGTTAGTTTAGTTTTCAATTCATTGCACAATTTTGATTTTAGCTAACCTCTAATGTTTTACCAAAGTGTTGTGTCTATAGATAGGTACAAAATTCACACACACATTTCTGGTGCCCACCTTGGAGCCCTGAAATGGGTTTCCCTTCTATTCTATCACTCTTCTATCATTTCTCTATCAAAACTCCCCTACTAGCCCACTATCGTACGATAGTTGATTTGATCAAGGATCATACTGGCAGAAACACATTGTCGTTTGGAAGCTCTATTGTCGTATGGGTCTGATACCCATTGTCATACGAGTTTCTGGATTGTCATCTAGGAGGTAACCCACTATCGTATGAGTTTCAGTGCCAGGTTTCAATTGTCATTTCACTTTTTCAGGCAGTTTTTCAGATTTGATTTTTAGATTTTGACTAACAGCTAACCCTAACAATTGAAATTTTCTATTTTTGATTGATTTTCATTGGTTTTGATTGGAAAAAGTGCAAAAATTGCTAAAAATAGGTAAAAATCTACAAAGCGTTTGCGAGGAATTCAGGTAATATTCTCAGGTGATAATGTTTTGATCTGGTTTAAAACAAACATCTCACATGTTTAGCTTGAGTGCCTTTCTTATTTTCATATCACATATTTCATTTGGGCTATAAAAATGAACATAGATTTGCTTTCAACATCTTTGTTACACATAGTAAATAGGCCCTATGAACACTATTCGTGGCTCTTGAGAGAGTGGGTTTCCAATGAAACTCTTCTCAATGAAGGAACCATTGTAGGTAGGGAGGATACTGAGGGCATCTCACGTTCTACTAAATCCGTGTGTCTTCAACTTGTGATTGATACATTCTCTCTCCGGAGGGGTTGATAGATCATAAGGGGTTGATGTCATAGATCTTTGTGAGATAATCTTAGTCTTAGCATGTTAGATTTATATGTCTACTTTGTTTTGGTTAAAAGTGAAAAGGCTAGAGGACTATGCTCTACTCCCTTTTTGGGTAGTATCAGAAACTCAGATCCTTGAATCTGGAACCAGTCTCCATGTGGTATATCTTATGAGTCACCTTTAGAGAGGGTTAACTATAGTGGACATTTCCTTAATTGGGTCAACCACGTTGACGGGACCTCAAGCGGTAATAGCCATTTTTGCCATGGTAGTGACAACTGCTATATAAATGTCCTTGTGGAAGAAATCTTCATAGGTGTGGTCTCTTGTTGGGTTGTCAGATCTCCCTAGTAGCTCTTGATTGATTAAGTTCTCAGACTATGTAAAAACCCTAGTGCACCTGGATTGGATTTCACCCTCTTGAGATCACAAAAGTTGCAGAGTCAGACCATTACTAAAAACCCTAGTGAGGCCAAATTTTCATTTTTTAGGAATATGTGCGTTATTGCAAAAAATTTTGGAACATACAAAATTAGCACTTCTAGGGATTAGCACAATTCAGTCACTTGATTGTTCATGCACAAGGTTTCTTTTTCCCTTGTTCATTATTTTTAGACATGCTTGAAATCACTTGCTTGCCATTTTGCATGCTTTCTTATCTATCTGGTTATTGAAAATGAACAAATCTATTACAATCCTCAAATCTGGACATTAAAATTTGCAAACAATCTGAAAACTGAAAACCCAAAATTTACACAAATTGAAGTGAAATTCCTTTCTGGAGTCAAAAGTCATCTCACTAGGTTAGAAAGTCATACGAGTCTTGGTCAAAAGTCATTTCACAACCCACTGATTGTCGTATGGTAGCCTGCATATTGTCGTATGAGTGTTGCTGCCAGTTATTATCAAAAGTCAATTTTCCTGCTATCAATTATCGTACGAGCTTGTCAATTATCGTTTCATACCATACCTAGTGTCGTACGAGCCTACAAAAATTCATTTGAGAAGTTTTGCAAAATTGCCAGAAAGTTATCAAAATTGCTAGATACCCAGCTTTTTCAGCCTATTTCTAGAATCTGTCAAACAAATCACTGTGTCAGGAATAGAGTAACAACTACTGAGAATCCAATCATTTTCCTAAAGTGGCTTTTTGAATCTGATTCAGCCTTCTATTTAATCAATTTGAGTCTTTTTCATCTTGTGTCAAAACCTTGTCATAACTATCAATCTTCAATCAATCTTCAAAATGACTAAGTGTTGTGAAATCTTGTCCGCTATCTTTTGGGCATCTACCCATACATCCAGGGGACAGTTTCCTTCATCTAAGTCAAATCCAAGCTTCGATCAACCAAACCTTGAGAAAGTTGCGTCATCTGATCATCTTGATTCAAATCATTCTTCAGTTGTCTCCATCTTATTCTCTTGCTTCACCTAAGGTTAATGGTGGAAACTAGAGCTTCATCACAAAAACACATAGCGCAATTCAAAACCATGAATTTCAGCTATCTTGTTATGGAATCTCTCTTGAAAATGGATGATCTCAAACTCATTGCTCAATTCGAAGAGTATTATTCCAAAAATCCCATGAGTGATAAATTTATGATAAAAATAAAGGAAAAATTGATTGAATCAGATGCCTTTTCTAGGATCATATGCATGGTCATGTCACGATTTTATTCTTCCAAACATCTTTCATATTCTAAGTCTTCTCATCATTCCTCATCATCCACGTCTTCTTCCTCTATTGGGTCTTCACCTTCCTCTTCTCCATGATCTTGTTCCTCTTCTAATTCTCCCAAGAGTCTTACTTCTCTTCTCAAGACATGCCATGTTGAGCAACGTGATAACCCTTATGATACCTCTTCCATAGAGAGTGACACACCCATCTTTGATGACTATGATGACGAACAATATAATGATACCTATGACACCTATGTTCCCAAGAGTCCTCCCCGTTGTGTGCTCGTGCTTACTAGAAATGGGTCATCACATTGGATAGATCATGATGGTGATGCATACAATTCTGATTTTGAAAGAGACTTTGATGATTTCTATGAACAATACCTAGATGACACATCTATTTCTATTGAGGAATATAAAATGTACCATGTTGATTATAAATGTGCATACTACAAGGATCTCTCCTCTAAGAAATCTCATGCTGAAAAGAAAGATTACACTCTCAAGAAAGATCCTATTAATGCTAAACCTTTGTCTTGTGATGGTTCCCTTCCATCCCCTACTTCCTCCAATACCCATACATTTCCTAAAGCTTCCAAGCCTATCAAATCTTTCACAAGTCCTTCATCCACCAAAGGTCCTAATACTTTTCATGCGGTTTCCTATAGTTATCCTCAAGGGCTACCTCTTAAAGAAACTCAAGCTAACCTTCACTTGGCTGCAAATACTTTCAATAATGCTAAACCTAAAAAGCCTAAGCCTTTATATGCTATAATTCCTACTTCACCTAGTCCTCCACCATCTCTTCCAAAGTCTTCCATACAATCCCAACATGCTTCCTTGTCCTTAGAAGTGGCTCCATGTCAAGAGGACTCTAAAAATGATAAAGAAAATAACATAAAGAAAGATCAAGATCAAGAACCCTCCATGTCATCCACTCCTTTTCCCAATGTCTCTTATCCATTTCAGGGTTATTTTGATTCTACATGCCCTTTCTCATGCATTCCACCATGTCTCAAGTCTTCTCCTAAGCAAGATCATGGTACTACTTACACTGTTGAGCTTATTGACAATCAAAATAACCTTACCCCATTTCCAATTTCCAAAGATAATACTTCCATTAAGGTTGGTGAAAATGGTGTTGTTACTTCCAATGTTAAGCCTATTAAAAATCAAGAGAAAAATTATGCACTTATGCTATCCAAAGATCCTTGTCAAGATCAAAGTCTTCCATCTTCTTGTTCTACCATTCTATGTTCTCTTCCATTTTCTACTCTTCCTAAGTCTTTGCAAACTTTGAACAATCCTATCAAAGAAGGTGCTCATATTCAAGATGTCCATGATCATATTGAAAATCCTAATGCTCACTCTAAAGATGCTAATATCCTTAGTTGTCATATAGATGCTGATGAACTTATTGATTATCCTTTTGTATCTTCCATGTCCATCCTTGGACCTCCTCCACCAACACTAAAGGCTTCACGTCTTCCTTCCATCTTGGGTCCTTATGTCTCTTCACTTTCCCCTCCTAACTCTCCTAATTTTCCATCCATCTTGGGTCCTTACATCCCTCCATCTCCTATCTTTCCTCAAGATCAACATAGATGCATACCCTTGAATCCTTTCCATCCACCCACCCATCTAAACCAATCATATCCTCCTTCTTCCACAAATCCCAAGTCTTTTGGAAGTAACTTGAATGTTCAATACAAGAAAAAGAAGTAATACAATAATCTATCAAAAAAAGAAGATCACCATGTCTCCTTTAATTGACACGGAGGCATAAAGTCAAAAGAGATATCTAAGAAAAAAACTACAAGACAAGTATGGGTTCCAAAATCCATCATTAAAGATATTCTCTCTAGATCATCAAAAAGAAATGAAAAGCCTATAGCTATATGGATTCCAAAGTCTCTCTTGAAAGAGTCTAGTGTTGAACAACAAGTGAAGTTGACATTCAAGCTTCTAAAGGCTTCCACTTCATCTTCTTCCAAAAATATTCTTCCATTCCATGCGCCTAAACCGCAAGCTCTGCTATCCATTCGCCATATTCCTTCACGTATTCCTTCATTCACATTTCCTCCATCCTCTTGCCACCCTTCAAGGTGTGTGTCAATTTTGATCTTTCCTTCCTTTCCATCTACCCTTTCACAATCCTTCCATTCATTATCCTTCTACCTTCTATCCTTTTGACTCACTTGCGTATTCCTCTTATCTTCCAACCTCACTTGCTTTATATAAAACCTTATCCTCCATTTTTTTCTTCCATCTCCCTTTCCCTATCAGCATCTTTGAGCATATCATTTTGAATCCTTGGAATATCATGGTTTATCCTTTCAAGAAGCATTATCTAAAAAGCTTTCCTTCTTAAAAAAAAAAAAAAAAATGAAATTTTTTTTTTGAAAATGTGCCTTGGTGAAAACCTGGAAACAGGTGCCTTGGTAGCAAAAGTAAAGAGAAATAAATTCATCCTATGGTGAAAACCACTCCCTTGTGACACCTTGGATAAGTACTATGATGAAAACCTGGTAATCAGGCATCATGCATAGTTCTTCTACATATTTCATCCATTCCATCTTCTCTCTTTGATCTTGACAATTTTGACCTATACACGAACATTTGGCTACCTTGTGAGCTATTTTACGATGATCTTTCTTTCATTCCTTTCATGTTTAGCCTTCATATCTATCTTCCTCCATTCATTTTCACCTATCACTATCCTTTTCCCCTTTGGTCTTGATCTAATAAAAATAGAAAGAAATAATAAAACAAAGTGCTATGAAGCCTCTTGACATGTCTACTCCTTTGGACTGCATCCTTTCCTGCTCTTGCATTACGATTTTGTGACTTATCTTATGTTGGCCTTTCATTTCTTGTCCAAAAGTTCTTTTACATGACAATTTTTCCCTAGCTTGAGTCTTCTTGAAGAGTTTTCCCTTGAGGATTTCTTCCCTTCATTCTCCTTCATTCTCTTGTCTTCCATCTCATCCACTAGCTTGCCAATCCCTCTTGTTCTCCACCTTGCTAAACATTGGGACTACATGATATGATCTTGCTTGAGAGCTTGCAATGGAACAAGAGACAATCAAATATGCAAAGAATTGTCAGAAATGTCAAGTACATGGTAACTTGATTCATGCACTAGGGAGAGATCTCATTCCTCTACTACTTAATGGCCTTTTAAAAAATGGGCATTTGATCTTATAGGAGCTATACATCCTCATTCTTCAAATGGACATACCCATATAATAACAACTACAGATTATTTCACAAAATGGGTGGAAGCAGTTCCCTTAACACAAGAAACTGGGAAACAAATATCTATGTTCATCTTGAACTATATCATATGCAGATATGGGATCCCACATTCTATAATCACAGATAATGGGGGACAATTCAAAAATAAAGACCTAGATGATTTATGTGACAAATTCAAGATTACAAAACATTGGTCTTCTATCTAATATCCTCAAGGGAATGGGCAAGTAGAGGCCTCTAACAAGAATCTATTAAAAATCTTGCACGAATAGTTAATAAGACAGGAAGAGACTAGAATCTCATGATCAATCTAGCTCTCTGGGCATATAAAACAAGTATCAGAATGCCCACTAGGGCTACACCATTCACTTTAGTCTATGGATCTGAAGCAGTACTGCCTATTGAGGTGGAAATCCCATCACTAAGAATCAGAATGCATGGTCTAGTAACTGATGATGACTACAGAGTGTCTAGGTTGCAAGAACTTGAACTACTAGATGAGTGTAGACAAGCAACATATGATCATCTCAGAGTATATCAAAAGAGAATGTCTAGAGGTTACAATAAGAAAGTCAGACACAGAGAATTTTAGGTTGGTGATCTAGTCTTGAGAGAGAATCTTAAAAATCAATCACATCGAGAATGCAAGGGGAAGTTTGAACCCAACTGGCTGGGTCCCTTTGTAATCATTGCTACTTTTGGCTTTGGTGCCTATCAACTCTCAATGAATGAAGGAGAATAGATTCGAGAACCAATCAACGTTCTCCATTTGAAGAAATTCTACGCCTAAGACATTCAGTCTATGGTAAAATGTCTTGAAAAAATGAAAATCTTGGGGAAAACCTAGCAATAGACGCCTTGATAATTCACAAAAAAAATTAAAAATATGAAAAGTACAAAAAAAAGTAAAAAATATCAAAAGTACAAAAAAATAAAAAAATATCAAAAATACAAAAAAATGAGAAAAAAGAAAAAGTGCCTTTGTGAAAACCTAGAAACAGGCACCTTGGTAGCAAAAATAGAATCTCTACCAAGATGGTGAAAACTTGACAAACGGGCACCACTTGTTTCAAAATGCTCCATCTATCAGCGCCATCTTGGTCTTTCCCAGCTTTCAGTCTTGCTTTAGTCTATATTTATCCTTGTTTTAATAAAGTCAATCTATACACCAGTTAGCTCAAAGCATCTGTATCCTATCAATGCTTAACACGTGGGGTCAATCAAAGTCGTATCCTATGACCTCTAGTATATCTTAAATGAGTCATATCTAGTCAGAGTCCTTTGAAGGTTAATTTGAGTTAGTCAGTCAGTCTCGTCTCCAGAAAGGATTTTACTTCTACAACAAATCAAACATCAACACAAACTGAAAATAATCTATGCTTTTTACATGCTTTTATCTCCTTGTATACTTACCGATTCGCATTGAGATTTTTGCATATTGTGTCTCTTTGAGTTCTTCGATGATGTCCTTTACAGGATTTAGAGAGTGATGACTGGGGGCATAATCTTTTCTTTGTTTTCTTCTTGTATGTGAAAGTCTAACAACTTTGGAAATTATGGATTGAAATGGTGTCTAATTGTAAGAGCCTTTATCTCGAATTGGATGGCCATGCGTACCTCGACCATTGATACCCAAAAAATTCAAGGAAGTTTGATCTAACTATTGTCTTTTTTGAGTGAGTTCTTTCTCCTATTGTGAAATGCAATTTTACCTAAGGATGTGAATGATAAAGGGTCACTACAGTTAATTCGCATTGGATTTAGAATGATCTCTTGACTAGTTGATGTGTTTGTTAACGCAAGGCATATTCTAGTCATCACGACATTTATGTTCTGATGCTTATACAAATTGCTATATCAAAATGGACATGATATTTAGGTCATCCTGGCATTTGTGCCTTGGTGCTTATATCTAATCCGACATTCTGAAAATAAAATCAATATTCATATGTCCATGGTTGCCTAACCAGTGGGTATTGTATTGATTCCTGCGCATACAAAATCAATATTCATATGTGTATAGTTTCATAACTAGTGGGCATTGTATTGATTTATTCAGTTACCTAAAAATTCAATGATGAGAATAACCGACACACGATCAGTGACTAGGTCCTAGGTCTTAGGTTGCATTTCACATTGCATGTCTCTTTGCATTTTGCATGATCTCACAATGGTTGGATAAACTTCAATGCTTAAATGATTCTTCACAAGAAGCATGCTAGACATCTTCTAACAAGAGTTGAAATCTCGCACGAAGGTTCCTCCAATGAAATAGCAAGTAGAATCCTTTTTCAGGATTAAAATCAAAATCTGAGATCATTTATATTGTTAATTGCTTGCATAATCAACCTTCAGTCATCATAGAAATCTAGACTTCAACTTAATTGATTATCTTACATCAAACTATCAAAATTTCAACTTGGTCAACTATGGTCAACTCATGGTTTCACATAGTCAAACTTGGTCTCCAGGACCTCTAAACGATGTAGAATGCGTTCTTGGACGTGTTTAACCACTTCTCAAATCAATTAACATGCTTCTAAACTATAAACATTGACTTTTATTGTCAGATTTTAATTTTAATCCCGAAGGGGGCATGGTATTACACATCATTCAAAGTCTATAATCTAAATCTGAAATCATATCTTTCCTCAATAATCAAGACAACAACCATGTCTAGTTGTTGATTCATCAAAAGACCTCGTCGCTTGGGGAAAATCTATCATCGCTTGGGGCATATCAGATTCATCAAAATCCATATCAATCTGGTATTCTCTTAAGCTTGTAAATTGTATCATCTTTTCACAACCATTGATTCATTAGTGTTATTTCCTTGGTTCTTCGTAACTGAAGGGTTCAGATGTGATACCAATGTGATTCAATATAAGGACAATCGGGTCTAGAATCAGTCACTCACTTCTTCGCAATCATAAGGTTTAGAATCAAGCATTTTGACACTTCTTCACAATCATTGGTTCATTGCTGTTATAGTTAACATTATCTTTGGTCATTCAAGACCTAACATCTTCAAATCTTTCAATTAGTTTCTATCTCATATCACAGTTTCTGTCTCATATCAATTTCAATTTCAATAATCAGTTTCATATCACACATAGACTATCTTTGAACCACTGAGCTTCGCACAGTAATTCAAAGAGGGGCAAAATGTAATACCCCAAAAATGGGCTATAGGTTCATTAACCTCCTACATCTTCAAATCGAACGAAATCGACATCAAAGTCTTAACCTAAGTCACATCTGAACATCATCGAATCCTAATTGATTATCCTAAAATCTACATTGGGGAATATTCCTAGCAATATTCCTATTTATCTAATTATCTTTAATTTTATGATTATTTGGGGATAAATCATATTTATCCTAAAGTTTGATTAATTGAATATTCTGAATATTTAATTAATTAGATTTAATACTACCATTTAATTGTTTAATTAAATTTAATTCAATTTATTCCTAAATTGTATTTTTTAATTTTAACAATAAATCCAAAATCCTATGAATAATTGATTAAATTCTTATTTAATTAATTAAAGCAAGTTGTCAATTTTTAATAATATTGTTTTTGAATAAAAGTTTGAAAAATAATTGATTAAC
The DNA here is from genome assembly GCA_027943335.1 of Chamaecyparis obtusa. Taxonomy (NCBI): domain Eukaryota; kingdom Viridiplantae; phylum Streptophyta; class Pinopsida; order Cupressales; family Cupressaceae; genus Chamaecyparis; species Chamaecyparis obtusa. Next base: position 601,557 of record BSBK01007985.1, on the reverse strand, counting down.
CCATAAATCAATTGTTTTATTTTTAAAATTAGTTAAGTTGAGAAATAAATCACTTTATTTATAAAATTAATTCATAATTATTATGCACAATTAGAAAAGCAGGCAACTAGAAATTATCAATCAATATCTAAACTCTATTTTTGAGTTAAGCACTGCTTTTGCATAGTTTTTGTGAATTAAATATTCTTTTATTCCTTATAACTCAAAAATCAATCTGAGTTTATCAAGAGTGACTTATGGCTTTTTTTCATGCACCTCCAAAGCCCTAGATTTCTATAAATTAAGGCCTTAGCTCTTCATAAAATAGATCCATGAATTGCATCCTCACACTGCCGAATTAGAGACTGAAGAATCTATCTTTGCGAATTCGAGTTGTTATGAGATTTTCATAGTTTTTGTATAGTTTCATATCATATTAGCATATCATTGTTAGATCAATTACATATCAATTTTCATATTAGAATTAGATTCATATCAATTTTGATCTTCATAACTGCATAGAAAACTAAAAAAAAGAGATTAATTTTGCATACATTCCATATCTAGATTTTGCATCCAAATCCTTCATTTAGGTGTCGTCAAGGTTACTAATCTCGGGATAATCTGAGAATACATACTCGCATCTACTAGAAGGAAGTAAATCACCTAGTTAGTTTAGTTTTCAATTCATTGCACGATTTTGATTTTAGCTCTAACCTTTAATGTTTTACTGAAGTGTTGTGTCTACAGACAGGTACAAAATTCACATACACAGTAACTTAGTAGTGTGCATAGGAACACTTTGTTTTGTGCTTAAAATGAACTTTTTTGTATCTTGAGGTGTCTTGAGAGTGTTATAGTTCCCTCTCACTTTTGTCTTATGGAATTTAATAAATTAGTATGAATTTGAGTGGATTCGATCAATCTAGGCCCATTTGGGGTACTCTAAAAGTGTCTTACAAGGTGTTGTAAATGATCCAAGTGTTGTAGTTCATGTTTCTTGTTTTTTTAAAAAAAATCTTAGGGTAGGAGTTTATGGTATTTCGGAGGTGATTTTCTCCCTCCACATCCTCTCCTTGCACATGTCCTTGGTACCTAGTGTCTAGGGGACTAGTTTGTCCACTATGTACCTAATTATTTCTTATCATTTTTGTGTTTCTTAGGTTTTGATAGGTTTTTTAGTCTACTCTAATGCATTTGTGGTGTTTGGGTGTGTGTACCATGCCTTGGGTTTTCTCACTAGTCAAGATAGATGTGCATCCAAAGGACTATGATAACTAGGAACACTAGTGGCTAGAAATGACACTACCATGCCCAAAGGACTATGGAAATCTATAATAGTGTCTCTCTAGTGTGCCACTATCCTAGTTAGGTGCTCGAGTCCTTAGTTGGCACTTGTGCCCGAGGTTGAGTTTGACAGGGTTTTTAGAATCCTAGAGGATCATTGGGACCCCACCACAAACTCTTGTTGGAGCTCATAGTATCTAGAGAACCTATAAGGCATCTTGAGTGTGTTTTGAGTGATTTTGGATGGTGTCATTGGCATTCATGTGAAAAGAACTACTTGCTAAGCCCATCCATGACACCTAGGACCTAAGAGAAGGTCATATTTACACAGTAGACACTTGTAACTTCTTGGAGGGTCTTGTGCGTGTCTAAAAAGCTTTTGAATGTTTTATAATGCATTTAAGGATAATTTCTTATGATTAGTATGAATTTCATAGCCTAAGTCTTGTATTTATGTATTTTGACACATTGATAAGTTGTTGTAAGTTCAAAGTTTGGTCTATTGTTCTTCTATGAAATGTATATTATAAAATTAAATATTTCAAAAACAAAATTGTTCCATAAATTCAAATATATTTTTAGCTCATATCCTTGGGGATTCATTAGCGGCTAATCACATTTGGTATTAGAGTTAAATTTTTATACTGGAATCTATGGTTATGTTGTTGTCCTCGTAAGTTGTCATACTTAGCACAAAGTTGCATAAGTAATTGGTTGGTGTGAGTGTTCATCTTGTAAGTTGGTTTTTTTGCTCATTTCTTGGTTCCTTATGTGGCAATTTAGTGATTTTAGTATTGATTCAACCCAAGTATCATGTTGTGGAGTAAGAGAACCTCCTAGACCCTTATGTTCTTAACAAAAAGGGATAGATGCCCCTATTTGAGAGCCTTTGATATGGATAGTGATTAATTTTTATTGCATTGCTTATTGTTTATGATCTCTTGTTGGGTCTTTGTGTGGTTTGGAGTGTGTGGAACTTTGGGTGAAAATTGTTGTTGCATTACCTTGTTTGACCTAGCATGGTATGTTTGATGAGTGTATGTTGTTAAAGGTAAGTTAAAACCTCACATGTATCAAGGAGTGCCTTCTAGTGTGATGGTCTCCTTCATTTTTGTTTCTTACTAGCATATATGCTTAGGGGCCCTTGAATGGCCTCATTTTATTTTGTGTCCCTTTTTGGATGGTGTGATCGATCAATATATTTGATTTGTCTTGAGTGCCTATTCATGAGATCCTATCCAAGAATTACATATTGCATGGTATGAATGATGCATTCATATGTGAAAAAGATAGATTTAATTCATGTTCATGAGTTGACATCATTGTAAATTCATTGAGAATAATGTGCATCATATTTGAGAGAATGCCTTCTGAAAATGAGAAATGAAATGTGCATAAATGGAAGGTAGCTAAATTATCATAATATTTCAATCGAGTTAATGACTTATGTCCCCAATTCACATTAATTGTTGCATTCATATGAGTGTTTGTGAGATTATTTACCTTAGGACATTATGAAGATGCTTTCTTTGGGTCATCTACATCATGTATACATTTTGCATTGTTGGTTAGTGTAGGCTTGTGTTGACCCTATCTTGCATAGTACACAATTTGTGTTGTAAATGTAAATCATGTATTGTAGTAAACACTATGCTAGTATAGACTAGTGCCTTGTCATGTTGTCTTAGTTAAGCATGCAAATGTTGTTTTGTTATAATCTATGATGAAAATTAATAACTTAAGTAAACAAATTTCCCTAGAATGGACAACCTTTACATTGTTGTATGGTAGCAATCCCTACTAGAGTGTATGCATAAATTACCCTTATGATAGGTTCAAGATATGCCTTCTATTGGCTTTGTGTTTCGAGCATGTGCTAAAGGTGATTGTGCATCTTGTATCCTAGTGATTGTACATTTAATCATAAATGTAGTGTTCTTAGTGAACCCGATCTATGGATTAAGTGCATTCCATGTGGATGTGTCATAAACACCCTACATAAGTTTCTTTACATAAAGAAGTGAACCCATTATATTAAAAATTGTAAATGTCTATGAGTAGAAATCATAATTGTAGGTATTATTTTATAGATTTTACATAGTATTGGAGTTGTAGATGACTCATTATTTGGCATGCTTTAGAATATTCTCTAATAAATTTTGGATGTTGTATTCTCAGGTTTTTGTGTAAAATTTACTTCCTCAAATGTGGTTGGTACTAGTTATTCTACTATGTGAATTTTTTTTTTTGGTGTTTGATGATCTATTTTGATTTTTGATGAATTTTTTCATGTATTGTATGAGATTGCATTTTTTTTTTGAACTTTCTTATACCTAGTCTAGTTACCAAACTCTTCCATCTATCTATTTTGTGACCCTCATTAGACTTGATTACTATCGAAATTGTTGACATTTTATGAATTTATGTTGGAATTGATTATTCTCCCACTTGGGTTTTCTTTATTAATTTCATGGTGGATATTCCAAATGTTTGGCATTACTTGTCTTATTTTGCATTAAGTGTTTTTCTCTATCATCTTCATTGCAAATCCATGATAATATGTCCAAGGGAGGATATTGTAGAGAGTATACTATATTTGAAGGTTGGTTACTTATAATAATGTTTAGATCAACAAGTGGCTTCCTTAATGAAATGTAATTGAAATTTCTCAAGTTGTATGCAAATGATTGCATGACATGTTGCTATTTATGTGTGGTTGCATAATGTTACTTTAGTTAAATTATAGTGCCTCCCGTGGTTGTATTTTGCTCCATGTGATTTTGATATGAGATTGAACACTGCTATTATTTTGGATTTACCATTATCATTGTTGATTAGATATTAGATTATATTTCTTTTTCTTACCATTTTGATTGTGTTTGCACGATGATGCTATTTTGATGTGACATGATGCTTTATGTTGACATCTGGTGTATTTTGTATTCAAGAAAAATGGATTATGTTATCACGACAATTATATCTGATTTCTTTTTATATTGTGCCTTTATGTCGATGTATATTTGATTTAAGGTTTTCACTACTATGGGATGCATATGCTGAAGAATGATTATTTTAATGCTTTAAATTTAACTAAAATGCATATTGAGGATTAAAATATAGAATGACTAGTGCCGTAACATTCTAATACATACGATTAATCATGTCACTAGAATGTTAGTGTTCCATCAGGTGTAATTTTTTATTCATTTATATGCTTCAACTGTATATACTGTGAGCAACAACACTTGACATTTGTGTGTTTTAGTGAATGAGTACTAGACATTGTTCTGCCTGAGCTGTAGGTTTGAGCGTGTCTTATCCCTAATAGTTGAAAATGAGATAGTTTCATCGATGTTCATATTTACCCAATATTCCTTTATAGACGATGTATCCATCATCATCATCATCATCATCATTATACCTACAATACATGTGGGTAAATATGGATTTCATATGCATTTGTGATAGACCAGTTATGTGTCTATGCATTTAGAGTTCCCGCAATTGACGTGACTAAGTTAATTATTTGGATACTAGCTAATTTGCCTTAGTTGAATTCCATTTTAATTGGGATTGATTTAATTATTTTGGGGAGTCTATAGTTTATTTAATTTCTTGATTTAAGTGATTTATTTTAAGTCCTTTTTGGCCTTTTGGAAAAAAGTGACTTATATTGGAGGAATTTGTTATTTTTCCTCATTGTTCTTTGTTGAGAAGTTGTATTTTTCTCCAGATTATTTTGGAGAAAATCATTAAATTTCTCAGTGTTTGATCGATGGGTCAAATTTTTGTGGGTAGCGGATCATTGGAACCGTGTTGCGATTTCTCCTATTTATGTGTAGAAATTCTCAATTCCATGAAGAATTTATTTTCTTCAGGCTATTTTCATGTATGCAGCTTGGTGTGAGGTAGGGATTCTTGTATTTTACTTGTTTCTCAGCCTTTTCAGCTGATTCTTATTTGTAATTGTATTGTGGAATGGTAATAAGTGTTTCCCCCACTTTTCTTTATGCTTTTATCATCTATTTGCATTTGTATGCATTGTGAGGTTTTTTATTTCAAAATTTCCTCTATGAGTTTGTCTGTTTTCTCCCATGGAGTCAGATTTAGATTAATGAGTTTTTGGGTTAGTTGAGTCTTAAGGGAAAATGGATTTTAATTTCATAGCTAGATTTTAAGTTTGATTTTTGGGCTTTTTCATGGGCGTATTATTTTGCGTACCATCTAGTTTCACCTATCATCATGTTTGGCATAATTGATTTTTTGGATGTACTAGTACTCCATGTTTGTAGTAGGATTGTGGCATTGAAATATATTGAGGAAATTTTGAATAATTGCTATCGTGATCTAAACTCACCCGTTTGATGTTAAATGATGATTTGCATATCTTATCAATTTTTACCCAGTTTTGGGTTTTTCATGCATTGTGTGGTTTGTTGAGCCTTTCTCATGATCTAACAAGATGTTTGATGTATTTTCTTGGATCCCATGCTCTTGGAAAAGTGGCCAATTGATCTATCTGGTATGTTTTCCTCTATTTTCATTTCAACTTGCATGTCTTCAGTGCTTGGGAGTAGATTTGTCCTCTAGTGATCACTTGGATTTTGCTAGTGCTTGTGATTTAAATCCTTGGTGTAGACCAAGTAGACATTGCATCTTTTGTATATGTCCTTGATGAAGACTAAGTGGACAAGATATTGTTATTGTGTCCTTGGTCTAGACCAAGCGGACAAAGCCTTTTTATTCATGTCCTTAGTGTAGACTGAGTGGACTAGCTTCTTGTTTTGTCTTTTTCTTTAATGTTGAGCCATAGGATTAGATGCATTGAGTAGTCATGGGGAGTAGCTCCTTATGTAGACCCTATCCTAGAAGTCACCACATAGATTGCGTCAAGGAGTTTTTCTTAAAAAGGTGAAAACATAATAAATGAACTAGGTATTAAGATTAAACAAGCTAAATTAGTATTGTGGAAACCATTGAATCCCCAGATGTTAGAGATTGACCCATGTGGGTGGTATATGGTAATTGAATCCCCAAATATTAGAAATTTTCCTAGTGTAAGTAGTGGAAACCATTGAATCCCGAGATGCCATGAGTGACCAAAACAATTGGTAGATTATACTTTTGCCCCTAAATTCAGTCTTGGTCTATGCAGGTGGTGATATTCACTATGGTTGGTACTCTCATGTCTAGCTCTAGTAGTGGTCTATAGTACCCACCCGTAGGTTTCTCTTAGTTTGCTTTATGATTCAGTTATATGACCTAATTCTTTTAGGTCACTTTCCATGTGATTGATTATTGTTTCATTAATGATGATTATGGATTATTGATTTATCATATGTTTATCATGTGTGTGCATAGACTAGATGATGATGTTTCATGATGATAGATCACATGTTTTATAATTGATTATGATGTACTTACCCCATACTTGCATGTGTATGGTTACCATGTGTTTGTATTTGTTTGACGTGTTTGTGTGGTAGCGGGCGGAGGCGTAGTTACTTGCATAGTCGAGATCCACATGTCTGACCGTACCCTATCATTGTCTATTATATTGTATGTACATGCTTCATCTTGTGATGATAGGTTTGTAGGTACAGGGCATCATCTTCCCTGAATTAGCAGGAGTGAGCATGCCCACAAACATTCATCTCAATGGTAAAGAGGGGAGATAATACACAGACCCAAAACCCTAACCTAAGCCTAATTTGTCCTAGGTTTGGACAAGTACAGTATGACTACCTTACTTGAATTCACCTGGTTGGTATGAATTTGTGGATCTCGTTCTTGAGTCTGTGCATGGTTTCAGTTTGCTTGATTTTATTGTGCTTGATTTTGTTGTGCATGATCCAGTTGATTTATGATTATTTAGGTGATTTTATATGTTTATCAATGTTAGGATTAATTCTGTTTGAGTGTGTTATTAAATAATTGAATATTTAAATGCATGTTCTAGGATGTATTAAATATTTAATTTATTTAACATGGGTTTAATTATTGGCATGTGCTTGATTGGATAATGTTTTGAATTATGATTGCATATTTTATTAAATGATTAAATAATTAATTGCATGAATTTATGATGCATTAAGTATTTAATTTATTTAATAAATGAATTTAAATTATAACATGTGCAAAATTGAAAAAAAGATTTATTTTTAAAAAAGTGAACAATTAGCTTTCAAAAGTCAAGTTGAGTTGTGCATTTAAAAGATATTTTAATTAATTAATTGTATTTATTTTCAATTTTGGAATTAGAGGTGGATGAGGAGTTGTCTTATGAGTCATTTCTGATTTGGAGTTGAACTCTGAGTTAGCTTTTGAGTTGTCTTTTGGGATTGCATGAATTTGGGGAATGAAATTCCTATAGGGAAATTATTGCATTCATTTTTGGGGGAGACAGGTTTTGGAGAGGATTATTTTGGGAGAGCTTGTGTGTTTGGCATTTTGGAGATTTGTGGATTGTTATGGCTTCTTGTTGATTTGAGTTTCTTTGTGCATTTGGATCGGGCACCTGTTTGCAACATAGCTTTCAGATTTGCAGGTTGGGTTTGAATTTGGAGATAATTTTGTTCTCAGATCTATAGGGGTTTCTATTTTTATTCCATTTCTAGCATTGGATCTGAGGTAGGCTTTGGATTTGTCTGTCAGATCTATTTCCACATCTATTTGTCTTTCTGTGTTCTTATAGTTTTCTATGTTTTCTATTTGATAGATTTGTGTTTATATTAGATCTGGGTATTCAGAAACCCTGGTATAGTTATTTTATTTATTTTATTACTATTTGGCATCGTACCGTTACTTTGGCAAAATTTTATTAAATGATTGTTTATAGATTTCCTACAAATTGAAATATTAAATTTGGGCAATAGTATAACTATAGGGTTTGAAAAAATAAATTTATTTTTGAGGAGAAAATCAAATTGTGTTTAAAAAACCCAATCTTGGTATAAATATTCATCTTAGAAAATTAAATATGTTCTCTCTTTGTTCTTTTTGTTAGCTTTGGAAATTTAGAAAAAAATTGAACCACTCAATTAGTAGGATCAAATTCCTATGTGCTTAGAAAGGTTATGGGATATTCTCTCTAAGAAATGACTTGTGTTTTGTATTAAAAATAAATTAATCTCTGGTAAAAAAGCTTTACACTGTCAAAATGGTGAAAATACCAAATTGAGAGAAGACAGATTTATTTGGTGTGCATGTGATTGTTTTAAAAATATAAATATATTATCTCATTTTGTTTCCCTAAAATCTTATGCTAATTAGAAAATATATTTATATAATTGTATATATGTTGGTTTAAAAAAAATATATTTAAATTATTTATGACTGCCATAAATAATAGAAATTAAATATGTATAAAAAAATTATTTATAAAAAATATATGAAAAAGATTTTTTTTTAAAAAAAGGGTTTTAAAAATTATTAAGTTTTAAGGGGGCACAGGACACGAGCCCATACCCCCACCGCAGGGTTGGCCAATGGTGTCCCCAAGGGGGCTGCACGGCAGCCTGCGACTGTACCCCCAAAGGGGGGCAGTGCATGGGGTAATGTCGTGTGCTGGGTGGGGGGAGAGTGGGGTCTGCCACCACTCTTCTTTGCTTCATTTTTTTTAAACTTATTTAAATTCGTTTCATATCAAAACAAATTTATTAAGTTTTGTTTATTTTTTATTAGTTTTTTTTTTAATTAATATTAAATTTAGTATATTAAATTTATTATTAAATTTAGTTATTGATTCACAATTTGGTTTTGTTTATAATTATTTAATGTATAAATGAAAATTATATTTGTTTATTTAAATTTTAGAATTTTTAATTAATAAATGTTAAATGTGGATTTAATATTTATTAATTTAATGGATCTAGTTTTAAAAGATATTAATGAAATTAATATTTATTTAAGATTTTTGACCATTTTCCATGTAAAGCATTAATATTGCTATTTTTGTTTATTTCTTAGGTGTGTACAATAGTATATATCGCCAACTCATGCATCTCCCTATATATATGTTATTTCAAATAATCGATTATTGGGAATCAAAGACTTTGTAGTGAAATTGGGTATTTTGTTGTAGTGAGATCCTGGTACGTAAAAAGGATGTTTTCTTTCGTTAAGACATTATTGTAATGTTTATGATAATTTTCTCCTGGTAGTTTTATTCATTTACACTTTTGAATTCAATTATTATGATTGTGGAATTTAAATGCTTATAGTTTCCTTTCAGTTCTTAAATTGTGAGTGTTGTCTTCTTGTTACTGAACTGTATTCTTGGGCATTGTGAGATGTCATATATTAGATGGCTTAGGGGAAACAGAGGCAGGGTCTTTGTCAGTTGGTTTTGTTTTCAGTATCATGTTGATGTGTGTGGTTATTTTGATTATCATCTATGTATCGATCTTATGGGATCTTGTTGATTTTGATCTATTTATGGTATCTTTGTAATCATGTCAGTTTCTTATGTGTGAAACTACATCTAGGATTACTTGGTTGGATACATGTTGGATGTTTGTGAGATTATGAGCCTAGGGGAGATTGATTAAGTGCATCTTAGGGGAGTGGCTTACAATAGGGGTCGGGACCCAAAGTGGTCAGTGCCTGGGTAACCTATTGTAGGTTATGTAATTAAGTGACAACATAGTAATTAAAATGTGTAGAGATCATTAAGAAGATAATTTAGAGTATGGTTATGATTAGAATTCCTCATATCTAAGAGAGAGCATTCTAATCCCACATGGATCGTATTGAGGGTCCGGGGCCCAGAGTGGCCAGTCTAGGGTAACTCAATGCTTGAGAGTCTGGGGTCCTTTGTGATCGGTCCAGGGTAACTCAAGTAGATAGACATGTGATGATAATCCCATAGCATGTAGCCTAAGTCATCTCCTGAATTTTTGTTTATGCCTCTGGATTAGTGTGTCCCACCTTTTACTTTATTGTTGTGCACCTTGAGTAGAGAGCTTTCAGGATTCCTTGCTTAGTGGTTATCCTTGTTTGGTTTTGGTCATCCAATTGGGGTTTGTGGTTATCTCCTCAGCACAGTGGGGTAGACCTTTGTGGTTCTACACGGACAGGTGGTAGTGATTCTTTACCATTTGAGATTTGACGTCCTAGTGCTGGTGCTATTGGTACTTCTATAGTTGGATGCCTTTCTGGTTCTTCATTGATTATGCATTGTTGGTTTCTTATCATATCTTCATTTATTGTAATTCCTATATTAGAGTATCGCATGTGATACCTAATATGGTCATTGTACTTTTATGTTACATTTATTATTACATAACCTGCGACATGTGCAGTGGATGTCAGTTTATAGTTATCATGGATGTCCATGAGGATTGTATTTATTGTTGTAAGTTGTAAATGTATCATTTATTATATGGAATATGTTGTTATCTTGTATGTTAACTTTAGAAAAAAAAATGTTCACCAAACTTAGTAGCAAGTTATAGTTTAATCTCTCTTGGGTTCTCTAGCATGGCATTACATGGTCAGTGACACCCTACTATTTTTTGGTTATGTGGTAATGTCGATGTGTTTGGAACATTGGTCCACATTATGAGTGTATCCATGCTTTGTGATTATCTATATATGTTTGCACTAATTGGCATGAGTTTTAGCCACCTCCTGCTTGTGTGTACCTTGTGTTTATGGTTGGGTTACTATATCTACAAGCACAATGGAGTGGGCTTGAGGGTTCCACGTAGTAGGGTGGCATTGCACTATACCATTTTTGGGGACTAGTGTACAAATGGTGGACATCTTCCAATGTTTGGGCTCAAACATGATGTGCTTATTCTATCCTTACTTCTCATTGCAGTATTTTCTTGTATATATGATGCTATGATCTTTAGATTAGTTTGATTTTTATTGGTTACAAATATTGAGTGTGTATGACCTCGATTATATGTTCCTGGTACTATTCGGTGTGGATTTATACATTTTAGGCCATGTGTTGGAGCTGAGACTTGTCTTTTTGTAAATTTTATGCATTTCCATAAAAGTCATGCATCTATTTGTTGTTCTGGTACACATGTTTTGAAATCTTGTGCTTGCATTCATTTATGTTGCACATCTATTATTTTTGTGCATGTATTCTCTATTTCTACACATCTATTTTAGGCCTCATTTAGACATAACTTGCCTCTGCACATGTGTTTTGAGACTATTTCGATGCATTTGGAAAGATTGTTGTTACCTTGGGTTTGTGTAATAATTAATGACGTAGTTAGATGTTGGAAATTGGTCAACATTGGAGTGCATATATGTTTTCATTTATGGAAACACTTATCTCGATGATCATCACAAGACGCAAGGACACAATTTTGATAGGAAGTGAAGTGAAAAATGCCTAAGTCCAGAGTCAGTCACTGACATAAACATGTACAAAATATTGTTGATTTGATAAAGAAAGAAGAAGATTCTTTAGCAAAGATATTAGAGGAGAGTGCAGACCAGATGGTTACTGACGTAAATAGGGAGGTCAGTAATAGTTTTGACAAGATCAGTGTGTTATAATTGTATAAAATCAGAATGCTTCATAGGTTCAATGAGCTTAGGAACCTTCTTGTTCCTAAGATTTCTATTTTGGAGACCACATCAACAGACTTAGACCTTGGTCTTACGTCTTACATGGGATTCACTCCTACTGACTTGCAGAGAGTAGATATAATTATGCATACAATAGATGACATGTTACATGTTGCAAAGATAGTAAATAAGAATTGGGAAGCTGAATTCGAAGTACTAAGGGTGAACTTTAGCAATGTACTTAAGACAGTAAGTATATAGTTTTGATATCCAAAATTTTGACTATATACACAATTTTGTTTTTGGCACCTTTGTCTTTGATGTCAAAGGGGGAGTGTAGGTAGTGAAAAATATGCACATATAGGGAGTCATAAGTATAGTTGAAAGTGGGAGTTATGTACTTAGAAAGTTTTGCATTTTTATTTGGGTTGATGTTCTACACTTAGTCATTTTTCACTAAGTGTTTCCATCAATGCCAAAGGGGGATATTGTTAGCAAGTGGTCAACATTGGATTGCATGTATTTTTTCATTTATGGAAAAGCTTATCCCCATGATCACCGCAAGATACAAGGACACATTTTTGATAGGTGGTGAAATGAAAAATGCCTAAGTCCACAGTCAGTCATAGATAGAGAGGTACAATATTGTGGATTGTGAAGATGCTACAGGATGAATTATGACATGTAAAGTTATAGGATGATGTATTGATGTATGTCAGAGCTCTTTTTATGATCTCACATGGTTTGGATTGTAGTTTTAGAGATGCAACTCTCTGAGTACAGTTATAGGTAGAGAACAAAATATCAGGGCTTGCGAAGTTGCATAGGTATTGACAGACCTATGTTATGTTATTTTATGTATTAATCATGCATGTATGGCCAACATAATGCCATTTTAATGTATGTAAGGTTGCATGTTGTAATATTATGTGGACGACCTTGAAATATGTTTTGTAAATGCCTATTAAAGGCTGACCTAGTCTTTGATTAAGGTAAAAACAAGTTTGGAAGGGGACCCAAAACCCTTTACATGCTATCAAGAGAAAAGAGCATAGCATGAAAGCATGGAAACAACAACTAACACAAGAAATAGACAAAACCAAAGAAAGGACTTAATAAAGATATTACAATTAAATGGCTCCAACCAACAAAAAAGAATACCTTCTAGCACGACTACCAGTACATAGAACAAAAAAAGAAACCAACAACAATAGTCAGTCCAGAATATTCAAGAACTTTTTGAAAGCCTCCTACAAAGCCTGGATCTTTTGAATTGACTCTTTAAGGCTCACCAGCTCCTTTGGAAGAGTCACCATCCTCTTCTTAATGCTTGCTCTGGTTCTAGTGCCAAGACCAATAGCTTGGCCTTCCAGCTTTATTGGGTCATCATCAACCAAAATAGCATTATTTTCCAGGTAGTTTCCCTTCAGTAGAGAGTAACTCACATTAAGATTAATAATAGTTTTTTTTCATGCCTTCATTACTGTGGGAAAGAAGCTTTCTAAGAACATACTCATTATTTTTTACTTTTGTAGATGTGAGAAAGCTTCTCATCAATGATACTCGATATTTTCTCTTCCTACATACTAACATTATTCATCTCCTCAATCAAAACACTTTTACCTTTTCTATTACCCATTACCATTTCATTCCTCATCTTATCCAAAGTCTCCTCCAGCACATCATATTTCTCATCCAAAATTCTGTGCTTGATGCCCAGCTTGTTAATTTCATGGAAACCCCATTTATCTAAATTAAAGGCCAAAACCACTATGCTCCTGGCCACATTGAGAACACCCATAGTAGGCACTTTTTTGTTGTTAAAATCTTCCTCTTCCAGTGAAGTGGCCTCCCATTTATTCTGGGTGTTATTCTTCTTCTCCTTTTCAGCATCCAAATCCACTTTTTGAAAAACTAGGGTTCTATTAATATGGTCATCAACCACAGATCTAACAGTAGTCATCACCATCCTTATTGAATTCTCCTTAAGGGAAAAATCTTGATCAAAAACTCCCTCCTTAGTTTCCTCAGAATAGTATTCCTTCTCCATATCTTCTCTTTCCGCATCACTCTTAACATCATTTTCATTATCATCGCCACCACTTTCATCATTCTCTCTTTCCATGTTGTCATTATCTAAAGGACTCCAGGCTTGATCAGTATAGAGCTCCTATTAGACATTCTCAACAATATCTAGGGATAAGTTCAAGATATCTTGCATGTTCTCAACCTCATCAGAGACCTCATGCTGGAAATATTATCCTCCTCCCCAGGGGACTCCATTTTCTCTTCCAAGATCTTCGCCCTAAGACTTTCTTTACCTGTCGCAGAATGTTCCTTACCTTTTCCACCTGGAGAAGGCACACTATTTTCCTAGGCATCTTCAGTAGGAACATCATTTTCATCTAGATCATCCTTACTATTTTTCTCGCCATTCTCATAAGTGTCCTCCTCTAAGGGAACATCATCCTTATAATCCTAAGATTACATACCCTTAACCTCATCAAAAAATTATTGAGGAACCTCCTTCTAGTCGGGGTTTATCCTTTCTATTTTTCTTATTGATAGATGACTCCACATCAGTCCCAGCCATCTTTCTCTTCTATCTACTATTATCAATTTGTTTGGGCATAGTATTTGGGAGTTTATGTCTTGCATATTATAAAATAAGCAGAATCAGGCCTTCATGGATAATAGGGGATTTATGTTTTTTCATGTTATCCATAATTCTTTGATTTAGAGAGCTCAGTAACAAGAACACAAATGAAACCTTGGTATTATGACAAAAATGATTGACAAGGACAAAGTGGCCCTCGTAAATCTCCCCTCAAGAGTAAAATACTTCATAATTACCCTAAGAACCTTAGCTCAGATAAGCTTGATATTTTCAATTTTTACAAAATCTTCTTTCTCCTTAATCAACATAGCTCTCTCTTCATTAGTTCTAGGAAAATCCCTAAAAGCTTTATTACCAATTTTCCTATCCTTAAAGTAGTTTGTTCCATCTAGAGAGAGCCCCGTGATCTCAAAAATCAAGTCCAGGGTGAGAGTAAAAGACTTACTAGTGAGGTTAATGGCCCCATTATCCCATCCTGCAAAAAAATCCTTGGTAATGTCCTTCTTATAGCCATACAGTCTCTGAAGGTAATGCACAATCCCCCCTTCTTAAGTTTTGTCCAAACTTTTTTCTCTTGTCTCCATCTGCATTTAGAGGGCTCTTCCTTTTTTAGCTCCCCTCCCATCTCTTCCATCTCACAATTATTCTCCAAGTTACAATGATTGAACTTAGGTAATAACAAAAGAGGCACACTACAGTTCGAGCTCAACACCCAGAACACAATGCAAATCAAGTTTGAATCCCAATATGTTTTAGGCACCCACAAAGCGTGCGTGATAAGATAGGTAATAATAAAAATACAGTACTCCAACTTCCACTTCACACCTCTTGTACTTCTAATCTATCTCATATCAATTAAAGCCATTATTATTTTGAATGACTCCTTTTTGATTGATCTTATCATAATCAATGAGCCTTTTAATGTCATCATTAAGGTTAACCATATCAAACCACTTGTGAGTGATGCCACTCTTAACCCCAAAATTATCTAACCCATCTGCAACTATATTAGTTTCATGATAATCATGGGTTACATAAAACTCTTCAAACTTTATAGAAATAAGTTTGATTTTATCAATAATTTTCTCTATAGTCCACGAGGGTTTATTTAAACCCTTTATGAATTTAATAATATTCAAGGTTTCTCCTTCTAGCCATATTTTATTACATCCCAATCCTTTTTCTAGCACAATGGTGTTAAGATAAACCATAATCTCAGCCCTATAGTTGGATTGCAACCCATAAGGAGAATCCATCACCCCAAGACTGTTACCAGCCAAATCTCTAATTATACCACCACCACCCGCCATACTCGGGTTGCCTTTGGCAGCCCCATCAAAATTAGCTTTGTACCAACCTTGAGGGGGGGGAGACCACTTGGAACCTTCTCTAGGATTATGAACTTTGTCAGATATGACTCCAAGCTGCCAATTTATTACCTTCACATGATCCTCTTGAGAGATAATAAAGGAGTTGTTATGGGTGATAGAATTAAAGTTCTCCTCTAGACCCTTGCATATGTGATTAGCAACCACCTTAGGCTTGTAAAAATTCTCTTGAAATAATGTGTTGTTTCTCTCCTTCCATATCCATGAGCTAAAGTGAGGGAGGAGAAGATTCCAGAATTCTTTAGCCAATCTATTTGGAAAAGGGCATCTCCATTGGATTATAAAATCCTGCCATAAAAGAGGAAAAAACCAGCATAGATTCCATTTTCTAAAGATAAATTTCCATAACTTACAGGAATAGGAACAATAAAACATAATGTGATTACAAGATTCAACATCTTCCATACAAAGAAAATATCTATTAGGCAAATAGAAGCCTCTTTTACAGAGATTATCAATAGTCAAGGGTTTATTTTGAGACAACAACCAAAAGAAGATATTAATATTAGGAATAAGGAATTTATACCAAACCTTCAAGCATAGAGGTTTTTCATCTCCATAATACAAAAGTTCACATGCAGAGACAACATAAAATAAACCATCTTGTTTAGAAGCCCAAATAAGATGATCATGATTTCCTTCCTTCACAAACCAAGTTACTATACTCTTAATCGGGTATAAGTATATGATGTAATATGTGATTGCAAAGAAATGGATGATATGGAGAATTCATGAATGGGAGTTTGAGAAAAGCATAATAGTTTGCAAGGTGATTGATAACAAGTTGCATGGATTTGTAGTAAGAGTTCTTAGATATATGTGTAATCTCTTTGTAGATCAGGACGTGAAGTCCTCTATTTGGTAAGTGCCTTAAGAACACATTTTGTACACCCCTACCAGGGTTCATCAATCCTTTTAACCAGGACTTTCTCTATGTAATAATCAGCTCCTAACAGGGCTAGGACTCCTAATAGGGTCACTATACTTTAGTCCAGATATTTGTGGGTACCATCGCCACCGAGGCTTTTCCCTTAATAGGGTTTCCTCGAGAACAAAATAATGGTGTCATGAGTTATCTTGTGTATGTTTACTTTGCATGGATATTTTCTTTAAGTTTTATATTTGTTAAGTGGTTGGAGAAATCATATAAGTGTTTTAATACTAATTCACCCCCCTCTCATTATTACCAAATCCTAACATTAGATTCTCCATGTTTCTAGGATCACTTTCATATATTTTTATCTTGTTTTTTGTTTTGTATAATAGTGTTTCGACCACATTTCAATTTGGGTTTTAAAATGAACCTTGTTTTGGATTCTATTGAGGATGAACTTGTCTCCTCATTAGTGATCACTGACAATGGTAAGGTCTTATCACATGAGGTTCATGGATGTGGTCCAGAATCTCATGTGGTATCTTGGACATGACTTGGTTATTCATGTTTGTATTAGGGTTGTCTTGGAACCCTTGGAAGAGTGAGTAAGCCTTCCTCTTTTTCATAATTGTTGATGATCATTGTTTGTTATATCTTTTTTTATTATTTATTTTTTGTTTAACTTGTATGCATGATGTTCGTTCCATGTTAAAAAAATAATGTTAACTATATATTTGACCATTGGTTCTGAAGGTTCCCTTGTGGGGCATTACATTTGGTATTGAAGCCCATGTTGACACATTGGAATCTATGTGCATATATACTCATTGTGTTTGGTGTGACTTATGTGTGGTTGTGATTGTTATCTATAATTGTTATCGATAGCCTTAGCACGACTTGTTAGAATTTTTTTATGTGATTCTAATATATATCTTATTTGTCTCTTAAGGATGCCTCCTAGGGGTAGAAGTGGTTGATGGAATGCCCATTAAGATGACTACAAGGAGAAACACCATGAGGAAGAATATCATGAGGAAGAACATAAGGAGGAAGAGCTATATGAGGATCACCATGAGGACTGAAGAGAGGGCCATGGTGGAAATAATAGGAATCCCCAATTGGTTTAGTTACAAAAAAAACTTATTACTCAGTTGGGACCTCGTCAAGAATAAAAAGCCATTAACTCTTTGTTATTGGAAATAGAACACAATGATAAAGTTAATTAGACATGGAAAAAAATATTTAGATCTCCCAAGAGAAGCACTCACTAGGCTTGCTAGAGATGATCCTATTATCTCTCTAAAATAACTACTCTATGAGAATCTTGCTCACCAAAATGGCATAGTATAAACCCAAATCAAAAACTTTTACAAAGGATTAAAGGAGTATAAAAACTGATTCAAAGACCTACACATTCATTTTGGGATTATAAAATCCAAAAATCATAATAAATAATAGCCACGTTCATCCAAAATTGACACAAAACTTTCAAATCATTCAAAGAATTAAAGCACACACATAGAAGAGGCAAAATTGGCACAATCTAATATGCTTTCTTCTATTGATAAACTAAAATACAAAACTAAGGTCTAAGAATGAAGCTACAACTATTTCTAAGTGTTCTGTTTCAAACCTATGAACGAAGACTCTAGAACCTCTCAAAATAAATGTTTAGAAACCTTTATTACAATGTACCCACAAGATTATATAGAATATTTCTTTGAACTCAACCTTGAAAATAAAATTGAAAAGGGCCTCTGTATTTGTGCCATGTGGAAGCATCATCATGAAAGTGGTTATAATTGTCTCAACATGACAATTTATGCATCATTAGTCTTGTTTCATGCGTGCAACATGGATGCCACATGTACCTTTAAACTTGTATTGATTAGTCTATTTTGACATGTTGAAACAATTTCATTTTCTTATCAAATCTTCCTCAAAATTCAGCATGAGATGAAAAGGGATATTCTACCTTGAAGGATGTGGGACTCATAGGTTGATTGGCTGACACGACTAAAGGCTAGACACATGTCACATGGTCGGGAGATTTTGGAAATCCCTTCACTTGAAAATGGGTCAAGGGTGTGCGACACTAACATATAGTACATTGGCAATATTTTTTTTGGATTCACTCTCCCTTTCAACCCTAAGAACCTATACGAAACCAACACATGGCACTCGCTATAGTGACCACACTTTTAAAGGTAAAAGGGTGAAGACAAAGCTTGAGGATTTGGTAGAAACCACACCATTTTGGCATTTAGTTACCACAAATTTGTAGGGTCATATGTTTTTTCTCATTGCATGAAATTCAAAACAACATACATCATTGAAAAGGTTTCAAAGAGATCTACTTTTAGTCCCTTAACACCATGTTTTTGAATTTTTTTTATCAATGGACATATGACAATTTCAACCCCCAATTTTTCTTTGAAGATGTCTAAAAATGCACATTTCTAAAACATAGAAAAATACTAAAAAATAGATTATTTTAATTTTTCTCATCTTTGCTCGATCTGTCACTTCTCACTTCCTCAAATCTCCTTCAAAATTCTCTTGATGAAGGCTACCGTAGATAACATCTACAAATTTTGGTGACTTATAGGGGATCTCATCTTGTAGAGAATGAACCTTAAAATCTTTGGTTTCACAGATTATAATACCTTATCCATTGCCCATGAAATCATAGAAAGGAGAACCACAAAAATTAGACATGTCTCAAAAATAAGAAGAGACACAACCACATTGTGAAAGCATGCACTTGGAGAAAATATGGAAGCTAAAACATATTGCATTCCCTTAAGGAGAATGCGACATTTCACAACACATCTTGGAAAACAAGAAAAATTATAACCTACTATGTATAGATATTTAAATAAAAATGAAGTTATAAGAAGCTATTGATTGGCTTGTTGAAGTACATGCCCTTCATAACTAGCTTTTGATGCTTTACATGTTTCTCGACAACTAGCTAGAAAAGAAACTTTGATAGACATCCAATATGTTGTTGGAATGTTTCAAAATGATTGAAAATATGGAAGTTCACTCATTTTCAAATATTATCCTCCTAAAATGAGTGGGGAAATCGAATCTTCTCTCCTTGATGCTCATATTCATGCTTAGAGGTAAGCATGACTAGGGACAACTTGTAAACCTGAGCTAGATGTTTGATTAGACATCCTCTTGAAAGTGTTAAATTAAAGCAGTCAACTTTGAACTCACCTCTATTCTCTACTTCCTTGATCTCCTTCTGGCCAATAGGGGCTAGTGTTGATAACTCATTTGATGGTATGGATACATCCTCTTTTTTCCCATGTTGTTTCTCATGATCCTCCAACTTTGGAGACAATGAATTTAGATCAAATTACAAGAAAAAAGATTCCATCTCATCCTAAAATTTATCTTCATCAATCTCCTCATGAACTTCCTCATGCTCACAAGATCCACTAAATTCATCAACATTAGCAGGCTTCTATAATACTTCTTCTATTATGGATGTACATATATCATTCTATTAATGGTCAATAAATCAAGGAAGGTCATTGAATGAGAGGAACACATCCTCTTGTTTATTTTCAACCACCACCTTTGTATAATCTTGCTGCTACAAATGCTCTTCTTCTTCTTCTTCTAGAGGCATCTCCTTAGATTTATAAGTGAATGGAAGTTCACAACCACTTGGCTGCACCTCTTCCTTAGTCGGCAACCGCTTGATCTTTTTCCTCCCTAGTAGCAACTTGCATTGCAAGAAACTTCTCCTATTGTTTTGTGAGGTCCTCATCTTGCTACTATAGAATTTGAGCCTAGTAAGAAAACTCTTCTTTCCACTGGCGATATTTTTTTTGCCTCAAGAGCCCTCAATAGTTCTTGGAAATTTAGCATTATTTCTTTGGCACTAACATTTACCAAGTTTCTCGGATCTCGGTGTTGGGTGAGAGGATAATCATGTTGATAGGATACATAATAAGGCTATGGTGGTTTTGGTAAGCATATGTAGGTCGCCAAGGAGGTTGGGAATGGGTGGGCAGGAGGTAAACATTGGGAAATTGTTCATAACTAGTTGTAGCAGGGGGATATGGAGGAAAACTAGGAGCATTTTTGGCTTGATATTGTTGATAGGGAGGTAGAATGATTATGTTTTCATGAAAATGAGCTAGGAAAATATTCTACCCGTATTCAATACCAAGGCATTAATGAAAGAAAAATATTTGCAAATGGTATTTCAAACAAGAGGAAAAGTTACACTTACAATAGATATTTGTGTTCATACCATTAAATAGCCAAATTTATTGAACTACAAAGTTGCCAAGTGCTTGAAACATGACTCTTCATGGCTGAAAATACTGGAGAACACACCAAATCTTCAACTATGAAAGTTCTATCCCACTAGGCATGCAAAAAATACTATTGATCCCTAAGAGAAAATTGTGCCCCATGAGACAACCTATGAGTTTTTAGAAGCCAACTCTTCATACTGGTGTTTTTTGGAAAAGGGGAAAGGAAGATAAAATACAAAAAAGGTTAAACTAATGCAATGCGCCAAATACTTTAAAACCCTTTGAATTTCCCTTAAAAAACAACATGTGAGCCCAAAATAGAGCACAAAACACCATAGAATTTTCATTTTTGAAAAGAGAACATAATGCTTAAGTCAAATAGACATTGAGTAGAATATTTAGATCTTCTCCTGAGAAGCACCCACTAAGGCTCACTGGAGATGTTCCTCTTATCTCTCTAAAATATCTACTCTATAAAAATCTTGCTCACCAAAATGACATAGAATAAACCTAAAACACAAACTATTAAAAATTAATGGAGTATAAAACATGATTCAAAGACCTATGCATTCTTTTTGGAATTATAAAGGTCAGAATTCATAACAAATAATAGCTATGTTCATCCAGAATTGACATAGATCTTTGAAATCATTCACAAAATTGAAGTTAACACACAACGGAGACAAACTTGTCATGATAAAGTATTCTTTCTTCTATTGATTAATTAAAATACAAAACTAAGGTCTGAGAATGAAACTGTAGCTATTTCTAAGTTTTCTTCTCTTTCAAGCTATGAACAAAAGACTCTAGAACCTCTTGAAATAAACCTTCAAAAACCTTTATTACAATGTACCTACGAGCTTATATAGAAGATTTCCTTGAACTCAACCTTGAAAATACAACTAAAAAGGGCCTCTACATTTGTGCCAGGTGGAAGCATTATCAATGCAGTATTTACAACAATCTCGACACACCACTTTTTGCATCATTTCTCTTATTTGACGCGTTCAACATGGATGCCACTAATACCTTTTAACTTCCTCGTAGAGATTAGCTTCTTTTAGAATGAGGAAATTTCATTTTTAGATTGAATCTTCCTTGAAATTCACTGAGTTGAAAAGTGATATTTTAGCTTGAAGGATGTGGGACCTATAGGTCCATTGACCAACACGACTATAGGTCAGATACATGTCACATGGTCAAGAGATTTTGCAACTCCCCTCACTTGCAAATGGGTAGAGGGCACACAATGCTGACATGTGACACACTAGTTGTCTTTGTTGGTTTTTCTTTCCATTTTGACCATTAGGACCTCTGCTTTGCCGATATGTGGCATCTACTACAGTGAGCGCACTTTGAAAGGTAAAAGATCGAAAGAGAAGAACTTGTAGATCTAGTAAAAATTGTGCTATTTTGGCATTTGGTTTCCCCCAACTTCATGAGGCCATCACTTTATGCTCATTTCTCAAATTAAGAACAATATACACTTTTGGAAAGGTCTCCAAGATATCTAATTTCAGTCCCTTAACACCATTCCTTCATAAAATAATGTTAAGGAACATACAATAGTTTCAATCCCTAATTCCACTATGAGGACCCCCAAAAATACACATTTCTAAAACATAGAAAAATACCAAAAAATAGATTATTCAATTTTCTCATCTCTTCTTGACCCGTCACTTGTACACTTGCTCAGACCTCCTTCAGAATGCTCTAGATGAAGGTTGTGGCAGATAACATCTACATCTTATGGTGACTCATAGGAGATCTTAGCCTACTAAGAAAGAAGCTCAAAATCTCTGGTTCTATAGATTTGAGTGCCTTATCTATTGGATACAAAATCATTGAAATGGGAACCACAATAAACAAACTTACCTCAAAAGAAAGAAGAGACACAACCAAATTGTGCAAGCATGCACTTGGAGGAAAAATGGAAGCTAAAACACACATTCCCTTAAGGATAATGCAACCTATGAATAACACTTCTTAGAAAACAATAAAATTTATAACCTACTAGATACAAATATTTAAATAGAAATAAAGTTAAACAAAGCCATTGATTGGCTTGCTGAAGTAGCTGCCCTTCCTAAATAGCTTTTGATGCTTAGCATATTTCTCAAAAATTAGCCAGAAAATAAAATCTTATAGGCATCCAATATGTTGTTGGAATATTTCTTCAAAAATATTAAGAACATAGAAGTTCACCCATGTTTGAATATTGTCATCCTGAAATGAATGGGCGAATTGAATTCACTCTCCTTGATGCTCATCTTCGTGCTTAGAAGTAAGCATGAAAAGGGGCAACTTGTAGATTTGACCTAGATGTCTGATGGGATATCCTCTTGAAAGTGTTAAGTTCAAGTAGTCAACATTAAAATCACCTCTATGGTTTGCTTCCTTGATCTCCTTCTAGCTAGTAGGTGCTAGTAGTGATAACTCTTCTAATGGTATGCATATCTCTTGTTGCCCTTATTGTTGCTCATGAGGCTCCAAATTTGGAGATGATGACTTTCTGTCAAATTCTGAAAAGAAAGTTTCCAACTTGTCCTAGAATTCATCTTCATCATTCTCCTCACGAACTTCCTTGTGCTCACAAGATCCATTGAATTAATCGACATTTGCATGCTATTGTAAGACTTATTCTATTTTGGATGCAAGAATATCATCCTCTTCCTAGTCAATATAGCAAGGAAGCTCATCAAACAAGAGGAAAAAATCCTCTTCTTTATTTTCACCCCCCACCATTATAGAAGCTTCCTGCTGCAAACACTCTTCTTCTTATTGTTCTTATTCTTATTTTTTTGAAGACATCTCCTCAACTTTGAAAGAAAATGGAAGTTCAAAACTTCTTGGATGCACCTCTTCCTTAGTCACCAGCCACTTGATCTTTTCTTCCCTAGAAGACATAATAAGGCTAGAAAGTGAGCTCCTATTGTTTTATTAGGTTTTTAGTTTGTTGTTGTAGAATTTGATCCTAGTAAGAGAGCTCTTCTTGTCACCAATGATATAATTTCTCTTCCCCAAGAGCCCTCAACCGTTCTTAGAAATTTAGCAATATTTCTTTGGCACTAACATTTCCCAAGTTTCTCGCATCTTGGTGCTAGGCAAGAGGATAATCATGTTGATAGTAGACATAATAAGGCTCTAGTGGTTATTGGTAAGCATATATGTGTCACCAAGTATGTTGCACAAGGGTGGGTGAGAGGGAAGAATTTTGAAATTGCTCATAACTAGCTATAACAAAGGGATATGGAGGAAAACTAGGAGAATTTATAGCTTGATATTGCTGATAGGGAGGCAAAATGCTTGTATTTTCATGAAAAAAGCCAAGATAATTTTCTTCCCATAATGTCTTTCCAAACCAAGGAATTAAGGAAAGAAAAATATTTGCAAAAGGTATTTCAAACAAGGGGGAAAGTTATGCTTACTATAGTGATCTGGGTACGTACCATCAGAAATAGCCAAATTTCTTGAAATACAGAGTCGCAAAGTGTTTAAAACACACCTCTTTGTGGCTAAAAATATTAGAGCACACCATATCTTTAGTTGTGGAAGTTATGTCCCATTAGGCATTCCAAAAATACTGTTGATCCCCGAAGGCTCACACTTAAACAAGGGCAGTAAGGAAGCTTCACAGAAGTGGGACAAATTATGCCCTATGAAACAACCTCTAGAATTTTAGAAGTCAACTCTTCATACTGGTATTTTTGGAAAAGGGGAAAGGAAGAGAAAACACAATAACAACTAAACTAAGGTGATGCACCAAAGATTTTAAAACCTATTGAACTTCTCTTAAAAAATAACAAGAACACGTGACCCCAAAATATGAGCACAAAATGCCACAGGCTCTTCATTTTTGGAAATAGAATAGAATGCTAAAGTCAAATAGACACATAGCAGAATATTGATATCTTCCCATGAGAAGAACCCACTAAGGCTTGTTGGAGATGTTCCTATAATCTCTCTAAAACAACCACTCTATGAGAATCTTGCTCATCAAAATGACATAGTATAAACCCAAATCAAAAACTATTATAGATGATTGAAAGAGTATAAAACATGATTCAAAGACCTACACATTCATTTTGGAATCATAAAAGCCATAAATCATAACATATAATAGCTAAGTTCATCCAGAATCAACATAGAGCTTTAAAATCATTCTCAAAACTGAAGTAAACACGTTCGAGGCAAACTTGACACAATATGATATGCTTTCTTCTATTGATTAACTAAAATACAAAATAAGGTTTGAGAATGAAATTGCAGCTATTTCTAATTGTTGTTCTCTTTCAAAGCTGTGAACAAAAGACTCTAGAACCTCTCAAAATAAACCTTCGTAAAAATTTATTACAATGTGCCCGCAAGCTTATATAGAAGATTTCCATGAACTAAACCTTGAAAATACAACCAAAAAGGGCCTCTGCATTTGTGCCATGTGGAAGTATCATCATGGCAGTGGTTACAACTCTCAACATGCCAAATTTTCATCATTACTCTTATCTCACACATGCGACATGAACGCCACCTATACCTTTTAACTTCCTCATAGTGATTAATTGCTTTTGGCGTGAAATTGTTTCATTATTAGATCAAAGCTACCTTAGAATTTTTTGTGAGCTAAAAAGTGACATTTTATCTTGAAGGATGTGGGCCCTACAAGTCCATTAATCAACATGACTACATGCTAGACATGTATTGTATGGGTGGGAGCTTCTGGGGCTCCCTTTCGATTGAAAATGGGTCGAGGGCACACCATTGACACATGACACATTGGTGGTCTTTGTTGGATCTTCTTTCCCTTTAGACCCTCAGAACCTCTGTGATGTCAACATGTGGCACCCTCTAAAGTGAGTACACTTTGAAAGGCAAAAAAAGTGAAGGAAAAGAGCTTGTAGATCTTGTAGAAACCACACCATTTTGGCATTTGGTTACCCAACTTCGTAGGGCCATAACTTTTTTCTCATTGCTCACAATTTATAACAACATACATGATTGGAAAGGTCCCCAAGAGATCTAATTTTAGTCCCTTAACACCACACCTTTAACAAATTGTGTTAAGGGACAAATGACATTTTCGACCCCAAATTTTTCTCCAAAGACCTCTAAAAACACACATTTCTAAAAAATAGAAAGATATGAAAAAATGGTTTTTTTAATTTTTCTCATCTCTGATCAGGTTGTCACTTCTACACCTTCTCAAATCTCCTTGAGAATACTCTAGATGAGGATTGTGGTAGATAACATCTATAATATCAAATCCTATCAAAACAAAAACTAAAGACCTCAACCTTTGGAAATGAACATCTTGGAAATGAGGCAAAGCTTGCACCTCAAAATGTGTGCCTAAAGCCTTGAAAAGAACAAGATTTATAGGGTTATCCCTCAACTCTTGCCAAGTAAAAATTGGGGACGACATATATGATCATCAACACCCATCAAAAACTGATACTAACTTCTACTCTATCACATATGATTCGACATCATTCACATTCAATCAACACTCAATCCATTCTTAACTCAAACATATGCACTTCTATATATATATATATATATATATATATATATATATATATATATATATATATATATATATCAAGTTATTCATCAAACCCTCAATTCGGCTAGCCACATACACAATAAATAAAATTTTCACAAAGTTGGCCACCATGAATAGTTACACCAAATGCGGTCCACCTCAAGAGATAAGGGGGCCCAAATACATCATATGAGATCTTCCCAAGTCAATTCTAATGAACCACACACAACACAATATCCTATGAAATCAACATAAAGCATAACATGTAGATAAACAATAAAGAATGTTAACCAATTGTATGATGTGAATTGTATGTAAGAAAAATGACTAAATACAATCATGATTAACCCAAAATAACAAAATAAACAGTAACACTCAAGATTGGATGCTTAAAGAAGCTAGAAAGTATGAAAATAAAGAAAGAAAAAGCAAACCAAATAGCTCCTTTGTTGCAATTATTTGTCTTTTGAATATGAACTTAAGGCTTTCTCATGACTTTGGTTTTTCAAGAGTGCTCAACTTGCTCAATAAGGATGAAAATGGGATGAGATAGTTTGATTATGCAAGATAGAATAGTGAAATGGACATGATTTTGGTAGCATCAAGGTGAGAGATCAAAATGGAATAATGGTGGAAAGATGGAGAGAAAAATTGCATAATTGTGAGTTTCATAATGAAGAATGAAGGACAGATTAGATGTTTTGTTTGGGATGCAAAGATGATTAATTCCCATAATGTGACATTTGCCAAGTTTAGAGAAAAGTTGGATGATGAGTGTCATGATGGGAGGACAAGTGGCATGAGGAAGTTAGAGTACCATGGGGATTATAGAGAGGGAGGCCACAAAAGGATCAAGTGGTTACATGAACTGCATGTGCCTCGAGGGAGAATGCCACCAAAAAAAAGTCATTTTTCCTAATTTTAATAAATAGGGATGTGCACATATTTTAGAGAATACTATAAGATTGGTTAGGAGAACCCATCAAACCAATTTATTAAGAAAAACTTAGACCTCACATGTATTTTTTCATACATTTTAGGGGGAAAAGGTCATGTTAGTCGTGATTACATTCAACAAGATTGTGTGAGAAACTATGTAATCCCTCCAAATGCACAAATTGTACAAAGTAGCGAGAATGAGTTAGATCAAGCAGAGTAGAGATAATTCCTAGACAAACAGTGGGAATGCCTAGTCAAAGTAGTGAGAATGCATTCACATGAGAATAGAAAAGATGAAATAGCTAGATTGGAGTTCCAAGACTTAGGGGACATGAGTGATTTCTATGGGTGGTAAAACCAACTAGCGGGATCACAAGAAGTAGCGACATTGCGCTGAAAAATAGTGGGATTGCCACATAAAATGATAGGATTTCCACAAACCTATGACTTAGAAGAAATGAGAAATACTTTAGAAACAAAATGAGTTAGGATAATTAGTAGAGTGACAAATAAGGAAAGTATAACTGAAAAATCCTATGGGCATCGATGTTGTGGAGCATAGATACACTAGAGCATCGAGAGATGAGTTCGAAAATGCTACGACTGGTTGATTAGTTTGGAGACCCAGAGTGGGAGAGGGTAGAGGCTATTTGATTGGGATATCTAGCACAGATGCCCCATATTAAAATGCACATAACAATGTTGATGGCACTAGTAGAGTGGTGGAGGTTGGACATAAACGTTCCACATTCCTAAAGGAGAGATTATAGTCCCTACAGAGGACATAGAGGGCCACAAATAGTAGCACAAGACATACAACATGTAGTTGTAGTGCATATGCTAATTAGATGAATATACATTCCACTACCACATGGAAAGCTAATATTAGAGACAACATTAACACATGAGGCTAGAATGTTACTTGCATATTTATGTATGTGCCTTGATAAGTGGCAATCTATTCCCAGACATGGAGGGAGATCAATGGTCTTGGGAATTATCTTGATCATGGTAGAGGAAATCAAAATAGGGAGGCCAATGGCATGGGGACATTGGTCTTTCTTGAGCCATATAGAGAGCTTCATACTATTAGGAATGGGAACACTAAGAGGGGGGGGGAGGGGTGAATCAATGTTCTATAGTATTAATTTCTTATACTTGAAACTTAACTCAATAACTTAATTACTGAAATGAATATTAAGGCATGTAAAGTAAACAACCATAATACATAGCACTAGATATGATTACGGGGAAACCTTGGCCAAAGGAAAAACCCCAGTGGGAATTAATACCCACTAATAATTGTACTTATGTATTATGAACCTGTTAATGTTCCTTTGCCCTGTTAGGAGCAGTCATTACAATGCTTTAGTACAATGACCTTGTCAAGGGTCAAACTCTGTTAGGAGTCTTGAAGTAACAAACCCTGCTAGGGGTGGAAGGCTCACTGCCAGAGCTCATTTCTCAATAGAGAAGGCTACAACCTCTTGGATATCAGATACACACTATACCTGCAAAGGTGAACTGCTGCGATGACACTGCTTGTCTGATCAGTTCTTTTTTTGCATGGATGCTTTAACCTCTTGTAAAGCTCTATAACATTCTTACTACTCTCAACACATACTTTTCATACTTATGCTCTTCTATTTCATCTTCTATATCCATCTCATGCTTTAATACAAAAGCACATGTCTTATATATAGGCACAACCAAAATTATTCTCTAAGTTAGCCTATAACCTATTACATACAACACTTCCAAATGAATTGGCTCAAGTGTGTTTACATATATTTCTATTAACATGTTTACAACATAAATACAATAGGTGCATAGCCTTTACAAAACAAAATAATACTCTCTAATCAAAATCTTTCCTGTCGGCTGCATGCTCTGTTCTATTCTGCCACTCACTGACTGTGTCACTTCAACTCACTATAACTTATTCATACTAACTCACCTGATCATGTGTTCTTAGAATTATCATGATTACATACTCAAAATATTATCTTCAAGGGCTCATACCAAAACTTGATCATACACACGTGCGTTGATGCTCTGTTCATCAGGTACTTAACTGACTATTCTGTCTTCCATACTTAGCCAAATTCTGATATTCTAAGTAAGTGCGCTGACACCAAAACTCCATATGAATTTTTTTCCATAACGACAACACTAATCTTAGTCATATACACTAGTATAGTCAACTTGCCAACAATCTCCCCCTTTTTCATTAATGGCAACAAAGGAATATGGCAAAGTTGTTAAACTACATCTTTACAAAAAAACTTTCTAACATATATCCTTATCTTTTTCTGTACATCATATACTCTATCTTATATCTCTCTTCTACTACTCCATATTAATCTATCCTTATACTACTCCATATTACTCTACTCCCCCTTTGATATTAATAAAAATGATGCTAAAAAAATGAATTAGCAAGTACTTACATAGATAGTACATTCGGGTATGCAATCTTAAGGTTTTGGATCTCTTGTTGCCAAAATGCCTTGAGTGCATCTATTGTCTGTAGATGGGTGCATAATGCATAGTTTAGCTTCTCCATCTTCTCCAATTCTGTACAGGGACCTTGATCATAAGTTACAATGGTAGCATCTATCTCCTTGATGTTCTAATTCAACACATCCAATGAGGGCGCAAGGGCATGTCTTAATTGTGCTTGCCTAGCCCTTATCTTCACAATCTCTTTCTTTGTCTTCTCAATCTTGTCTATTTGACCTTGATAGACATTATTACACATGTTGATATCTTGGGAGGGGTCTTCTATTGATTTTCTCACAACTTCCATCATAGATTCAGCTTCCTAAATCTTCTTGGTAAGGTCAGAAGTAAATTTGTCTTTGTTCATACAATCAACTATTGTCTTCCTTTTGCTGCTATCTTCTTTAACATATCTTGACCAACCTTAAGATAATTGAGGTTAAGTGCAAAATTACCTATCAATTCATTCAGTCTCTTCTTGAGATATTTCTCTTTTGCAATCTTGGATGACGATTCCTCAAGACTTGAGAAATTTTCTTTGAAGCATGTCAAGATGGTGCTGACATCATCCACTGAATGTACACTTGATACTTTCTTGTCCTTAGGTAGTAGATGCTTATTGATTCAAAAATAATGGATTCCTCATTACTTGTTTCTCCTTTGCTTTGTCCATTGCTAACACACTTAGTTTTATCAGATCCTCTTCTCCCCATGAATCTAAACTGGTTGTATCAAGGGTCAAACTTGACAAGAATGAAATTGAGGGCTTGGGTGTGATGAGTGTGATGTCCATGATTTAAGTCTTTACCTCCATTGATAATTCAATAGAGGGCTCTTCTTTAGGCTCATCTTCCTTTTCTTCTTCCTATCCAGTCAAGGCTTCGATCTGCACTTCTTCTTGCTACTTAGGAGATTCATCAACGCATAGAATCTCTACTTCCTCAGTGCTTACAAATGCTTCCTTAAACTTATCTAAGTCCTTGTCTGATGCTACCATGGATATTTCTACATTTTCAATCACTATAGTGTCATCCTTAGCTTCAGGCATGGGCACAAAATCCTATGGACTTGTCATAGGTGCATTTGGGATCTCAACTACATTTTCTTGCTCATAAGGAACTTGAGTTGCAGGCGCAGTAGGAGGATACATGTGTCTTTACAAGAATACCTTCTCAAATGCCTTTTCTATATCCTTTGCAACCCACTCATAATCCTTATTCATAATCTGCAGAGTTCTTAGCTTCTTTCTAAGGAGAGGCTTTACAAAATCTAACAATAATGATTTTTCTTCAAATGAACAAACATGGTGGTTGTCATCTAAAGTCTTTTCCCTTATTCTGAAATCTTCTTCTATGGCTTGTCTCTTCAAAGAATCCATAATGTTCTGAACATTATCTAGAATAACTATCTTGAGTTCTAGAATTATCTTCTTCAACTTAATCATATGCTTTATGATCATAGAGTGGATCTTTGATTTATCTATCTCATGATATTTATCATAGAACTTAGCAATTTGATCAATTATTCCTTCATCTGTTGGCAAAATGGTTAGTGCTCCCCTCGGGATTCACAACATAGCTTAACTGCCTCTTGTGTATTCTATAAGTCTAGTGGTTGTGTCAGGCATTAACAAGTCAATCTTTTGGTGCAATGACAACTACTACTTGTAACAAGTGGTATCAGAGCTTGGTCACAGGTTCGAATCCCCTCGGGTAACATTGAGGGGGAGATTGTTGGAAAAATGGTCAGTGCTCCCCTCAGGATTCATGACATAGCTTAACCGCCTCTTGTGTCTTTTATAAGTCTAGTGGTTGTATTGGGCATTAACAGGTCGATCTTTTGGTGCAACGACAACTACTACTTGTAACATCATCTACTACCCTGGTTCTCAACACTTCAAGATTCAGGTTGGATCCTACCTCAGGAGGTGCTTGAGTGTTTTTGCCTTTGCTTCTTGTTGTTCTAGAGGATGGGTGCCTTGCGTTGGTCTGCTTCTTCCTCTTAGGTATCTTGCTAGGCTCAGGAGGTGGAGTGGACTCTAGATCAATAGTAGGTGTGGGCGTAGGAGTATTTTCTTCTATCTTTTTCTTCTTATCCTTAGGATCACCAGTCTTCTCTGATTTCACTTCAGAAGAGGGTGCACTCTCTACTTTCATTGCAATCTTGGCTTCCCTAGCTTTATCCAGGTCTTCTTGTGTGGCACCATGAATTTTCACTATGTCTGATGTGATTTTAGATGCTTTCCTTTTTGTTGCTGCACTGTACAAGACTGAATCTACTTTGTCTTGGTTCATTGGGATCCTTAGGTGCTGACAAGAGGACTTGTGCATAGGCTTCTAGAATGTGTTCCTCTACTTCATAACCAAGTGGATGAATCCACTTAGTCCTAGGTTTCACTGCTTCCATGCATGTGTTATCTGTCTCCACCATGAAATAAATGTTGTCCTTATACTTCACCACAATACTCTCAGGTATCCTATACCTTCTCTACATTCTGATTCTGAATGTTTTTATTTCTAAGTCCATGAAATCTTTCAAGGTGCTCTTAGATGTTTCCTTGAATGAAATTTGTGGCATTGTGGGTAGACTCCTATCAAGATAAAGATCTGACACTTTACCAACAATGTGAAAGTACATATAGATGATCAATGACCCAAACCTGAATATCTTTCTCTGGTCATGCTTAATAGACCTTATGTTATCCATCAACTATGCACACGAGATCTCATATAGGTTGAACTCTCCATTTTCCCTTACAATTCTGATAGCTACCAAAATAGTGGTTGAAGACACACTATTCACTCTGTTTGTATATTGTAACTTATAACCAAGTATCATAGACATTAGCTTTATATCCTTCTCCTCTATTGGCTCAATTTTCATGCCGTACTTATCACTATGAGACATACAAGCTTGCTCCACTTGTTTTTTTGACATCCTTACTAGTAGGAATAATGACACTAGTTTTGGATAGTCCTGTCATCTCATAAATGAGATTTGAAGTAATGCAAACTAGAACTTCTCCTATCTAAAATAGGTCATCATGTATTTTTCTCAGTAGGATCTTAATCCATTCAGATTCATAGTTATCATATGCAGTCACATACTCAATAATTGGGTGATTTGTAAGGTGCGCAAACTCATCTATGAACGTCATGTCTAGTTTCATCATTGATTCTAAGTGTGACCTAATCCTATCCAATCCTACAAGTTCCTTCTTGCAATATATGTATGTGCAAATTTCTTGTATGTGCATAACTCCTATCAGAGTTCTAGAGAATGCCCCTTCCAAATCATCTAAGACTGACTTAAAGGGATGCTTCTTGAAAATGTATCTCTTCCTTTCAGTAACATCAAACACAACTAGAGTGGCCATTACTTGATCAATCACTCAAATAGGGTTCCAAAGGTTTTCTAAACCATCGCGACCAAACTAGGGTTCCACAATAATTTTCACACTTCTTCACTGACAAACCAACTTCAATCTTCCAATACCAACTACTTGATCTCATGTACTCTCCAAAGGCTTGAACTCGAATGCAAAAGTGAGGATAATGGATCTCCGGTGACTATTAAAACAACTTTCTGCCATTAAGGCTTGCCACCATAATACAGAATGTAATAGAGAATTCCAATCTTCATTTCTTCTAACAATCAAGCTATGTGATCTTGCATACAACATCAAATAGTATCCAAACTATCACAGCCAAAGGCGCATACTCTGAGGGTGAGTATACCAGCTGCACAGAGGTCTAGAGCTAATCTATCTCCCCCTATGACCATGAGGGTCATTCATGCAAATCATGCTCATGCAATGTCCCATTTCTAGTTTTTATATCATATTAAATCTTCTAATTAGATTATTAAATCAAACAATCAACACTTTGAAAGATTATACAATTTCTCAATAAAACCCAAATCAGGTATGCCTGAAATAGTGCCAAAAACTTCACAAGTTCACATATTATTGATAAATCTGAAAGTAGACATTTTTACTAAAATTTTTCCAGCATAACAACCTACAAAATGACACTTCCAGATTTGCAAAGAGTTTACACAACAACTCCAAAATGGAGAACAAATACAATGCTCATCGGGCTCCTGAAAACAACACAAAAATAGTCCGGAAACACCATAAAACACTAAAAAACTATCATAGAAGTAGAATCATGACCCAAGACATTTATTCAGCTCTATTTTAACAAAAAAATGGCTGCAATACAGAAGCAACCCAAACTGATATGAAAAACTCAACTAGAAATATCAAAATCTTACAAAAACACACCCAAAAACTCACAAATATGCACTGTTCAGCACAAGGGCAAACTCTGCATGAGCTTGCACATGGAATGGCCTCAAACTCCCATCCTTAGCTTTCTTGAAAATCTTCAAACTCCCATCTTTGAGTCTCCTTCTCCATAGGTCTGGCAGCCTCTGAAGAACAACAAAGCAATGAGCAAATTCAAGTTCAAGAATGAGCCTGAAATGCCTCCAAACCCCTTTAAAAGAGGGCATAACCCTAACTCAGAACCAAGAGGGGTGAATAAGATATATTTTAATAATATTTAACATTTATTAATCCATTGGTTTCCAAAGATTAGCCCCTTTTCCCAAAACTTTATTTTTTGAGCCCGCCAGCCTTAGCAAAACTTATTATTTTTAATTATTTGAAAAGGGGACATGTCAAGTCCTCCCTCCCAAATATTTCTTGTCCTCAAGCAATCAAGGTTGGGATGCTCAAGAATATGTGTTCCTTCCCAAGTTGCATCCTCCAATGGTAATCCTTTCCATTTGATCAAATGCTCTGTGATGCTCCTATTTCTCAATCTTTTCTCTCTTGTATCCAAAACCTCTTTCGGTATTAAGACTAATTTCCCTTCATCATCACGAGATGGTAATTCTATAGATACTATGGTTTTTTGGCCTATAACCTTCTTCAGAAAAGAGACATGGAAAACGTTATGTATTTTGTTGTTTGGTGGGAGCTCCAATTCATAAGCTACCTCTCCTATCTTCATGATGATCTTATAAGGCCCATAGAACCTTGGCTTGAGCTTTTATGCCCCACTCCTCTTTAAGGTGCTTTGCTTATATGGCTACAACCTAAAAAATACCAAATATCCCACCTCAAAAGATCTTTCAGTCCTTTTCCTATCAGTGTACAACTTCTATTGATTCTGTGCATGTTGTAGATTATCCTTGAGAGACCTTAATATGTCTTGGCTTTGCTTAATGAAATCACTTGTTGTAGGTACTCTACTATCTGAGAGTACTAGATCAACAAAGGAAAGGGAATCATAACCATAGAGAGCATGAAAATGAGTCATACTAATAGAAATGTGATGAGATGTATTGTAACAATACTCCCCTAAGTGCAACTATTTCACCCAAGCATGTTGTTGATTTGAGACATAGTTCCTCAAATATCCCTTTATCCATTTATTAACTATCTCTGTTTGTCCATTAGTTTGAGGGTGATAGCTAGCACTGGGAGTGAGTTCAGATCCTAAAAAATGAAAGAGCTCCTTCCAAAAAGAGCTAAGGAATCTATTGTCTCGATCACTGACTATATTTCTAGGCAAGCCATGTAACTTAAAAATTTCTTTGAAGAACAATTCTGCCACTTGTGATGCCTTGAAATTAGATGTGATGGGAAAGAAATGTGCATACTTAGTTAGTCTATCTACCACCACATATATGCAATCCTTACCTTGAACCTTGGTCAACCTAGTGATGAAGTCCATAGAAATAATTTTCCATTTGTGTTCAGGAATAGGAAGTGGCTGCAACAACCCTATAGGAAAATTGTGCTCACTCTTGTTTTGTTGGCATACCATGCATTCATTAATGTGTTAAGGACATCCTCTTTCATACCCTTCCATGCAAAGCACTCTCAAAGTTGCCTATATGTCTTGAAGTATCCTTGATGGCTAGCCAAAGGTGTGTCATGAAAGGCCCTCAAAATCTTCTCCTTAATCTTTGATCCTAGCACTAAGAACATCCCGTTCTTATAATAAATCAACTCATCAACAACCTTGTACCTGTTATCATCCACTAACTTATCCAAAATATTGGTGGAAAATGAACCTTTAGCATATTCTAAAATTATGGAGACTTTCCAATCAGCAGAGATAGATGTCAAGGAACACAAGGTGGGCTTCCTTGAGAGAGCATCAAAAACCACATTATTCTTTCCTTTCACATATTTAATATCAAAATCATAAGCTTGCAATTTGCTTACCCATTTTTGTTGACAATCATTCAAATCCCTTTGGTTCAAGAAGAACTTGAGGCTATTATGGTTTGTCTTTACAATGAATCTCCCACATACCAAATATTGTTTAAACTTATAAAGTGCATGCATGATTGCCAACATTTCCTTATCATAGATGGTATAAACTTTTTCTGATTGATTTAATTTTCTTCTCTCAAATGCTATTGGATGTCCCCTTTGAGTTAGGACAGCCCCTATACCTTCTCCAGAAGCATCACATTCAACAACAAAAGGTAAAGAGATATCTGGAATTGAAAGCACAGGGCATGAACTCATTACCTCCTTAAGCTTATCAAATATTTTTTGTGCCTCTTCTACCCAAATAAAGGCTCCTTTCTTTGTCAAATCAGTCAAGGGGGCAGCAAGCTGAGAAAATCCCTTGACAAATGTCCTATAGTAGCTACACAACTTGAAGAAACCTCTCAACTGTGTAAGATTAGTAGGTGGAGGCCAATCTAAAATTGCCTGAATTTTTTGTTGATCAACCTGTACCCCTTTAGAACTTATAATATGTCCTAAATATAGGATCTCCATTAAACCAAACTCACATTTAGATAGCTTATCATAGAAGGATTGCTGCTCCAAGATTCCCAAAATAGTGTCTATGTGCTCTTTCCATGTTTTACTATAAATCAAGATATCATCAAAGAATACCAAAACAAATTTTCGAAGATGCTTGCTGAATACCTTATTCATACAAGATTGGAATGTTGTTGGTGCATTAGTGAGGCCAAATGGCATAACAAGAAATTCAAAGTGCCCATAGTGACATCTGAAAGCAGTCTTTTCCACATCTCCCTTCCTGAAGCTAATTTGATGGTAACCTGATCTTAAGTCAATTTTTGAGAAGTATATAGTGCCATGTAACTCATCAATTAGTTCATCTATGCATGGTATGGGATAACTATTTTTGATGGTCTTCTTGTTTAGAGCCCTGTAGTTTATACACATTCTCATTGTACCATCCTTTTTCTTGACAAGTACCACATATGATGCAAATGGACTAGAGCTAGGCCTTATGAATCCCATGTCCAGGAGTTCCTTAATAGTTTTTTCTATTTCTTCCTTGTAACCTCTTGGATGGTGGTATGGAGTTGTTATAACTGGTCTAGCACCCTGTTCTAACTCTATAACATGCTCAAAACCTCTATTTGGCAGTAGGCAAATTATTGAAAACTATACTATGCTTATCAAGAACATTTTGAATTTCAAAATGGAAATTACCTTGATTCTTTGAAGAGCTTGTTGGGTGAATTATGGCTCATACTACCCATGCTACTTTTCCTCTTCGAAAAGACCTCTCCATCCTCTTTGTAGTGACCACTCTAGGTGCTCCATTAGATAAGCTTCTCAATAAGACTTCTTTCCCATTGGAATGAAACTTGAACTCCATAGTTTGATGGTTCATGTAAAAGTCTTCAATAGAGTGTAACCATTGAACACCCAATACAAGATTTGTTTCCCCAATGCTAGCAACATAGAAGTCATCACATAGCACATAATCTCCTAAAGTCATCCTGAGTTGTTTCACCACCTGTGTACAAGGCATAGTGAATCCATCAACTATAGTAACATCGAATCCTTCAAAATCTCCTGCTTTAAGCCCTGTTTTCATTAAAAATCTTTCATCAACAAAGTTGTGAGTTGCCCCACAATCAAGAAGAATTGTCAACCTTTGCCCTGCTAGTACCCCTCAAATTCGAAAGGGATGGTATCTTGGGACTCCTAATAATGCTGCCAAAGTGATGTCCTTGCTGATTTCTTTTTCTTTCTCTTCTTCTTCCTCCTCCTTAGTGTCATGAAATTCCTTGTGCTCATCTGAATCAGATTCTGAAGCAACCTCAATATAGTGCACTTGACCTTTCCCCAAACATCTGTGTCCTGGAACCCATGGCTCTCTACAAGTGAAACAAAGTTTTTTCCTTCGTAGTTCACTCCTAGTCTCTTCATCTACCTTCTTTTTTGCTGCATTTGTCACATTCTTTGGTGGTGGTGCTAGAAAAGTCTTTTTGTGAAAATTTTCTTTATGTTTCCAAAGATTCGAGGGTTTTTGATTAGTGACTAGTTTCATAGGCACACAAGTTTCAAGCTGCAAACTTCTTTTGATTGCTTCCTATTGTTGATGTTTATAGCTTTGATCAGATAAAATGATCTTAATATTATGAGAAGATAAATAAATAAATAATATATTAATATATATATATAATAATAATAATGGGCATTACTACTATAAATATACATATGTAACATTATCTCCTTATAAAATTGAATTAGATAAACATCATTGAATTAATGATATTTTTATGAAACAATATAAGATAATATTATTCTACATTAAATATGCATATTAATATACATAATAATAATGATATTATTATATATATCAATATACATATACAATGACAGTTGATAAAATAAATAATATTAAACTCATAATACAGATTTGTATCGGTTAGTATTAACACTGGTTTAATACCAATTTGCATCAGTCCCACACATTAAGGATGTGTATTGATAATATGTATAAACTAATCCATCTCCCAGCTGCGACTGCCATATGTTATGCAATCCATGTAATTACTTTGCCAAACAAGTATTAGCTGATATGTTTCAATGAAATCTCTAACGAGAAGCTATGTTAGTATTGACTATTTTTATAAACAGTAAACTTGGTAGAGTTACCGATAAGTATCAGTTTAAACTTAGCGGATGAATATTATGGTAAGACATGTTAATGAATAGACATGTCTCCACGTGTGGAGATATGTCTCTTCATCAACATGCCTACATTGATATATATAAATATATATATTACGTGACTGGATGATGACGAATATATACTTGAAACAATACAGTCCTTCTTTTAAAAGGTGTAGAGTTATAATATAATAACAATTAGATATATTTGTTAATATATCTGTAATAAATATATATATATCTATTGTGATTATATATATCACACATACTAAGTTAATATAAGAAAAATTAAAAGCTATACATTCTTGATCCAAAACTTAACATGGTATCAGAGCCAAGTTCCTTCATTGAAATCTAATGGCTTGAAGGAAGTTCCGATCAGATTGAAGAAAGATCAGGATCAGGTTATTTTTGGAAAACCTTAGAATGGAAAATGGAATGAGACTAGGACAGACTTGAAGGTGCCTCCGATTTTGAATCATGGAAACTTTGAATGATGTTGGTATTAAGGAAGAATGACTTGAAGACAATAATAGAGAATCCTCTTAAACCTAATGAAAATGATGAGAAGAATAAATAGGAAAAAGGGAAAATGATCAATAGCCGTTCAAGAAACCAAGAGACTTCTCTTCAATGCAATGTTTTAGATGTGACAAATATGGTCACAACGCAAGAAAGTGTCCTAACAGACTTAGAATGCAAGCTTCCCTTGCTGAAGTAAATAATTCAAATGTATGTTCAAAGAAATGTCTATTCTAAATGGAATTCAAGATACCTTATGATTGAGAGGGAGTTCACTGATAAAGATAAGAACACTTCTAAGGTAAACTTGTAATGATTATTGATTATTATGTTAATGTTATTTTATAATTATATGGGCCCTATGTAAATCATAAGGAAGTGACGACTTCCAAATGATGATCACTTGTATATGTTAAAATTATTGGAAGGTGATGATCTTGCAATAACTTTTCTATTGTGATAGATATTTTTGTGATAATTAAACATATCTTACCTATGGATAGAATCGCTGATGGAGGCAATCCACACTAAAGCTTGTGAGTTTGTGAATAGAATCGTTGATGGAGGCAATTCACACGAGAGCTTGTGGATATAATCATCGATGGAGGCAATCCACTCTGAAGCTCGTGAGTTTGTGGATAGAATCGCCAATGGAGGCAATCCACACCATAGCTCATGAGTTTGTGGATAGAATCACCGATGGAGGCAATCCACACAGGAGCTTGTGGATCGAATCGCCGATGGAGGCAATCCACCTGGGAACCGTGAATAGAATCATCGATAGAGGCAATCCACCTGGGAACTAACCCTCACAATTTATGAACTTATTGTGAGTTACATTTTATCTTCCCTAGCTAAGAGGGAGTGTTGATGTTTATAGCTTTGATAAGATAAAATGATCTTAATATTATGAGAAGATAGATAAATAAATTATATATATATATATATATATATATATATATATATATATATATATATATATATATATATATATATATATATATATATATATATATATATATATATATATATATATATATATATATATATATATATATATATATATATATATATATATATTACGTGATTGGATGATGACGAATATATACTTGAAACAATACAGTCCTTGTTTTAAAAGGTGCAGAGTTATAATATAATAACAATTAGATATATCTGTAATAAATATATATCTATTGTGATTATATATATCACACATACTAAGTTAATATAAGAAAAATTAAAAGCTATACATTCTTGATCCAAAACTTAACACCTATAAGGTTGAGGGTGAGAAAGCCTTAACCAAACCCTTAACAGAATCTTCCAAACCATCAAGAAAAAGATAAATAATCCTCTTTTCACTCATATCAGGTACCATAACAACCACTTTTTGAAATTATTCTACATACTCATTAATTGATTTGGTTTGTCTCAACTTTGACAATTCTTTAAAATACTCTTCATCATCCTTGATCACAAATCTATCTATCACTCTTTGAATAAAATCATCAAATGTAGTTACCTGATCATGACCTTGAGTAGTCATTCCATGATACCACCAATCATAGGCTACATCTTCCAAGTGTAGACTTGCGAATTAAACGATATCACTCTCCTTCATGGGATTAAGTGTGAAGAAGGTCTGTAATTTTTGTAGCCATGCTGTAGCAAAAATTTTATTTGTTCTATCAAAAGTGGGTGTTGTAAACTTTCTTATTTTATTTTTGAGCTCTCTTGGACACTTATGTCCTGCTCCCTCCTATACTCTTTCTTGGGCATCAAAGTGTTCATCATATCCACATATTCTCTGAAAGGTACCGAACTATGAAAGTCATCATCTAAGCCATTGTAAGTAGCCCTTAATGCAATTAAGTTACCTGTAACCTCTTCCATAGGATTAAGGGATGAATTTGGTACCGGTGGCTCATCTGTAGGTAAGAAAATAGTTTTTGTTGATTTAGAGGGTGTGGGTTTCAAATTTATTGGCTCCTCTGAAGTGCTTCCTATCTCATTAGTAGATACAACTCCTTGGATTTTTCTGTCAATAACCGCAAAGCCTCTCTAGTTTCTTCCAAACTATCCATTGTTTGCTTTTGAGTGTTCTGGATGTCCTGGAAGATTTTTTTTTCCATCTCATTTGGATCAGCCATTCTTGTTCCTTCCTTGGATTTTGTACTTTTATTTCCAACAGGAGGTTTGATCAAAATTTCTTTATTCTTTTCTCGCTGCAAATATCTCTTTTCTCTTTCACTCGGTTGCATGCAAACTTCTACAAACCCTTAGGCTGGCAAGATCATAGCTTTGATACCACCGCAATGTCCCATTTCTAATTTTTATATCATATTTAAATCCTCTAATCAGATTATTAAATCAAACAATCAGCACTTTGAAAGATTATACTATTTCTCAATAAAATCCAAATCGGGTATGCCCAAAATAGTGCCAAAAACTTCACAAGTTCACATATTATTGATAAATCTAAAAGTAGACATTTTTACTGAAATTTTTCCAGCATAACAGCCTACAAAATGATATTTCCAAATCTGCAAAGAGTTTACACAAAAAATTCAAAATGGAGAACAGATACAATGCTCATCGGGCTCCCGAAAACAACACAAAATAGCTCGGAAACACCATAAAAAACTAACAAACTATCATAGAAGTAGAATCATGACCCAAGACATTTATTCAGCTCTATTTTAACAGAAAAATGGCTGCAATACAGCAAAAACCCAAACTGATATGAAAAACTCAACTAGAAACACCAAAATCTTACAAAAACACACCCAAAAACTCACAAATCTGCACTGTTCAGCACAAGGGCAAACTCTGCATGAGCTTGCACATGGAATGGCCTCAAACTCCCATCCTTAGCCTTCCTAGAAACCTACAAACTCCCGTCTTTGGGTCTCCTTCTCCACAGGTTTGGCAGCCTTTGAAGAACAACAAAGCAATGAGCAAAGTCAAGTTCAAGAATGAGCCCGAAATGCCTCCAAACCCCTTTAAAAGAGGGCATAACCCTAACTCACAACCAAGAGGGGTGAATAAGACATATTTTAATAATATTTAACATTTATTAATCCATTGGTTTCCAAAGATTAGCCCCTTTTCCTAAAACTTTACTTTTTGAGCATGCCAGCCTTAGCAAAAATTATTAATTTTAATTATTTGGAAAGGGGACATGATAGCTCGCATCTTCTGTAGCTTTACAAACTTGACTTCTCCAGATTCATCCAAAATTGATCCTTGAGACTTATTAGGGCTTTCTTGTCTTTGCACTTGTGATCTGCAAAACTTTGAGATGTGTCTAGCCTTATTACAAGAGTGACAAATAACTGGAGGCCTTATATTCCTCAGTGCATTAATGTGAGTTACCATACTGCATTGTCTAGTTGTATGACCATTATAATAGCATATCTGACATGTAATGTTCTGAGGACTTCTAACATTTTTCTATGGATGATTTCTTTGATTTTGCTGAGTCCGTCTTCTTTGATTTGATCTACAATTTATATCTCTATGACCAAATTTATTGCATGAATAACAATAACCATTAAAAGTTCTTACCTCTTTACAATCTCTCGCTATATGTCCATGCTTGTTACAAGCATAACAAGTTTGGTTTACTGGCTTGTGCTCATCCTTAGATGGTTCTGTTATAGCTTTAGTCTGATTTTCAATCTTCTTAGCTTCAGTAGATTCGTTTGGTGCTTCTATCTCGCATAGCATCAATCTAAACTTGAGCTTCATTGTATCCAATGCCAGTGGCATCTCCTTTAATCTTTTGTGCATACAACTATGACTCTATTAGGTCCTTACTTGTGTGCAATTCGTCAATATGATTCTTTGCTTCAGTCAATTCAGATTCCACCTTTTTCTTGATGTTTTCTAACTCCAAGATTTTCTGTTTGCTTCCCTCAATTCTTCATCCAATTGTTTGTTCTCTTTGATCTGCCCTTCATGGGCTTCCTGATTATTAGTTAGCTTATCATCCAACTTTTTGACCATTTTTTCCAAATTATTGTTTGAACAATCCTTCAAGTCTTTTCT
The DNA here is from genome assembly GCA_027943335.1 of Chamaecyparis obtusa. Classification (NCBI taxonomy): domain Eukaryota; kingdom Viridiplantae; phylum Streptophyta; class Pinopsida; order Cupressales; family Cupressaceae; genus Chamaecyparis; species Chamaecyparis obtusa. Next base: position 558,076 of record BSBK01007985.1, on the reverse strand, counting down.
GAGTTTCTTGATGAATACTTGTGCTCCACTGACCTTCAATTTTAGTTCTTCAATTTCTTTTTAAGATCTATCAAGATCTTTAAGAGCCATTTCAAGATTCTTATTCAGATGTTTCACTTCTCCTATATCCATGATCTCCCCAAGTGGTTAAACTTATCTTCAGAGGACCAACGCTCTGATACCAATTGTTAGGAATGGGAACACTGAGAGGGGGGGGGGGGGGTGAATCAGTGTTTTATGTTATTAATTTTTGATACTTGAAACTTAACTCAATAACTTAATTACTGAACTGAATATTAAGACATGTAAAGTAAACAACCATAACACATAACACCAGATATGATTAGGAGGAAACTTTGGCCAAAGGAAAAACCCCGATGGGAATTAATACCCACTAATAATTGTACTTGTGTATTATGAACCTGTTAATGTTCATTTGCCCTGTTAGGAGTAGTCATTACAATGCTTTAGTACAATGACCTTGTCAAAGGTCAGATCTTGTTAGCAGTCTTGAATTAACAAACCCTGTTAGGGGTGGAAGGCTCATTGCTAGAGCTCATTGCTCAATAGAGAAGGCTACAACCTCCTGGATATCAGATACACACTATATCTGCAAATGTGAACTGCTGCTATGACACTACTTGTCTAATCAGTTCCTTTTGTGCGCAGATGCTTTAACCTCTTATAAAGCTCTATAAAATTCTTATTGCTCTCAACACATACTTCACATACTTCTGATCTTCTATTTCATCTTCTATATCCATCTCATGCTCTAATACAAAAACACATGTCTTATATATAGGCGCAACCAAAACTATTCATGAAGTCGGCCTATAACCTATTACATGCAACACTTCCAAATGAATTGGCTCAAGTGTGTTTACATATATTGCTATTAACATGTTTACAACATAAATACAATAGGCACATAGCCTTTACAAAACAAAATAATACTCGCTAATCAAAATCTTTCCTGTCGGCTGCATGCTCTGTTATGTTCTGTTCTGCCACTCACTAACTGTGTCACTTCAACTCATTGTAACTTCTTCATACTAACTCATCTAATCATGCATTCTTAGACTTAGCATGATTACATACTCAAAAGGTTATCTTCAAGGGCACATACCAAAAATTGATCATATACATGTGCGCTGATGCTCTTTTCATCAGGTACTTAACTAACTATTTTGTCTTCCATACTTAGCCAAATTCTGATCTTCTGAGTAAGTGCACTGACACCAAAAATCCATATGACTTTGTTTCCATAATGACAACACTAATCTTAGTCATATACACTAGTATATTCAACTTTCCAACACATACTATCTACTACTATAAAGGCTAGAGAATAGGGTACAATACCCCATTACAAGTATGGGTGTGGGTGCATATTGGCATAACATGCTCGACAAGGAGAGTGACAAGGAGAGATGATGAGCCAATGGTATATAGCTGGGGGGTATACTAAGGTATTATGAGACAACAATGGACTAGTAGAGACATACATTTGATGGTGTCGATGCAAGGAGCATCACATGGTGTCCCTACCTGGGTATGGTAGGTTGGGTAGAGAATGCATTGCACATTCCCTTCATGATCACAACACATACATCACTAGTAGGTGAAAGAATATAGTAGAGAGCTATAGGCTAGATAGGGTGATGAGGCAATTTGGTTACTAGTAGGACATTCTGAGAACACCTTGTTGGTTCCCAAAACCACATATTGGAAATCCAAGAGCCTACCAATTCTCCAATAGGATTCCAAATTAGTTCTGGCTAACGAACGAGAATAATCTAAATTCCCCTACACTTTAGGCTTTGCTATACCTAGGCAGGTAAACCTTCACCTTGAACCTGATCACTTTATTCAAGGCTTTTCTATAGCGAATTTAAGCTTATGAGTTATTGGGTTGGCAAAAATCCTCAAATTCGATCAATATAAAGTTATGTGATTAATTGAAATGATTTGAATGTTTGTGTAAGGTTTATCAATAATTGATTAGATACTTGCAAGAAGGAAGTTTATAGATATATGACTTCAATTAATAACTCCAATAATTATATTCCAATGATTTTAAAAGGCTAGTGCTTTTGTTTATTTGGGTGATAGAGTCAACTATAACAAAGATTATTATGTATAACTTATGAGACAATATTTATAAAAATATCATCAATTAATCCTAAGATCTGCAAAAGACAAGTCTTATATGCAATTTTTAGTTAGTCTAAAATGAATTTAACTTCTCCAGCTGCAAGTCTGATTAGACGGTGATAAGGAAACACATATATATTTCACACTATCCTGATTGTCGAACAAAGAATGTAGGAAAATATCCAATACAAAATAAAACTCTGTCAGAATAATTCAATAATCTATTTATTGATCATAAAGGACGAATCCACATTTTAATTGCAATCTCTTTGCCTTGAAAAAAGGGACCTTTTATTTATTATTAAAATATAATATTGAAATTTATATTAAAGTCATGCTTTAATATTTACATCTTCCCTTACAAATATTCTTCTTGTAATTGCTTATTTGAATATGTCCCTCTCTACATTTTACATTATGTATATATACGTGTTTGAGTGGCTTTCACACCTCTTTAGGGTGAAAAGACACAACCCTTATTACAAATTATTTTGAAAAATAATAAATTAACTAAAAAATAACTACCTAACTTTCGGATTTGGGTCTAGTCAAAATGACAAAACACCTCGTGGAAAGCTAATATTTTTAATGAAGATAGGAAATTTGATTTTCTGAACTAGGTCATTTTTAGGATTTTAAAATGCAACTAGATTTAGGCTCTGTTGGCATCATCTTTGCAGAAGGTTGAAATTCCAGCAGTTTCTTAAGGCTTCGATTAGTTAGTTCTATTTATTTGTGTCATAAAGCTTCCTTCGATTTTTTTAGTATGGAGAATCTTACTTCTTGATAATGGATTTGGACTCTCAAAATTTAGGGTACCACTAGTGGCTCTTTCTAGGGATGTATGCTCTCTATGAGCATAGCGAGATTCTAGCTATCTCTGGAGAAGCAGACCAGGTATCCATTCTTAATTTGATACAAAGTAAAATTGGGTGGCCTAAAGTGAACATTGATCCTTTCCTCTATTGAACACTTGATTATGATCATTTAACAACTCATTCCTTCTAATCATGGTATGCTTTCCCTTTATCACTTGCTTAGGATCAAAATTGGTCCTTTCTTTATCAGTAAGAGTATTTGAAAAGAAATAAATTCCATAATGTTTTAGCCCCAACATCTTATCCTTTTCTGTATTAGATGCATCATCCCTATGGACAATATTTATTGTTTCATCACCGTGGTCTTTGGTGAATGGAGAATCCCTATGTATTTGATCAGTTATGTCTTCTTGCACATAATTTGCTCCATACTCAATATGTTTTTCCTCACAAGTTTGATACAAGTTCTGCTCATACAATGAACTAATACACATTTCACCTTCTGAATACCCCTCTCCACACATATCTTGAGTTTCATCATCTTCATCGTGATGTTGGTGGACTTGATCGCATAGAAAATTCTCTTCAAATAATGGATTCAAGAACATAGAGAACTCAGACATATCTTCTTCTTCTTCCTCTTCAAACAATAGATTCAGGAACATAGAGAATTTAGACATGCTTTCATGAGAGCTTTCATTTGGATCATCAAGCGTTTCATCAACAAGACTAATATCTTCATTGACATTATCTCCCGAAGCTTCCTCATGTTCATACACCGTATGCAATTCTATTTCATCTCCACTATATGATTCTTAGAAATGATCATATCCTTTATCTAGTATGCCTTGGATATGTATTGATTCATTAACTTGTCTAATGTGGTGGATTGAGAAAAAATTTGGACAATTTCTCCCAATATGTTTATGATATTCTATGTCTAACAAGGCTGAAATCTCTTCCACACTGAGATAATCCTCTTCCTCATTTTTAGATTCAATGATGTTTGATGTCATACAAGTATCATCATGGAAAAGTATTTCCTCAGATAGTCCAAAAAAGTCTTCTCCATTCAAATCTAAAACTTCACTTGACTCATATGTTATTTTAGTTATGCACTCATTCTCCTCTACAACCAATTCATTATTCATAAATTTGAGATAAGTAAGAAACTGATGACCATATAAGAGACCTAGTTCTTGCATTCTGTTGAAAAGATCAGAGGATAGAGGTTTGCATTCTGAAGGCATTTCTTGACAGATATTAATCATCCTCATGAAGAATTGTACTACGGATTCTTCTTCTTGTTTCTCTAAGTTCAAAAATGCATCCAAAGGGGATATGTAATTTGGATCTTCTTCATCATCACTGAGATTTCCATCAAGCACAAGGCCTTGTTTGATCTGATCATAAGCCTCCCCTTCTCTGTCTTCATCTTCTTCTAATATCTGAAAAAGAAACTTCAAATCAAGATCATCTAGCGAGATTCCCAAATTTTTGACCTTTCTCATTAATTTTTATCGTGAAGGCATAATTGTTACAGGTATCCTCTGATACATATTCACTATCCTCTAGAATAAGTGTGTAGAAGACTCCCCTTCAAATCTCTCCAAACTGAAAAATGCATCAAGTAGAGACATACTATGATCCTCCTCGATGCTGCAGCTTTGGTCTTCATACTGTTCATAATACAATTCATCTTCCTCAATTACATCATGAAATTCATATATGAACCATTGTTCAAATTCCTTCCAAGATGAGATACTTTGAGTAGGTAGTGATTCATAAGCTTGCCTCACACTATCTTTTAGTGTCCTAACAAATAGATTCATTACCTGATCCTCTGCACAAATTTCATAATCTTCTAAAAATATGTAAAATGCATCCAAATGTTGAAGTGTTGATTCATCTGATTCTCCATGGAACTTTGGTACAATTTTTGAAAGTTGTGGGGATAACTTGCTAGGTTCATAATCAAAATTGTTGAAATCCAATGGCCTGATGCCATCTGGAATAAAAGGCTTTCTTTGAAATGATTGATACATTTGAAATAAAACTATCAATCATATCCTTCTGAGTCTTCTCCCTCAGCAGAGTTACCAACTGAAATCTTATTGAATAGAGTCGCCACCTCTTTTGAGAAATGTATTGATTTGTTGATCTTCTAGGTTCTTTCTTCCAACAGAGTACGCTTCCAAACAAATAGATTCAATTGCTTTCTGAATCTGATATGTGAAATCTGAAATTGTGGGTAACTTCAGATTATATATTGTGAGCTACTCTCCCCAGTAGAGTTGCCAATCTGTTGGTTCCCAAAATCATAGATTGGAAATCCAAGAGCCTGCCAATTCTCCAATAGGATTCCAAATTAGTTTTGGCTAACGAACAAGAATAATCTAAATTTCCCTACACTTTAGGCTTTGCTATACCTAGGCAGGTAAACCTTCACCTCGAACCTGATCACTTTATTCAAGGCTTTTCTATAGCGAATTTAAGCTTATGAGTTCTCCAGTTGGCAAAAATCCTCAAACTCGATCAATATAAAGTTATGTGATTACTTGATATGATTTGAATGTTTGTGTAAGGTTTATCAATAATTGATTAGATACTTGCAAGAAGGAAGTATATAGATTTATGACTTCAATTAATAACTCCAATAATTATATTCCAATGATTTTAAAAGACCAGTGCCTTTGTGTATCTGGGTGATAGAGTCAACTATAAGAAGGATTATTACGTACAATTTTATGAGACAATATTTATAAAAATATCAGCAATTACTCCTAAGCTCTGCAAAAGACAAATCTGATATGCAATTCTTCATTAGTCCAAAAGAAATTTAACTTCTCCAACTGCAAGTTTGATTAGATAGAGATAAGGAAACACATATATTTCACACTATCCTGATTGTCGAACACAGAATGTAGGAAAATATCCAATGCAAAAATAAAACTCTGTCAGAATAACTCAATAATCTATTTATTGATCACAAAGGACAAATCCACATTTTAATTGCAATCCCTTTGCCTTGAAAAAAGGGACCTTTTATTTATTATTAAAATATAATATTGACATTTATATTAAAGTCATGCTTTAATATTTACATCTTCCCTTGCAAATATTCTTCTTGTAATTGCTTATTTGAATATGTCCCTCTCTACATTTTACATTATGTATATATGTGTGTGTGTGTGTGTGTGTGTGTGTGTGTGTGTGTGTGTGTGAGTGGCTTTCACACCTCTTTAGGGTGAAAAGACACAACCCTTATTACAAATTATTTCGAAAAACAATAAACTAACTAAAAAAAACTACCTAACTTTCAGATTTGGGTCTGGTTGAAATAACAAAACACCTTGTGGAAAGCTAATATTTTTATTGGAGATAGGAAATTTGATTTTCCGAATTGGGTCATTTTTAGATTTTTAAAATGCAACTAGATTTAGGCTTTGTTGGCATCATCTTTGCAGAAGGTCAAATTCCAGCATTTTTTGAAGGCTTTGATTAGTTAGTTCTATTTATTTGTGTCATAAAGCTTCTTTCCTTTGATTTTTTAGTATGGAGAAACTTGCTTATTGATAATGGATTTTGACTCTCAAAATTTAGGGTACCACCACACCTCATAGGTTATGACAAACTATGAGGGAGAGGGTGGTGGATTTTATGCCATTGGTAATGAGGAGGGGATTGAGGGAGGCCTGCATGGCACTAGAACTCGTTGTATGGGACCAAGAGGTGGAGTTGCATATCCACAACTGAAAAATAGGCATGTGGCATGGTGGGCAACAAGGAGGACTAGACTAGTGGGGATAGTAGGGTTACCACCACCCTGAGTCATACAAAGGATTGTAGCCCATGGAGGTGTATGAAGAGGGAGGGAAGTGCCAACACCCAAGAGTAGGGCAACATTAGTACCTAGGAGGAGAGTATAGTAGAGGGCATTAGTAGTTATAGAGGAGGTTTATGTAGAGGCAGAGGATGATCACAAGGTCGATGGGGATGATGGAGGATATGGAGGTGAGGAGGAGCATAACAAGGAAGATGGAAAGGATGGATGAGAGTAGAAGACACAGGTACCACTAGTATTAGGTTGTAGCAATGAGCGTAGATGCAGAGACTGGGAGGAGGACTAAGAGGACTAGGGATGAGAGGGACACACCATTAGTGGTACCCAATGTAGTACCACCTATGACTTTTAGTAGGTAGAGGGTACAAGCACAACCCATAGTATAGGGTGAGTCGTCAGTATAGGTGGAGAGTCAGATTGCATAGATACATGCACTTGAAACAAACTTGGGAAAGACACACCAAATGTATAAGGAGGTGGCTCGAGAGAGGGATAGGCTGGTGGTGGAGAAAGATGAACTGAGGCAAGAGTGAGATAGTTTCGTAAACGCTACAGATGCACTAGAGTAGGTTCAATAGAGGGCATTGGTTGATATTGAGCTATATAGGTCAGAGAGAGATGAGGCTCAGAGGGAGCTGGTCGAGGATGCAAGGGGGCTACAACAGTATTAGTGTAGCAAATCAGGGAGCTAGGTGGGATCATATAGGACAACACATGAGGCGTTCATGCCACCAAAGAGGAGGGAGCTCTATAGACTTTTGAGGGTAGTTGTAGAGTTGTCGAGGTCCACACATAGTAGCACCTCTAGGAGGAGTGGGGGGAGTAGCCGGATAGGTGGATCGAGTTGGACAAAGGGTTCTAGGAGTAGACCCTCCTCTAGGGGTGGTCACTTGTCACAAACAAGTTCATCTCGACACTCCACATGGTCAATTATGAGACTATTTTTGATCGAGGTAACGAAAGGGTTTGAAGGGTACTCGAAAGATAAAGCATTAAGACCAGCAAAACAACAACTGCCATAAAGAAGTGACAGAATCAAAAAAGGACAAGCTCCAAGATATTACAATAAGTTCCAAACTTTGAAACACAAAAAAGCCAAAAAATTGCCAGCGCAACAACCAACCACCAAAAAGCACACCCAACACAACAAATTAGTCCAGTCTTTTAAGGAACTCCTCGGAGTCCACTAGCAGGGGTTGTATCTTTTGGATTGATTTCATTAGGCTTAAGAGATCCTTAGGCGAGGAGGCCATCTTCTTCTTAGTGCTAGATCTGGTTCTGGTACTTGGACCGACAATCTGCTTTTCCTATTTAGTGTCATCAAAATGATAATGGCCTTGGTTTCCGATTGATTACCTTCTAGCAAGGCATACAAAACATTCAGATTATTGACAGTGGCTTTGATTCCCTCGTTGCTGAGGGTCAATAACTTCCTGAGCATAATATCATTATTGTTGGCTCTGTTAAGGATAGGAGTAATCTTTTCCTCAATAATACTATTTATCTTATCTTCCAGCAAACTAGTGTTCTTAGAATCCTCAATAAAAATGTTTTACATTATACATAGCAGTGTTATTTCTCATTTTATCCACAGTTTCATCAAGCACCTCATACCTAGCATCCAGGGCTTTGTACTTCACCTTGAGGTCTTGGATTTTGTGGAAGGCTTATTTGTCGAGATTGAAGGATAAAATGGCTCTGCTTCTAGCTGCATTGAGGACACTCATATTGGTGATTCTTTTGGGATTGAAGTCTTGTTCCTCGAGAGCAGTAGTATCCTCTTTACTCTGAGTGTCCATCTTCTTTCCCTTACTAGAAATATCCTCGCTATTAGGGTTCTTAGTTGCAGGTCAATTATGAGACTGTTATATGGACTTGTAGTGTCCTAAATTGTAAGTAGTACAATTTTAGTCCTTTGCTAGACCCCAGTTTAGTGTCCAAGGCTTCCATGCATTAATTTGTCTTTTTCCTATGCATTTAATTAATATTTAAATATTTGTCCACTTATCAATTTAATTTACACAAGAGGCCCTCTTTAATTTGTCCCATTCTTTTGTGCCATAACCAACATTCATTGCTTTGTGCCAATAAACAATTGCTTCCTTTGTTTTCTTTTATGTAGTAGTCCTTATGCCTTTTGTAACTAACCTTTTGGAACCCTTTCTGATCTCACACTCAATCACATGAAAGATAGGCTTGTAACATTTATTACACATCTGACTCACACTCAAGAGGTTATGTCTCAAACCTCTAACATAATAAACATTGTCAATTCTATGCTTACCATCAATAGATATGGCTCTCTTACCAAAAATAGGTGCAAATTCTTGACCAAAAAACTTAATTGATCCACGATCATACTTTTCAAAATCAAGAAACTTTCCTCTATCTCCTATCGTATGATTTGAGCATTCATAATCAATTATCTAGGGTTTTGTTTCTTCTCTTGCATGTAGAGTGGTGTTCACAACCATTGATCTAGACTTGTCACTACCATTCTCCATAATTGCCAAAAACAATACTTCATCATTTGAATCATTAACATCTTCATCTTCTTATGAATGTGTCTCTCTAAACAAAGACTCTTATTACCCTTATCTCTATTATCCATCTTAGTATTTCTATCATTTCTTCTATAGCTAACCACTCTATCATCACCATCGTCTTCTAATTATCTTCCTTAAAAAGACATCTAGCTGCACAATGATCTATCCTTCCACAATTAAAGCATTTGAAGGACAACTTACCATTATACTTTTCAAATCCTTTCTTTAGTCTTCTTACAAGATTTCTTTTTCATCATTTGGGTCATTACTTGCCTTAAGTACATCTTCAATCTTCTTTGTAGCTTTAAATGCAACATCCTTCTTTGCATGTTGACTATCTTCAAATTTTACAATCTCAAAGGTAGAGATTGATCCATAGAGTTGATTCAAAGTGTATATATCCATGTCACGACCTTCAATAGCATGTAACTTTGGTTTGTAGGCTTTAGTCATAGTTCACATTACTTTCCTCAAGAATTTATTATCATCGATAGTTCTGCCAATACCTTTGATTGCACTTACAACTTCATTTACTCAATGCAAGAGACTTTCAATGTTTTCATCTTTTGTCATCCTTATGATTTCAAACAACTCTTCTTGCCTCATTCATATACACTGCTCAACTTTTCCTAGATCTCTTTTAAAGTAGTACATTTCATGACTTTCAACAACTTTGAATCACTTAAGCCACTAATGATAGCATTTCTAGCCTTGGCCTTGTTCTCCTACAACTTGATGTCAACCGAAGTAGAGGGAGTGCTAGTTGGATGATTGTACTCATGTTTCACAATATCCCAAACTCCAAAAGGCATTGAATCCAAATATTATTCCATCCTCACTTTCCAATAGGTATAATTTAATCCATCAAACTTCAATACTTTGTGACCACCTTTATTCGCCATCTTGGATATTCCTTAAGCAATTAAGCTTCTTCACAAGAAAGTCGTCTCTGATACTGATTGTTGAAAACACCACAAGACTAGGAGAGGAGGTATATCAATCTTGAACAAAACTAAAAACTATTATGTCACAAACACTTATCACTTATTTTTATTGAACCATCAATGAAAGATATTGCAATGAACACACATACACATGAACACTGGATTTTTGCGTGAAAAAAAAAACACAATGAGAAACACACTCACTATATGAATAACTAATTACAATGTTTTAGGCCAAAGGCCAAGGAGCTCACCACACTTGAAAAGGACTTGCAGGCCAAGGCACAACAAAGAACTTGCAAGATTGAGATGCATGATCCTAGGGCAAGATACAAGATGATACAAGCTGCCAAAGAACTCATTGTCTTCTAGCAGGCATAAGAAATCGATGGATTGAAAAGATGTAGGATCTCTTGATCATGCCAAACATTCATTGCCATAAACTATATCAACTCTGGAAGATATTATCAATTCGCACATTTTCTCTTCTACATTCACAACAACCTAACTTCACATTCATACCACACTCAAATCCATATTCAACTCAAACATCCGCTCACTTATATATATTTATCAACTTGATCAGCAAAAATCTCAACTAGGTTGGCCATGATAAGAATAAACAACATTTACACAAAGTCGACCTTCATGAATACTTTCACTCAATGCAGTCCACCCCAGGAGATAAAGGGGACCCAAATACATCATAACTCCCATAATTGAATTAACCGAAGTTCACACAACACAACATCCTCTAGTAACGATGTCAAACGTAATGTGTGGCAAAACATTAAAAAACGTTAATCAAACAACCCAATAAAATTGTCCAATGCACCTATCATAATGCAGATCTAACCACAATAAGGTAGGATCCATATCAACCTCTTAACACTTCCACCAAAGTATATTTGGACCAAAAGAACATTAATTCAATCAATATAATCTACTAATTTGGCCAGAGACCAACTCAGACCTTTAAACTTCTATGGACCTAGAAACATGATAGTGTAACATTCACATACCAGACTCATTAACTCTAGTGTTGGCATTATCGGTAAGGATGCAACCGGTAAAGAGACCACCGATAATAATCAATGGTGTTGTCATTGATGTCTATGATAAAAATGTCCAAATGCTAGGGAACTGGTGACATAGTGATGATCAAAGTGAAGTCCAACAATGCACTTGAACATAGTACTCGGCGTAGTACTAACTGTTCAGAGTTGGTGACCGATGAAGACAATGACTGGAATAGTGACTAATGAAGACAATAACCGAAACAGTAACCAGTGTAGACAGAGAACAAAGAAGTGACTAGTGAAGACAAAGACCATAACACTGCATAAGGAAAGGTGTAAATCGGCCTACAGTGATCGTTAAGATATCATTGAGACCGATGTATGTCTATTATTTGTTGAGACCGGTGGAAGACATAGTTGACCAAAGAAGATGGTTTGAGTTAACGGTTATTGAGGAGATACTTTGACCATGTTTTGTTGCACAAATCATGGAGGATTTTCTATTAAGGGAAAGTATGTGACACACATCTGATGTTTCTTTTAAAGACTGAAACACGACTGGATGGTGGGTTCATGGAGGATTTTCTATTAAGGGAAAGTATGTGACACACATATGATGTTTCCTTTAAAGACTGAAACACGATTGGATGGTGGATTCATGGGGATTTTCTATTAAGGGAAAGTATGTGACACACATATGATGTTTCCTTTAAAGAATGAAGCATGACTGGATGGTGGATTCACAAGAGATCTTCATGGGGATCGCAATGGCAAAGAGTGAGAAGATCCTTTGAAATTGAATTTGAGCTGTTTGCGCTTCTTTCTCACAACTGTACAACTGTCATACGCTCTGTAGGAAGTGTATATATTCTTCAGTCAGTGAAGAGAATCACTTGCCATCATTCTACCAAGAAAAAAGAGTGAAACAATACACTTATCAAAGCTATTGTAAAAGAAAGGGAAAGGAGGAAGAGAAGAAGAAAAGGAAGAGAAGAAGAAAAGGAAGAGAGTGTGCAAGGAAGCACAGTAACCTGAGGAGAGCATACCAATGGTGCCCGATGGGGACTCTCAGTGAGTGAAACAATGACCTTATCAAGCTCTGCAAAGCCATTTCAAAAGATCAACCTTTCTATTGCTCTCCAACAATTGCAATAGCCAAATCCAAGTATCTGGATGGACATTAAAGGGTCCCTTGTACTAAATCTTTTAACTGGGTGACATCTAGTTGATTTTTTAAAGTCCTCTAACAAGGCAGACTTTAACAAGCCTTATTCAAAATCCTTTAACCAGGTTGCACCTAACAGTGCATTTGTAATCCTTTAACATGGAAGGCTCTTCACAGGGCGCACTTCAGAAGAGTGCAAAATTTGTGAGTTCCAACTCACACTGTGGTTTTCTCCCAATTTGGGTTTCCACATGATATATCTGGTATTTTATGATGTTGTGTTGTTTATTTCCTTTATAGGATATGTTTTGCATGCAGTAATAGTTAGTTGATCTAAGAGTGACTTCGAGTAACAGTGACTTTGAGTTTTATTGGGTGTTGATTCACCCCTCCCCTCTCAGAACCGATTGGGACTATCATCTAGAACCGCAAACCCCCAACTTCTTATGCAAAGGAATGCAAACCATTCTCCCATAAGGACTTTGAATACTTTTTCCTACATATTTCAACTTCCCATATTGTCACCTTTCGGATGCACCACATACTAATTGATATTGTCACCAAACATCAGAACAACATCTGAGCACTCAATACTAAACCTCCATCAGCTTCCACACAACAGGCAACACATCAGTTTATCAAGTTGACATCAATGCAAACAACTAGTTGACATCAATGACAACATTGAACACATATTGCTAATAGTAATTACCTTACCATTCTTCCTTGCTCTAGAGTTCATTTTTGTGAAAGTTTTGACTTTTGAGTGAAGCTTTTGAACCAAGGTGTCCAATTGTGTTTTAATCATTCAAGTGCAAAAAAGCTCAATCTTTACCATCATTATGAAATTTACTCCACTAGATTTGTTCATATCTTTGTACCTGAACCAGATCAATTTTGGTTCTAATTCTCCCAGGGAATGTTTCATGTTCTTTAGAACAATCATGTACTTTCTAGGAAGATATCATAAACACTGTTGATGATTCTATAACGAACCTATGGTAGACTCAGGTGAGATTTTTTAAAATATTAGCTTAAACTAACACAAACTATTTCTAACCCCAACCCATCTTTCCCCCCCTTTGCAATCAATTTCCTTTCCTGCGCTTGCATCCTCCAAACGGGTTGAACCATTTCCATAGCCAAATCTATTCTATTTTAAAAATTTGTGCATAGATGTTTTCAGGACGACTGGTTCTGAGGCTCCCAGAAAACTCAGTATTTTTGTTTCTTGTTCCCATTTCCTTATAAATTAAGAGATTTACAAAAGTGTGATTAAGTGCTCATCCCAGCAATTTTTGATATTAGTAAAGAATCAAAAGAGATTGTGGATATCAATGTGGAAAAAGAGATCTGTTGGTGATATATATTGAATTGCTTTCCCGTTGACTGTAGCTGGGAAACTAGTTGCTGTAACCTTAGACCACCCTACATAAATTATAAAAAAGTGACTGTTAGATGAACTATTTTCGTAAAGCAACTAAGGACTTTGGATGGGAGCATATAATTCAGAAACTATCACGGAACAACATAATTTAAGAATCCATTATTCGATATGCCTAACTATTGTCTAAAACTTTAGAGACCAAACAAGTAACTCATGATAAATCTGATTACTAATGAGCCAAAATGTCACATAATTTTATGCATAACATATATAAAGGCAATAGAAGCAACAAAATAAACAGAAAATTTTGCTTGCTAAGATATATAACACTGTAAAAGTTAAATAAATGTTTGACAAAATCTTCCCCAGCAACAAGAGTTGCAAGGTATTATTATTAAAAACAAGAGGAATGATATAGGTTTATTGCCTACAAAAAATTGCTATAAAAGCATGAGATTAAAAGTCCCTTTAATAATATCAAAATAGTTTTCAATAAGAACAAGATGTTTTGTTGAGAAGCAGCAAAGTTATTGATTCTCCCCAATCCCATATCCCTGCCACTGTCAGCAAAAACAAATGCTGGCTCTTATGAGAAGAAAAGCTCTGTGCACTGCTTGAGGGTATCTGCAGGACTTGTCACTGCACCACAAAAGTAAATATTGGATACAAATTTAGCAAAGCAAATGAAGAGGAATCAATCAGATCCAAAGATTCCATAGTAAAGAGAAATGTGTTTTAAGATCGTGATGTGAATGCTTGAATGAGAAAATAAAATTATACTTGAATCAAGGTAAGCATTGATATGTTTACCAGGTATACAAGGGCTAGAATGTAGATATATAAGCTTCTTTGATAATACTAAAGGAGGAAACAGAAGTGGAATAGTACTTGGTACAGGATTGTAAACATATCTGAATACATAGCATGACTGCCATTCTTATTAGGAAAATCTATTAAATTAAAACCTGGGCATATGGCCTCAAATGTATTTTTTCCACATGCAGTTGTCTAACTACAATGCTTCGATGAATGTTCAGAAAGTCTGAGTTTTCTTAATTTCAAGTTTCAATAAAGTAAATCACTTTAAAGCATTGTTAACATATCTGACCAGATCCAGCTAGATCCAGCCAGATCCAGCTCAAATCCAGCCAGATCCAGATTTTTTGGCCCCACCAGGATTGTCAGATTCAATCTAGATTTTTCAATTCATGTAGAGATTTTACCTTTTTAAAACTTTTAATACTGGATTTCCAGAAAAACATATCCTCCTCAACAAGGCAAAATTTTCTAACCATAAAAATATGCTTTGAACTTTGAAGTTACCATATATTCCACCATAAGAAACTAACCTGTATAACCCACTGTCTTTTCTGATTCAAAGATTTCATGGTCATTTCCGCCCTGTTACATCAATAGAAATAATGATTTCAGATGTAAGAGAAAAAGGAGAAGTGGTATTAGGCTACTATTAGCCATAGCCATCCCATCCCATAACTAAGATTGCATTCTCATCAACCTACATATTTCTTTTCCATAAAATTGTCGCAACTACTGTTACAGTGCAAGACTTGTTTTTATATAATATGCACCCAATGTCCCATAGTCTCAAGATCCATACCTTGTAGGTTTTGTCCCCAAAGAAATGTATCTCATTAAAACAATTCTCTAAATATCTCAAGCAGTACGTTTTATCCCAGCCCTGAGGAAAAACCTGTAAAACACATTCCAATCCTCTAAGACTTGAAAAATACTGGAGTTTTAAGCAATTGCATATTGTCATTCTTCCCAATGACACTTTTGAGAATTGTACAAGGCCAAGTACTCACATCAAAGCTAATTTGTCCACCAATGGAATAGGTTAACTTTAAATGTGCAAATTTTGTGCAAAGCACTTCAACCATTTTCATGCGTATGCCGTGAATCTGCAAATGAAAAATAATCTCAAAGAATCGTGCCATTGTATTGAGTTTTGGTAGCAAAGTTTAAACCATTATGGTGATACTAAAGCAAGGCTTTTGTATTTATGTACCTTATCATACTGCTCAAATTCATCTCTTTCTTCTCGACTACAGTTTCTCCCAATAGGTGACACATTCAACATCCCACTTCTGAACTCTATGAAGGTACCCCTAAGAATATAAGGAGGACAACAATTAAATACACAAGTTCTTAAGCCATGAAATATTTGAAGATAATGCTCCGAGCTCACCTTTTTACCGGAATATCCAAGTCAGCAATGTAATGAAGAGTAAAATTAATGAACTCCTGCAAATATTTTGTGCATGGAGTTATTATAAAGAAGCATTTATAAGCCCAAAAAATGCATTCACAAGAAATGTAAAACAAATTTTACCTTCAGCTTTTCCTCCCCAAGGAATTCTTTAAAGCTCTGCAGGAATAACATTAAAAATTCAGCCAGTTACATTACAAAATAACTAGAAGCCAAAAGTTATGAACACACTGAATTAGTAAAGATCTGTTTAATGAGATGTAGATACGTATAATTTCAGTTTCAATTGAGAATTCTTTTGAAAAAATAGCAGTTTATAGAAAAGGTTAGATTTTCATGTATAATAAATGTATATACCAACTACATACAATGAAACCATCAAAATAGTTGCTATTTAAGAGACACGGAGAATGCATGGATTGGGGGACATCAATATTTTTAAGCAGTTATAAGATAAGGGAAAAATACAACTCGCCACCAAATAATCATCATAAAAAATTTGTGAACATGTATAACCTAGAGTTACACACACATAACAGAAATGGAAAATAATTGTCATAACAGAAGACCGATTGGATCTGGACAGTGTGTATTGATAAACTGAATGCAGAAAAAGACAATTATTATAGTACTTTTCGCTTTTTAAGCCTTTTTCAGATCCCCGCGCTATAATATTTCAAGAACATGTTCTATGCAGGCTGTAAAGGACCAACTATTTACATTCTACCTGCTGGATACACTTGTAATGAGTTAATGGACTCAGCACAACTTTACATGCATCTCAAAGGGTGTTGAAAAAGTAATGAATATATTCTGTGATATTTACCAGCAATTGAATCTCTCTGTGAAAACCATCAATATATGAAGTTTTATTCACAATAAGAAAAGAACCTTTTCATAGTGCTTCCTTCAGTATACAGATAATTTCAAATAGCAAGGAAACATTGCATGAGTATTATTAAGAGAACTATAACAATTTTATGAGCATGTAGCACAGATGCAATCTAATATCTTTAGTGCACAATACACAGGAAATGTAACGGTATCTTTGTCCTAACACGAGGAAACTCTCTTGGAAACTAGAATATAGATGTTCAATATTTAAAAACCAATAAGAGGATAGTTGAATAAATAACTAGGTGTTCCTGCCTAACAGGGAACGTCGCCTATATCTCAAGTAATGCTGTGAGAGCACAGAAATGTGCTAAACCATGCATATATAACATGAGAAAAGACCCAGTAATAGAAGGATAACGTCCAAATTCAAGTAACATAAGGTTACCTAGGTTCACTTCCTCCTATGATAAAAATAAAATAATAAATCATCAATATCACGATGCAATTATATCTATTCCCAGTTGCCAACAAAAATGGGCTTTAATGCAAAGGTTGAAAGGATTCTAAGCAGTTATACAAAGAGATGCATCCCTGGGTCTTTTCAAGGCATCCCCTGTTGGCAAATTGAAGTTGTCATTGGTGAAGTTAGATGCAAACACCATTCCCACCGGTATAGGTACATTGGTAGATCACTCATATTACTTTATAGGCACCAGTAGACTAAAACAGAGTATATGCACCAGTAGACTAAACTGAGGACATGCACCGGTAGACCGAATAGAGTATATGGTATTGGTCTTATAGTGCATACAAGGGATGAACCAGGTATAAGATTGATACCGGTCGATTGCATAATAATCCGCATTGGATTATGCGGAGCTGTCTGATTTAAAACCGGATTATACGAAGCATCCACCGTTTAGAACTGGAGTTAGCTTTTTAACAGAAGTTAGTTTTATTTTTACGCGGATGTTTCAAGGTAAACTCAAGATCATCTCACAAAGCTTTTTGGTACATGATTTTTGGGTCAGTTTACAGCTTGGCGGTTCTATGAGTTAGGTTTTAATAAGATTAATTTCTTATATATACAGGTCATAGGATACAAAAGAGTTGTTGAAAATACAGAGCAGGAGAAAGATATCTTCTGAGAAGAGCTACGGTCACAGAGGTGAAAGACATAGAGGATCAACAGCTAGACAGAATAGTAAGGCCAACAAGTATGATCTAATTAGACAAAGAGTGTCAATTAAGATCATTGCTTTTATACTGTTAAAGCATATTCAAATCCCTCTATCAGGGTGAACCCTAATAAATTCTTTGTATAAATCCTTTAACTGGGTAGCATCTTTATTGATGTTGACAGTCCTTTAACAAGGCAGCTCCTAACAGAGTCCAGATCTTAACCGATCTTCTACCAAATCTCTTTACCGGGTAGCACTCTTACAAGTGCTTTGTAAGCTCCTAACAGGGCACCTTTATTACTGCAGTAGTGAAGTTGTGAGCTCTATCTCACCGTGGTTTTTTCCTTCTAACTGAGGGTTTTCACGTATATATGATGTGTTGATCTGAGTATTTCTATTTCTGTTTATGAATGGTTAATTGCATATTGTTTATTCTGCAAGAATCTTTATACAAGGTTTAGCTGAAGATAGAAATAGTATTTACTGATTCACCCCCCCTCTCAATAACCGTTTGGAAATAACAATTGGTATCGGAGCTAAGTTCTCTTAGATATAAAGCTTAACCGCTTGAGAAAAAGATCATGGAGGGTTATAGGTATCAGAAGCAGCTTGAAGAAGCCAATGACGTCATTGCCTCTCTTGAGAATAGGCTGAGAAGATCCCTTGCTAAAAGAAATGAGCTAGCTCTGTAGTTGAGTGAGAGCAATGAAACTATTGATGAACTCTCTCGGCAAAGTGGGTCAGATGAAGATGAGGAGGCAGTCTCTGAGCTCATGGAGAGGAACCAGATCCTAACCGATTAGATCTCCAACCTAAAGAGGGAGCAGGAAGATAATGCCCTAAGAATGACTGAACTGATTGAGAAAAAGAGGAAAGCTGAAGATGAAAGAAACACTGCAATTAAATCACTATCAGCCTCTGAGAGAGCAAGAAATCTGGTTGAAGAAGTTGTAAGGGAAAGTGATCTTGTCGTTCTGCAACTTCAAGAAGACATGCAAATAGTCACTCAAGAAAATGCCAACATGCAAAAGATTTGGCATGATAAAGATGTGCATGCAAAAGGCTGGCAATTGAGCCGTATCAACTGAACGAACAGATGAAAGAACTTGAAGAAAGAAATGAAACCCTTAGAAGATACAACGAAAGCTCAGTAAAGCCTGACGAGCAACTAAAAGCTCAAAGAAAGCACAAAGACCCCATGGGACTTGGGTTCACCGGTCAAGACCCCAAGGAAATTGGTGAGTCATCAGGAGCCAAGAAAAGCAAGAAGGAAAAGAAGAAACCGAAAGTGCAAAAGGTTAAAAAGACCTTCAACACTTTTTGCAATCACTGTGGAAAACCAGGCCATAAAACAAGTAACTACAGAAATGCACCGGTAAAGCCAACTAACAGTTATTGTAAAAACTGTTGCAAGTATGGCCACAAGACCACTAAATGCTGGTCTTGCCCCACAAGTGTGTCCAGTGGAAGCTTCAAAGGCTATTGCTACGCATGCAACAAGTTTGGACACAAGGCTAAAGAATGCAGATCCAAAACAATGGCATTCAGATCCCCCCCAAGACCGATATTCCCAAAGAGGAATGACAATCGGAGCACAATCAATTGTGCCAACTGTGGCATACATAGTCATATTGATTCCTGGTGTAATTCACCTAACAAGAAAATGATAAATCCATGGAAGGCAACTGGCATAGTCTGCTACACCTGCAACAAAGTTGGACATATGGCCAAGGATTGTAGGAACCGGTCAGTGAACAAAAGGAGAGGTTCGGTCAAACTGGTAATGAAGACCTTGTCTCCCAATGAAAAGAACAAGGGAAAAGTGACCAAGAAAGAAGTCAAGAAGATTTGGTTCAAGGAGGAATCAAAGAGCTCGGCTGAGGAGAAGACTGAGGGAAGATCATCGTCTGCTGATGGTGATATCTCTTCCGCAAACTGAGCCTAAAAGGCTTAGAGGGAAATGGTAGCCCGTCTACTGTTCCCGGTAGGACAGGAGAGCAACAAACTCACTTAGTCAGTAAGTAGAACTAGACAGGTAAGCATTGATCAACCGGGGTTTGTTCAATAGGAAAAATCCTGAATACTGGTTGGCGAAAAAGGAAAGAAAGGTTAGGTAAGATATTTTTTGTAAGACCGATCAAGCTACTTTCTGTGTAAACCGGTTGATAACAATGGCATCATCATCATTTGTCGCCATGTTGATTCAAGGTAATCAATTGGATTGACCTGTCTATGACATCATGGCAGTCCAGAACAGGGAAAACGACATGTTTGGTGTGTTAGTTTTTTGTCATTGACTCCCAACTGCCTATATCTAGTTCTTTATCTCACACCTGGCGCAACAACCTGTTTGTCCAATCTTAGAAGAAAGACTCTTCTTTGTCTTAAACCGTGTCATCTATGTTATGACAGGCCTCCTATGCAACAGTGTTCTTTCCACCTGTCAAACCTTGTGCAATATTGTCAGTTTAATGTTGTGAAGCAAAGGAATGTAACTGATTGCGATTTGATCATGAATGTAAATGATTCTTCTTTGTGCAATGCTAGTTCTCAGAAACGTGTCAAAGAAAAACAACCTGTAGCGTTCATTTTTGTCAAATAACGCTGTGCTTAGCCAGTTGTTGATATCCATATATCAGAGGCAGTTTTTTTGTTATCATCTATCTTTGTGCGGTTACTCTAGTTGCTGTGACACCTACACTGAAATATAGAGGGGATCAAACAAACGAAAGAGATGAAGTTTTTGTTTAACATGAGTTAGGAATGTGAAGGAGCTGGAGTCTTTAAAAACGGCAGCTGGAAATGTTTTGCTCGGTTGGCGCATGTGTCTTCTTAACGTAACTGGAAGGAGATACTGCTATCGAGTATAAACCAAAAAATGGCTCTGCAGTTGACAGAGCACACCATCAGCAAATTTAATCATAGTAGTTGACAGAGCACGCCATATGAAGTGACCTGTGCTGCAAAAAGAAACATCTGCTATCGAAAGTTAAAAAAAACACCGGAATATTTAAAAACGGCGGGGCATATATTTTTTGGTGTCAATAAAAAATGAGCTGCACAGTTAAGTATCGTGCGTGAATGGTGAAGGAACTGGTAAAACGTTTTGAGCGCTGAATAGTAATGATTTAAAAAATTCGCCGATTAGGGAGTCTTTTTGAAGATATACGACACTTATAGTTAGGTGAAACACATACGTTGATGAGCAAAAAAAAACAAACAATTGCGAGCAGTGGGGGCCGAGAAGGGGATACGGACGTCTGGCGTGAATAGGAAGAAAGAGGTATCGGGCTTCTTGAGTGCTATAGGTAAAACTAGAGTGTGTGTGTGCTCGATAGGAGGCTCTCTCTTGTATTGTGTGGACATCGAAAAGTTTTTATAACAGAGTTGAAAAACGGGTGTAGACTCACGAAAATATTAGAGAGCAGTGTAAAAATGGGATTGATATAGAGTCTGTAATCAAGGCGTGAGGTTTCAAAAATTGGTGCTGAAGATTAAGATAAAAAAAAGGAATGACAGTGTATGCGGGACAGTGAGTAAAAAAAAAAGGGGTTTGAAGTGGAACTACGAATATAGATGACTGTAGAGAAATAAAGATAGGCAGCCGTATTAGGAGTGGGATAGTTGTTGTTTTGACAGAATCTGAAGTATATCAGTTAATGTGAAGAAGAGTGGAGTGTCTCTCAAAAAGCTATTGAGCATCATCTTCGAATTGCGAGGACACACAGAAGAGCTGTGTGAGCACTAAGAAGATAAGAAGTTAGGAAATTGTAGAGCGGGAAGATACCAAGTCTCTAAAAACTAGTGATATTGTCAGCTGCAAATGACTGGTGTAGTATTTTCAAATCACAGTGTGTTAAATCTGATTATCCATTTAGTCTGCCAACTGTTATTCGTACGGAGGATATTTGTAGTCAAAGGGTCTTCATGCTGTTGTGAAGACATTGTAAAATTCTTGGTCTATTTTGTAAACATTCTCTGAAGTGAACGTTGTAGCCTGATTTGCCAAGTTATAAGGAGAGTTGGAGCTCTCAGATGTAAACGGGTAGTTGCCCCATCTAGATAGTGATGCTGTGGTTTTTCCCGTCTTGGGTTTCCACAAGATAACTTTGTGTGTCTTGTTGTCTTTGCTGTGTGCTTTCTTGATTTTTGCTTCTCAGTTTTAAAAGTCTATGTTTAAATACTGATTCACCCCCTTCGCCTCTCAGTATTGTCCGTTTTCATGGTGCACTGTCATCCATGCTTGAAGGTGTTCTCATGACGGAAGATGTGACCGCTTTCATTCATGCAAAACAAGAAGAACTGGGCGAAACCTTCATCTAGAGTGAGTATCTCTCGCTGTGCATGGACGGAAAGCTTCTAGACAAATATGCGAAGCTGGTGTCCTTAGGGCTACGAAATTTTCTACCCAACCATTTTCCGGCTGGACTGGATACGATTGGTTCTCAGTCATGTGCATGAACCTGGTTTCTGGCTTGCAAAAGGAGCTTGCACGCAAATAACCAAGGAGGACTTGCATAGAGTAACCAGATACAGTGACAAAGGGGAACCTCTCACCCTAAGAACCATCTCCAACGCAGTGGTCGCCAAGTTGACAAAATTGAAGTCTAATAGTTGGCTAATGAGCATCAACGACATCGAAGATGGAGTTCGGTTCGCATCTGCTGTGATAGGTTACAAAATCTATCAATCAAGTAACCTGAACAACATACCGGGAGGAGCCATTCATGCCACTCACTGGATCATGCATGATAATGCCTAGTACAATATTTGCTCAATGCTTCGAGGACAAATTTTTGAGAATTTGAAGAAGCTTGGGATCGTCAAGAAGAAATCCCTAAAGTATGGAACCCTACTGGTATGCCTTTACTTTTACCATTCTAACTTCTTTCCGGGAATAGGAAAGATGACTTGGAGAATCAATCGACCTATCATGATCTAGATTAGTGATATGGCCAACCAACTGGGAAACCAGTTTGGAAAAGTCATGACAGAATACTTCGACGCATTCCAGCTAAGAATGCATGCTAGGGAGACAGTGTTGTCAACTATTGTTGACTCCTACAAAGATGATGTATGTTTTCTGGTTTCCACTGATCACTGCATCATTCAGGCAGTAGAACCACGAACCGGGTATGCTCTTGAACTAGGGTATGAGATTTCAGCAAAGATAGCCAAGGCATATGCAAATGCCTTGCAAGACTGTGATTTGGATTTGTCGGCTTACCGGTTTGGGACATTTGAAGAGATTCATGAGAATTTGAAGAAAAGGGCACCAAGAAAAAATGTTTATGTCAAAAGGACCCCAACACCGAAGAAGAAACCGGTAGTAGATCCACCGAAAGTCCAAAGGAAAAGAGCATAACAAGCGACCAACGCTCAAGGAGAAGAAACTAAAGGAACAAAAACCAAGGACCCAACTCCTCTGGTCTGTAAGAGGAAATCTGCTAAACTAGTGAAGGAAGATGCACCGAGAGCAAGAAAGCCCACAATTGATGAATATGTGGCAGCCTTTAAGAATTCAGGTGGTATGGAATTAGTAGGAAGGAGGTATGATCTGGCAAATGAAGAAGACCGGAGAAAAATAGAAGCGGTAGTCTATTGCATTCACAAGTTCAATCTGACTCCTACCGAACTTCATAAGGTTGTCCTTGACGATCTCCAAGAAATTCTTGAAGCACGATGAAAAGCTTCAATGGAAAGGGAAAAGGAGCTAAGGATAAGGGCTTTGCTTGAGGTTCAGAATCATCTCACTCTGGACGAGGCCACTCAGCAAGCAAAATTGCACAAGCAAAACTTTCTGTTAAGAAAAAGGGTCAATCAAATGCTTGTCAGTGAAGTTGACAAAGTTAATGAGGAAGGTGTGGCAACATAGACAAAACTTCTTCAAACCCAACAACAGGTAGAAGAAGCATGCCAAAAGAACACTGAGCCACCGGTAAAGGAAAGGGAACTCTGGGAGACGAAGCTCAAGTGAAAACTAAGGTATTGACTGAACCGGTCATCGTCGATATCACTGACGACAAAGGTGGTGATCCAACTCCTCCAACCATTCTTGTATCTCTAGAAAGAGGGCTCGCACCAATACTGTAAATGATATAGTAAATGAAGTAATGGATTTTGGAGAAGTAGCCAATGTGGCTAAATGGTATAGTATGCTAGGAGAGGAAGATAAACAAGCAATAATAGTGGCTCTGTTAGAAACCTTCTTGGATTACAATAGAACTCCAAGAGACTACAGGTCTAAATTTCCTCCTCAACTAAATACAAGATTAATGACTAAATGGAGAACAGGTCTGGGCTCCAACAGTAGAATTGTTAAAGAGACATTGTCACAGGTACAACCTGGTCTCAGTGAAGACAGAATTAAACTTCTAATGGAGGAAGTATCCATGAATCTGGATACAAAGAATAAGGTTGCCAAAATACTAAATGGTTATGAGAACGAAGTCTATAAAGAGACACTAGATTTCTGGCAACAATATGATTTCAGTGCTCTCGAGGCAACAAGTCCACATGATCAACCTGAAACAGCACAAGATCCACCGGTTCAATTCACTGCTCGTGAAGAACCTACAACCGGTGAACAAGAAGTTCCTAAGGAACAGTTCACATCAAGTGAACAAGTACCGGGAGAGTCATCAGTCAAGATGACTACTGACAACTCCACATCTAGTGTAGAAGACATTGCTATAGGTGGCCTTCATACAGCTGAGGAGCAGCACTCAGATCCACCACCAGAACAAGAAGCCCCACTAGAAGTGAAAATGCAAGAAGAAGAAGATGCACAACCAGAAGTAGAAGTACAACCGGAAGGGGAAGTACAGAAAGAGGAAGAAAGACTAGAAGAGGTAAAAATACCAGAAGAGATGGCACAACTGGGGAACGAAGAAAAACGAGAACAACAGAATGAATAGGAACAAGAGTTACCTATACGCATTGAGCAAGAACAATCGGAACAGGAGCCAAGACAAAAGAAATAGGTAGATGTTCCAAGCTCGTCCTCATCTAAGAGGAAGTTAACCTTTGTAGCAGACACAGAAGCAAAGAAGAGCAAGGCTAGTGAGACTGTGGTTGACATAAGCAAAATGTCAACAAGGCAACTAAAGGAGTTGACAAAGAGGAAATAGGACATGGTCCTTACAAGTGTCAAGAACATCCTGTACAACTTTGTACCGGATGCAGACATAGATGAAGATGAACCTGTAATTGATCAATTGGAGATTTTGGTTGAAGCAATAGGAGATGTCACCGATCTAGAGACAATTGCCATTGATCACTATGAGAAGAAGAGAATAGAAATTCTCCACAAACAGGTTGAAGAAATAAAGGTAACGGTATCAACCAACTTAAGGGTACTTCAACAACAGTTACAAGTTGCAGGAAGTCTGATGACCAGGACTTCAAATTTTGATACTTTTGTGCAAGATATCACAGAGAAGTCATCTAAGACTTCTGAAGACTTAAGAACTCTGTCTTCCCAGTTTAACATCAAGAATACATCTACAACCGATTTCAGCAGAGAAATGACAAGCCTAGCTCTCATTTTGAGAAAGGCATCTGAAGAGAAGACCAAGAGAATCCAAGATATTATTGGATTTCAATTATTTCTAGCCCCAACATTCGATTTAATGCAACAGATGCTGAGAATCTGATTAGTGAACCGGACTACAAGACTGTAGAGGCCATGGAGAACATTATTGTCTCTCTAAAAGCAGCATAGAAAAATATAGAACATGTCACCGGTCAATGGAACCCTTTTCTTCATACAACGAAGAAAGTGTACAAGGACATCTTCACAAAGTTACAGATGTAAACAAGTCAGTACCACACAACCCTTTGTCCTATGGAGGCAAAAAGTGAAAGAAGACATCACCAAAAGGGAAAAAGACATCAGAAAAGGAGAAGATCAGAAAGGAAGTTCAGCAACATACAAAGTTGATTCAGCTACAAGAGAAGAAGGCAGCATAAAAAACAGGGGAAGTCTACAGACAGAAGAGCTGAAGCGCACACACAGGAGAAGTCTACAGGACAAGGAATTAACTGTGATGAGTGGAGTGAGTGATGTTTTGCCACCAATGCCAAAGGGGAAGATTGTTGGCAAATTGAAGTTGTCATTGGTGAAGTTAGATGCAAACACCATTCCCACCGGTATAGGTACACCGGTAGATCACTCATATTATTTTATAGGCACCGATAGACTAAAACATAGTATATGCACCTGTAGACTAAACAGAGGAGATGCATTGGTAGACCGAATAGAGTACATGGTACCAGTCTTATAGTGCATATAGGGAATGAACCGGGCATAAGATTGATACCGGTCGACTCCATAATAATCTGCACCAGATTATGCGGAGCTGTCTGATTTAAAACTGGATTATACGGAGCATCCACTATTTAGAGTTGGAGTTAGATTTTTAACAAGAGTTAGTTTTATTTTTATGCGGATGTTTCAAGGTAAACTCAAGATCATCTCGCAAAGCTTTTTGCTGCATGATTTCTGGGTGAGTTTACAGCTTGGCAATTCTATGAGTTAGGTTTTAATAAGATTAATTTCTTTTATATACAGGTCATAGGATATGTATTCTGGGAAGTTTGATCCCAAGAGTGATGAAGGAACATTTTTGGGTTACTCTACCAAAAGTAAGGCATATCAGTGTCTGAACAAGAGAATAGGCAAGATAATTGAAAGCATCAATGTAAAAGTTGATGAATCTTCAGAACCAATTAAGGAGATCGATCATAACAATCATGACAGTCTTGAAGAGTAAAGCGAAGAAAATGTATTTGAATTCAATGAAGCAGCTATTGAAGACGAAGAAGAACACCATGTGAACAGACACCCAGTTCAGGAAACTGCACCTGAAGCACAGGGTGGTGAACAAGATGTTCAGAATCATGGTGAAGAAATTGCTCAACCAGAAGAGCCTACTCGAGAACAGTGCCCCGGTTCTCCCAAGGTATGTCACATATCACTCTACTGATAACATTATTGGTGACAAACGTGCTAATGTTTTGACTAGGAAAAAGGCCAAAGAAAATATTTGCTTACTTTCTTGTATAGAGCCCAAAACAACAAGGGAAGCCCTAGAAGATGAAAACTGGGTCAAGGCCATGGAGGAAGAAATTGAGCAAATTGAGAAGAATGACACATGGGATCTTGTGCCAAGACCAAAGGACAAGAATGTCATAGGGACCAAGTGGGTTTACAGAAATAAGCTGAATGAGGAAGGGAAAATAGTAAGAAATAAGGCAAGATTGGTCGACAAAGGATATGCCCAGGAAGCTGGACTGAACTATGGAGAAACCTTTGCACCCGTAGCAAGACTGGAAGGAGTGAATTCTTCTTGCTTATGCTGAACACAAGAAGTTTAAAGTGTATCAAATGGATGTCAAGTCTGCTTTCTTGAATGGAATTCTAGAGAAGTCTACATTGAACAACCGGAAGGCTTCACATCTGCACATGATGATGGTATGGTCTGCAAGTTGAAAAAGGCTCTTTATGGACTTAAGCAAGCTCCAAGGGCATGGTATGAAAGGCTACATTCATATCTTCTGACCATAGGATTCACAAGAACTGGGGACTACAGCAATATGTATCTCAAGACCGGAAAGGATGGAAATCTGATTGCTGAGACCTTTGTGGATGATATCATCTTTGGAGGAGATGATAGGATGAGCAAAGCCTTCGCTAAAGAGATGAAGAAAGAATTTGAGATGTCTATGATAGGCATGATAAAATTCTTCATTGGATTACAGGCCCATCAGTTGAAAGAAGGTATCTTTATATCTCAGTCCAAGTATGTTAAAGAAATTCTTAAGACTTTTGGACTTGAAGACTCTAAACCGGTTGGAACCCCAATGATAACCAACCTCAAGTCATCAAAGGAGGAGGATGCTAAAGACGTGAATGAAACTATATATCGGTCCATGATAGGAAAATTGCAGTATGCTATTCACAGTAGACCAGACATTGCACATGCAGTTGGTATAGTGGCAAGATTCTCTGCTAATCCTAAAGAGACACATTTGATAGCAGTAAAGAGAATCTTCAGATATCTAAGGGGCACTGAAGAATATGGATTATGGTTTCCACACAAGGGAGGATTTGAAGTAAAAGTGTACACTAATGCAGACTAGGCTCGCAACATTGATGATAGAAAGAGCACAAGTGGTGGTGCATTCTTTCTCAGTGGAAGAATTGTTTCTTGGACAAGTAAGAAACAAAATTGTATTTCACAATCTACTGCAAGGGCCGAATATTTTGCTGCAGCAATCAATTGCACATAGGTAATCTGGATCAAACAACTGTTGGAAGGAATCAAAGAACAGATACCTGAACCGATAGCTATCTATTGTGATAGCACCAGTGCAATTAACATATCCAAGAACCCTGTTATGCACTCCAAGACAAAGCACATTGCCATCAAGTATCATTACTTGAGAGAGTTGGTACAAGACAAGGAGGTGAGATTGGAGTATGTTCTGACCAAGGAACAAATGTTAATACTTTATCGATTACTAAGAGGGGGGGGTGAATCAATAAAAACTATCTCTGATGCAGTTTAAAACTTGTAAACAGATTCTCGAATGTAAAATAGAATGTAAACAGTCATTCACAAGCATAAACAAAATCACACAGATCAACACAAGTATTTATACGTGGAAACCCTCAGTTAGAAGGAAAAAACCATGGTGAGATAGAGCTCACAACTTTACTACTGCAAAATGAAGGTGCCCTGTTAGGAGCTTACAAAAGCACTGATTAAAGTGCTACCCGGTTAAGGGATTTTACAAAAGATCTGTTAAGATCTAAGCCCTGTAAGGAGCTGTCTGGTTACAGGACTTTGAACATCAACAAAGATGCTACTCTATTAGGGGATTTTACAAAGAACTAATAAGGTTCACCCTGATAGAGGGATTTCAATATGCTTTCACTCTTTATAAAAGCAATGATCTATTTTGACACTGACTGTCTGATTAGATCATACATGTTGATTTCATCTCCGGTTTGCCTAACTGTTGATCTCTCTTTCTTTCTTCACCTTTGTGCCTGAAGTACTCCTCAGAAGATATCACTCCTCTGCTCTATGCAATCATCAACTATCAACAACAACACTCTTTGCATCCTATGACCTGTATTTATATAAAAGTTCATCGTAATGAAACTCTTAACTCATAGAACCGCCAAGCTGCAAACTCCGCAATAAATCATGCAATCAGCAAAAAGCTATGCGCTTTGATCTAGAGTTTACCTTACAAAACATCCATAGGAATAAAGCTGACTCCTGTTAAAAAGCTAACTCTACTTCAAAGCGGTGGATGTCCCGTACAATCCGGCTTTTAACTCAAACTGATACACTAAATCCGGATCGGATCTATCTTGCAGTTAGATCGGTATACCCTTATACCCTGTTTGTCCTTGTATGCTTCATAAGACCGGTACTGATTACTTGGTTTGGTCTACCTGTGCATCTATCGAAATAGTCAACCGGTGCATACACTCTGTTGCTTGTCTACTGGTGTTTTCTAAGTGTTGTGAGCGACCGTTGACCCCTTACCGGTGCATAGTGTTTGTGGATGTACACTAATGACAACTTAATACTGCTAACAACAAATTGCTGATATCTTCACCAAGCCATTACTGAAGAATACTTTTGAGTATCTCAGAGGTAAACTAGGAGTGATACCCCTTCATGATCTTCAGTAAACCTGGAAAGGTGATCATCAGTTCCTTGCGCTTCAACAGAGGGTTACACCTCATCTTTTCTGGACTAATGAAAAAGAATGTTGCTCATAGGGGGAGCAGATTAGACAAAGGTAGTCTTTCTTACTAGCATTTGGCATTATTGACAAAAAGGGGGAGAGTTTAGTTTGGCAAGAATCGGAACGAAAGACTGTAGCAGTAGCAATGAGGTACAAGAACAGTAACTTGGTGATATTGTGATTGGCCATCAAGGTTTTTCCATCAATGCCAAAGGGGGAGATTGTTGGCATCAAGTGATGGTAATCGGTAAGCCTACTACCGGTACAAGTATTGTCATTGATTGGCAACAGAGTATAGAGACTTGTCATCTCTACAAAGTCTAAAGATCCAAGGAGATCTATATGAAAGAAGGATGATTTGGCCGATGGTGCCAGTATTCAAGACAATTGTGATTGTATGCAAATACCACTGGTCACTATACAAAGCCTTAGCCACCGGGCAATATACACAGTTAAGGAAAAGATGATTCCAGCATCAACCGAGGATCGGGCTACAACCGGTGTAGACAAGAACAGATAAAGCAATAGCTAATTGGTGTCAACAATACAACCGAGGACAGTGCAACCGGTAAGCCAAGCAAGGGACAGCAAACTGAGGACCGTGCAACCGGTAAGCCAAGGAAGGGACAGTAACAGGTCAAAGACTATTACCTGTTTGTAGCATGTAGAACTCAACCAATATATTAATGACTCCGGTATGAACCGAGGAAGTCATAGTCAACTATCTGTTCCAACCAACTCTTTGACCAAGATTTTCTACACTAAATCCGGAAGTCTTTGAGTTAAACTAGCGATCGGTTTGAGGCGAGTTTGGAGGATTTAAAGCCAAAATCAGTAGCTTTAAAACAAAGTGTTATCTCCTATGAAGGAAAGTTGCTTGACACACAACTACTGCTTCCTTCATTAGACAGATAAAGCGAGGGCATGCATCGGATGCTTCCTCAGTGAACTGGTACTCCACTGAGTAATGAATCCGATAAGGATCTGTAATTAGGTCATGCATAATGAGGACAATTAGGGGTAGGACCCTATATATTCTTCTGCCTAAGGCAAATAGAAGTTGCCTTCATTCTGTCGAGTAAAAGAGTGAACCTGTATGCTGAAAATAAGCCAGGGGTGAAAAGAAGAAAGAAGTGAGAAAGAAGATTGTGCAGAGAAGCACAAAAGTAGAGGAGAACACACCTGCAGCGACCGGTGATGCTTCTCATTTGAGCACAAACAGAGATCTTATCAAGCTATGTAAAGCCATTTGCAAAAGGTCAATTCTTCTATTGTTCTTTAACAATTACAATAGTTAAATCCCAATATTTAAGTAAACTCTAACAGGTCCCTTGTATCAAATCCCCTAACTGGGTGGCATCTTAAAAGGTGTTCTAAAGTCCTTTAACCAGGCAGGCACTAACCGGCCTCATTGTAACAAACCCCTTAACCGGGTCGCATCTAACAAGTGCGTTTTGATCGTCTAACTGGGAAGGCTCCTAACAGGGCGTACTCTAGAAGAATACAAAATTTGTGAGGTCTCCTCACACCGTGGTTTTCACCCTAACCGTGTTTCCACGTGATAAATCTGGTGTCACTATGTGAATGTTTGCTTACTGTTTTATATGCTTAAATCTGTTTGTCTTTCTGTTGTAAGTTTACTTAACCGGATTTAAAGAAAAGAACGATTTGAAGGTGCTGATTCACCCCTCCCCTCTCAGCACTGGTTTGGGACTGTCATGGGGTATTTGGCATTCAAGAATATTGGGTTAATATGTTATGATGATAATCATGGATTCTTGTTATATTGTGCCTTATATGTTGTTGGGTATTTTTACGGAGATTTGTATTGATATATGCTCACATTGCTAGAAATAATCATTTAATGTTTTTATATTTAAAAGCAGTGTTAATTTAAAGGATATGATGTTCACTGCTATGCTCATATAATTGTTATGGATTACGCCTGATGTGATTGTACGAAGTGAGATGAAGTCATAGTTACTCATTCGTAAGGTCAACACAATGGTATTGTTTTCCTTTGTCGTTTGCTATCATGTATGTTCATGTGCTTCGGTTATTTGTATCATGCGCAACTACACTTGATGTTTGCATGTTTCAGTGAACAAGTACCAAACACATTCTACCTGAGTTGTAGGATTTGAGTGTGTCTATATCCTCGATAGTGGCACAGGAGAGTATCGTGGCCTTTCATATTGAGCCAATGTCATCCTTGTATGCACGACGTATCCGTAATTGTTATATTATTCCCTCCAATACGTATTGACAAATCTGGATTTCATAATGCGTCTGTGATAGACTAGTGATATGTCAATGCATTTAGAGTTCCCACAGCTGTCGTGGATGATTTGTTATTAATGTTGATTTTTAATGTGTTTGGGATTTTTTTTTACTAGCTAATTTGCTATAGTTGAATTCCAATTAATTGGAATCAATTTATTTGATTTTGGGGAAAAGTCAATCGTTCATTTAAAATATTTGAGTGACCTATTCTAAAAGTCACTTTTAAAAAAGTGCTTTATATTTTGAAAGCGAGTTCTTTTCACACATCTCTTTTTGCTTTTGTGAGAATTTGGGGGTTTTGCTCCAATTTGCATTGGAGAAAATCACATATTTGCTTGTAGGGTGTGATCCGTTTGTCTAGTTTGTGTGTGGAGCGGTTTGTTGGAATCGTGCCGGAATTGCTCCGCTTTGACAAAAACCTTGCTCGATTTCATCAAGTTCTCGGATTTTCCTCTTCGTTTTGAGTTTTCTCCACTTTGTGAGAGGTAGGGCATCTTGAATATCTCATTTTACTTCATTGTTTTTAATGAGATCTATTGCTATAGCTTAGTGGGATGAGAATTAGTATTCCCCCACGGTTTGGTTTATTTATATTACCCAATTGGGTTTCTTTGAGCATTGTATGTTTTCCCATTTTGTGATTTGGGGTTTTAGTAGAGTTATGCTACTCAAATTTTTGTGAGTGCCTGGAAATGGGATTTTATTTTAGAAATGTGATGTTGGGTGCCTAAGGGGAAATGGGTTTAAATTTTGTGAGTTTTTGTGATGTTTGATTTTTAGGCATTTTCGTGTTTGCCTTGTTTTGCGTGCTGCCCAGATTTTCCGTTTGGCATGTTCAACATATTTTAAACATTGGAATGTGTTGTCCTCCATGTTTGCAACCATCCTATTTTTTTACTTTGTGATTTTCAGATTCGTGGACGGATTCGTACTCCCAGAAAAGTGCCTAGTTGAGTGTGTCGTGAGCACTTGTAATTTGCTTTTCCTTCTTGTTGAGAAATAGCTTCATTCAGATTGAAGCATATAAGTAAATTAACACATGCACATATATATGTTAGAATGAAATATATATATATATATATAATTTTATATGAGATCGCATATATATAAATATGATCGAACTTAATGTTAATTCATTATCGACTGCCCAAATGGCAGAACATTGTCTGTTATAAGAAAACCGAGTGTATTGAAATATGTTCGATACTCATCCACGATAAACATTTGTATCTTAACGTATCCACGATATTTAAGATTAACCACCGATACACGATATATTGTTATCGGTATTTAAGTTGGCAAAGCACGATATGTTATATTAATTGTTATGTTTACGTAGGGTCATGACCCTACGTGGCTTATGCCACGTATGGTCATGCCTCTACGTAGACATGACTCTCCATCACAATAAGCATATATTTAATATCGATGCTTTCTGTGAGATATAATCAATAAAAGTGGAAATTATATATCACAGCAAGCATTCGATTTCAATATCTTCTGCAATATTTATACTTACTATTCTCTGCATTAATATATCAAATTTTCAGTCTTAGATACAATCTGGAATCTATAAACAAAGACTATTATTGTTCTCTATAACTGATCTTGATTCCTTAACATGGTATCAGAGCCTAACTAATAGAGAATAATAAAGATAGTAAAATTTTGATTCAGAATTTCAAACATATATTCAAATTGAAGGACAATCATGGTGAACGGTGTTAGAGTGGAGGATAGACTCGAAGGCACCTCCAACTTCGTCTCATGGAAAATATGAATAATTGCAATCCTTCAAGAACTTGAATTGGATTCATATATAGAAGGAGACAAAAGTATGCCTGAAGATGACTAGAGAAAACAACATGGAAAAGACGCAATAACAAGGCTAAGAAAATAATTATTGACGCTGTTAAAGATCACATTCTTCCAACCATAGCTAGACTATCTACGGCATATGAAGTATTCAAAACCATTCAAACTAAATATGAGATCAACAATGCAAGCAAATTGCTTACCTTAAAATAACAATTCATGAACATCAAAATGAATAAAGGAGAAACGATTACATCATATTTTTTGAGAATTTCCGAATTGAGAGATCAACTTTCTACTATTGGAAACAATGTAGATGATATAGAACTATCCCTAATTGCCCTGAGAGGGTAACCAATCTCTTGGGAATCTTTTATCCAATGCATTAGTGGTCGACTGTCACTACCTAAATTCGATCAACTCAGAAACTATTGTACTCAAGAAGAATCTCGACTAATCTCAAGAGGGATAGGTCCAAATAAAGAGGGAGATATTCAAGCACTTCATGCTACTACAAACAAAAGAAAAAAGAATTTTAAACAAAAGAGAGGAAATAATAATCAACGTCACAAAAACAGAGATCTCTCTAAGGTCCAATGCTACAAGTGTGATAAGGTTGGACACACTCACAAGTTCTGTCCATAAAGGAAGAAAACTCAAGCAACCATAGCTGAAGTCAAAGAAGTGGAAAATCCTCTATTCTTCTTAGCCTTATCAAGTGAACTAAATTCAAATAAAACCACTTGGGTAATCGATAGTGGAGCATCAAGACACATAACCAGGTTTAGAGATCAATTCGAAACTTTTGAAGAACACTCAACTGAAGAGGTCACAATTGGTGACAATTCCACCTATCCTGTGAAAGGAATCGGGACTTATTCAATTAAATTAAGAACCGGAGTCACATTACAATTTAAAGATGTTCTATTTGTACCAGGAATCAAAAGAAATTTGGTCTCTATTTCAAGTCTAGCTGATCAAGGATATTGCATCACCTTTCATGAAGATAAAGTTCTACTTTGGCCTAAAAATTCCAACATTAAGAATGCTATTTCTATAGGATCAAGAGATGGTAGCTTATACAAACTTTGTAATGATCAAATACATGCACTAAGTCATGAAGTATCAAACTCTAATGACATTTGGCATAGAAGATTTGGTCATCTTCGGTATAGTGCCCTACCTACCATAGGAAAGATCACTACAGGTCTTCCTCGTCTAAAATCTGAACATATTGGGATTTGTAAAGGTTGTGCTCTAGGAAAGAACTCAAAAGGGTCTTTTCCTTCAAGTGAACATAAATCAAAATTTGTACTAGAACTTGTCCACACTGATTTGTGTGGTCCAATGTCAACACCCTCATTAGGGGGATTCTTGTATTACGTAATCTTTGTTGATGACTACTCTAGGAAAACCTGGATATATTTCCTAAAACTTACAGAATCAAATGAAGTATTATTGAAATTCAAAGAATTTAAAACCTTAGTAGAAAATCAAACCGGGAAGAAAATAAAAACTCTAAGATCAGATAATGGGGCTGAATATATCTCTGAAAGCTTTAAAGAATTTTGCATTTCTATTGGGCTTAAGGAGTGTACAGTACCTTATAATCGTCAACAAAATGGAGTTGTCGACAGAAAAAATAGAATCATCATTGAAGCCGCCAAAGCCATGATGCATGATCAAAATATACATATCTCATTCTGAGCTGAAGCCTCAAACACAGTTGTGTACATTCAAAATAGATGCCCTCATTCAATCTTAGAGAATATAACACCTGAAGAATCTTTTATAGGAAATAAACCAGACTTAAGTCACCTAAGAATCTTTGGTTGTCCCGTATACATTCATATTCCTAAAGAAAAAAGGACCAAACTAGAACCCTCCAGGAAGAAAGGCATATTTGTTGGTTATAGTGAAACCACTAAAGGATACAGAGTCTATATCCCAAGACAAAAATCTATTGAAATCAGTAGCAATGTAAAATTTGAAGAAAATACTGCGTATAAACTATCTCTAAATACAAAAGATGATTCAAACACAAAATTAGATGAAAATCATACAATTGAGAATCAAAGGGAGAAAATCATAGAAGATAATGAACCTCCATCAACTAATTTTGAAAATACTAAAGTTCCTAATAACAAGAAAAGACCACCATGGGCAAGAAAGATGCTCGAAGAAAACAACATAGAACCTGATGAAATTTTCAGAGAGAATAAGAAAACAAGAAATCAAACATGCTATGTCGCACTCCTAACTAAGCTCACAAAATTCGAACCTTCAAATGTTGAAGAGGCCTTACCATGTCAAGCTTGAAAAGATACAATGATTGAAGAATACCAATCTATATTAAAAAAATGATGTCTGGGATGTTGTACCTAGACGAAAAGACAAACCAGTTGTCTCTTCAAAGTGGTCATTCAAAATCAAATATGCATCAGATGGTAGTATTGAAAAACACAGCTAGATTTGTTGCCAGAGGGTTCTCTCAAAAGGCTGGAATTGATTACGAAGAGACATTTGCTCCAGTTGCACGATATACTTTTGTAAGAACCGTTATTGCCATTGCAGCGTCTAAAGGATGGAAGATACATCAAATGGACGTAAAAGATACATCAAATGGACATAAAGACAACATTCTTGAATGGTGTAATCGAGGAAGAAGTATATATAGAACAACCTAAAGGTTTTGCTACACATGATAGGAATCTCCATGTGTGCAAACTGAAGAAAGCTCTCTATGGCCTTAAGCAAGCTCCTAGGGCATGGTATGAAAGGATAGACAGTTATCTCTCCAAGCTAGGATATTCCAAAAATAAAGCAGATACTAACATATACTTCGAAATATCAGATGGTGATATGTTGATTCTAGTTCTCTATGTTGATGACTTGTTAATAACAGGTGAAGATCATCTTATTGCAAAATGCAAATGGGGTCTTGTAGTTGAATTTGATATGAAAGATCCAGGTCTTCTACACTACTTTCTAGGTCTAGAAGTATGGCAAAAGGAGAACTATATTTTTCTAAATCAAGGAAAATATACCATTGATATCTTGACCAAATTTGGAATGATGGATTGTAAACCAATATCTACTCCAATGGAAACAAATCTTCATAAGCTTAAAAGTGATGCAAAAGATTCAGAATCTACAGATCCTACATACTATAGACAAATTATTGGATCTCCCATGTACTTGGTGAACACTCGCCCTGATATTTGTTATGCTACTAATGTATTAAGTCATTTCATGTGCGACCCTAATAAGATTCACCTAATGGCTGCTAAGCATATTCTGAGAGACTTGCGTAGCACTATTGGACTTGGCTAAAGTATGAGAATGTTGAAATCAAACTCCAAGGGTATTCTGATTCTGACTGGGCAGGCAGTTCCATTAATCGTAAAAGTACTACAGGATGTTGTTTCAGTCTTGGATCAGCTATGATATCCTTGTTTAGCAGGAAACAGTCTGCAGTTGCTCAAAGTTCCACTGAAGCTGAATATCTGGTTGCTTCCATGGGAGCTCGTGAGGCAACATGGCTGAGGAAATTACTAGTTGAACTATTTCGAAAACCCTTGAATCCCACTGTGATTCACTGTGATAATCAAAGTTGCATCAAACTTTCAGTTAATCCAGTTTTTCATAGCCGATCCAAGCATATAGAGATACCTTACCACTATATAAGAGATATGGTAGACAGAGATGTCATCAAATTGGTGTATATCAGCACTGAAGAGCAAAATGCCGACATCTTCACCAAGCCCTTGGCAAGTTGAAAATAGAATACTTCAGAGGTAAACTTGGTATGACTAAATTGTAATTGAATCTTTCTATATGTTGTGAAAGGTGATGATCTTTCATAAGGTATATGTGTAAGGTTACTATAGTTAGGTGACGACCTCAACAATAGTCTAACCTGTTATCAAGATTGATTACATTAAGTTGCTGTCCCGGAATGTGCCGGATATCTTGATACTAAAATTGTGATCACTGAGTGTTGTAATAACAATCATATCATGATTGACTCCATTAAGTTGTTGACCCGGACTGTGCCGGATATTATGATATTGAGATTCTTGATTTATTATCATGACAGACTGCATTGAATTGTTGTCTCGAAATATGTCGGAGGTCATGATGATTTGTGTGTCAAGATGGACCATGTATGTCTAAATTATACCTGTGATATTGGAGACTTCATTGTTATCCTAGGAGCAAGGTTGTTATTTGATAGACTTCATTTAATTGTTGTCCCGAAGTGTCGGAGATCAGATAACTTTCATTTCTCTAAAATTCAAAGGGGTGTTGTTCAAATCCTCTCTTGCTAAGAGGGAGTGTTGAGAAATAGCTTCATTCGGATTGAAGCATATAGGTAAATTAAAACATGCACATATATATGTTAGAATGAAACACACACACACACACACATATATATATATTATTTCATATGAGATCGCATATCTATAAATATGATCGAACTTAATGTTAATTCGTTATCGACTACCCAAATGGCAGAACGTTGACTGTTATAAGAAAATTGAGTGTATCAAAATATGTTCGATACTCATCCATGATACTCGTGTATCTTAACGTATCCACAATACGTAAGATTAACCACTGATACACAATATATTGTTATCGGTATTTAAGTTGGCAAAGCACGATATGTTATATTAATTGTTATGTTTACGTAGGGTCATGACCCTACGTGGCGTAAGCCACGTATGGTCATGCCTCTACGTAGACATGACTCTCCATCACAATATGCATATATTTAATATCGATGCTTGCTGTGAGATATAATCAATAAATGTGGAAATTATATATCACAGCAAGCATTGGATTTCAATATCTTCTGCAATATTTATACTTACTATTCTCTACATTACTATATCAAATTTTCAGTCTTAGATACAATCTGGAATCTATAAACAAAGACTATTATTGTTCTCTATAACTGATCTTGATTCCTTAACACTTCTTTGGGATTTTTCCTCCATGCTTGATTTATGATCGCATTTGGAATGCATGATGTTGGTGTTTGAGACCGCATCATGAGCACATTGAGTGTGCCACGTCGGGATCCCGAGGGACTTGCACTCTAGGTTTGAGACCAATTGAGTCCCATGTTACCATGTTTGTAGTTTATGACTGTGAGTCTTTTATGGCTTTTGCCTTATCGCAATTTTAGCGTTGTGCCTCGTTATAGAACGAGATGAGCCTAGTGTTTGGGTAGTGGAGTGGAATTGCTCCTTATGCGGACCCCAGCCCACAAGTGGCCGACATAGTACATGAGAAGGGTTTTCTTAATAAGTGATAACTAATACAAATAATCTAGGGTAAAATACTTAATAAAGGAAAAATAGAGCTTTATGCCTACCTATCTGTTTGCGGGCATCGACCTGAGGTAGATGTGTATTTGTTCGTTTGCAAGCATTGACTTGAGATACATTTTAATGTTTTTTTGTCTATGGGCGTTGATCTGAGATTTGATGCTACTTGGGCCATTGAGAGCCACGTAATGACATTCCACCTTGAGTCCCTGCACTATAGCCTTGATAGCTTTGAGTGCAGACCTTGACCTACTTGCTTCATGTACTTGCATTGTGTTTATACTCAGACCTCTATATTGTCCTTGAGTCATGCATCTGTTTGGCATGAGCATAGTCTTCCTTGGTGTGTGTGGTTACTTTGTGTTTGTGGCCAGGTGACTATCTCCGCAAGCATGGTGGGGTAAAATACTCAATAAAGGAAAATAGAGCTTTATGCCTACCTATCCGTCTGTGGGCGTTGACCTGAGGTAGATGTGTATCTGTCTGTCTGCAAGCGTTGACTTGAGATGCATTTTGATGTCTGTTCATCTGAAGGAGTTGACCTAAGACTCGATGGTACTTGGGCCATTGAGAGCCAAGTAATGACATTCCACCTTGAGTCCCTGCACTACAACCTTGATAGCTTTGAGTGCGGACCTTGACCTACTTGCTTCATGTACTATATTGTCCTTGAATCATGCATCTGTTTGGCATGAGTGTAGTCTTCCTTGGTGTGTGTGGTTACTGTGTGTCTGTGTCCAGGTGACTATCTCCGCGAGCATGGTGGGGTAAAATACTTAATAAAGGAAAATAGAGTTTTATGCCTCCCTATCCGTCTACGGGCGTCGACCTGAAGTAGATGTGTATCTGTTCGTCTGCAAGCATTGACTTGAGATACATTTTCATGTATGTTCATCTGAGGTCATTGACCTGAGACTCAATGCTACTTGGGCCATTGAGAGCCAAGTAATGACATTCCATCTTGAGTCCCTGCACAATAGCCTTGATAGCTCTAAGTACAGACCTTGACCTACTTGCTTCATGTACTTGCATTGTGTTTATACTCGGACCTCTATATCGTCCTTGAGTCATGCATTTGTTTGGCATGTGTAGTCTTCCTTGGTGGCTGTGGTTACTTTGTGTTTGTGGCCAGGTGACTATCTCTGTAAGCATGGTGGGGGTGGGCCCAAGGGTTCCACACGGTAGGGTGGCGTTGCGCCTTACCACCGATGGGGACCGGTGTACAGGTGACTAACTTCCTCTAAATGTAGAGTCATCGAGCATTGAGTGCTCCACGGTATCTTCACCTTTTGTTCATGGTGGATCATTTATATTCATGTTTTGTTATTTATGCTGGTAGATTAGTTTCTCTATGTTTCTTGCTATTGAAAGCTCGAGTGACTTTTGCCTCAATATGTATTGATCCGATACTCCCCAATGTAGAGAAGACCTATATTTTAGCCGTGCGTTGGTGTCAGCAAGCCTACCCACTATTAGAACCCGAATTGACCTTTTAATTTGGCCTCTAGTTTAACTTAGATGTTGCCAAGTAGTGTTGCACATGAGTCATAAACTTGTGCATATGACTCATTCCATCGCATTTGCCTTATGTTCCATCGCATATGCTTGATACTTTATCGAATATGAGCAATACTTATGTGCATATGCTCAGTGAAATATTACATATGCCCAGTAAAGTATCACATTTAATTGTGACTTGTAGATGTTGGCATATTTGAGTTGTCATTGGATAAGTTTAAGGTAACATCAATCCCATCGGTAAACCAGTAGACCATTCATAGTCCTTAATAGGCATTGGTAGTCCTAATAGAGTATATGTACTGGTAGACCAAACAGAGTGTCCACAACCGGTCTATAGAACATATAGGGGATGTATGAACAACCGGGTATAAGATTGATAACAGTTGACTGCATG
This sequence comes from Chamaecyparis obtusa, assembly GCA_027943335.1. NCBI lineage: Eukaryota > Viridiplantae > Streptophyta > Pinopsida > Cupressales > Cupressaceae > Chamaecyparis > Chamaecyparis obtusa. The sequence goes on along the minus strand of BSBK01007985.1, from coordinate 516,833 downwards.
TTAATCTGCACCGGATTATGCAGAGCTGTCTGAGTTAAAACCGGATTATACGAAGCATTCACCGTTTAGAACTGGAGTTAGCTTTTTAACAGGACTTAGTTTTATTTCTACACGGACGTTTCAAGGTAAACTCAAGATCATTTCGTAAAGCTTTTTGCTCCATGATTTATGGTGAGTATACAGCTTGGCGGTACTATGAGTTGAGCTTTTATTAAGATTAATTTCTTATAAATACAGCTCATTGGACACAAAGGAAGTGTTGTTGAATATACAGAGCAGGAAAGAGATATCTTCTGAGAGAAGCTACGGTCACAAGAGGTGAAAGGCAAAGAGGTTCAACAGCCAAGCAGAGTAGAAAGGTCAACAGGTATGATCTAATCAGACAGAAAGTGTCAATTAAGATCATTGCTTTTACATTGTTAAAGCATATTCAAATCCCTCTATCAGGGTGAACCCTAATAGGTTCGTTGTATAAATCCCTTAACCAGGTAGCATCTTAATTGGTGTTTAAAGTCCTTTTGCAAGGCGACTCCTAACAGAGTCAAGATTTTAACAGGTCTTCTACCAAATCCCTTTACCAGGTAGCACTCTTGCAAGTATTTTGTAAGCTCTTAACAGGGCATCTTTATTACTACAGTAGTGAAGTTGTGAGCTCTGTCTCACCGTGGTTTTTTCTTTCTAACCAAGGGTTTCCACGTACATATGTTGTATTGATCTGAGTATTTCCATTTCTGTTTTTGAATGGTTAATTACATTTTGTTTATTCTGCAAGAATCTATATACAAGGTGTAATTGAGATAGAAATAATATTTACTAATTCACTCCCTCCCTCTTAGTAACTGGTTAGGAATAACAACTGGTATCAGAGCCTTCTAGTTCTCAAATATATTAATCTTAACCGCTTGAGTAAAAGATCACGAAGGGTTATAGGTATCAGAAGCATCTTGAGGAAGCCAATGACATCATTGCCTCTCTTGAGAGTAGGCTAAGAAGATCTCTTGCTAAAAGAAAGGAGCTGGCTCTGCAGTTGAGTGAGAGCAATGAAACGATTGAGGAACTCTCTGGGCAAAGTGGATCAGATGAAGCTGAGGAGGCAGTCTCTGAGTTTATGGAGAAGAATCAAATCCTAACCGATCATATCTCCAACCTGAAAGGGGAGCATGAAGATAATGCCCTAAGGATGACTGAATTAATTGAGAAAAAGAGAAAAGCTGAAGATGAAAGAAACACTGCAGTAAAATCACTAGAAAACTCTAAGAGAGCAAGAAATCTGGCAGAAGAAGCAGTAAGAGAAAGTTATCTTGTCATTCTGCAACTTCAAGAAGACATCCAGATAGCCACTCAAGAAAATGCCAACATGCAAAAGAATTGGCATGATAAAGATGATGCATGCAAGAGGTTGACAATTGAGTTATATCAACTAAAGGAACAAATGAAAGCTCTCGAAGAAAGAAATGAAACACTTAGAAGATACAATGAAAGCTCAGTAAAGCTTGATGAGCAACTGAAGGCTCAAAGAAAGCACACAGATCCCACAGGACTTGGGTTCACTGGTAAAGACACCAAGGAAACCGGTGAGTTATTTGAAGTCAAGAAAGGCAAGAAGGAAAAGAAGAAACCGTTAGAACAGAAGGGTAAAAAGTCCTTCAATACTTCTTGCAATCACTGTGGCAAACTGGGACATAGAACAAGTGACTGCAAAAATGCACTGGTAAAGCCTACTAACAATTATTGCAAAAACTGTTACAAGTATGGCCACAAGACCACTGAATGTAGGTCTCGCCCCAACAGTGTGTCCAGTGGAAGCAGAGGAAGCTTTAAGGGCTATTGCTACGCATGCAACAAGTTTGGACACAAGGCTGATGAATGCAAATCCAAAACAATGGCATTCAGATCCCCAACGAGACCAATATTCCCTAAGAGGAATGAGAACTGGAGTACAACCAATTGTGCTAACTGTGGCATGCATAGCCATAATGACTCCTGGTGTCATTCACCCAAGAAAAGAAGGGTGAATCCATGGAAGGCAACCGGGATAGTCTATTACACCTGCAACAAAGTTGGACATCTAGCAAAAGATTGTAGGAACCGGCCAGTGAGCAAAAGAAGAGGACTGGTCAAACCGGTGAATAAGACCTTGTCTCCCAATCTAAAAGACAACAAGGGAAAAGAGGCCGAGAAAGAAGTCAAGAAGATTTGGTTCAAGAAGGAATCAAAGAGCTCTGCTGAGGAGAAGACAGAGGGAAGATCATCATCTGCTGACGGTGACATCTTTTCAGCAAACTGAGCCTAAAAGGCTTAGAGGGAACCAGTAGCCCGTCTACTGTTCCTAGTAGGACTGGTGAGCAATCAACTCACTCAGTCAGGAAGTAAAACCAAACAGGTAAATGATGTCATCTCAACTGAGGTTTGATCAACAGGTAAAAAGCTTGAAAACCGGTTGATGAAAAAGGAAAGAAAGATTAGGTAAGGTAATTAATGCTATAGCCGTTAATAAATAGTTACCGTTTGGTAATTACTGTAAGACCCTAAATCTATATAAAGGAAGGAGGATTACTCATATCACTTTACTTTGCAATTCGTGATTTATGACTTCTTATGCTTGAGTAATTTTCTCATGCTTTGATTCAAGATCAGTGTTGAGTCATTTTCTTAAGGACGAACAAGTGATTTTCTCAGTAAACCAGTCGATAGCAATGGCATCATCATCTTCTATTATCAAACTGATCAAAGGAAATCTTGTCGACCGGCCTGTTTATGATATTATGACAGAACAAAACAGGGAGAACGACACGTCTGGTGCACTGTCATTTGTGCCAAATGGAGTTCTCATGACTGAAGATGTCACAACCTTTATTCATGCTAAGCAAGAAGAACTGGGTGAAACCTTCATCCAGAGCGAGTACCTCTCACTGTGCATAGATGGAAAGCTTCAGGATAAGCACGCGAAGCTGGTATCCTCAGGGTTGATAAATGGAGTCTGCTATCCAACTGTGTTTCGACCGGATTGGATACGACTGGTTCTCAGTCATGTTCATGAACCTGGTTTCTGGCTTATGAAAGACACATGCACTCAAATCACTAAGGAGGATCTGCACAGAGTGATTGGGTACAGCGACAAAGGGGAAGCCCTCACCCTTAGAACCATCTCCAATGCCGTTGTCGCTAAATTGACAAAATCAAAATCTGACAGTCGGCTGATGACCGTTAATGATATTGAAGATGGAGTTCGGTATGCGTCTATAGTGATAGGTTATAAAATCTATCAATTGAGCAATATCAACATTGTGCCGAGAGGAGCCATTCACGCCACTCACTGGATTATGCACGACAACATGCAATATGACCTTTGCGCCATGCTCCGAGGTCAGATCTTTGAAAATCTAAAGAAGCTTAGTATTGTGAAGTTCTTGAAATACAGAACCCTACTGGTATGTCTATTCTTCTACTATCAGAATTACTTTCTGGGAATAGGCAAGATTACATGGGAAACCGATAGACCGGTGATGATACAGATTGGTGACATGGCCAACAAACTGGAAAACCAGTTTAGTAAAATTATGAATGATTATTTTGAAGCATTCCAGCTAAGGATGCACGCCAAGGAAAGGATTCCCTCAACTATCGTTGAATCTTACAAAGATGAGGTGTGTTTCCTAGTAACCACCGATCACTGCATCATTCAAGCTGTAGAACCAAAACCGAGTACGTGTCGGAGCTCGTTTATGAGATCTCCTCTAAGACAGTCAAGGCATATGCAGATGCCTTACAAGAGGGTGACCTAGATCTCTTTGCATACCGGTTCAGAACATATGAGGAGATAATGGAAAATCTGAAGAAGTCTTCAATGAAAGAACTGAAGAAGGTATATGTGAAAAGGTCTCCCACACCAAAGAAGAAACCGGCAGCAGATCTACCCAAAGTTCAGAGGAAGAAAGCACAACAAGCGCCCAACGCTCAAGGGGAAGAACATGAGGAAATAGAGACTAAAGACACAACTCCTCTTCTTCGTAGAAGAAAATCTGCTAAACTGGTGAAGGAGGATGCACCGAGAGGAAGGAAGCCCACAATTGATGAATTTGTGACAGGGTTACAAGAAAGAGGTGGAATGGGATCAGTTAGAAGGAGATATGAATTGGCAAATGAAAGGAGAAAAATAGAAGTTGTAGTTCATTGTATTCACAAATTCAACCTTTCTCCTACTGAACTTCATAAGATTGTATCTGACGATCTTCAAGAGATTCTTGAAGCAAGATGGAAAGCTTCAATGGAAAAGGAAAAGGAGCTAAGAATTAGGGCTCTGCTTGAGGTTCAGAATCATTTCACTCTGGACAAGGCAACTCATCAAGCAGAACTACACAAGCAAAACTTCTTGATAGGAAAAAGGATAAGTCAAATGCTTGTTGGCGAAGTCGACAAAGTGCGTGGAGAAGGCGTTGCTACATGGACCAAACTTCATTAGACCCAACAACAGGCAGAAGAAGAATGTTAGAAGAACACTGAGCCACCGGTCAAAGATACCGGTAAAGGAAAGGAAATTCTGGGAGCCGAGGCTCAAGTCAAACCAAAGGTATTGACTGAACCGGTCATCATCAATATCACTGATGACAAAGGTGGCAATCTAGCTCCACCAACTATACTGGTATCTCCAGAAAAAGGTAAGGCTCGTACACTAACTGTTGATGAAATTATAGATGAAGTCATGGATTTTGGTGAAGTAGCTAATGTAGCTAAATGGTTTAGTGTGTTAGGAGAGGAAGATAAACAAAAGATAGAAGTAGCTCTGTTGGAAACCTTGTTAGATTTCAACAGAAGTCCAAGAGACTATAGGTCTAAATTTCCTCTTGAACTCAATATGAGACTCATGACTAAATGGAGAACCAGTCTAGGCTCCAACAACAGAATTGTTAAGGAAACATTATCACAGGTACAACCTAGTCTCAATGAAGATACTATTAAACTTATGATGGAGGAAGTATCAATGAATTTGGATATAAGGAATAGAGTTTCCAAAATAGTAAATGGTTATGAAAAGGAAGTCTATCAAGAGACACTATATTTCTGGCAACAATGTGACTGTAGTGTTCTCAAGACAACAGGTCCACAGGAAGAACCTGAGATAGTACAAGAACCACCGGTTCAATTCACTACTCGTGAAGAACCAACAACCGGTGAGTAGGAAGTTCCCAAGGAATAGTTCACATCCAGTGAATAGGTGAATTTGGGAGAACAAGTTCTACCAAAGGAACAAGTACTAGGAGAGTCATCGGTCAAGATGACTACTGACAATACAACAGGTGAAGAAGAAATTGTTGTGGGTGAGCTACATATAGCTGAGGAGCAGCACACAGAGCCACCATCGGAACAGGAAGTTCCATTGGAAGAGCAATTACATCCGGAAGTGGAAGTCCACCCAGAGGAAGACGTGCAATCGGGAAGGGAAGAAAATCAAGAACAACAGAATAAACAGGAACAAGAAGTACCTGTCAACATTGAACAGGAAAAGCCTGTGAAAGAGCAACCAAAGCAAGAAAAGAGTCAGAAGGAACCATTCGATGTTCCAAGCTCATCTAAGAGGAAGCTAACCTTTGCAACCGAGTCAGAAGCCAAGAAAAGAAAAGTTAGTGACACTATGGTTGAGATAAGCAAGATGTCAACTAGACAACTTAAGGAGCTCACTAAGAGGAAGCAGGACATGGTCCTCACTAGTGTAAGAAACGTCTTGTACAACTTTATACCAGATGCAGATATTGATGAAGAAGAACTTGTGATTGATCAATTGGAGATTTTAGCACAAGCAATCGGAGAAGATGTCACTGATCCAGAAACAGTTGCCATTGATCATTATGAGAAGAAAAGAGTAGAAATTCTCCATAAGCAGGTTGAAGAGATAAAAATAACAGTATCTACAAACACAAGGGTGCTCCAGCAACAACTACAGGTTGCAAGAAGTCTAATGACAAGGACTTCAAACTTCGATATTTTTGTTCAAGATATCACAGAGAAGTCATCTAAGACTTCAAAAGATATAAGAGTTCTTTCTTCTCAATTTGATATAAAGAACTCCTTTGCAACATAGTACAGCAGACAGATGACCAGTCTTTCTCTAATCTTGAGAAAAACTTCAGAAGAGAAGACAAAGAGAATCCAAGATCTCATTGGATTCCAATTATTTATGGCCCCAACATTTGATTTAATGCAAAGGACTGCAACAGAGTCTGAAAATCTGATCAAGGAACCGGACTACAAGACTGTAGAAGACATGGAGAATATAATTGTATCGCTACAAGGAGCACAAAAAAATCTGGAACATGTCACCAGTCAGTGGAATCCTTTTCTTCACACAGTGAAGACAATTTATAAGGATATCTTTAATAAGTTACAAATATAATCCAAAGATATAAACCCTTTGTCCTACGGAGGCAAAAAAGGGAAGAAGATCAGATTAGGATGGAATGACCAAAATATCCTCAGGACGGACTGGAAGAAGATCAGAAAGAGAAGATCATAATACAGAGTAGATTCAGTGGAAGAAGATCAAAAAGAGAAGGTTAGAATACAGGGTAGATTCAGCTCCAGGTCAGAAGCACAAGCACAGGGGAAGTCTACATGACAGAGAATGGAAAGTAATGTTTTGCCACCAATGCCAAAGGGGAAGATTGTTGGCATATTTGAGTTGTCATTGGAAAAGTTTAAGGCAAACATCAATCCCACCGATAAACCGGTAGACCATTCATAGTCCTTAATAGGCACCAGTAGTCCTAACAGAGTATATGTATTGGTAGACCAAAAAGAGTGTCTACAACCGGTCTATAGAATATACAGGGGATGTATGAACAAAGGGGTATAAGATTGATACCGGTTGACTGCATATTAATCCGCATCGGATTATGTGGAGCTGTTTGAATTAAAACCAGATTATACGGAGCATTCACCGTTTAAAATTGGAGTTAGCTTTTTAACAGGACTAAGTTTTGTTTCTACGCAGATGTTTCAAGGTAAACTCAAGTTCATTTTGCAAAGCTTTTTGCCACATGATTCATGGGTGAGTTTACAGCTTGGCAGTACTATGAGTTGAGCTTTTAATAAGATTAATTTCTTATAAATACATCTCATAGGACACAAAGGAAGTGTTGTTGAATATATAGAGCAGGAGAGAGATATCTTCTGAGAGAAGCTACGGTCACAAGAGGTGAAAGGCAGAAAGGTTCAATAGCCAAGCAAAGCGGAAAGGTCAACAGGTATGATCTAATCAGATAGAAAGTGTCAATTAAGATCATTTCTTTTACATTGTTAAAGCATATTCAAATCCCTCTATTAGGGTGAACCCTAATAGGTTCGTTGTATAAATCCCTTAACTAGGTAGCATCTTAATTGGTGTTTAAAATCCTTTTGCAAGGCAACTCCTAACAGAGTCAAGATCTTAACAGGTCTTCTACCAAATCCCTTTACCGGGTAGCACTCTTGCAAGTATTTTGTAAGTTCTTAATAGGGCATCTTTATTACTGCAGTAGTGAAGCAGTGAGCTTTGTCTCACCGTGGTTTTTTCCTTCTAACCGAGGGTTTCCACGTACATATGCTGTGTTGATCTGAGTATTTCCATTTCTATTTTTGAATGGTTAATTATATTCTGTTTTATTCTGCAAGAATCTATATACAAGGTGTAATTGAGATAGAAATAGTATTTACTGTTTCACCCCTCCCTCGTCTCAGTAACCGGTTAGGAATAATAGTAGATTTCCAAGATTGCGTATATGCTTAGTATAATTGCATTTGCCTCTTGTTTTGGCACATATGCTTTATCGCATATCAAACAGTAAGCACTTCTTGAGGGTTGGTAAAAAATGTAATTATGGATTTGGATACCCTTTTTCCCCGTGTTCATTCACATTTTGATTTCAGCCTCAAGGCAATACATAAAATGTAACATTTAAGTATAATTTTTCTTATACTTTAAGTTACATTTTATATAATACTTTCAGGATGTTTGATAGTGGTTTCAAATTCAAAGGAGTTGTAATAAAGATTCTAGATTTTGGAGCTTTTTACGAAATTTTAGACAACCAAATTCAGGAATCAACATGTTCTCTTCAACATGATTCTCTTGTGGTGACTTGAATGTAATCTTAATTCTTCCACTTGTGCATGATCGCTTGAGGATTGTTGCTTGTTTTATTGTTTATTATTATGGTTAATTGGCAATTACCTAGTATGTTTAACCATGTTAGGAACATTTTCTTTGGGTTTAAAATAAACATCAGTGAGATGAATTTTGAGGATGGATTAGTCTCCTCTTTGTATAGTCGTGGGTTCTTACTGGCTTAGCCTCCTATGATTCATGGATGTTGTCTGAATCCTTGCGGGGCAGTCCCGTGAACGTGTGTTCTCCATTCCGAGAAAGTAATTGAGTTGTCTTGGAACCTTTGGAAGCGCTTGTGAAGTCTTCCGCTTGTGCACGATCATGTGACGATCGTGATGTATTCTCTTTCTTGTAGTATCTTATATATGTTTATGGTTATGTGATGTAGATTGTTACATGAAGGTTGCTCCATGTTTCAAAAAAAAATTGTTATGTGCATATTTAACCCTTTGTTCCAAGGGTTCCTTAGCGAGGCATTATAGATCTTGCACCAGAGGGCCTAGATTACCTATGGAGGTGCCATAAAAATTTAGATTGAACCAACCATGTTGTGGGGGTTTCCACAGAGCTCTAGCACGATCACTATCCTTGTCGCCCATCCCTATGAACTAGGGGATATTCAAACATGCCACCTTGATCTCATTTTGTTGTCACATACTGTGAATTGAGCGTTCTTTGTATGTAGGGCTTATCTGTTGTTGACAAGTTCTATCGCTGCCTCAACTTTGTTCAAGAAAGCACCCAATCTCATCTCTTTGTCTTGGAAGATGTTCTTGTCCTAATATCCCATAGAAGCAAGGAAGGGCCTCAAACCCATAAACAACCATGAAGTCCATATTTGTGCATGATAGGCTACCCCTTTAGGAAACTCACTATGTCATTCGAGAGGGCAGAAATCCACCCTAATTTGGCATATAACCATCTCCAAAAAGCCTAGGAAAAGGGACATCCCAAGAATAAATGATCCATAGTTTCTACAACCTCCTTGCAGAGAGCACATCTTGAGGAGCCTTCATACCCCATTTTCCTAAATTTTTCTGCCGTGAGAATTTTACCTTGAAGGGCAGGTGATGCAAACACTCTAGCTTTGGGCAGACAAAGCTTATTCCAACATAATTGTATAGGGATCTCCATTTTGCGAAATTGCTTCGTTCTAATGATAGAGTTGTAGCCATGCTTGGCATTGAATTGTCCAATTTTCCAACCTATCCAAATCAGCTTATCCAATCCATTCTGATAGACCAATTTATGCTCCTTGGAATCTTTGAGAGTTGGTTGATTTCTCCAGAAGCAGAGGTAGAGACTGTAGATCCTTTCAAAAACCATCCAAGTGACAGATCCTCGTGAATTAGCACAACATAGTCCTTGACCATTGTTCCCCAGTGTTGTTTAAGGAAAGCTTTAGTTTGTTCCGTATCCAATAGACTATTGATACTCAAGTAGCCAACCCCATGAGTCCTAGAGAAATGTCTAGCTCCCATCATGTATGTGTCATGTTAGAAAGTTTATGATGATCCTTATGCAATTTCGCATGATGTTCGAAACCCTCGATCCGCGGGGTGGATTAGCAATTCTAAAAATTCTTGTTGGATAGTCATTCTCCAAGTATTTCTTTGGGAGGATTTTTATAGATTTTAGATGGGGTTCCTTATACATTTTGCACAGTAGCTTGGCTCCCAATGCTTTGTTTTGCCAAATCTGATTTCAGAGACCCACTCATCCAGCATCCTTGGGCCTACATATTGTCTCAGAATATCAAGGCAATCTTCTTCTTTGTGGCCAAACCTTGCCAATAAAACTTCCTCATCTTTTGCACCATTTTGGAGTTTTCTCCTACTGAGAGGGAAAGGCGGGATAGTAGAAATATAAGTAATGCTGAAGTGACCGCCTTGGGCATGACAATTCAGCCAGCCCAAGAGAGCCATTTCTATTTCCATGAGGGTCTCCTATCCCATTTTATCTCCTAGGGGTTCCCATAGCTTTGAGGTCCTTAGTACCTTATTCAAAGGTAGACCTAGATAGAAGCATGGGAGTTTCCCCAATTTGAAACCTAGAAATCCCAAAATCTCCATTTCCTTTATTGGTGATACTAAGAAGAAAAAGATCTACAATTTTTCATGACTAATCATCTAGCCAGAGGTAGTAAAATAATGTCTCAATATTCTTTCAAAATGGAGGGCTTCTCTCTTTTGCTTTGTCCCAAACAATATGATGTCATTAGTAAATTTCTGGTGGGAGATTGCTTGCATTAGGCTAGTCACTTTGATGCCTTCATTTAACCCTCTCCAGTGAACTTTTATGTTCTTGCTTAGTGTCTTTGCCATAATAACAAACAATAATGGAGATAGAGGATCTCGTTGTCTCAACCCCCTTAAGCCGCCAAAAAAACCTTTGGGAGAACGATTCACCAAGACCGAGAATCGTGGTTTACAAATGTAGTATACCTAATGAATCCATTGTTTGCTAAAGCCAAAGGCTTCCAAAATCTTGCAAAGGAACTGCTAATACACCTTGTTCTAGGTTTTCTTGACATCTAATTTGATGAGCATGCTCAGGCTCTAGTTATTTAGGATTGAATGAATTACCTGTTGAGCAATGATCACCCCATCTAGGTTTGATCTCCCAAGGAAAAGGCCTGTTTGTTCTTTGGAAATTATCTTCAGGAGAACCTTTTTTAGTTAGTTGGCCATATTTTTTGACATAATCTTGTAAATTATGTTACACAAAGAGATGGGGTGAAGCTCATTCAAAATCAAGGATTTCTCTATTTTTGGTATTAGAGTGATTGTGTTGTTTATGTCTCTCAAAAACTTTCCTTGGTTCCTAGGAGCTTCTAGTGCTTCCACGAGCTCATCTCCAAGGATATGCCAACACTTATGAAAGAATCTTGTAGGAAAACCATCTGGCCTAGGTGCTTTCTCAAGATGTTGTTTGAGTACCTCTTCAATTTCTTCCTTAGAGAATCTATCTGCCAATATTCTGTTTTGGGCCTTAGTTATTAATTTTGGAATGTGGTTTGGGAACTCTTGTTGAGTCTTCAAGTTTGAGCCTTTGAAGTTTTTTAGCACATTGCAGAAGTAGGTAGATTCCTTTGCTATCTCGTTCGAGTCCTCTGTGAATCTTCCATCCGATTTCTTTAATTTCACTATTCTATTTAGATCCCTTTGTTGTTTCGTCACACTGTGAAAGAAATTTGAGTTCTTATCCCCTTTTTCCATCCAAGTCTCCCTTGACTTTTGTACCCAAAAGATCTCTTCCTTTGCCAACATATCCTCATAAGCTCTCAAAAGATTTTTTTTCTCTAATGACTTTGTCATGGTTCATCCCAAGTTGCACTACCTCCTTATACAATGTTGCAAGAGCCTTCTCCAGATCATGCTCAGTGCTAAAGATGTTTTTATAATGTTCCTTGTTCCATTGTAAAAACTCTTGCTACACCCATTTCAATTTTGACACAAAAAAGAACATTTTAGATCCCAAAAATTGCTCCTTGGTTCACAAGGTGTTGATTAATTGAAAAAATATTGCACCTTTCATCTACATATTTTCAAACTTGAAGGGGCATCTAATGGGTTCTCGTCCCCTATCTAGATAAGCTAGAGTGAATAGTGATTTGATCCTAAGCACATGACGATAGATACCTACATGCCAAAGGGAAAGGTAACCAAATTCCCCAAGAAAAAGAGCCTAGCTAGTTTCTCTGATATGTGGTTGAAGCCCAAACTTCTATTATTCAAGGTTTATGAGCCATTTCTCGACTCAATTTCAAGGAGGTTGTTCTTATCTACCCATTTTATGAAGTCTTTTTGTGATCAACTCATCTTGTGAATGCCTCCTCATTTTTCTTTTAGATGCAAAATAGCATTGAAATCACCCCAAATAATTGTGAGTGGGAAAGGATTGTTTGCCAAATATCCATCCAACTCATTCCACATTTCTTTCTTTTTTGGGCATGTTATTGGCCCATAAATGTTGATCAATAAGAAATTCAGGTTAGCATATAGGCAATGCACTCATCTACCTACCCAAATTTTACCATTCGCCATGGTCTCAAAGGTTACCATGCCAAATGATTGCCAAACAACTTGAGGCTCCCTCTGATTGGGCTGCCTCCATCTCCCAATTTCCAAATTTTTTGATGAATTGTTCCATTTCTGCCTTGGTCAATTTAGTTTCTTGGATCAATAGTATGTCCGGCATTGCTAGATTTAAGTTGCACTTGACCAAGTGTTGTTTTTTATGAGCATTTAAACCCTTAACATTCCATGTAAGGAGCTTCATGGCCCCTTGGGAAGGGGGCCTCCCTTCCTTGATCTTAACAACATGACAATTTTGAGTTGATCTTTTGCTTCACCATCTTTGGTTTTGAGCTCTAGTAATGATTTACTTCCCTACCTTTTCCCTACAGACTTCCCACAATCTGACTTGGTCTTGGTAGAGGGGGTCTAATTGATGCCCAATCCCTCCAAAGCTTGTGGATCTTCCTCATTTAACTCTAGGAGTTCCACCCCACCAAACAAAAGTTCCTTCTCCACTACCTCTGTTTCTTCAATCTCCAAGAACTCTTGCAAGATCTCCTGCTTCTTGGATTGACGTTCACTAACCAATGCTGGATCTATTTCAACCGCCTTCTCTTGCTCTCCTGAAATACCTAAAAATCACACACTGCTTCCATTTCCAGTGTTAGATTGTCCTATTCTGGACATAACTCCTCTGAATCTTTCACCTCCATTTGTGAGGCCTTATAAAATAATATGGAAGAATTATTTTATGTATATTGAATTAATGAATGAATTTACAAGGAGCTGACGAATGTAATGACAATGTGTTTCAACATGTTTGGTTCGTTCATGGAAGACCGAATTCTTTGCCAATTTGAGCACTCCTTGATTATCACAGAACAGAGGAGTCAGTCCTGACTGAGGAACATTCATATCTGCAAGCATCCGTCAAAGCCAAACGGCCTCACAAGTTGCTTTGACTGCTCCGCGATATTCTGCTTCGGTGGATGACAGAGCCACTGCCTGTTGTTTCTTACTTGTCCATGTGACAGCACCGGACCCCAAATTAAACACATATCCAGCAATAGACTTACGATCATCAACAGAACCGGCCCAATCTGAATCTGTGTAGCCACATAGTGTAGGATCAGAACTCTGAGTGTACAAGAAAACCATAGTCAAGAGTGCTACTCACATAGCGCAAGACACGCTTGGTAGCTGTCCAATGATCAGTTTTGGGTGCTGTCATAAAGCGGGAGATGTAGCTTACCGCAAAACTAATGTCAGGTCTGGTGGCAGTAAGAAAAATAAGGCTGCCCACTAGTTGTCTAAACAAAGATTCATCCACAACAGGTGAATCGGACTGAGCTGATAGTTTTAGCCTGGGTTCCATAGGAGTGAGAGCAGGTTTGCAATCCTACATTCTGAACCTGTCCACAAGACTTCTAGCATACTTGGACTGAGAAAGAAAGATACTATGCTCGGTCTGCCAAACCTCAACTCTAAGACAATAGTGCAAGAGTCCCAAATCTGTCATATCAAAAGTGCTACACAAATCCTGTTTGATCTTACTGATCAAATGTGCTGAGCTTCCAGTGATGATCAAATCATCCACATAAACAATGATAAACAAGACATCATCACCTACATGTTTGATATATAGGTTTGAATCCGATGGACTCCTCTGAAAACCATGATCGGTTAGATATTTATCAATTTTCATGTACCAAGCCCTAGGAGCTTGTTTCAGACCATAAAGAGCTTTGACAAGTTTACAAACTTTGTGTTCCTGACCAGCAACCTTAAATCCAGAAAGTTGCATCATGTAGACCTCTTCCTGTAAGTCACCATTCAAGAAAGCACTCTTAACATCCATTTGATGAACTTTCCAACCAAACTAAGCTGCTAATGCAAGAACAAGCCGTATGGTACTCATTTTAGCCGTGGGAGCAAAAGTCTCCTCATAGTCAATACCTTCCCTTTGTGAGAACCCTCGAGCAACAAGACGAGCCTTATACTTGTCTAAGGTACCATCAGCTTTGTATTTGACCTTGTATACCCATTTGCAGCTAACGGGCTTCTTCCCTGCAGGAAGATTAGAAAGAACCCAAGTTTGATTTTTCTGAATACTCTGAAATTCAGCTTCCATAGCCTGTTCCCATTCAAGGATACCTTTAGCCTCCGAATAAGTCTGGGGCTCATAAACACTATGAATGTTAGCCATAAGAGAAAAATTAACTATTTGTTTTCTTATTTCGAGAAACTCTACCTTCAATGAGTTCATCATCCCTAAGATCACTAATAGTTTTAACCCACCATTTGGGTTGGAGAGTAGAAGAGCCAATCTCTAGAGGAGCTGGAGGAGATTCAGGAGTAGCAACGGGAAGAGGGTCATTCTCAGGAGCCTCAATAGCATCAGGTGGTCTAGTGTAAGTAGTAGCTATAGCATCCCTCCCATCAGATGATGCTAAAGGAAGAGGAATACTATGAGGCTGTTCTTCAGAATACTGCTCAGAAGAAGGCAGAAAAGGTCCTCGAGTTTCATCAAAAACAACATCACGGCTAAAGATGAGATGATCAGTGTCGATATCTATCAATCTGTAGGCCTTATGGTTGTCACTGTACCCTGTCATCATGAGTCTCTGAGTCTTGGAATCTAATTTGGAACATTTAGCATCAGGAATCCAGACATAGGCAAGAGAGCCAAAAATCTTCAGGTGGCTGATCTTGGGCTTACGAACAGACCACAATTCTTCGGGATTTTTGTGCTTGACAGCTTGAGTAGGGGAACGATTTAGAAGGTAAACAGCAGTAAACACTGCTTCTGCCCAATACTTATTAGGAACACTCCTGTGCTTTAACATAGAACAAGCCATCTCAACAATCGTACGATTGCGATGCAAACAACACTGTTTTGCTGAGGAGTGTAAGGTGTGGTGAATTGGCGCTTGATACCATGTTCAGCACAAAAACCGGAGACTGCATGAGAACAAAATTCCCCCCCATTATCTGTTCTCAGAGAAATGATATTGCAGCCAGACTCGTTTTCAACCAACGACTTAAAATTCTGAAATGTACTAAGTGCATCTGATTTTTGTTTAAGAAAGTACACCCAAATCTTTCTACTAAAATCATCAACAATAAGCAAAAAATATTTGCAACCAGTTACTAATGATGTCTTCATAGGACCACAAATATCAGCATGAAGTAATTGAAGTACTTGAGATGCACGCCAAGAATCGCCATCTTTGAAGGGAGTTCGATGTTGCTTGCCAGCTTGACAAGCGTCACATACTCCAAGATGCTGCGTCTGAATCGGAGGTAGACCAAAGACAAGTTCCTCCCGAGACAGCTAAGATAGATACTGGATATTGAGATGTCCATATCGCTGATGCCACAAAGTACTGAGAGATAAATCACGGGCTGCCATAGCAATTTCAGGAGAATCACCCATGTCAGTAAGCCGATACAGGCCATGATGTTCTAGTCCAGAAGCAACAATAAGACGAGTTGTGCAATCAATAATGGAACATTTGTGGGCACTGAACACCACATCCAATTGAGGAGAATTTCTCATAATCTGACTTACAGAGAGTAGATTGAGTGCCATGCTAGGGACATAGCATACATTGAGAAAGATGAGTTGACACCCACCAGACTGTATCTGAACATTTCCACTGCCAATAATTTTGAACTCCTCTCCTCCACCAAACACAACTGAATCACTGTAGGGATAGAAGTCTGTAAACCAGTCACGCCGATGAGAAAAATGACGTGACGCACTAGAGTCGATATACCAAGCAGACGACTGGGCTAAATCAGAAGGGCTTTTAGCCATGAACGCATAGAAAGCAGATTCCTTTTGCTCAGAATGTTCAGCAACATGTGCTTGTGAATTTGACCCTCCCAGCTTCTTTTGTTCAGAAGCGAGTCGCTGACGGCAATCTTTCTTCATGTGACCATACTTGTGACAATAATGACACTGAACACTCTTCTGCTGATAACTGCCTGAGAATTGATGCGAACTGCCCTGTTATGATGACTGAGAAGACTGAAATTTTGCTACAAAGGGTTGTTCTGACGAGGATGAGGAAGTACGGTTACCAAATTGCTGCTTCCAGCGATCCTGCTGTAGGAGTTTGGTGCACAGCTCTGGGAATTTCAGATCAACATTAGTTGAGGTAATGTTGAGAGTCTATGAAATGCTCATAAGATGTTGGTAGACTTTTCAGTGTAATAACTACCATATCTTCTTCCTCCATCTTCCGACTGATGACTTCAAGCTGATCACGAATGTCCTTAATCTTCGTGAGATGTTCCTGTAAGGACATACGTTCATCCATCATAATGGAGAACAACTGATTCTTCAGAAAGAACGCCCGACTCTTGTCGGATGTTTCCTGTAGCTCCTTTAAATATTTCTACATGTTTGCAGCCAACTTGCCAGAGGGAATTTGAGGTAGCTGATCATCTATGACAGAGAGCTTGAGAAGCATAACAACTTCGCAATTCCGATCATCAAACTTATCCTGATCTGTTGTAACGGAGGTCCCACTAGGCGTGCCAGTGGAGGTAGGACGAGATTCTGTGCCTAGAACAAGCGCATCCAAACGACGATACTCGAAGATGGTTAACATTCACTGCTTCTAGGTGTTGTAATTGCTGCCATTAAATCGTTGACTGTTTTCCAGCATTAGGTTGGTCAAAGATGCCATTTGCATGAAGTTCGAGGCAAATTTTAGACTGACCCAGAAAAAAATGACAAGTACCCAAAAGAGTAGACAGAAAACCCAGAAGGAATCTGCAGTCACAATGCAAATGCACTGGCCTGAAAATTGAGGCACGGAAAATGAGGTACCCAGAAAATTCTGACGAAGACCCAGATGAGGTCTCAAAAAACCCACCACAAATATGAAATCCAAGACAAATTCCGAGTTCAAAAATTAGGGTTTTTGAGGAAAACCCTAATCGGCAGCTATTGAAGAGCAAAAAACAAGATTGTTTCAGGTTGTAGTAATGTCGAAGCAGAGGGAATGAATATCCCTTCGTTGTGTGTGAATGCAATTGGAAAAGAAGATAACAGATGTCAAGGCCAGTCATGAATAGCAGAGGGAGAGTCGCAATTTTCCTAGATGCGAACAAGATCCCGTAAAGAACAGTCGCGGTTCTTTCAGGCGCGACCTAGAATCCCGTGAATAGCGGTCGCAGCTCTGCTAGACGCGAACAATAGACAAGTCACACGAAATAATTCTTCTAGGTGCGGGCGCGAGCAGAATACCAGTCGCGAACAGAAGACAAGGGCACGAACAGAATACCAGAATACCAAGAACCTTCGCTCTGATACCATAAAATAATATGGAAGAATTATTTTATGTATATTGAATTAATGAATGAATTTACAAGGAGCTTGAAGCTCATATATACATGACGAAAATAACAGAAATAGAAACTACTAAATACAACAGTATACACAGGATTGAGTATTAACGAATATTAGAAACATTCTAATACCTTAATCACTTTTATTCCTTCCAGTGGCTACTTCTCTACCTCACATTCCACTTGGTGGCTTTTTCCCTTAAGCACTTGTTGACATGAAATTGGGGACTCCATGATTTTGACCCCTTTGCCCTCCGTTATTTTCTTTAGTCCTAATGCTACTCCTTTAATGCAAAGCTTTAGAGGTTTTGTAGCCAACAAGTTCCCCAACTCTCGCTTCTTTGATATATTTCCATGCCCTTCATCAGTCAATGTCTCCTTCCCCAAGCACAGATCCCACTTGGAGCTGGGTGGAAGAGACAAAAACCATTTCAAAAAGACAACTAGCCAAACACATCCACAAAAATCCTCAAGAAAAGGGAACAAAAGGGATGCGAGGTGGAGGTGTCAATTGAAGGACAACAGGGTGAGAGAATTGGAAACACAACAAATTGAAAAAAAATGGGAAAGCAATGATAATGCCATTGAAGTTCATTACTCCAATTGTGGATCGCTTTAAGGAACGAGCCCTCCTGACGAAATGGTGTGGAGATGGATGCCTTCAAGACCGGATCATAGACTGGTGGAAGAATGCCTTCAAAGGTAGAGTACAGGGAAAGGGAAGGAGACATTGACTGATGAACAAGTCTATGGCCACTGCCTGTAGATGATGGCGGCTCTCTAATATCCAAACACAGATCCCTGTCATTAATCGCAGGCTGTAAACAAGGGTGTTGTCCCTCTATTTAATGTTGCGGCTGCCTCTATTCCAAAACGCAGCCCTTATTAAACATGTGATCCGTATCATAAATCATTCTCCAGCCATGGAAAACTATATTTGAAACAAAACGCTGAAACCTCTTCTCAAATCGATCACAAATTGTAGCACAATGATGGATTTGATTAAACCACCTCCGAGCACAATTCGCTGGTATGTTTCAACCAATTCAAAGTGCATTATCTGGATAGAATTCACAATTCCATCACATTAAAAAACTTGACAGCCCTTGGCTTTTAACAACACAAATTCACAATAGCTCTTGTTTGGCAGCAACGGTTCTCCCCTTGGGTACCCAGTCCAACCACCTAGCTGAGGCCATGGGAGCTTTCCAAACTTTGCAAATTGCTCATAGGCTCAATTGCAAGAATGGATGGATAGAAGGAGACTCCACTAACATAATCAAATGTTTGAAACGTGAAGATAATGCCTCATGGTCCAGTGATAACATTATCAAATCTTCAATAGATATAATCCAAACTTTTGAAAAGTATTATATAACTCATTCTTATAGAGAGACAAATGGGGTGGCCGAGTGCCTTGCTAATCAAGGGGTTAAAGCCATGGCTATTTACACTTGGTTTGGAGAAGATAATTTGGACAATAATGTTAAATCCCTCCTTAACTATGATCGGTTACATGGAAAAATTGGAAAAGTGTCGAAGAATCATGGAGATGACATATGCCAATTTGGAAATCACTTACATTAATTACAACATTATTGCAAGGTGGTGTGGGAGTCCCGATGAAAAAGTCATTATTAATCGCGTTGTCCATTCACACACTTTCTGGATAATTTTATGTTTTATTGGTGTCAGTGGTTTTTTGAGCATTTGTCGCCTATGTGATTTTGATGAGCTTTGCCTTGAGTGTTGGAGTGTTCTGCCATACTTTGTTCTGGTGATTACGGGTGGTTATAGGAGGATTGAACCTCTTAGCTGTGAGACATGGAGGAACAATCCTACAACTCAGTATAGACTTAGGAAAGGCGGGGTCACCTCATAACTGGAGTAGCTTCTTGGCTTTGATGTCAAAATTACCAAAATCTTCATGCAGGAGTGGGACAATGGTAACCTTTCTCTCTTTGGCAGGCTCGTGGTTCTTGATGAAGCTCTCGTGGCTGAGGTTACTGGTTTATTGATGGAGGGGATCAAATTCTACTGGGACAAGAGACTTTCTGAAGAGGCAGTGAATAAATTTCCCAAGTCCAATCAAGAGAAGTTGGTTAAAGCCAGTAATTCTTATTTTTCTCTTGAGTAGATAAAGGAGATTTGGGGTGAATTGTTAAAGCCCATCATGGAGTATTTTACATTGGATGGAAGGTTTACCCACGTTTATGGCTACCACTTGGTAATATTAAACCACTTCAGGCATAAAATTCGTATTTCCTTCCCTTATTATCTTTTGCCTTTGTTGAACGCTAGCATTGTTGAGCATAAGGATAACCATAACAAGAGTCCCCTGCTACATCAAGGTCTTATCTTGTTGGTTTTTTAGCCCTTCAGGGATAGAGTTCCTCCTTCCCCTACTATGGTTTTGTGTGGTCCTAGGGAAGAGGAGAATATCAATGAGATCTTGGAGGAGGATGGGTGGGAAACCGAGGAAGACGAGGATGATGACCCTCTCCCCCCCCCCCCAGTCAAGAAACCCAAGATAGGAAGAAGAAGAGGTCATGTTGTTAAAAGTCCTTCTGTGAAATCTAAAGCTCCCTTTGATAGGAAGAAGAAGAGTTCTCCCACTCAGATTGTCATTTCCCCTCCGAATTTTGGGAAAGACAAAGGGAAGTCTCTTGTTTGGGTTGATTATGGCACCTCGGATGACCAGGAGGCCCCCACTTCTCCAAAGGGTTCTGCTTATTCGGATTCTCTTGAGTTGATCCTTGATGGTTTTCAGCCAAAGGTGGAAGAGGATTTTGGTATTTTGGAAACGGCCAAGGTGAGCTCTCTCTACTCCTTTCGGGTTGTTAGATGGGCCTTCCATGAGATCAAAAGCCTACATTTGAAATACAGGGCCCTTTCTTCTAAATTTGAAGAGATGTAGTCTAAGGTTGGAGACCCAACCAAGTCTTAGAGGGTCACCATTGTTATTCCTGTTGACCCCAAGGATAAGCATGATGCTTCTGCATCTTGTGCTCTTTGGATAGAAAGTGAAAAGAACATAATGGCTGATTGCCTAAAGAAGAATGTTGAAGCTATTGAGGCAGCAACTAAGCACTATGATAAGAAAATTAATGAGTTGAATGGTAAGATCAGCAACTGTGACACCACTCTATGCAAGATTATGAATCATAGCTATAAAATCGTTAAGTCCTCCGTAGAGAATAAGAATGCTTTGGTTTCCAAGCTTGAGAATTTGCATCTGGAAAGGGATGTTGTGGATGTGGAACAAAACAAGGACTTGGGCACAGAGGATATTGAGGGTCCTAGTAAGAGGACCAGAGCCAACAATAGGAAGAAGAATATTGTTCTGCCTGAGGACATCGTTAATTTGAAGGTGGTGCAAAGGATGGATGTGCTTGAGGAGGAAGCTATGGAGACCCTGAAGAACATGGGATAATCTTTCCCCTCTTTGTTTTGTGTTTTGTTTCGTCTGTTTGCTAGATTTTGGCTAGTTTTTTATTGTTTCTTCTTCCTTTTTAGTCAGTTGTTTTGTGTCTAGATATTAGTTTTTGAAGAACTTTTTTGAATATCTGATGTAAGATCTTTGTAAAGGGTTTCAGGTCCCTTCAAAACCTATTTTTACCATAATAAAAAACAACACAAATTCACAAATATCAAAATGAACAATAGAATGAATTTTGATTTTTCTCCAAGGCTCTTTTATAATATTTCCCCATGAATCTTCATTAGCAAGGCTCTTTAATGATTTTGATATTTTCTTTTATAAAAATAAGTCGACTTTATTATATATCATTAATATAGAACACTTTTAATCAATGAGTATTAATTACTCATTACCCTTAACATGGCCCCAACTTTATTATAAAGTCAATTTATAACTTTATAATATAATTTAAATAATTAAACATCATTAAAGGCCATTAAAAAATTAATATCTCATTAAATACTCATTATTTTGACGAGCCATCTGAACCAGAGAGTCAACCACTGCATCCTTTGTCTACATGATTGCCTTAGTAAAAATAGAAAGGGTCCATCTCTATCAACCTCATACTTACTATAAATAGTAACTATATGAAGTTGAGCCTAAACGAAGTCCAATCTAAGCCAAACGAAGACCAAACTAGAACATACTGAATTTTGGAGAAGACAAGAACCTCCATTAACCAAGTCTCTGCCTCAGAAGACCCTCTATCCACAATAATTAGCCTACAAGGGACATAATAATAGGCTAATCCCTCAAACTCTGATGCTCATGAAAATGGGGACATTACACCTATGAAATTTTAAAAATTACAAGTTATTCTAAATCACATGCCAAACTCGCAGGTTTAGTCACTAAAAACTAGAGATTTGGGGGAAAAAACTTGTCAACATTAAAAGGTGGTTTTGTGACAATTTTTTCACATTTACAGGTTTGTTTTTGGTTGATGATTTTTTGCGATGGTGTTGAATGAAATTTCTAGAGGCATTTAAGAGTTGAACAAAGTTTATTTGCAAGCTAAGTGATCCAAATTATGATTCAGAGTACAATACCTAGTGTATAACCTCCAGTATTGACAAATTTGTTCAAGAACAACAATTCGACAACGACAATATGCAAGTTCAAAAGTGATTCCATTCCATTTGAAAATCAGTTTCTACATTGTTTATGAGATCCCAAGGGTCACCAGAATCCCCTTGGAATTGAAAATGGACAATTTGGAAATATTTATTACAAAATAAAACCAAAAATTATAAAAATGTCAAAATATTATATACAAATTTAGTCTCTCCTAAAAGCCATAACTTTTCGCTTAGGGCTCGAAACTGCGAACTATTTTCACCATTGGAAAGATCTCCAAGAGCTCTAGTTTTAGTCCTTTATGAGTCTACCTACAACAACACTCAAAGGACCGTCCAAAGTTTCAAAGGTTGAAAATGCTCTGAAGACCTCCAAAATTGCCATTAACTAAAACCTAGAAAACACCAAAAATTAGATTTTTGAAATTTTGCATTATTGCTTGTGCTCATACCATGTGTGTTAAATTTTGAACCAAAATGTAGAGATTGCAAAAAATGGAAATGCAAAAACACAAAACAACAAATAACACTGTAGACTTATCCTGGGAAAACCCTCCACTTGAGGGGAAAACACCAAGCCCGCAAAAGATGATGCCTTTATTCAATTCTCAAATCAAATACAAAAGTTTTCTTTCTTATGATTAAAGTCTAGACACAGTCAATCAATAAGCCTGACTTGTACTACAGAAAACTCAAAGTCTTTGATTAAACAAACTGGTTACAAAAAATGTGAACCACATACACACCAAATGATCATACACAGATTGTGTATATATTCTGCAACAAAAAATGATGTGGAGTGGCTCTAATACATTCAGAGCAGGATGAATGAAACACTTCAATTAATGCTAACAGAACAGAAACGATACCCAACACTTCTACACTAAGTGCAATGATAACACCGAACTCCACACAGTTGACATTACAATAACAGAAGATAAAATATGACAATGACACATTTTCAGAGCCGCAAGACACTAATCTTCGTAATACCATAGACTGAATGACAACACCCAATACAAGAGTTTCGATCACGATAAAATGAATGGAGTCGATGCATCAAAATTGAAGAGATGCCAAGGTAATATGAAACAACAGACATTATTAATCATACACGGCAACAATAGTATGAATTGACGCCTCCACAAGGTGAATCGACAAGCTCCATAAATGGCTTGAGCAACATCAAAACTGTCGGCATAATCTTTTACGCGCACACAGTGCCAAGTCATATAGAGTGTGCCATGCCATCACATGTTCCAGCAAAGATATGATGAGGAGGATGAAAGGTGAATGAGGACAAGTCACAATGCCTATGAAACTCACAATAATGTGACAGAATATAGAACCACAGAAGTTTGACAGAAGCAACAGAATATAGAACCGCACAACAGACCATCACATGTGCAAAGATCTCTATCGTAGCTACTAATTTCAACAGTCCCTCTTAGCAAGAGAGAAATCTTTAATATGTCATCACATGACAAGTGTACAGCTCCAACCAAATACAAAGTGTCAAAACCAAAATCTCATCGTAATATTGTCATCTCAACATGACATTCACCATGGCTACTCCCAGAGGGTGACAAAATAAAAACTAAGTCATAGAGTCTCACACATGATTTCCAGCATGGCTACTCCTAGAGGGTGGATCCACCATAGCTACTCCCAGAGGGTGGAACAAGGGCTTTCACCTCAAACTTCTCTCAGAGAGAAGAATGCATTAATAAAGGATTGCACCTCGAACTTCTTCGTCGCGAAGAACTCATTAACAAGGGATTGCACCTCAAACTTCTCTGTCGTAGAGAGAACTCATTAACAAGGGGTTACACCCCGAACTTCTCCCTCACAGAGAGAAGAACTCATTAACAAGATGTATAAGAATCACTAAAACTGAGACTCTCTCAGCTAGAGAATCATTCTCCACAATACCAAGCTTATCTCAAAAATAACAAAACTTTACTCTAGGAAGTGGCTTGGTGAGGAATATTTGGTGTCTGCTCTTTTGTGCAAATGTACTTGAGATCAACTACTTTCCTTTGAACCATATCTCTCAAGTAATGATATTTTATTTCCACGTGTTTGGTTCTATCATGGAAAGCAAGATTAACCAATAGTTTCATACAACTTTGGTTATCACAAAGAATCACTGCAGCTTCCAAGGGCTGCCCAAACAATCTTGCAAGTAGTTTGCGAAGCCACACGACTTCTCTTGCAGCCACACAAGCTGCAACATATTCCGCTTCAGTTGTACTCTAGCAACACATGATTGTTTCTTGTTGCACCAGGAAATCATAGTTGAACCTAGGCTGAAACAACATCGTGAAGTGCTCTTTCTGTTAGGCACACAACTTGCCCAATCTAAATTAGAGAAACACTGCAAGCTCACCTCTTCACAAGAAGAATATTTTATACCATATCCCAGTGTACCACCTACATATCTCAATATGTGTTTGGCTGCAACAAGATGAATCTGTCTTGGTTCACACATGAGTTGACTTAGAGTGTTAACAACATAACAAATATCAAGCCTAGTAATAACCAGATACATTAAAGAGCCAATTAACTACTTGTACATAGTAGGATCAACTAAATCTGAAGAGGCTGCAACCTTAAGTAACTTTTTCAGATTTGTTTCCATAGGAGTCATCGTGGATTTACAGTCTAACATACCAAATCTCTTCAAAATATCAATAGCATACTTCCCTTGACTCTAGATAATCTCATTTGGTCTTTGCCATACCTCAAGCCCAAGGAAGTAGTGCAAGAGACCAAGATCTTTCATTTCAAATTTAGAAGCTAACTTTTACATTTAATAATGAGATCAGTATCACCAGTGAGAAACAAATCATCAACATAAAGTACTAAGATTACAACTTTGTCATCACTTACTTTGAAATAAAAATTTGGATTAGCATCATCTTTAGAAAACCCAAGCTCAATAAATAATGATCAATTCTCTCATACCAAGCACAAGGAGCTTGTTTAAGGCCATACAAGGCCTTTTTCAATTTGCACACATGTGACTCCTTATCAAGAATCACAAAGCCCTCTGATTGTTCAATGTATACTTCCTCTTCAATTATCCCATTCAAGAATGTCACCTTCACATCCATTTGATGAAGACTCCAACCCTTAACTACTGCAACAACTATGATAGTTCTAATAGAAGTGTAATGTGCTACATGTGCAAAAGTCTTTTCATAGTCTATGCCTTCCTTTTGATAAAACCCTCTAGTTACAAATCTAGCTTTATATTTTTCTACACTCTCATCAGCTACATGTTTAATTTTGACCAACCACATAGAAGAAACAACAGATTTATCTTTGGGCCTAGGAACAATGTCCCACACATCATTCCTAATGATCGATTGATACTCCTGTTAATGTTTGGTAGCTAGATTGGATTCTAGCTCACATTATTTTAATTAGGAAAATTAAAATAATGAATTAATTATTTAATTAAGGATAATTAAAAAATGAATGGATTAGTTATTTATTTAATTAGGAGAATTAAATAAATAATTTATTATTTAATTGGGACAATTTATTGGAGAAACAAATAATATAAATAATATTTATTTATGGATTGTTTATTATTTATTTAATTGGGAGAATTAAATAAATAATTAATTGGATTATACAATATTATTAGTTATTTATTTAATTGGAGAATTAGATACAATAAAGTAATTAGTAAATTAAATGGGTTGGGCCCTCTCATCAAATTAAATAAAAGGCCGACTGGAGTTAGAAATTAAATGGACTTGTATATATTCAAGTTTACTTTGTCATAATTACACACTTGATGCAATGGAAGCTTTATCTTTTAGAGAAATGCTCGGGGGAGACAATCAAATATTGTCTATGGTTGGGAGGGAAAATCATTCCCCGTGGTTAAACGAGCATAAAACAACATGGTATCAGAGCTTCGGCTAGATCTGGGGGAGAAGATTTCTTTCCAAAAGACAATTTTCTCTACTCTTTTTTCTGGACATGCGATCCTCTTGGTTTTTGGTTGCAAGTCCATCACATTTTGGCAGCTTTGTCTTGGTGTTGAATTGCATCAACAAGCAGCAATTTTCTGCTCCTGAAGGCTGCGATTTGTTTTTAGGATCTACTCCTTGTTCAGGCCTCCAATTTTATCTTCCAACTCCCTTTGGCAGCGATTTGGATCTGTTTGGGGTGACATTTTTGTTGGCAGCTCTAGCATCTTTTTCACATTTGGCATGCAGTCTTCTTCTTGGTGGTGATTTGAGGTCTTCTAGGGCCTGCGATTTACTCCTTATTCAAGGTTGCAATTTCCCTCTTCCCTGATCTATGATTTTACCTCTATTGGGCATTGAATTTCTTCTATTGTGGCATGCGATTTTCTCCTTTAGGCAGTGGCAAATTGTCTAGATCTAGGCATGCAATTTTTATCTTTGCTTTGCACTGCAGAGCTTTTTCTTTGGGTGGCGATTCTGTCTCAGATTTGGACAGTGAATTTAACCAAGAAGGCAGCGATCTTCATTTTATTTAGGCTGCGAATTGCCTAGATCTGCATTTGGTGGCGACTTGTCCTCTACTTGGCAGCGAGATCTTGACAAGTTGGGGCTGCATACTCTTGACATATTCCTTGGCAGATTTGGTTTACTTCTTGGCAGATTTGAGGATTTTGTTTTGGCATTCAGATTTTGTCCAAGTTGCAACTTGAAGGGGTCTTCGTTGCAACTTGGTAGGCAACCTCCAACAATTTGGTGTTCAAGTCCTTGCATCTTGGTAAGGCAATCCGGATATTTTGAGATCTGGTTTAGGGAGACTTGAATTTGACTACTTGATGCTTCCATGACAGAGGAAGCCAATTTGCAGGACTTGGTTTATTAGGAGTGAACCATGGATTCTTATCTTGTAATAGATATCATATGGATATCTTATGATTATGTATTGCTCATCGACATGACAATGATCTTGGTTTCTTTTGGTTGAGAGGGAGTCTCAGCCCCTTTGATGTATTTGTTTTTTTATTACCCACCTCTTGCGCACAATGCAAGGTGGATGTTGTATTTGTATATTGGATCTTCTTTGAAAGAAGATATGTGTACCACCCTCTGCGGGGTTGGTTTGTTTTGTAGGTATGCTTTCATCCTCTGCGAGTACGCATGATGGAAAGAAATGGTAAGAGCTAGAATCCTCCCTAGCTAAGAGGGAGTGTTAATGTTTGGTAGCTAGATCGGATTCTAGCTCACATTATTTTAATTAGGAAAATTAAAATAATGAATTAATTATTTAATTAATTAAGGATTATTAAATAATGAATGGATTAATTATTTATTTAATTAGGAGAATTAAATAAATAATTTATTATTTAATTGGGATAATTTATTGGAGAATCAAATAATATTTATTAATGGATTTTTTATTATTTATTTAATTGGGAGAATTAATTAAATAATTAATTGGATTATAAAATATTATTAGTTATTTATTTAATTGGAGAATTAAATACAATAAAGTAATTAGTAAATTAAATGGGTCGGGCCCTCTCATCAAATTAAATAAAAGGCCGACTGGAGTTAGAAATTAAATGGACTTGTATATATTCAAGTTTAACTTGTCATAATTACACACTTGATGCAATGGAAGCTTTATCTTTTAGAGAAATGCTCAGGGGGACAATCAAATATTGTCTATGGTTGGGAGGGCAAATCATTGCCCGTGGTTAAATGAGCATAAAACAACAGCTCCTCCATCATGACATCCTTCCACACTTTCCAATCTGAAGCCTCTTCAAAGCTAGAAGGCTCGGATGCTATAATATTTTGAAAGTGCCATGTGGGGCTGCATATTTTTTAGCCTCTTGCATAGTATGCCTGGCCCACAATGGTCTCCTCTTATCAGCTAAAGCATTACTAGGACCAGCAAAAGTATCTACAGGATCAATTGGATTAACAAGATTAGCGGAGTCTTATAATTCTGTTATCTCCCTCTGAATCTCAGAAGGGTAATCGGGAACAGCCATTTTCATGTCTTGAGAAGGATAAAAATCCTCTCTATCAATTTCCGTGTTAGGTTCTTTAGATCACTTGCAAGCTACACCATCTTCAAAAGAGACATCTCTGCTGATTTCAATCTGCTTTTGACTTGAACTATAAATCTTGTATGCTTTTGATGATTCACTATAACTAACAAAGATGTCTTTCTTTCCTGAAGGTTCTAATTTAGTCCTTTTCTCTTTTGGAACATGAATGTAGATTGGACATCCAAAAATTATGAGATGACTAATATCTGGTTTAGTACCTGAGAATGCTTCTTCTGGTATCATATTGTCTAAGACTTGGTGCGGACTACAATTCTAAATATATACCACTATCCTGCAATCTTCTGCCCATAAAAATGTTTTAAGACTTTGATCATGGATCATAGCCTTCATAGCTTCAACAATAGACCTGTTCTCTCTTTCAGCTACACCATTTTGTTGAGGATTATAAGGGACACAAAACTCCCTCTTAATCCCAGCTTCAACACAAATATTTTGAAATATACCAGAGACATATTCACCCCCATTATCAAACCTTAAAACCTTTATCTTCTTGTTAGACAAATTTTTAACAAGAGCTTTAAATTCTTTAAATCTAGACAACACTTCATTGGATTCTTTAGATTTTAGAAAATAAATCCATGACTTATGAGAGAAGTTATCAATGAAAGTAACATAATACCAAAAACCACTAAGAGAAGCAACAGACATAGAACCACACAAATTAGAATGAATCAGCTCTATGATATCCTTTGCTCTACTTTCACTACTATGAAAAGTACTTTTAATGTTCTTACCTAGAGCACACCATTTGCAAACACCCTCATGATCTTGTTTCAGCTTTGGAAGACCAATTACCACCTTCTCCATGGATGACAAGGTTTTGAAATTTAGGTGACCAAATCTTTTATGCCATAACTCACTTGAAATTAGAGAATCATGAGCTAATGCTTGGATAGGACGAGTTGAAAATTTGTAAAGGCTGTCATGACGTACACCAATCTCACAAGCTGTCTGAATGCTAGTGTTCTTCCATGCTAGAACTTTGCCTTCAACAAATGCAACATGATAACCCTTGTCTTCCAATGCTGAAATAGAAATCAGATTCCTCTTAATACCAAGAACAAAGAGAACATCATTTAGATGAAGACAAATTCCAGAATCTAACTAAAAAGATGTAGAACCGGCACCCTTCATAGAATAGCATGCATCATCACCAATGATAACTTCTAGATGAAAACCTTTTCCTTTCAAATTAGAGAAGTGCTCACGATAACCTGTAATGTGACGAGAGGCTCCACTATCAATAAGACATGTATTACTGTTAGTAGGAACATTGCTAGAAAGAGCAAAAATAAATAAGAACCCCTTTGAATTTTCACTCGGCTCTCTATGAGGAGAAGAGTTTTCAACATTTGTAGCAGCCACTTGATGCTTGGGTCTGGAAGTAGAATCTCTAGCAAAATGGCCATATTTGTCACATTTGAAGCACTGAATCCTAGAAAGATCCTTTTTTTTCTTGGATTCAGGGGCTAAATCAAAATTCTTATCTCTGAACCTGTTAAAGTTACCTTTCTTTCCTTTCCCTTTAGAAGTATGGGAAGTACATTATCATCTTCATGATGAGTTTTACGTCCATTGTCTCTAGCCTCTAATCTACACTCTTCCTAAATGCAATCAGCTCTTAATCGATCAAACCTAGGAAGTTTCATCTCTTCCACTGATTCCTTGAATGAAGGATTCCCAAGAGTGGGGAAGTCCATTCATGGCTAACATAACCAAATCTTTATTTCCAAAGGATTCTCCAATTGCGTTGAGCTGATCCTTTAACTCTATAATCTTCATAAAGAAGGAAACAACTGATTCTCCTCTAGCCATTTTAACATGAAAAAGTTGACATCTCAAGGCTAGAGCTCTACTAGTGTTGTTGAAATCATATAGGTCCTTCAGAGTCTAAAACATATCTTTGGCTGAATCCAACTTTGAAATAATAGGTACCAGATGATCCTTAACAAAATCAATTAAAATCTTCCTTGCCATGATTTTGTTCTTTCTCCACTGTGCTTTCTCAGTATAATCAGAAGGTTCTATTACATTAGAATTCACATAGTCAAGAAGATCATTCTCTTCAAGCGCAATTAGAATTCTAAATTTCCATGAAGAGAAATTTGATAATCCGTCCAATCTGTCTTCAACTTTCAGTCTGTTCACCATTGTAAAGAGCTGAAACAAACAAACTAAAAGTAGAGCAAAGAGTAATATATAACTTAAAGATTTTGGTTCTAGATTGTTTCCTTAGACCCGCTCTGATACCATGTTAAATTTTGAACCATAATGTAGAGATTGCAACAAATGGAAATGCAAAAACACAAAACAACAAATAACATTGTAGACTTATCCTGGGAAAACCCTCCACTTGAGGGGAAAAAAACCCAGCCTGCAAAAGATGACGCCTTTATTCAATTCTTGCTTATGATTGAAGTCTACACACGGTCAATGAATAAGCCTGACTTGTACTATAGAAAACTCAAAGTCTCTAATTAAACAAACTGATTACAAATAATGTTAACCACATACACACCAAATGATCATAAGTAGATCGTGTATATTTTTTGCAACACAAAATGATATGGAACGGCTCTAGTACATTTAGAGCGGGATGAATGAAACACTTCAATCACTGCTAACTAAACAGAAACAATACCCAACACTTCTACACTAAGTGCGATGATAACATCGAACTCCACACAGTTGAAATTACAATAACAGGAGATAAAATACAACACATTTTCAGAGTTGCAAGACACTAATCTCCATAATACTATAGACTGAATGACGACACTTGATACAAGAGTTTCGATCACGATAAAATGAATGGAGTCAATGCGTCAAAACTGAAGAGACACCAAGGTAATATGAAATGGTAGGCATTATTAATCATACACGGCAACAATAATATGAACTGATGCCTCCACAAGGTGAATCAATGAGCTCCATAAATGACTCAAGCAACATCAAAACTGTCGGCATAATCTTTTACACTCGCACAGTGCCAAGTCATATAGAGTGTGCCATGTCATCACATGTTCTAGCAGAGATATGATGAGTAGGATGAAACGTGAATGAGGACAAGTCACAATGTTAGTGAAACTCACGATAATGTGATAGAATATACAACCACAAAACTTTGACGGAAACAACAGAATATAGAACCGCACAGTAGACCATCACAGGTACGAAGATCTCTATCGCAGCTACTAATTTCAACAATGTGGACAGTCTTGGACTGTTTTCTGATTATTCCTCCCCCCTTGAGAGGCAATGGGCCCCATTGCATCAACACTTTGTAGTAGGTGAGGGGAATGAAGTTGAATCAGTTTTTGAGTAAACAACTTACCCTGATGAGAAAATTGATCGGCTTGAACCACTCGGTACAAATGAAAGTTCCGCTTCTTCAAGTTCTTTACAGTAGCTTCCATAACCTAATCACTTTGTAGAGGAGCAGCAGCTTCTAGATTCAATTCAGTATTACTAATTTCCTCAGAAACATCTACAACATTTAATAATGGAAGAAAACAAGGCTTCAATAATTCTACATTGCAGACTGGATGAATACCCAAAAATGGGGGCAAGTGTAATGTCCCCATTTTTGTGAGCATCAAAGTTCAATGGATTAGCCTATTAATTTACCCTCGTAGGCTAATGAGGTTGGATAGAGGGTCTCTTGAGAGATGTAGCTTCTTTAGTAATCAGAGTTTTGCAGATTTGGCTTTCGTTTGAGGTCTCTAGGACTCCGTATGCAGTGATTTCTATTTATAGTGAGTTTATTGCTATATATAGCAATTTTTGGAGTGATAGAGATGGACCCTTTCTATTTTTAGAAATGGTATTTGGTCACATGGGGAATTACAGGATGAACTCCCAGTTCAGATGGCAAAGTGAAAAAATAAGCGGTTTGAGAGTTATTAATAATTTTGTGGCCAAAATGATATTAAATTGTAAAAATAGTTTATTATAAAGTTATAACATAACTTTATAATTTCACTTAAGTTAAGGGTCTATTCATCATTAGAAGGGGACCAATTGAGTAATTAATTATAAATGTCAAACTTAATGAATTATTAAAAGATTTCCTAAGTTGAAATGAAATAACATTTAAAATGTTATTTAAAATGCTTTTGGGGAAATTGGACTTCTTGAAGGTATTTAATAGTTGCAGGAGAAAGAGAATTCATTATGTTGATTGCTTGATTTGATATCCTTTCTCTGGAGCATTGGAGTTCATGAGAAACCAAAGGTTTCAGCAGAGTTCTGAGTTTATCGGCATTGGAGAGCGTTGCTTCTTCTTTGTAGCAGTAGTCAGAGGGTGTGAAATATTCACCTGATATTGCTTATTGGGTTGGCTTCATACAGAGGTCAGCATTTTACTGATTGGAGAAATAAATTTCAAAATTTATTGATAGATTGAAGGCATATTTTATGGCAGATTAAGGGCATCAGTTTGAGAAGTTATTGGCTGTTTATAGTGGTTTGAAATCATTGCTTTTTGCTAGTTCTTCATTTGACCTACCCTCTCTTCCATACTTGGTTCGATTTTGTTGAAGGAGGCACCAAAAAAATTAGTAACAATTCCTAAAAGGGATGCCTAGTTGAGCCACAGTGATTGATATCATCAGTTTGAAGATTGGTTGCTGATAGAAGGAGATACAAGCTGCTATATGCTTGCTTTTTCAGCCAGCAAGGGTTTCAAAGTAATTTCTACAATGAAAATAGGTATGCTTTTTATTGTAAAACATTCTAGTGCTATGTATTGAAGGAAAAGTAATAAAGATTGTCTTCTAAGCCCAAAGTGTTGTTAGTTAATTTTCAGAAATTTTATTTCAGCATATGTATTGCTTTTTATGTCAAACCATCTCAAAAACACAAAAAAAATGGAAAATAATAAAACACCAAAACAAGCATAGTCAATTCAGTAGTTAGAGCTTTGAAGGGTTCTTACAGCAAGTTAAGCTCAAATGTATTTTCACCAACTTGCTTGATGATCTTATATGGGCCATACCGAAGAGGACAGAGCATCCTGTTTGGACCTTGCAATCTTTCCTTCTGAGTGTGCAACCATGTCGTATCCCCTACTTGAAAATTATGTGGGGTCCAATGCTCATCATGCCTCTCCTTATATTTCTTATTGGTATGTTCCAAGATTTCATGAACCTGTTGTTGCAAGTGATGAATTCTGTCAATAAACCTCATTGCCTTGTCTTCCTCCTTATCCACACATTGTACCAAATCAGGCTGAATGATTTGTATGGCAACATTCATGGGTGCTAATGGCTGATAACCAAGACAAACTTCAAATGGGATGTGGCCTGTTGAACTATGAAAACAGCACGAAACATGGATTGTAAGTTATAATGCTCAATTTAAGCTTATTTACATCCTATCTGCAGACTTAAAAATATATATTCTTTTGGAATGAATCCTTGTTTTTGTCCCTTCCAGTGTATGAGTAATTAACAGTTCTAGCACCCACAAGAATAGGAACCTAGAATGCGGTATATTTAGCCCGGTAAACTTTGCTAAGACACTTTTATCAAAATAGAGTATCTCAGCATAATTCTGCATTGTAGCCACCTATGCATCTTTACTTTTCTATTGAAAATTTTGGTAAAATTACCAAGGACTGATCATGTGGCCTGCCCATGAAGAATAGTGGATGAAACTGATTTGAGATTATTAGAAAACAAATACAATTGATGTAAAGCACTACTAAATTTTGAAAATAAAGCAAAAATACTCAGGATATGAACATTGGATGTCAGATAAATTCCAAAGACGCAAGGGAAGAAAAAATTTCAAATTATACCATAAGAAGTTCAATAGACACAAAAGTACAAGTTACATTACAAGTGGGTGTTAAAAAAAAATCCAGGAGCTGAAAATGTAAATAAAACTAAACCAACAGAAGGCCTGACTGTAACAGGTGAACCCAAAATAGGTAACTCCAATATAGGTCACAAAGATAAGTCATGTGACGAAAAAAATAGTAGTGACATGGATTCACATGAGAACAACAGAACTCAATAATAAGAGCCACTGAAATTGTTGTCTGTAACTTTTTGTTAGGTATCAAATATATTTACAAGGATGAGAATAAAAGGTAGCTGGATAAGGCCAAGCACGTGTAAAATTCCTGAGAATTAGGAAACCAAAGAAAACTTGGCTATTCAAATATATATGCCACTAGTTCACACTATGGAGACCTGTGCCAAGGGTACATGCAGATATTTACAATGAGGGAGGTATTAAGAAGGCTACAGATCACTACAAGAGAATGCCTAATTTTCTCCCTTCTTAGAAAAAGTTATCCATAAATAGCAAATTTAATTAAAAAAACTCCATAAAAGCTCCAACAGAGATTAACTTTGCCAGTATCAGCATCTGTGTTCACATATTTGTAACTTATCTACTGCAAGAATGGTGTCTTGGTCATTGTAGGAAGGAATATGATTTAATCTGATAGATCAATTCAACAATGTGTTCATTTTAAGGCCTCAGTAGCATTTTGTCTAGGTGTCAGTATATATTAGTCTGTTGTAATATGTCAGATACATCAAATCTTTGTAATGATTTGCATCATGGGGATGACTTCATTGCATAATTATGAATGTCTACTCTGTGGATGAGTATGGTAGCGCGCCTAGCATTATCTAATGTCCAAGTGGCAACACATATTCCTATGACATGGACCATATTATAATTTACATAACACAAAGAATGAAAAAAAATGAATTGATGTTAATTCTATTATTATTTCTCAAATCTATTCCTGGGGAGCAAGAGAATTACCTGATTACCAATCATTTTTCCATCTTTGTAAGCAACAAGACCATTTTCTGAGAAGACATAATCATAATCTGTAATAACTGCAAGTGGAAAGATCAAAACAATCAGCAAATAAATCATGTTGAGTGGTTCATATTTTAGAAAAATAAATCACAGAGTAGATTCTAAAACTCATCTTGGTCGACACAGTAGCAATGAAGTGTCTTTATCCATTTAAGAGTTAAGTGCAAATTCAATAAGATAAAAGCATAAATAAACTTATGAACAGAATGCTCTACATAGAAAACACGTAAAAAATCTTGAATAATAACAGTAAACATTTTCTTGGCTACATCCACAATGGATATTTCATCCATTGAAAATCTCATTGCATTTAGGTATGATTCTTTTATTGAGAGTAAAACATCTACATTGTTATATGTGTGACACATGTTCAAAGTCCCGTACTCACTTGTGTTCTTGCCAAATGCACATGTGACTAGGTCGCAAGAAACGAAGCCTCTTAAATTAAATATTTTTGCAACTTTTTTACATATCAATTCATATATTTCATGTTTGAAGATTTTTTCTTCTGTTTGTAGATAAACCATGGACATACAGAACCACTAAATGCCAAGAATACTTAACAATCTGCATACCTTTTGCTCATGAGCATTATTTAAAATTGTTTGACAAAATTCTAACATTTGTAGACTTATTGTGACTTTTAGTAGTAGCCTCTTAATTCAAACTCCCTTTTGATGGAGTTTTGATGGCAATTAATAAAGACCCTCAGTTCTTAAAATAGGATGGAGGACAGGAAGATGGCAGAGATCGCTTATTGAGATGAATTCCAATATACAGAAAGTGCATATAGCATATTCCAACATATATAGGATTATGTAAATATATATTTCATTGTATCTGTATGTGTATTCAGTTCTGTATAAGAGGAGCCTTGCCCTCTTAGATTACCTGTATTAAAGTGGGATTATGTAAGTTTGTTGAACAGGACTTTTTAGTCCCAGGCGATACCAGAGGTTTTCTTTCCTCCGTTCTTTTCCTCCGGTGCCCACATTGAACGGAGGTGTAAAAATATTTTGATAACTAATAAAAATATAAAGAGGCCTTGGCCGTTTACCAAGAAAAAATAAATTTAAAAAAAAACATAAAAAAGAATTCCCTTCATCTCAAACTATAATAATTTTTCTCTTCCTTTGTTGAAAGAAGGGAAACGTGGCATACAGAACTGTAAATTGTCAAGAATAATTCATACTAATATTTTTCCATATGGAGAGAAGTGTGATATTATATTTCATATTTCTCCCTTATCTCATTTCTTCTTCCATTTGAAAGAGATTTGAAAGCAATTAGTGCAAACCACTTTTGCCGAGCTGTTCAGTTATTTTTACTAGGTCTGAGCCACCTACAATTCCCACAGCCACAACCTGCAGGCCAAGAAGTATTGTTATTCCACATATTATATCATAACAGAAACCAGCACACTCTTTATATTATTTTCTAGAAATGGAAAAAAACTTCAGAGAAATAGCAATGTTAGTCAATGATGGAGGCCAGTGCTAAAGAGAGCAACCCATTAATGTGATACCTTACGCAAATTTTGCATGAATTGTAACATCTCTTGTGATATCTCCTGTACAGTGAATAAATAAATGAAGATGAGTCACAAACATAATAAATTCAAGAACCATAAAATGCAAATAAAGATCGGTATGAATTGGCGAGTATTCAGTAGCCTTCTTTTTGACACCCCTTAACAAATACAAAAGGCAAGAAATGGAAGAAGAAGAAATTCTTTAAGAGCGGCAATTATTTAGATTCATAAGAGATTTGCTTTGTAGACCTGAATATTTATTACATATTAAACGTACAGAGAGGAACAGCCGCATCAACAGAAAAATAAGAACTACAAGGAAAAAATTTCAGTGAGAGCTAAATTCCAATGGGAACATTTGTAGGAATTCCCACATTCGTGGTATTGTAAGTTTCCAATGTGGGTTCAACATCTATAAATTTCCACAAAATTTCTTGGCAGAAGTCTATATGCTATAACCAAGATCGTTGAAGCCTTCGCATTGTTCATGTATATACTTATATGAATGTTGAATTGATAATTGTTGTCAACTGTGTTATGATTAATACTAAAATATTCGCAGCTGTTTTAAATCTTTCGAAATTTGAAACTGAAATGAAACAACAATCTGAAGATGCAGATTCAAATCACCCCAGGAACCACTGGGCTTGCTCCTGTTGCTGTGGCATTAATGCCAAGAGAATGTGTTTGAGAAGGTGCATAAGATGTGAGCCTATGGCCCATGCCCTTATTTGCATCCCAGAGGCTGTGAGACCATTAATCCCTAATTTAGTAGCACAAATTCTCCAATAAGCATCCTCCAAATTTATTGA
The DNA here is from genome assembly GCA_027943335.1 of Chamaecyparis obtusa. Taxonomy (NCBI): domain Eukaryota; kingdom Viridiplantae; phylum Streptophyta; class Pinopsida; order Cupressales; family Cupressaceae; genus Chamaecyparis; species Chamaecyparis obtusa. Next base: position 479,485 of record BSBK01007985.1, on the reverse strand, counting down.
TCTTATCCATCAATAATTAGTCAGGATAACTACAGTTCTACTAAACATGGTGTTGTTACTCAAAAATAATAGCCACCTGTTGTGATTAGCCAGATGCACTTTACGTCTACACCATGTGAAGAGCACAACAATGGGAGACTCTGCATGGAAAACAACCTCCAGAGTTGGAAGCTAGGCTCCTTGTAAATTTTCAGTAAGTTCTCACTATCACGCTTAAAATAAGAGAAAAGGAAGAGAGATGCAAATATGAAATCCTATATTAAATGTGGAGGTGTGATAATCACAGCCTCTATACAGGTTTCTAAAATAAAATAGACATATGAATAATAGTTCATAGACAAATAATATATAAAGACTTTGAAAAATAACATACGAATTCTTTCATTCATAGCTCATAAGGGACAACATAAGCAGAGACCAGCCACAATTTCTATGCTCTTATTCATCAAGATTCAATTCTGCATACCACAAAAAGCTTGGAGTCTGGACACATGCCTGACATCCTAGACTTCACAAGTAAAGAAGAAAATTGATTAAACTACATATAATATTATAAGGCCAGATTATAAGCATGAATATGTGAAATTCCATCTGGGATCCTAAGTATGTGGCCCTCATTTGTACAAGCTGAAGAGTAAAAAGGGAGAAAGAAGGCGAGGTTTTTTGGAAAAACCATGGGTAGTTGAATTAATATTTTTCAGAAGATTTGATTCTATCCCACGAATCTCAAGGCCCGTTCTAAGATGCCAAATTTTTGCCCTAAATAAATAACCCTGACTCACAATAATTCTTGCATAATTAACTGTAAATACTAATTATTTTTTAAAACAGTAAACTTATTCTTTAGTCTCTAATATAATCTTTCCTTTAATTTGCACTTATTTCTCTTTGCATAGATATATTGAAATGTTTCCAATTTCTACCAAGTTAGGGGTTTTCATCCACCAACTTGACAAGAGAAATTAAGGGATTTCGTCCTTAAATTACTTTGATTTGAGGGGCTTCATCCTCGAGTTTGCTGAATAATTCACAAGGAAATATATATATACTGTCTTCACCAGATTGATGTTTTCTTCCCTGTCACAACCCTTTGCATTTCTTTTGACTTTTAGTTAATTATCATTTAATATTTGTTTGAGGGAAATTGTGGTGTAAGAGTAATTGCTATTAACCATAGATTGGCTGCTAAATTGACTGCCACTGCCTATGATCTTCTGGCAAATTTTATCAGCCTGTATAATATTTCACGACCTGTAGAAACCAATGAGGACAGAATTTGAAGGTAAGGGCATTACAGTGTCAAACACTCTATATTCAATGCACGTGGCCATCTCAACTAACCATCAAGTGCCCCTGAAATTGTCAGTTGTCCAACAACAAGCCAAAGAAATGCTAGTGTGCGCTAAATCGTGGATTGATAATTTAGGCCTAAACTGTGTCACCATCAATTGAATTGAATTACTTCTAGCATCAAATTTACCTGGGAAAAAACCCTGAAAGGAGCATTGGATAGCTGCAACATAATGGCACGTACTGGAATATTGCCTTTGATAGGGTAACTGCCCATGTGTATCCAACTTGATTCTAGAGTGCAGGTTGCCATCAATTAAAAGGACAAAAAAGAACCCAAATGTTTCCTCCTTTCATCTCCTCCAAGTTTCCACCAGCAAATGGAATTGTCATGTTAGACGTGTCACTTGAACACTGTTGCAACATTGTGGCCAGATTACAAAAAAGGTGGGCCCCATTACTAAATAAACAAATCAATGGTAGGTACAGAGGATAAAAATAGAACCAACTCCCTTCTAATCTCCCACCAACTGCTAGATCTATAGACAAACAATTGTTAGACCTTGAAACAAAATCATATGCTAGATCATAAAAGAATTCCTTAGATGTTTGTATTAAGGAGATCAACAGCATACAAGAAGCAACAAATCAATGTCAACATGCCACCACATGTGCTACCAATGTACAACTACAAACAACCAAGCTGCAGAAGAAAAGACAAAAACACCCATTGGAGAACATGTAGTGAAGTTTCATTATAGTTTTGGTGGCTCTCAAGGAACTTTCTAAGCAAAGTGATAAAAATCACATTCATTGCGCATTAAATCCCTGACAAAATCACCAAATCACAAAATTCACCATAATAAAAGGGGAAAAAAACTATATGGAATCAAGGGAGCTTTTTGATTTGCCCCCATTCCTACTCCAAAGGAGTCTCCAACATGTTGTAAATGGCAAATCTGCATTCCAGATCGAACAACTTGTAATAAGACAAATTATGCACTTTGGTCATAGTAATCCACACTTGAACTACAAGTTTAGGCAAGGGCTTAATGACGGTATTGTCTCTTCAACCAATGGTGTGAGAGATTGGCCTTGGAATATGGATTCATCATAATAAAACGGAAAAAACTATATGGAATCAAGGGAAAGGAATCTCCAACATGTTGCAAATGGAAAATCTGCATTTCATCTTGAACAACTCGTAATAAGAGAAATTATGCACCTTGGGCATAGTTTTTCATGCTTAAATTTCAAGTTTAGGCAAGGGTTTCATGACAGTATTATCTCTTCGACCAATGGTGTTAGAGATTGGCCTTGGAATATGCTACCAAGAGTCCTTGTTGTACCAATTGATGTGTCCATCACATCTGTCACCATTCAAAGTGAAAATATGTCATGCCCCGCAAGGGAACCGGGGAAGAGAACAAAGATTCTCTTTGTAAAGGAGAACTTAAGTAATGATTCATGAAAATTTTGAACTTTTAAAATAATTATGTGAACAAAACTTAAACTTAGATTCCTTCCAAGGTTCCCTTCTAATTTAATGCACAATTCATTTAAGTCCATTAAGTAAGCTAACAACAAGATTTACTTCTCAAAGCAAACTACATCATATCATTATAAGATTCTTTATTAAGAAATACCAAGTGCTTTCGTTTCAATTTTCCATTTAAATCCATCTATATTCCTAAGTATCCTTTATGATCAATACAACATTTAAACATTAGAATCATCTAAACATTTGATACATTGCAAATATACTACATTTGTTTCATTAGCTTTTCCTTTAATCATCCATAATGAAAATCATACTACTTAACTTAAAATCTTACAAAATCCTTTTCTTTTCCAACATACATCTTATACATAAATTTCACATCTCCCTTTTTCCCTTTTCCTAAATCTACCCATTCCAAATACGTCATTTTGAATTACATCAATGATTACATTACATTCATCTCCTCTTGGGAGGTAACAATAATTTTACATCATAAAAGATAATCACAAAGCCTTCATTCTTCAAAAACTGGTACATAAGCAAGCATGAATCTTCAAACACTGCATCCGCAAAAGATACCTCGATAAAAAGATTTACCACCCAACCACGTGGATACCAAAAGGCCCACTCCCCCGTGCTAGGAGATAAACACCAAGGTCCACAAAGAAGGAATAGCTAGGCCATACCTAGGGTTGGGTAACCTTTCCCAAATAGTAAATGAAAAGAAGATCAAAGTATAAATCTTTCCCCAAAAAGGTTCTAAGGCTTGGTAGAAACTCTAAGCAACAACCTAAGTGAGTGTCATCGCATAGCCCTCACCCCTTGGGTTGTCCTGGTACTAGCCACTCTGGGCCCTGGGCCCCAAGTAGGCACATGTGGGATCGAATGCCTTTCGTACAGACAAGTGCCATTCAATCATACCTAGGCATAGGTACCTTCTCCCACTCCCATCCATAGCCTTACTAGCACTAATGGCATGGGCGAGGCACATTTAATCTTTTTAATGTTTGAACCCATTCCCATAAGTTTGATTAAGTTTTCACTTGTTAAATAACTCTTCAGTTTGTTATCCTGGTTCTAGCCACTTAGGGCCCCGGTCCCACACTGAGAGCCACTCACTAGGTGTCATTAAGTTTTCTACCCTTAACCCACACGTCACAAATACATCATACATGTAGTAAAAACACATCATAAACACATTTGTAAACTACATCAAAGAATAGAAAAATAATAACATAGTTTAGGGATGTTTAAGAAAATTAGGAACGTTTAGGGAGGCCTAGAAAGGTCCTGATCCTCCTAGACAATCCTAAACCCTAAAACTACTTCCTACACCCTCCTAACCCTATTAAAGTAGCTAAATACATTGGATATAACCATCACCAACAAGTAATGAACATATTTAAGGTTTACACGAAATTCCATATGCCAAAAGATAATGCTCCACAAATTTCAATCTAAGTCTGAAATTTGACTAAGTTTGATTTTTACTAAAAATCTAAAATCTAGAAGTTACAACTTAACTCCTAGGAAGCTAAAACCTATCCCAATCAATCCGAAAGGTACCTAATCCTTTATACAAGTATATCTTAAAGCATAAGAAATTAACTTATACTTAAATGTTATACTTGTATAAAGCGAAAACCTAATTATTATACTACTTGGCTTAATTATTAGACTTGTTCAACTTCAACCCTAATACGAACGGAACGTCTAAACACGTGGAAACGACACTGGTAATAACAATTAACTCGGCCAAATGACAGAGATCAAAATGTGGCCAAATGATAGAATATTTGCTATTTGCACAAACGGCTAACATAATACTACAATGCCACGATATTTCTATTGCATAAATGGCTGACATAATAAATGGATGACAGAATATTTGCAATGACAGAATGTTATAAACGGCTGGCATAATACAAATAAAACAAAAACAACTAACATAATAACATTTGTATTGTGTAAACGATACAGAATAAATTCATATTCAAAATGACAAAATAATACAATAATATATACATGATCAGCAATAATACAATAATGTATCAACATTCTATGATAATACATTATTACAGAATACATTAATGTATCAACATTCCATAATAATAATACACAATACAATAATAATACAATAGTACACAAACATTCTGCAATCATATTACAAAACACAGAGACATTCAAACAAATCTAAAAAAAACAACATTCATACTATAAAAGAGATTTATTCCACGGGATGGATTCCAACCTAGAGTCCTGCGAAGATCAGTTGATGAAGAAGAAATCAAGCTTCTAAATCTCTTCCAGCACTCCTTCGAATTCCTCCTACAGGCAAGCTCCAACCTCTTCCGAAAACAAACTCCTTCACTTCCTCTCAGAGAAAAATCAATCCTCTCTCTTCTCTAAAACTATAGAAATATCCTATTAAAATTAAAGCCTCTTCTCAAAACAAGATTTCCTCTCCAACTCCCACACACAGGAAAGTCTTTCCTGTAAATAGAATGGAGAAGGTGGTTGCACGGGTAATCCAACCGATGCAACCATCTCAACTATCCATCCGTTATCAGTTAATGAGATGGTTTGCAAAACCATTCCTGTAAAGGGAGAAATAAATTTTAAATAAAACTATAATCTTATGTTTCCTAAATTTAAGGGTGTCAAAATAGATAATATAATCTTAAAAATAATTTACTAATTTATTTAACTATGGTAATAGAATTTACTAATCCTTTTACCATTTTTGAGAATAAAATAGATTTATATTTATCTAAAATAATTTTCCTTCACACTATTAATTTAATTATATAATATTAATATATATATGTATTCATAGGCATATGTGTGCACCCATATGCTTATGGTACATATATCATAAGACACATTATTACAAATATTAGATATTAAGAATAACATTATTATAAAACATATTATTTATTCATACACTAATCCACATTCTAAAATATATTAGGTAACTACTAACATAAGTTAGATTTTACCACTATTATTTAAAACATTTTATTATTACTATTGCCATAGACACTTTGTTATTATGAGTATTATAAAATAATACCATAAAATTATTCATTATTATTGATATTAAAATCACATGATTTAATCACATACCATCTCGTTCCCAACGAGATATGCTAGTATAATAGTAGCTACTACTAAAGATAAATTACTAAATCATACCTTCAAATAAACAATAACTCACATCAATAATCTACTAACAAAATTGAGCATACCAAGGAGTAAAAACTACCATACTCAAAACCTCATTTTCAATGAATACAAAAGACAAGAAACTAGCTACAAGATCCACAAAACCAATAAACTGAGAGATTGCATAACACATCCACACAAGGGATTGACTCGGCACTTCCCACCTAAGGATAAAAGGATCAAAGGTGAAGTTTCTTCCTGTGGAACCTGGTGATATCTCCGTAACAACAACAACGATCGAGGATTTTGAGGGATCGCTTAGACCTGTGAAGCCAGGTGGAGACGATACCCGGTACCTACAATCCTGCATCACCAAGAAGAGATACACACACACATATATATATATATATGGATATACATGCAAACAGATGACCAGGATCGATACATCGTGTGGACCTCAACTAAGTGAGTAACTACGACTTCGTCCTGAGTCATGAAAACACATCAGACACATATCGATGAAACATAAAACATCATGATAATGGTTAGATTCAAATCCTTGGGTTAGATCCATAAAACATATAAAAATAGATGGTTTTCTAATCTCATAAACATATAAATGCTAACCATAAATGAGCATATCCATCATATCATCATCCACAAAACATAAATGTAAATGTATAGTTCTGACCATCATAATAAAATGTCCAAATCAGAAAAGTTTAAGTATCACCATAGGAGAGGGTATTACAAAATATCTCAGCTTTGTAATGTTGGGCATCCGCATCCTTGGCTTGGCCTTGAACATTTTACTCCAATTGTCACCTTCAACCTATTTGTATAGGCTACACTCATGATTTCCTCATCCACAAGAGTGGAGAGCTTTTGTTTGAAGCTCTCAACCATGGCCATCATTGGTATCAAGATTGTGGTGATTCCATCCAACCTAGATTGGGTAATCCTAGGCCTAGATATGTGTAACATCCCAAAATTTAATGCTTGTTGTAACCCAACACCTACTTGAGTGATATTCTCCCAATAATGCTTACATAGTTCTTTAACTAGCTCCAAGGATATTGATTGTGTAGCTCTAGTTTTATCTCCAATTTGATGATTTATCTCTCTTCAGTCACCCTCGATTCACTGATCTATTGGTGGAGCTATTTAATATAGTTATCTTGCTTTGATTTCTTTTGTTGTGCAAATTCCAGGTTGGTGTTGAGGTCACCTTTGCTAAATTTCATACCTTCAATCTATGTCTACGATTCTTGCATCCTTTTCTTTTGTTCATCCACTTTCCTCATCTTTTCGATTTGATTGTCCCACTCACTAACCTTTAGCTTTAAAGAAATGGCTTACTCCTCTACATCATTCTTTCCTAGCTCTACAACCTAGCTTTTATGATGTTCTACCCCCAGCTCATCTATCTCTATAATGGCTGACTTGCAGGGCCAAGGGTTCCACTTGATCTTTTCATTAGGTGATTTCCTTTTGCTTGCCACTCATTTTGGAAATTATAGAATTAACTTGTGGTTTGAGAGCATCAACCCTGTTTCTTAGAGCAATGTTGCCCAACTTAATGATAGAATTTATTAGCTTAAACCAGCAATTGGGTCATGAGGGTGGCAGCACTTAACTTTAGCTCTATTAGTTTGCTTTTGTAGATATGGCCCTAGTCTGTGACACATTTTCTTTGTCCTTCTCTTTAGTAACCATTGCCTCAAATACCTTGCCAACCTCCCTCTTCTACATACTACTGAGCTCCTCAAAAGCATTTGCTTCTATGTTAGTATTATGGAAGCTTCACATGATGTATGTGATATCCACCTTAGCCTTGTCTAACCTCTATTCAACTTACAGGTAATTAGTGGCAACCATGTGTGTGCTTCTTTCATCAACTCTACTTGATCAACCCCACTTGCTTGCTCCATTCTAATGTTGATGCCTTGGCTCTATTAGTTAGTAGGCTGCATTTGTTCCACTGGTTCAATAAACTTAGGGGTGATGCAAGAGAGAAACATAGTTTCATGTTGACCATCAAATCTGATATTCTTCCTATAGTGACCAATTTGTTAGTAGCAATACATTTTTCTCTTTTATGCTTGTCGTTTGACTCATGCTCTAGTTGCTGCATTATCTATCGGTATGTGACAAAGCCATTGACCTAGATGGGGATGATTGGAAGATGAAAGGGAGAAACTGGAGAGAAAAATAGGCTTGGGGATACTTGTGGGTGAAGGCCATTGTTAAGTGGATGATGTAATAGGGGCTTGAGAAAAGCAAGAGTGGGAAACGCATGATATTGAGAAGGAAAGTAAACCAATCCTAAATCTAGGATAAAGCCTCCCTTGAAAAGATCTTATTGACCTAGACGGAGAAGATGAGTAGGCAAGAATGTAGAAGATATTATACATGCAACACTACTTGGTGGCGGAGATCCACTTCCAACTAATGCGCTCCTTGGGTCTTTGTTTTTTAACTTACCAATCACACTCTTTTCTTTTGAAAAAGGCACTCTAGTCATTTAAAGTTGGCTACAAAGTTGATTTCTTGCCCTTAGAGGATGTCTAAGTTTGCCTTGTACATTCAATGCTGCTCCTCGCTCCTCATCTATAGAAGACGCACTTTGGGCACATATAGTTGGATATTGAGTTCATTTCTTACCTTCGAAGGATGTTTGAGTTTACCTTGGTACATTCAATGTAGCTCATGAGAATACTAGTCCAATGGCTGCAGGGGCAGGTAGTTGTCCTTCCAATGTTGACATTTGTTCCATTATTTTGGATGTTTGACCTTTTAACTCCTTCTGAGTACCCTAAGTTCGGGGTTTAGTACTTTCACCTCGCTTTGTTGCCTATAGTTGGCTAAGCTGGTAGATCAATCATTTGGAGCTCCTAATTGGATTCTTACTCTTCCTATGAGAATATCTCTTGTACATCTATTGTAGCAACTTCTTCCAAGAGGTAGAACTTGAGGCTAGGTATTATCAAAGTTTTCTTAGCCGAAGAATCTGTAGCACGTTCTACATTCTACATTCAATCACAACTATGTCTTGGGTGACCTTGGCATTTGGGAAAGCATATTGAAAAATGATAGGTCCTTCACAACTCCAACAACCAAAGTCTAAAATACAATGACAAATTAATTTGTCTTTGTTTGTCAATGCAAAATAAAAAGGCTTGGGATTAACTTATGATACCTTATTGCAGGTATTTGAAGAACCATAGGTCACTTTAGTGTGCTCTCCAACAAATTAGCATCTTGGTGCTTTTTCCTACTTAGTGTTTTCTATTTCTTCATAGCTTCTTCCAACAACTACACTAGTTTTGGAATGGAGAGAACCTCTAACAAGGGTACGCTAACAATAGACTTTCTCAATTAGTCAACAATATTGAACAATGTACCATTTGGTTAGAATTAGGTGGCCAATGTACTCTTGGTTTCATAACAATGTGGTAAGCCACTCTGGGTTCCCTCGGCAAAACTTCTAGTAAATTGAAGGCATCAAGGTAGTGGTTGTTCTTAATCTAGGAAGAGTGACTAATAAAGCTTTGAATAGAGGGTATCTGTGCTTTCTAAGCTTTTCTTTGCTTAGTCAGCCCTATCTCATTTCCCCACCACTCTATTTTTGTTTCTTGTCAAGTAATCTAACTATGCTAGTGTTCTTCTAAATGTTGAAGTTGGCTCATTCAGGGTGTAGAGATCATCATCTCCCGATGTGACTAGTGCCTACAGTGCTCCTCCAAACAACAAACTTGACTCACATAGGGCATAGACCCCATTGTCTTCCCACATGATTAGTAACTAATCTTAAGTAGATGAGCTAGTCCTCGTGGATATATCTTGTATTTGATAATTCATGTTATGGGCGATGACTTGACTTTGGGTGGCCCTTTCCTACTAATTAATAGTTTGCCAAGGGACAAGCACTTGAGGGTGAGAGGTCAAGCAAGAATAACCTCACATATTTTGCTCCTCAATAAAACTATTATACACAAATAGCATTTCTCTAATTAGGTTGTTAGGGGTTTACTAGAGAATCTCCTTCAAATGAGTTGATTTTAAGGCTGATCTTAATTCTTAATAAGATAGAAGGTGGAACTTTGCTAGTGGCTTTAATTGCTAAACAATGTATGTAGATTGTGTGATCGAATGAGTCAATCCCAAAGTTCCTTCTTTAATCTAGACTTTCACCCAATTTTATGTTGTGATATGCTAGTTATCACAAAGGGACTTACGTTGTTCATTCAATGGATACGAACTTGACTTTAACTTCTTCCAACTACTTCCAACTAAACAAACTACAAAGGATAAGGGTTGAGAAAGCTACTCCTAGAATGTAAGAAACTGTGGGTGTATTTGTGCCTCTACTAGACTTAGTTTATCCATCTACATCAACCAAGTTAGTGGTATTCTCCTAAGGTAAATGTAAGATGTTCAAACTATCACCATTCCATTAACACCATCCAACGATGCATATCAATGTGCAAGCAATAATTGAAGTAAAGCTCATAATTATGCCATTTGACTATGCAAGACATACTTACAATCAGCAAGTAGCTAGTGGTTTGGTCTAAGGAAGTTCACCAAAGAAATATCCAAAATATCTTCCATTCAACTAAACACTACTTCTAACCAACATGAAATGAAATCCTAATCTAAGAGAGGAAATGTGGAAACCATGCAATACTCCAAAACGATACAATCAATTCACCATGAAGACTAACAATGAATTAAGAACAATTTGGCAGTATCATAGCAACAATATCAACAAGTCTCCCCTTAGCTAATCTATTCTAATCTCTAATAATTTACAAATGAGAAGGCCTTGGCCTTTTATAGTAGTCCCCAGTACAATGAGTGTCCATCAAAGAACAATTTCCGAATTCTAATCGCCTTCTCTCCTTTCATAATGTCTAGGAGAAACAAGCCCTCATTATTGATCACATATGTTCTCAAACATCTCTACAAAAACATTGTATGGGTGGCTAATGGTTGTTAGCATTAAGAGATGGTAACCGGTAAGCCTGCTACCAGTACAAGTATTGTCATTGATTGATAAAAGAGGATAGAGATTTGTCATCTCTCTAAAGTCTAAAGATCTAAACAGATCTGCATGAAAAGAGGTTGGTTTGGCACCCGGTGACAACATGCAAGAAAGAAAAGATTGTAATCAAGTGCAACCGGTCACTACACAAAGCATCAACAATCGGGTAATGTATACAGTCAAGGAAAGGAGGATTCAACCGTCAACCGAGGACCAAGATACAACTGGTGTGGACAAGCATAGAGGAAGTAAAGGTACAAACCGGTGTCAACAACACAACTGAGGAATGTGCGACCGGTAAGCAAAGGAAGGGACAGTGACAAGTCAAAGACTCTTACCTATTCACAACATGAGGATCTCAACCAATCTAGTAAAGACTCCGGTATGAACTGAGGAAGTCATAGTCAGCTATTTGTTTCAACCAAGTCTTTGACCGGGATTTCCTACACTAAATCCGGAAGATTTTGAGTTAACATGGTGATCAGTTGGAGGCGCGTCTGGAGGTTTTAAAGCCAGAATCTGTGGCTTTAAAACGAAGAGTTATCTCTTGTGAAGGAAAGGTTCTTAACACGCATCTATTGCTTTCTTCATAAAGCAGATAAAGCAAAAGCATAGATTGGATGTTTCCTCAGTAAACTGGTACTCCACTGAGTGATGTTAAACTGGTACTCCACTGAGTGATGTATCCGAAAGGGATCTGAAATTAGGTCATGCATAAGAGGTGCAACTAGGGAAAGAACTCTATATATTCTTCTGCCTATTGAGAATAGAGGTTGCCTTCATTCTGCCGAGTAAAAGAGTGAACCTGTATGCTGAAGAAGCTAGAGTAAAAAGAAGTGAGAAGAAGAGAGAAAGAAGAGTGTGTAGAGAAGCACAACAGTAGAGAACACACATGCGGCGACCGGTGATGCTTCTTAGTTGAGCACAAACAGAGATCTTATCAGGCTATGCAAAGCCACTTGTAAGAGGTCAATTTTTCTATTGTTTTCTAACAACTACAATAGTTAATCCCAGTATTTGGGTGGACTCTAACAGGTCCCTTGTATCAAATCCCTTAACCGGGTGACATCTTTCAAGGTGTTCTAAGTCCTCTAACCAGACAGGCACTAACCGGCCTTATTGTAATAAATCCCTTAATCGGGTCACATCTAACAGTGCGTTGTAATCCTTTAACCGGGAAGGCTCCTAACAGGGCGTACTTCAGAAGAGTACAGAATTTGTGAGGTCTCCTCACACCGTGGTTTTCACCCTAATCGGGTTTCTACGTGATAAATCTGGTGTTACAGTGTGATTGTTTGCTTGCTGTTATTATATGCTTGAATATGTTTGGCTTACAGTTATAAGTATACTTCACCAGATTTAAAGAGAAAAGTTTTAGAGGTGTTGATTCACCCCTCCCCTCTCAGCACCAGTTGGGACTTTCAATTGGTATCAAAGCCAAGTCTATTTTCTTTAACGCTTAACTGCATAAAGAAAAAGTTAAGATGATGAGAAAGGAAGGACCAAACTTTTCAAAGGAAAACTTTACTTTATGGTGCAGCAGAATGAAGTTGTACATGAAGACCACCAAAGATCAATATTGGACCCATGTTACCACTGATTACAGTGAACCCGTTGGCACTCTGACATCTGATGAACTGAAGATCAAAATTGAGCACATAGCTGCTATGGACATGATAGCCAACACACTACCCGATCATGTCTATGCTAAGATTGAGTACTTAGATTCCGCTCAAAAGATGTGGGCTAAGCTACAACTGGTATATGGAGGGGACCCAAATGTTCAAAGAGCCAAGGTTGAAAGCCTCAGAGGAAAGTACGATGACATGAGGATGAATGAGGGAGAAGACATTGAACAATACAACAACCGGATCAAGGAAGTGATCAACTCCATCAAAAGCACTGGAGAAAAGCTTAGTGACAAGGAGGTGGTGAGCAAAATACTGAGAATGCTTAAACCTCAGCATGCCATCAAGATCTCTGTCATTCAAGAGCTCAAATCGGTCACCAAAGATCAAGTCACCCTAGACTCCCTAATCGGTAAGTTGACTACATTTGAATTGAGTAATTTCGATAATAGCTTACCCATTCAGGAAGCAACTTTTAAGTCTTATGTTAACATCTCTTCCACCAAAAAGGGAAGAGAAACCGGTAACTACTCTACCGATAAGATTTGTAATCTTGTTGAGAATCTGCTCTCAGAAGAGATGGAGCAAGATGAGTTTGAAGCACTCATCGCTAGGAGATTCCCCAAAGGGAAAGGGAAGTACAAAGGAAAGCTTCATTTGAAATGCTTCTCTTGCAACAAGATATGACATATTGCTGCAAGATGTCCTGATAATGATAATAAAAATAAGAGAGACCGGTTCAAGAGCAAAGCAAAGAAGGAATGCTATCTTGCAGAGGAAGGAGTCACAAACAATAAATCTGAAGACTCTGAGGATCCAGAAATTGCATTTGTTGCAATAAAAGAGGAGAGCCCAGTGGTAAGTGAAATAGCACTTATATCAAGATCTCATCAGCATGATGATTGGATCATTGATAGTGGTTGCACTCACCACATGACCAGTGATAAAAACAAATTTATCAGCTTGGAGCTCAATGATAGCGGATCAGTTACCTTTGGAAATAATGCTCCCTATGCCATCAAAGGTAAAGGTTCTATTGCACTCTGCAACAATACTGTCTGTGAAGATGTGTACTGGGTTGAAGGACTCAAGTACAATTTAATGAGTGTTGCATGACTAAATAACAAATGATTCATGTTGGAATTTGGACAAGGTTCTTGTATAGTCAAGAATTAGTCTGGAACCCATGTTGCAACCGATAGACAGAGAAAAGGTAATCTATTCTACCTAGACTCAATGGAAGGAGCTTGTCTCATAGCTTCAGTTAAAGGAGAATCAAAAAAAAATTGTCTTATTTCCAAAGAAGATAATAGCTGGTTATGGCACAAGAGACTCTGCCACATAAACTTTGACAGTATTGTCAAGGTGAGCAAAAAGAAATCCATTAGAGGACTCCCTGAAATTACAAAACCCATCAGAGATGTTTGTAAAGATTATCAGTTAGGAAAACTGACAGGAACAAGTTTCAATAGTAAATCATTCTCTGCTGAAAATGTTCTAGATCTTGTGCACACAGACTTGTGTGGACCACTGAAGACAAAGAGCTATTATGGAGACTGGTACTTCATGCTCTTTGTAGATGACGTCTCAAGAATGATGTGGACACTCTTTCTTAGAGAGAAATCAAAGGCCTTCCACATGTTTAAAATCTACAAGGCTAGAGTGGAAAAGGAGACCGGTAAAAGCTTGAAGTGTCTGAGGTTAGACAAAGGAGGTGAATATACCTCTTGAGAGTTCACTCACTATTGTGAGGAACATGGAATAAAGAGACAGCTATCTACACCAAGGACTCCTCAGCAAAATGGAGTAGCAGAAAGAAGAAATAGGACTCTGATCGACTGTGCTAGAACCTTGCTGATTCAGAAGGATCTTCCTCATCACTTCTGGAGAGAAGCCATTAGCACTGTTGTCTATACACTAAACCGAGTTCAAGTAAAAAAGGGAACCGATAAGACTCCTTATGAACTTTGGTTCAATCATACTCCTAGTGTAGGTTAATTCAAAATCCTTGGTAGTAAATGTTACATCAAAAGAGATATGTACTCTGGGAAGTTTGATCCCAAGAGCGATGAAGGAACATTTTTGGGTTACTCTACATAAAGCAAAGCCTATTGGTGTCTAAACAAGAGAATAGGCAAAATAATTGAAAGCATCAATGTAAAAGTTTATGAATCTTCAGAACCGATCAAAAAAATCGGTCATAAAGATCATGACAGTCTTGAAGGTCAAATTGAAAGAAATGTCTTTGAGTTCAATGAAGCAACAACTGAAGATGAAAAAGAACAACATGTGAACAAACATCTGGAGTGGGAGACTATACCTGAAGCTGACAGGTCATCACAGGATGGTGAACAAGAAGCTGTTCAGAACCATGATGAAGAAGTTGCTCAACCGGAAGAACCTGACTGGGAACAGCAACCGGTTCTCCCAAGGTATGTCACATATCACTCCACTGACAATATAATTGGTGACAAACATGCAAATGTCTTGACCAGGAAAAAGGCCAAAGAGAATATCTGTTTGCTCTCCTATATAGAGCCCAAATCCACCAGGAAAGCTCTAGAAAATGAAAATTGGGTCAAGGCCATGGAGGAAGAAATTGAGCAAATTGAGAAGAATGACACATGGGAGCTTGTGCCAAGACCACAAGACAAGAATGTCATAGGGACCAAGTGGGTTTATAGGAACAAGCTGAATGAAGAAGGGAAAGTAATAAGAAATAAGGCAAGGCTAGTCTGCAAAGGGTATGCCTAGGAAACTAGACTGGACTATGGAGAAACTTTTGCACCAATAGCCAGATTGGAAGGAGTAAGAATTATTTTTGCCTATGCTGCTCACAAGAAATTTAAAGTATACTAGATGGATGTCAAGTTTGCATTCCTGAATGGAATACTGGAAGAGAAAGTCTACATTGAACAACCAGAAGGCTTCACATTTGCACAAAATGGTGGTATGGTCTGTAAGCTGAAAAAGGCTCTTTATGGGCTTAAGCAAGCTCCAAGGGCTTGGTATGAGAGGTTGCATTCATACCTTTGGACCATAGGATTCACAAGAACCGGGGACAACAACATGTATCTCAAGACCAGAAAAGATGGAAATCTGATTGCTGAGATCTTTGTGGATGACATCATCTTTGGAGGAGATGACAGGATGAGCAAAGCATTTGCTAAAGAAATGAAGAAAGAATTTGAGATGTCTATGATAGGCGCCATACAATTCTTCATTGGACTATAGGTCCATCAGCTAAAAGAAGGTATTTTTATCTCTCAGTCTAAGTATATAAAAGAAATTCTTAAGACTTTTGGACTTGAAGAATCTAAATCGGTTGGAACTCCAACGATAACTAACCTCAAGTTATCAAAGGAGGATGATGCAAAAAAAGTGAATGAAACAATGTATCGGTCCATGATAGGAAAATTACAGTATGTTGTTCACAGTAAACCGGACATTGCACATGCGGTTGGCATAGTGGCAAGATTCTCTGCAAATCCCAAAGAGACACATCTAATAGCAGTGAAGAGAATTTTCAGATATCTAAAGGGTACTGAGGAATATGGCTTGTGGTTTCCACACAAGGGAGGATTCCAAGTAAAAGTTTACACTGATGTAACTGGGCTAGCAACATTGATGACAGAAAGAGCACAAGTGGTGGTGCATTTTTTCTTGGTGGGAGAATTGTCTCTTGGACAAGTAAGAAACAAAACTGCATATAACAATCTATTGCAGAGGCTGAATATGTTGTTGCTGCAATCAATTGTACATAGGTAATTTGGATCAAACAACTTCTGGAAGAAATCAAAGAACAGATACCTGAACCGATAGCTATCTACTTTGATGGCACCAGTGCAATTAACATATCCAAAAACCCTATCATGTAGTCCAAGACAAAGAACATTGCCATCAAGTATCATTACTTGAGAGAGTTGGTACAAGACAGGGAGGTAAGATTGGAGTGTGTCCCCACAAAGGAACAAATTGCTGATATCTTCACAAAGCCATTACCAAAGAGTACTTTTGAGTATCTCAAAGGTAAACTAGGGGTGATACTGTTAGCAATATAAGTTGTCATTAGTGTATCTCATCAAAACCATTCACATCGGACCTCAAAGATCACCGGTCACTCGCATTACCTAGTTGACACTAGTAGATAAAGCACATAGTATATGCACCGGTCAACCAAGTAGTTAGATACACTGGTAAACTGAAGTAAGTACTCAGTATTGGTCTTGATCAGCATCTAAACGACAAACCGGTACCGATAGACCTGATAGACGACATACCGGTACCGATCTAACTGATAGAAAAATCCGATCCAGTCTTTGAGTTACAATTTGAGTTAAGAGCCTGATTATGCGAGACATCCATTACTCTGATGCGAAGTTAACCTTTCAAACAGGAAGCTAGCTTTAAGTTCTACAGATGATCTCAAGATAAACTCTAGATCACAACGCACAGTTTTCTTGTGTTGCATAATTTATGGTCAAGTTTATTCCCCGGCGGTTCTATGAGTTAAGAGGATCACTCTTGTATAAATATTAGACATAGGACGCAAAGTATGGTGTTGTTGTTGAAAAGTGAAAATCACAGAGAGTAGAGGATAGATATCTTCTGAGAAGTGCTACAGGCACAAAGGTGAAGGAAGGAAAAAAGATCAACAGCCAGGCAAACAGGGGAAGAAATCTACAGGTATGATCTAATCAGACAATCAATGTCATCATAGATCACTGCTTTTGAAAAAGTATTACATCATATACAAATCCCTTTAAAAGGGTGAACCTAATTGGTTCATTGTAAAAATCCTTTAACAGAGTAACATCTTGTTGATGTTCAAAGTCCTGTAACCAGGCAGCTCCTAACAGGGCTTAGATCCTAAACAATCTTTTGTAAAAATCCCTTAACCGGGTAGTACCTTAGCCAGTGTTCTGTATGCTCCTAACAGAACTCCTTCATTTGGAACTAGTGAAGTTGTAAGCTCTGTCTCACCGTGGTTTTTTCTCTCTAACCGAGGGTTTCCATGTACAAATATTTGTGTAGATTTGAGTGATTCAGTTTAGGCTTGTGAATGACTGTTGACTTTTTACTTTGCATTCAAGAATCTGTTGTACAAGTTTTAAACAATAAGATTTAGTATTTTCTGATTCACCCCCCACCCTCTCAGTAACCGGTAAGGTAACAACAATTGGAATAAGAGCCATTGGTTCTCTATACAATAAAAGTTTAACAACTTGAGAAAAAAATCATGGAGGGTTACCGGTACCAGAAACAGCTAGAGGAAGCCAATGGCATTATTGCCTCGTTGGAAAGTAGACTGAGGAAGTCACTTGCAAAGAGAAAGGAGCTGGCTCTGCAATTAAATGAGAGCAATGAAACCATCGATGAGCTCTCTAGGCAGAGTGGGTCTGATGAGGCCGAAGAAGCAGTGTCCGAGCTTACGGAAAAGAATCAGATCCTAACCGGTCAGATTGCTGATCTCAAGAGGGAGCAAAAGTTAAATGCTCTAAGAATGACTGAACTGATTGAGCAAAAACGAAAAACTGAAAGCGAAAGAAACACAGCAGTCAAGACATCAACAACCTCTGAAAAAGCAATGAACCGGGCAGAGGAAGCTGCAAGAGCCAATGAACTCCTCATTATCCAACTCCAAGAGAACTTATTGATTGCCACCTAGGAAAATGCCAATATGCATAAAGCATGGCAGGTTAGAGATGAAGCATGCAAGAAGCTGGCGATCGAGATATATCAACTCAAGGAACAAATGAAAGTCCTTGAAAGAAGAAATGAAATGCTGAAAAGATACAATGAAAGCTCGGTCAAGCTCGATGAGCAACTCAATGCTCAACGAAGGCACAATGATCACACCGGTCTCGGATTCACCAATGGAGTCAACAAAAGGAAGACGCTAGCACAAAGAGGTAGGAAGAACTCTTACACCTCTTGCAGGCTCAATGGGAAACCAAGTCATGACATGATGAATGTAGAAATGCACCGGTAAGAACTAACAACAGTCACTGTAAAAACTATTGCAAAGAGGGCCACGACCAATGAGTGCTGGTCCAGTCCCATATTCGTGTCCAGCGGAAGTAGGGGAAGCTTCAAGGGATACTATTATGCCTGCAACAAATTCGGACACAAGGCTGATGAATGCAAATCAAAGACTTTGGCATTTAGATCACCTAGACTGGTATTCTCAAAGAAAAGTAGAAACCGGAATACAGCCAATCATCCAAACAAAGGGATGCATTGCAACGGAGAATCATGGAGCGTACCACCTAATCCGAGAGGGACGAATCCATGGAAAACAACTGGTATAGTTTGTCATTACTGCAACAAAGTCGGTCACCATGTCAAGGACTGCTGGAACCAGATCAAGAATAGAAATAAAGGATCGGATGGACCGGTGGTGAAGATCTTGAGTTCTGATAAAAGGAACAAAAAAGACAAAAACCAAGAAAGTAGTAAAGAAAATTTGGTTTGTCAAGGAATCAAAGAACTGTGTCGAGGAGGCAACAGAGGCAAAATCATCATCACAAGATGGTGATATTTCTTCTGCTAACTGAGTCTTCAAGGCCTAGAGGGAACCAGTAGTACAACTATCGTTCCCGGTAGAACTGGTGAGTCCTTTCTCACTCAGACTACAAATCAGACCGGAAAGACATAAGGTGATCAACTGGGACATGCCTAATCAAAAAGCTAGACTATCGGTTTGCAAAAGCGTCAAGAAAGGTAAGGTAAAGCATTTATTATTATAGCCGTTTAACAAATAGTTACCATTTGGTAATTACTGTTATGCCCTAATCCTATATAAGAAGAGAAGGATAACTCATTCCCTTTTACCTTCTGATTTTTGTTATCTAAATTTTGCTCAAGCAATATTCTTGCGTTCGATAATTAAGTGAGATCACCTGTCAAACCGATCTAATCATCTCCAGCAACCAAGTGAGAGCAATGGCATCCTCATCATGCGAAGCAAAGCTTGTTCCTACAAAATAAGCAGATCGTAGTCCTTTTGGCATCTCACCTAATCAAGATAGGGAGATCGACATGGCTGGTGAGCTCTCCTCGATACCCAAAGGAGTGCTCCTGACTGAAGATGTAACTACGTTTATTCATGCCAAGCAAGAAGAGCTAGGAGAATCGTACATACAAAGCGAGTTTCGCTCGTTGTGCTCAGGCGGTAATCGTCCTAGTGGTTACGAAAAGCTGGTATCATCTGGAATCATAAATGGAGCTTCATATCCAGTTATCTTCAAATCTGAATGGATTCAAATGGTAGTCAGTCGGGTGCATGATCCAAGATTTTGGCTTGAGGGGAATCTGCAGTTCGATCACTAAAGACGATATTCATAGGGTAACTGGATTCTGCAATCAAGGAGAGGCACTTACACTAAGAACCATATCTAATGCTGTGGTGGCTAACCTGACGAAATCAAAATCCGACAAGCGACTGATGACCATGACTGACATTGAGGATCCAGTTGTTCGGTTCGCATCAGCAGTAATTGGTTACAAGGTATATCAATCGAGTAACCTTAACAGCATACTGAGTGGAGGCATACATGCAGCCTATAGGATTGTTCATGACAACGCACAATATGATTTGTGCGAAATGCTAAGAGGACAAATCTTTGAAAACATGAAGAAGTTGGGCATCGTCAAGAAGAAATCATTGAAATTTGGAACACTCTTAGTTTGTCTTTACTTCTACTATTCTAATTTCTTTCCCGGGAAAGGAAAAGTAACATGGACAGAAGATTGACCGGTGATGATGCAAATCCGAGATATGGCTAACGAACTGGGAGGTCAGTTTGATAAGGAAATGGCCAATCACTTCAATGCATTCCAACTAAAAATGCATACCAGAGAAAGAATCCCATCAACTATTGTTGAAAAATACAAAAAAGAGGTATGTTTTCTGGTGTCTACTGATGCCTGCATCATTCAAGCAGTAGAACCAAGAAACGAGTACACACTGGAGTTTGGATACGAAATCATAGCAAAGTTTGCAATGGTGTATATAGAGGCCCTGGAAAAAGCACACCTAGATCTCAGTGCTCAACGGTTTGGAACCTATGAGGAGATAGAGAAGAATTTAAAGCAAGTGCCGATAAAAAAAGTCTATGTCAAAAGATCGCCCACGCCAAAGAAGAAACCGGAAATAGCACTAAAGAGAAAAGCTCAATAGGAGCGTAGCGCACAGAAGCAAGAAGCAAAAGAAACCGATCCGGAGGATACAGTTCCGCTCAGTGAAAGAAAGAAGAGGACCAGTAAGCAAGCAAAGGAGGATCCACCAAGAAAAGGTAAACCAACAATAGATGAATTCATAACAAGACTGAAAGAAACCGGAGGAATGGGTAATGTTAATAGAAGATATACTTTGGCAAACGATGAAGACCGAAGGAAAATTGAAAACGTATTGTTGAATGCATGCATAAGTTCAATCTAAGCCCTACAAAACTTCAGAAAGTACTGCCCAAGGATCTGTCGAATATTCTTCAAAGCAGGTGGAACGCCTCTATGGAAAAAGAAAAAGAGCTAAGGATTCAAGCTCTACTAGAAGTACAAAATCACCTCACTCTAGAAGAAGTGGGTCAAGCTAAACTACACTAGCAAAATTTCTTGATAAAGAAAAGAACAAACCTCTTGCTAGTTGGTGAAACTGAGAAAGTCCATGCTGACGGAGTAGCCATTTGGAGCAACCTTCTTCAGACACAGCAACAAGCCGGAGAAGCATGGCAAAAGGCAACAGCTCCACCGGTTTGTGACATCGGAAAGGGTAAAGGAGTACTCAAAGTAGAGAAACCGGTCATCATTGACATTACCGGTGAACCAACAAATCCTACCCTTCTTGTATCTCCAGAAAAAGGTAAGGCTCACACCATGACTGTTAATGACATTATAGTTGAAATTACCAATTTTGGAGAAATAGATAATGTGGCCAAATGGTATAGCGTGTTGGCTAAGGAAGACAAAGAGGCAATTGAAAAAGCTCTTGTTGAAAGTCTTCTAGAGTTCATGAAAACACCCAGAGATTATAGAGGCAAGTTTCCTCTTGAATTGAATAGCAAGCTTCAGGAAAAATGGAGAACCAGTATAGAGAGAAACTCTCAAATCAATAAAAAAGCACTAAAGAAAGCTAGACCTGGCTTGAGCGATAAAAGTGTCACACTTCTTTTAGGCGCTACATCTATGAATCTAGACACAAATTACAGAGTCGCCAAGATTCTCAATGGTTATGAGAATGAAGTCTTTAAAAAGACCTTGGATTTCTGGAAGCAGTATGATTTTAGTTCTCTTGAAGAAACAGGTCCTCTGGATCACACCACCACAATTGTGGATCCACCTGTTCAATTTACTGCTACTCAAACTCCGATATTTGATGAGTAGGAAGTCCTCACAAAAAAGTTCACTTCTAGTGAACCAGTTACATTGGGACAGACTTCTGTCAATCTTCCTACTGATGGATCAAATCAAGGAGGCGAAGGGATCCCTACAGATGATCTTCATATAGCTGAAGAACAGCTGCAATCACAAGAGCCCTCACATCAAGTAGAAGATGTTATACCTGAGATTCACATTTAGCAACTAGAAGCCAGACTAGAAGAGGGAAACAAGACAAACCAACAGGATGAAAAAGAACATGAGCAAGCCCCGAAGGCACAAGAACAGAGTAGAGAGAAGGATCAAGAAACTCTCGCCAGCTCCTCTTAAAGAAAAATCACAACCTTAGGAGAATCTGAAGCAAAAAGGAACAAAGCAACCAATACAATAGTTGACATCAGCAAAATGTCAACAAGACAGCTGAAAGAGCTCACTAAAAGAAAATAGGATATGGTTCTGAATAAAGTAAAAGATATCCTGTACCACTTTGTGCCAAATGTTGATATCGATGAAGATGAACCGGTCATCGACTAGCTGGAAGTGCTGACTGCAAGCATCGGTGAGGATCTGACTTATCCAGAAACAGTGGCTATTGATCATTATGCACAAAAAAGAGTGGAGCTTCTTCACAAGCAAGCTGCAAATATTAAAGCTATTCTGCTAAATAATCTAAAAGTTCTTCAACAACAGATACAACTTGCAAAAAAATTGTTAAGCAGAACTTCAAATTTTGAAATTTTCATGACTGACTTAACTGACAAAGCTACAAAGTCTTCAAAAGACATAAGAGCTTTGTCCAACCAATTTGACATCAAGACCAAAATGGCTACAACTTTCAGCAGAGAAATGACTACAGAAGAAAAGAACAAAAGAATTCAAGACATAGTTGGATTCCAGATTTTTTAGCCCCAACTTTTGATATCATGCACCAGACAGCTACTTCAACTGATGTTTTGATCAATGAACCAGACTACAAAACTGTCGATGATATGGAAAACATCATTGTTTCTCTCAAAGCTGCCCAACACAATATTGAACATGTAACCAATCAATGGGCACCATTTCTACATTCAGCCAAGAATATCTATAAGGATGTTTTCACACAGCTTCAAATTTGAAGGAAGCCATAACCCTTTGTCCTCTGGAGGCAAAAAAGGGAAGAAGCAAACCAGAGAATGAACAGGAACATAAGAAAGAAGAAGAGCAACACGGGAACGAAGCAGAAGAGAGGAACATCACAGCCACCGGAGCCCTCGGGCAGGGGAAGTAAGTGCAAATGTTTTTTTTGGTGTATGGTTTTGCCACCAATGACAAACGGGAAGATTGTAAGCAATATAAGTTGTCATTAGTGTATCTCATCAAAACCATTCACATTGGACCTCAAAGATCACCGGTCACTCGCATTACCTAGTTGACACCGGTAGATAAAGCACATAGTATATGCACCGGTCAACCAAGTAGTTAGATACACCGGTAGACTAAAGTCAGTACTTAGTATTGGTCTTGATTAGCATCTAAACGACAAACCGGTACCGATAGACCTGATAGCCGACATACTGGTACCGATCTAACTGATAGAAAAATCCGGTCCAATCTTTCAGTTACAGTTTGAGTTAAGAGCCTAATTATGCGAGACATCCATTACTCTGATGCGAAGTTAACCTTTCAAACAGGAAGCTAGCTTTAAGTTCTATGGATGATCTCAAGATAAACTCTAGATCACAACGCACAACTTTCTTGCGTTGCATAATTTATGGTCAAGTTTATTCCCTAGCAGTTCTATGAGTCAAGAGGATCACTCTTGTATAAATATTAGACATAGGACGCAAAGTATGGTGCTGTTGTTGAGAAGTGAAAATCGCAGAGAGCAGAGGATAGATATCTTCTGAGAAGTGCTACAGGCACAAAGGTGAAGGAAGGAAAGAAGATCAATAGCCAGGCAAACAGGGGAAGAAATCTACAGGTATGATCTAATCAGACAATCAGTGTCATCATAGATCATTGCTTTTGAAAAAGTATTACATCATATACAAATCCCTTTAAAAGGGTGAACCTAATCGGTTCATTGTAAAAATCCCTTAACAGGGTAAGATCTTGTTGATATTCAAAGTCCTGTAACTAGGCAGCTCCTAACCGGGTAGTACCTTAGTCAGTGCTTTGTATGCTCCTAACAGGGCTCCTTCATTTGGAACTAGTGAAGTTGTGAGCTCTGTCTCACCATGGTTTTTTATCTCTAACCGAGGGTTTCCACATACAAATATTTGTGTAGATCCGAGTGATTCAGTTTAGGCTTGTGAATGACTATTGACTTTTTACTTTGCATTCAAGAATCTGTTGTACAAGTTTTAAACAATAAGATTTAGTATTTTCTGATTCACCCCCCCCCCCCCCTCCTCAGTAACCGGTAAGGTAAAAATAGATACCCCTTCATGATCTTTAGTAAACCTGCAAAGGTGATCATCAGTTTATTATGCTTCAACAGAGGATTCCACCTCATCTTCTCTTGATTGATGAAAAGGATTGTTGCTCGTAGGGGGAGCAGATTAGATAAAGGAAGTCTTTCTGACTAGCCTTTGGCATTATTGTCAAAAAGGGGGAGAGTTTGGCAATAAACCTAAACCGGCAGTGGCAATAGCAGTGATACAGAGATGCAAGCACAGAAAACCAGTGATATGATGGTGATATGATTGTCCATGAAGGTTTTGCCATCAATGTCAAAGGGGGAGATTGTTGGCATTAAGAGATGGTAACTGGTAAGCCTTCTATCTGTAGAAGTATTGTCATTGATTGACAAAAGAGGATAGAGATTTGTCATCTCTCTAAAGTCTAAAGATCTAAGGAGATCTATATGAAAAGAGGCTGGTCTGGCACCCGGTGACAACATGCAAGAAAAAAAAGACTATAATCAAGTGCAACTGGTCACTACACAAAGCATCAGCAACCGGGTAATGTATACAGTCAAGGAAAGAAGGATTCAACTGTCAACAGAGGACCAGGATACAACCGGTGTGGACAAGCACAGAGGAAGTAAAGGTACAAACCGGTGTCAGCAACACAACTGAGGAATGTGTGACCGGTAAGCAAAGGAAGGGACAACGATAGGTCAAACACTCTTACATGTTCACAACATGAGGATCTCAACTGATCTAGTAAAGATTTCGGTATGAACCGAGGAATTCATAGTCAACTATCTATTTCAACCAACTCTTTGACCGGGATTTCCTACACTAAATCTGGAAGACTTTGAGTTAACATGGTGATCCGTTTGAGGCGCGTCTAGAGGTTTTAAAGCTGGAATTTGTGGCTTTAAAATGAAGAGTTATCTCTCGTGAAAGAAAGGTTCTTGACACGCATCTATTGCTTTCTTCATAAAGTAGATAAAGCAAAAGCATGGATTGATGTTTCCTCAGTATACTGGTACTCCACTGAGTGATGTATCCGAAGGGATCTGAAATTAGGTCATGCATGAGAGGCGCAATTAGAGAAAGAACTCTATATATTCTTCTGGCTGTTGAGAATAGAGGTTGCCTTCATTCTGTCGAGTAAAAGAGTGAACCTGTATGTTGAAGAAGCTAGGGTGAAAAGAAGTGAGAATAAGAGAGAAAGAAGAGTGTGTAGAGAAGCACAACATTAGAGGAGAACACACCTGCGGTGATCGATGATGCTTCTCAATTGAGCACAAACAGAGATCTTATCAAGCTATGCAAAGCCACTTGTAAAAGGTCAATCTTTCTTTTGTTTTCTAACAACTACAATAGTTAAATCCCAGTATTTGGGTGGACTATAACAGGTCCCTTGTGTCAAATCCCTTAACTGGGTGACATCTTTCAAGGTGTTCTAAGTCCTCTAACCAGGCAGGCATTAACTGGCCTTAATTTAATAAATCCCTTAACTAGGTCGCAGCTAACAATGCATTGTAATCCTTTAACCGAGAAGGCTCCTAACAGGGCGTACTCCAGAAGAGTACATAATTTGTGAAGTCTCCTCACACCGTGGTTTTCACCCTAATCGGGTTTCCATGTGATAAATCTGGTGTCACTGTGTGATTGTTTGCTTGCTGTTATTATATGCTTGAATCTGTTTGGCTTACAATTATAAGTATACTTCACCAGATTTAAAGAGAAAAGTCTTAGAGGTGCTGATTCACCCCTCCCCTCTCAGCACCGGTTGGGACTGTCAATGGCCTCAATGATTATCCAAAAGTAAACATATTGCTCATTTGGGAAGTGGATAGTATATGGTTTTTCTTGTGTTTCAAGAGATGATTGTTCTTATTTTCTACAAATGTCTAGCTAAGCTCTAATAAGGCTAAGGACCTAGTTCTATATGGTAGACATTTAATATTTCTAAGGGGATCTTCATCTTTGTTATATAAATAGTTCTAAGCAACATATGGTTGTATTCCCATTTTTTCAATAAAGTCTCTAGATATGCATAAGCCCAAGGCAGCATAGGATTCATTCACAACTATTTCTTGGGTGACCTTGGCATTTGGGCAGGCATATTGAAAAATGATAGGTCCTTCACAACTCCAACAACCAAAGTCTAAAATACAATGACAAATTAATTTTTCTTTGTTTGTCAATGCAAAATAAAAAGGCTTGGGATTAACTTATGATACCTTCTTGCCAAGGATTTGAAGAGCCATAGGTCACATTAGTGTGCTCTCCAACAAGTTAGCGTCTTGGTGCTTTTTCCTACTTAGTGTTTTCTATTTCTTCATTGCTTCTTCCAGCAACTACACTTGTTTTGGAATGGAGAGAGCCTCTAACAAGGGTACGCTAACAATAGACTTTCTCAATTAGTCAATAATATTGAACAATGTATCATTTGGTTAGAATTAGTTGGCCAATGTACTCTTGGTTTCTTAACAATGTGGTAAGCCACTCTGGGTTTCCTTGGTAAAACATCTAGTAAATTGAAGGCATCAAGGTAGTGGTTGTTCTTAATCTAGGAAGAGTGACTAATAAAGCTTTGAATAGAGGGGTTTTATGTGCTTTCTAAGATTTTCTTTGCTTAGTCTACCCTATCCTATTTCCCCACCACCCTATTTTTGTTTCTTGTGAAGTAATCTAACTATGCTAGTGTTCTTCTAAATATTGAAGTTGGCTCATTCAGGGTGTAGAGATCATCATCTCCCGATGTGACTAGTGCCTACAATGCTAGAAACTTTAATTGCCTTGTGAAGGTCTACAAGGCCAATCCCCTTGATAGTCATGTTGCTAAAAGGGGAAGCCTCTTGTCATTTTGATCAGGTGATCTTGGGGAGCTTTACTACATCCTAAGGGCTATGACATCATTAGACATGTTCTTGAGAAAATTCATCATCTCATCCATTTGACTAAGGGCAAAAGGATTTGGAAGATTGCATTCGAGAGTAGGGTGGTGGACGAGTGTTGGTATAGGATTTAAGACAAGAGCTAAACGTCTATGGGATGTGTTGAAGTGAGTTTTATTCCACTACAACATGTAGAACTGAATACTTGATATCCCAAGATAAAATACCAAATTTCCAACTCTCTCTTGAAAAAGGATGCTCATATGCTAAACAATGTATACAGATTGTGATATCAAATGAGACAACCACAAAGTTCCTTCTTTATTGTGGAATTTCACCCAGTTTTATGATGTGATATGCTGGTTATCACAAAGGGACTTACGTTGTTCATTCAATGGATACCAACTTTACTTTAGCTTCTTCCAACTACTTCCAACTAAACAAACTACAAAGGATAAAGGGTTGAGAAAGCCACTCTACTCCTATAATGCAAGAAATTGTGGATGTCTTTGTGTCTCTACTAGACTTAGTTTAGCCATTTACATCAACCAAGTTAGTGCAAACAATAATCAAAGGAAAGCTCATAATTATGTCATTTGACCATGCAAGACATACTTACAATCAACAAGAAGCTAGTGGTTTGGTCTAAGCGAATTCACCAAAGAAATATCCAAAACATCTTCCATTCAACTAAACACTACTTCTAACCAATATGAAATGAAATCCTAATCTAAGAGAGGAAATGTGGAAACCATGCAATACTCTGAAATGATACAAGCAATTCACCATGAAGACCAACAATGAATTAAAAACAATTTGGCAGTATCATAGCAACAATCTCAACAAGTCTCCCCCTTAGCTAATCTAATCTAATCTAATCTAATCTCTAATAATTTACAAAAGAGAAGGCCTTGACCTTTTATAGTAGTCCCCAGTACAATGAGTGGCCAAGATTGATTTGAAATCAAAGGCTAAGATTAATCCAACACACCCTAATTAGGGTTTCATAACCTCCACTAACAATTATTAAATGCCCACCCAATTACAAAAAAACACCACCATGTGCGCCAATAGAAAAATTGCATTGCTTTGTGGGCGAATGAGAAAAGAGGTTAGGTAGAAGCTTGTAAAAGAAGACACCTATCAATGGGCCAATAATAAAATACCACATAGACTTACATAGGAAGATAATTTTCTTTGGCTTTTCCCTTTTTTGCAAGTTCAATGAATCTGGTCATCATATTGTTGATCTCTCCCACTGGGACACTTGTCATGGTCTAAATGGTTGAAGAAATGGGCGCCATCTTAGCATGCTTATCTTGTAGGATTAATAAATACCCCCTTGATGATGAGAAATCATTATTAAGCCTTCAATTGTGATGGCTCATATTCTCCAATAGTTTTATCTTCATGTTATCTTCCTTACTCCTTAGAAATCCTCTCATTGCCTTGGCTTGTAGACTTGATTCTTTCTTTTTCACAACTTGTCCCTTGAACTGTTGCACCTTGACTATCCTTTTAATGAGAGGTGTATATTATATTTGCAATTTGATATTCACCTTTGGTTGGGGTTTCAACAAATTCGGATATACAAGATTGATCATTGCGATGATGCCTTCTCCTTTCATATTGCCTTGTTATCGCCATGATTTAACCTTCAAGCCTTATGATTCTTAACTTTTCCATTGCACTTGCACTTCCATTTTCACTTTGATTCCCAACCTTGAACTTATTTCTTTCCCGATGAATGACTTGTAACTACCTAGATGATGCCTCTATGTCGATGTTGTCGGAATTATGAAATGCTTGGCTATAAACATCCTCTAACTTTTCAATCTCCACGCTGATGTTGGATCTCCTTATGCAAGCATCCTTGGTGTTGCCATATTTTTTCCTTGTAAAACAAAACAAAAACCTTATGTTAAGTTTATAAAGTGGTGAGTGTAAACATAATTAAGATATTCTTCTAATAAAGCATTCTTTCCTAATCACATGATCTCAAGTTAACATTGCAGCTGCACTTAAATGAAGAAATTTTACTTGCATTTGGATGAAGAAAAACCTATTTCAATTTTTTCACATTCTAATTTTATTAATGATTTTCCATTTTTCAGGTCTGATTGTGATCCAGATTCATTATTGCTACGGATACTTAATCTCACTGATGTGAAGAATCACCCTTCTTGATCAAACTAAGTTTTGTCTCACCTTTGTTCTTGAAATCGGATTGTAAACTATCTTGCTAAAGCCATGCCTCGATAGCTAGATTAACATTACCTGGCTTCTTTTCTATTTTCTTCTTCCAAACCTTGCAATTTTAAATTCCTCCTAAGTTCATACTTTCAGGTCTGATCTGGAGTTTGCATTTAAATTCTGATTCAATTCGTTCTTGTCTAGGGCAAAGATCGCCTTTCACTTCTCTGATCAGATTTTTCCCCTCTTCGCCTGCACCCTATGTCTGGAAAACTCACACCTTTTAGGCGCAACAATTGTCTCTAATCGTTGGAAATTCCTCTTGATCTGAATTATAATCAGACCTTTTGGATAAAATTAACCATTCAAATCACATATTTCCTTCTCAAAATTGCATCTGATTGCTAGTAAATTCACCTTTGCTCTTTAATTCGCTAGGGTTTTCTTTGATTTTCAACTTGAATTTCCCTACTGTTGATGTGAGTTTGTTCCACTACAACATGCAAAACTGAATACTTAGTATCCCAAGATGAAACAGAAAATCTCCAACTTTCTCTTGAACAAGGATGTTCATATGCTAAACAATGTAAATATATTGTGTGATCAAATAAGACAACCTCAAGGTTCCTTCTTAATCGTAGACTCTTTCACTCAGTTTTATGATGTGATATGCTGGTTATCACAAAGGGACTTACGTTGTTTATTCAATGGATATCAACTTGACTTTACTTCTTCCAATCAAACGACTTGCAAAGGATAAGGGTTTAGAAAGTTAATCTACTCCTAGAATGTAAAAAATTGCGGATGTCTTTGTGACTCTGCTAGACTTGTTTAGCCATCAACATCAACCAAGCTAGTGCAATCTCCTAAGCTAAATGTAAGTGTTCAAACTACCACCATTCCATTAACACCATCCATCAATTCATATCAATGTGCAAGCAATAATCGAAGTTAAGTTCATAAACATGCCATTCAACCACACAAGGAAAACTTGCAATCAACATGTAGCTAGTGGTTTGGTCTAAGCGAGTTCAGCAAAGATGCATCCAAAATAACTTCCATTCAACTAAACACTACTTCTAACCAACATGAAATGAAATCTACTCTAAGTGAGGAAATGTAGAAACCATGCAATACCCCAAAGCAACACGAGTCTACCATGAAGACCAACATGAATCAACAATTACTTTGATAGCATTATGGCAACAATTTCAACAAGTCTCTCCCTTAGCTAAGCTAATCTAATCTTAATCTCCTCTCTAATCTATTGAGTTACAAATGAGAAGGCCTTGACCTTTTATAGTTGTTCAATTTCAATGAAGAGCCAGATCAATTCAAGATCAAGGGTCAAGATTATGCCAACACTACCCTAATCTACCTAGCTATTACAAGCATTAAATGCTCATCCAATTACATGAAGGCACCACTCTGTGGGCCAATAAGAAAATTACAATGCTTTTGAGAGCTAATGACAAAATAGATTAGTTAGAGGCACTAAATGCCTTCCACATGTACATTTGGCATAATATGATTAAATGCGCTTGAACATGTGTAACTAGAGCAATCTAATTGGTTGAAGATGAGTGGGCGCCACCTCAACATCCCTATCTCATAAACTTGATCAATTCTTTGGTGATGAGAAAATCTCTCTTGATACTCATCATTATCAAGCCTTCAATTGTGATAGCATATTTGCGAATTGCTTCATCTTCTCAAATTTTCTTCACCTTCTTTCATTTGGAAATCTTCTCATTGCACTTGTTGGTTTCAGAAATCTTGATTTTCTTGGCCATGATCTTCTTGAAGTGATGAAGTCTTTCGTGTAGCTAGAGATTTCAAAGTGAAGTTAGATTTCCAGAGGAAATTCAAGTTTTGACAATTTTCTTTCCCTTGTAGACTTGCAAATTTGTTTTTTCTCCTTGTTCTTTGTTTTTGAAATCCATCTTGATCTTCGATCTCAATTTTGCACTTTCAAGTTTGAGTATTATCTTTCTTGTCCTTGAGCATCCTTGCCTTGTTTTTAATCTCAAACCACCTCCTTGTTTGAAGTCTTGAACTTGGTCTTGCTACATATCTTCGTCCTTTACACATCTCCTTGGTCCAACAATTACCTTGCAAAATGATAAGCATAAATAATATTAGGGAAATCTGAAAGTTTACATGATATGAAATTACATCTAGATTTGCATTTATTCTACTAAAGCAATTTGATCAAGAATTTTGATTTTCCTTTTATTTCAACCCAGATTTCTTGTTGTGCAAATTATAATTCTGATTTTCCTTGTTTGTTAAGCCCAGATCGCTTTCTCTTCGCAAGCTTTAAATTCTGATTTTGTAAAAAAAAGAGATTTTATCCTCCAAAATCTTCTCAAAATCGCTCCTCAATCAATACAATTGCTACCTTTTTGTGACATCGCTGCCCCCTTTATGAAGAGTCTGCTGCCTTTCTTATTGGGAAGTTGCTTCCTTTATATTAGGTTCACTGCCTTTCTAAGGAGCTCGATCTGCTCTCAAATGAAATGAATTTCTTCTTCTTTATATAGGCGTTTTGGGTTGAAAAGAGGTGGCTCTTGGTCTAGGCCAACCTGTCTTGTTATTTGGCCAATCAAATCAATTTTATTTAAACATATGAATTCCTTTAATGAGGCTAACTTCTTCATCTGATTTGGAATTGTCAATTTAGCTAGCGGAATTGCTCATATTGATCAGCCTTACATTTTTTGAATGAAATTGATTTTCACTTCATTATTTTTTGATTCTCACCTTGAGCACTCGTGATTTAATGGTTTGGGTGGAGATTTTGAAAAGTTGGGATTGGTAAGCCTAGGTTTGAAGAATTCCCCCCAAGGATGGAGATTTTCATTTTCCCTTCATACATCATTGCTTCCATATTTCAACATATCAGCCTCATGGCAGATATTTTGAGAAGTCAGGATTGGAAATTCCATGTTTGAGAAAATTCTGCCCAAGGACCCTCATGGTAGAGATTTTGAGAAGTTGGGATTGGAAATCCCATGTTTTGAAGAATTTCACCCTAGGATTGGAGTTCATGGCCCTTATTTGTAAATTTTGATCAACTTTCTTAGAGTGATATCAACTTTCATTCAACACTTTCATAGAGGAGTCCGATCTTGGTTTACACTTCAAAACTCATTGCATCATTATGGGAGACATAGCGTAAATCCTAAGATCTTGGGATTGCCGACCTCATTTTTAATCCGATTTCACTTCATTTTTGCTCAAAAAAACTTGATCTTTCTTTCAAATCTCATCGCACTTGCCTGTCAAACTTCATTTTTCATCATCTTGATCCATTTTGAGTTGATAACTTTCATCGAAAACTCCATTATAGCTGGGGGAAATTTTTGGATTCTTGGGATTTTGCAAGGGTAGAAATCCTAGGATCTTGAGATTTCCTACCCTCTACTTTGCATGTTCATTTTGTCAATCCAAGTTTTCAATGGGTTTCCACTTTTTCATCTTCAATTTCATCATTCCTATTAACTTGGAGTCAAGATCTTACCTTGGGTGGCCTTTATTCTTGGGCAGTGTAAAATTCTATCCTGTTCTAAATGAATTCTGAACAACCCGACTGTAGGGATTTTTTGTCAAATAGTTTCTTGCAATGTTTTGTGTGGGAGTTTGTGTTGCATAAGTTATATGAATAGTTCATTAACAGCAAGGGAATTACGTATTCAAGATGCCCATCAACATTGACGCAAGTAATGAAATAACTTACTAGTTAAAGATTCCACTTGTCAAATTGCAAATCGTAATAAGTTTATGCACAGTACAGAACAAGATAAGAGATGGATTTTATTTGCCAACCTGATACAGCTCTATATATTGATTTTGAAATGAAGAGGGAGGCTATCTGGAAGTTCCACCACCCTGTGCCTGCTCATGTGTCTTTAGAGTTCACCAAGATAACCGCGTTTCCAGCCGCCAAACACTTAAAGTGGAAGACTGTGCAACCCGTATGCTATGGGTGGTATCCACACTCATCTCCACCACTCTCTCCGAAGCTAGTCTATAAACGGCGGTTAGGAGCAGTCAAGACGCCACACCCCACCGTGTATCACTAACCCACGATGCTCATATGCGTCAAATGTTTGAGAGATTTGTCGGCGTTGATGCATCTGACGTGGTGACCAAACGTGGCCACGTCAACTCATGTAACCCAGCGCCGTATGTATATTGCGTTAGTTCCTCCCCTAACGTTGTTACAGATAACTCCTCTCCTGTTGTGTTTTCTATGATGTCACCCAGTATGTGCTATAACCAGAATGTACACACAGCCCTTAATACCTTGAGGCTTCACATCCAAGATATAACGCAAAAGTTTTGCGATGTAGAGGTCCCTGATATGCAGGTGAGACGTCGTCTCCTTGCCTACATACGCAACCATAGAAAAACGTAGTGAGGTTCGACAACCAGCACCTAGATGCTAAGACGGAGTTCAATAGCAGTCTTCGTCAATCAATATTTTTCCCCCTTGTTACTATACGCACAAGACTTGGTTTGAATACATAAGCAATCTGTCTTAATCTGCTAAGGATACTGAGAATGAAGTTCTTCTCTTACCAATACATTAAGCTCTAGAGATGAAATCTAAGTGATTCCACCACTGTTGAGATGTTGGGGCTACGTCCAACTTCTTAGATCTTTCTCAAGGGTTTGTGTCCTTAAGAAGTAACCAGTCGCATGAGCAACCTGTTTGGTTCTTTGTTTATAAATTTTATGGTGTTGATCCCAAGGCGTACTTTATGCTTTTATAACCTCAATGTGAGGGAGAGCACGAAAAACTTAGCAATGTGGGATAAAGTACCTCACATAAAGTCACTTAAGTTACTTTTTAATATAAAGCGACTTAAGTCATAAAGTAACTTTTATAATCTCACTTTATTAAATAAAGTGACTTAACTATAGGAAAGGGATCCCAAATAATAAATATTCGCCCACTAAACCCTGTGACTGGTTGGCATCTTCTAAAAGAAGCCGTTAGTCTATTCGGATGGGGAGATAGACTAATCGAGCGCCATAATGGCCTGACATGGAGAAGGGGACATTATAGTCCTCCCTTCCCGGGATTGCTTGCCCTCAAGCAATCTCAACGCATGATGCTACAGAATAGACTCACCCTCCCATGTGGCATCCTCCATAGGTAAGTCCTTCCAGCGAATCAAATACTCTTTGATAGCTCTGTTCCGCAGTTTCCTTTCTCTGACCTCAATCACCTCAGCTGGAACCAAAACCAATTTACCTTCCTCGTCAAGCGGGGGTAATCCAATTGAAGGGACTATCTACTGCCCAATCGCCTTCTTGAGGCAAGATACGTGAAATACATTATGAATCCTACTGTTTTCATGTGATAGGTGGAGTTGTAGCAAAACTCCCCCAAAATACAACCATTTAACCCATACCCTCTACTGCCTTGCTACATAATTCCAGAGATAACCTTCCACCCATTTGTTCACAATCTTCGTCTTGCCATCTGTCTGTGGGTGGTAACTGGTACTGGGAGTCAACTCAGTGCCTGCCAATCTGAACAACTCCTTCCAAAAGGTGCTGAGGAACTTACTGTCTTTGTCGCTCACAATGGTCTTAGGGACACCATGCAGCCTAAAAATCTCTCGGGAGAATAACTCAGCTACCTGTGAAGCTGACCAATCTGCTACAATAGCGAAGAAATGAGCGAACTTAGTAAGTCTGTCCACCACCACAAATATGCTATCCTTTCTCTACACTCTCAGCAAACCAGTAATAAAATCCATCGAAATACCCTCCCACCTCTGAGTTGGAATGGGAAGGGGCTGCAATAAACCGGCCGAATACTCGTGCTTGGACTTGTTCTGCTGACAAGTCTGGCACTCTCTGACATACTTAAGGACATCATCCTTCGGGCCCTTCCATGAGAACCTCTCTCTGACCTGCCTGTAGGTTTTAGAGAACCCCTTTGGTCCTGTTGTGGGTGCATCGTGAACAGCCTTCATTACCTTAGCCTTAAGCTTAGAACCTAGCACTAGGTAGATCCTACCCTTATAGAAGATAATATCATTAACTACCTTGTACCTGTCATCTGAAAGCTGACCATCCAAAATCTGACAAGCTTGAGTATTTTTAGAATACTCAACTAGCAAATGAGATTTCCAATCCGCGGAGATCTTTGATAAAGCACAACAAGCCATTACTAGGGGCCTCTTGGAAAGTGCATCAGCCACAATGTTATTTTTACCTTTGACATAATGTCAAAATCGTATGCTTGAATTTTACTTACCCACTTTTGTTGTCTTCCGTTCAACTCTTTCTGTTCCAAAAAGTAGCGTAGGCTATTGTGATTTGTTTTAACTGGAAGCTTGCCACCCACTAGATACTGCCTGAATTTGGCTAGGGCGTGCATAATGGCAAGCATCTCCTTGTCATAAGTAGAACACAATCTCTCATTGTCCTTAAGCTTCTTGCTCTCAAAAGCTATGGGATGTCTGTCTTGCATCAATATCGCACCAATCCCTTTCCCTAAAGCATCACACTTTAGAACAAATGGACGAGAGAAGTTCAGAAGTGCTAGAACCGGGCAAGTAGTCATGATTGTCTTAAGTCTATCAAAGACTACCTCTACCTCATTTGTCCACCTAAAAGCCCCTTTCCAAGTAAGATCGGTGAGGGGAGCTGTTGTCTGAGAGAATCCCTTTACGAACCTCCTGTAATAAGAACACAATCCAAGGAAACCCCTCAAATCTAACACATTCCTTGGTGGTGGCCAGTCTTGAATTGCCTGTATTTTCTCCTGGTGAACCTTAACTCCATAAGCCCCTATCACATGTCCTAGTTAGAGAATCTCAGTCAATCCAAACTCACACTTGGATTCTTTCGCAAATAGAGACTGACTCTCCATGATGCTAAGAATCTCATCCAAGTGTCATAAGTGTTCTTCCCATGTCTTGCTGAAGACCAATATGTCATCAAAGAATACCAAGACACTCTTGCGCAACTGCTTTTTGAATATGTGATTCATGCAAGACTGAAAAGTAGCAGGTGCATCAGTGAGCCCAAATGGCATCACTAGAAACTCATAGTGCCAGTAGTGACATCTGAACATTGTCTTATGAACATCCTCCTCTCGGACACGTATCTGATAGTACCATGATCGAAGATCTATCTTCGAAAAATATACTACCCCATGTAGCTCATATAACAGCTCATCAATCCGGGGAATGGGATGCCTATTCTTAATGGTCCTCTTATTAAGTGCACGGTAATCAATACACATGCGAAGAGTACCATCCTTCTTCACCATAACCACTGAAGAAGCAAAGGGGCTGGAACTAGGCCTGATGTGTCCCATATCTAGGAGCTCCTTAATCGTCTTCTCAATTTCTTCCTTATAGTGTCTTGGGTGATGATAAGGGGTAATGATCACGGGCTTGGTGCCCTCCTCCAACTCAATGATGTGCTCAAAGCCCCTGTCTAGAGGTATACCTGGAGGGATGTCCTCAAAAACCCGTTTGTGCTTATCAAGCACATTCTGAATATCAATGTGAACTTGTTGTCCTGAATCTGGTGTGGGTTTAGAGGATATAAAACACTCGGCTGCCCACTCCATATCACTATGCCTCATGATGGCCTCCATCTTGTGAGCCGAAACCAATCAGGACCCGCCATCTGTCATGTCTTCAAGCACAATCAGCTGATCACCCTGCATAAACTCCAATTGTTTCAACTTACGATCAATAGTGTATCTTCCTAGGGTCTATAACCACTGCATACCCATAATGGCATCAAGACTATCCAAGTCAATGACGTAGAAATCAGCCTCTAGAAGATAATCCCCAAAGTGAATCAGGAGTCTGTAAATCTTCCCTGTACAGCTCAACAAATCTCCCCCGGCCACCTTAAGCTCAAACTCAGAAATGTTGTCTATTTGAAAATCCCCTCCTGGAAACCATACCTATGCTAATAAAGTTATGAGTAGCACCTGTGTCTAGGAGGCAAATGATTCACTGCCCTCTAACCAATCCTTTTAGACAGAATGGGTGACATGTGGGAATACCTGAAAGAGATGCTAAAGTAATAGGAGGCTGCTCATGGGGGGCTTCCCTCTTCTTCCCCTTTGTTGATCGCTCTTCCTGAGCCTCCTCATCGCTGTCCTCAACATCGCTGCCTTCCTGCTGCTCACATTCACCATCGGAAACCACCTCAATGTAACGTATCTTGCCTTTTCCAAGGCACCTGTGGTCTGAAGTCCAAGGCTCTCTACATGTGAAGCATAATTTCTTTCTTCTCAATTTATTTCTTGTCTCGAAATCCAATCTAGGGGGTACACTCTTATTTTGATTTTTGTTCTTTTGGAATGAAGAGGATCCCTTAAAATTTTTCTTATGTGGCTGCAATACGGAAGAGGGTGAATCCAAATCATGTGCTAACTTAATAGCATCATCCAAGGTGCTCGGCTTGAGGACTCTAACCAATCCTCTGAATCTATCCTGTAGGCCCTCAATAAATAACATCACTTTCCTCTTCTCAAACATATCAAGAACCATGATGGAAATTCTTTGAAACTCATAAAGGTAGTGGTCCAAAGACCCACTCTGTCTTAGTTGGGCTAACTCCCTGTAATAAACCTCAATGTCTTTCCTGTCAAAACGGGTAATAAATTTTGTGCCGAAGGTCTCATAAGAAGTAATCAGCCCATGATCATGGGTGACAAGACCATGCCACCAGTCATATGCTATTCCCTATAAATGCATGGTCGCAAATCTAATAGCCTTTGTTTCTGACATGGGTTTGAGGGTCAAGAAGGTGTCTAGCATGTGAATCCAAGCTCTCACGGATGTCTTACCGCTGCCATCAAATGTAGGGAGGGCTAATTTGTTCATTGCATGCTTTAAATCCCTGTTCTGACCCCTGGGTCTCCTATCCTACTAAGCCTTGCCAAATTCTCAGGTTGTGCTACCTCTTCCTCTGCATTGTTTTGCACAAAGGTAAGCATAAGGAGCCTATTTGAAATACAAGTGGGCGCTCTAGC
Source organism: Chamaecyparis obtusa (assembly GCA_027943335.1). NCBI lineage: Eukaryota > Viridiplantae > Streptophyta > Pinopsida > Cupressales > Cupressaceae > Chamaecyparis > Chamaecyparis obtusa. The sequence goes on along the minus strand of BSBK01007985.1, from coordinate 440,980 downwards.
TACTCTAGGTGATCCTGCTATACTGCTTCCACCACTGTGATGGCTCTGGGGTCTCCTAGGTGCTACTGTCAACTGTTGAATAACCCCTGTAAGTTGTAATACATCAACAATGTGATCCTATCCATCGTGTATGGCTCTCAACGTTTCCCTGGCCTCTCTATCTATATTCTCAGCCATCTCTGTACCCCGAGTACCCTATTCAAATACAATCTCCTCGTCTGCCTCGATATGACTATCCTCTATATCAACCTGTACTGAAGATTCTGGTTGTTCCTGTTCAACTCTATTATGTCTAAAGTTGTAGGACCTATGCCTGCTATGCATGCCTACTCAACATTGTCACAAACTGAAAATCTAGCCCACTAGGATGGCAAGATGGAAAGCTCCGATACCACTGTAATATTCTATCATGTCCTGAATGAATTCTAAACAACCCGGATGTAGGGATTTTTTGACAAATAGTTTCTTGCAATGTTTTGCGTGGGAGTTTGTGCTGCATAAGTTATATGAATAGTTCATTAACAGCAAGGGAATTACGTATTCAAGATGCCCATCAACATTGACGCAAGTAATGAAATAACTTACTAGCTAAAGATTCCACTTCTCAAATTGCAACATGTAATAAGTTTATGCACAGTACAGAACAAGATAAGAGATGGATTTTATTTGCCAACCTGATACAACTCTATATATTGATTTTGAAATGAAGAGGGAGGTTGTCTGGAAGTTCCACCACTCTGCGCCTGCTCATGTGTCTTTAGAGTTCACCAAGATAGTTGCGTTTCCAGCCGCTAAACACTTAAAGCAAAAGACTCCGCAACCCGTATGTTGTGGGTGGTATCCACACCCGTCTCCACCACTCTCTCCGAAGCCAATCTATAAATGGCGGTAAGGAGCAGTCAAGATGCCACACCCCACTGTGTATCGCTAACCCACGATGCTCATATGTGTCAGATGTTTGAGAGATTTGCCGATGCTGATGCATGTGACGTGGTGACCAAACTTGGTCACATCAACTCCTGTAACCTGTCGCCATATGTATATTGCGTTAGTTCCTCCCCTAACGTTGCTGCAGATAACTCCTCTCCTGCTGTGCTTGCTATGATGTCACCCAATATGTTCTATAACCAAAACATACACACTACCCTTAATACCTTGAGGCTTTGCATCAAAGATGTAACGCAGAAGTACTGCGATGTAGAGGTCCTTAATATGCAAGTGAGATGTCGTCTCCTTGCCTACATACGCAGCCACAGAAAAACATGCTAAGGTTCGACAACAGCACCTAGATGCTAAGACGGAGTTCAATAGCAATCTTCATCAATCAATATTTTGCCCCCTTATTACTGTACGCACAAGACTTGGTTCTAATACATAAGTAATCTATCTTAATCTGCTAAGAATACTGAGAATGAAGTTCTTCTCTTACCAATACATTAAGCTCTAGAGATGAAATCTGATTGATTCCACTACTGTTGAAATGTTGGGGCTACATCCAACTTCTCAGATCTTTCTCAAAGGTTTTCGTCCTTAAGAAGTAACCAGTCATGTGAGCAACCTGTTTGTTTCTTTGTTTATAAATTTCATGGTGTTGATCCCAAGGCGTACTTTATGCTTTTATAACCTCGATGTGAGGGAAAGCACAGAAAACTTAGCAATGTGGGATAAAGTACGCTCACATAAAGTCACTTAAGTTACTTTTTAATATAAAGCGATTTAAGTCATAAAGTAACTTTTATAATCTCACTTTATAAAATAAAGTGATTTAACTATAGGAAAGGGATCCCAAATAATAAATATTTGCCCACTGAAGCATGTGACTAGCTGGCATCCTCTGAAAGAAGCTGTTAGTCTATCCAAATGGGGAGATAGACTAGTCGAGTGCCATAATGGCCTAACACAGAGAAGGGGACATTACAGGCAGAGATTTTGGAGTCTTAGGATTTTCAAGGGGTGGAAATCCCAAGTTTTAGAGATTTCCGATCTTGAATTTGCAAGTTAACTCCTAATTGTTCACTTCAATCTCTTCATCTTGGAGGGTGAAATGATTCATATAAAATATAACATTTAAGTATACTTTAAGTTATATTTTAATTTTTATATAAATACTGTCAAGATGTTTGAGAGTGGTTTCAAGTTCATAGGAGATAATAAAGATTTTATATTTCGGGAGATTCTAAAAAATTCCAGGCTTAGCCAAATTTCAGGAATCAGCATGCCTTCACCAGTGTTATATCCCACAACCTTTTCTTGACTGTTCAAAATGAGTTTGATATTAGAACAGGGACTTTCCAAAAGATTCTAACTCATTTCCACAAAACCCTTGATTTCAATTTCACATCCTTGACTAGCTTGGCCTACCTCTCACTCACATCCTTAACTGACTTGACTACCCAGCAAGCCAAAGTTGCCCAAACTCATCTCTTAGACTTGGAGACTTGAAAATTACTACTAACTAAGACCACTACTCCTACTGCCAAGCAAAAAGAGGGGGTCCCCATTTGCTATGGGGTGATGGTGTAAAAACCTCACAACACCTACCTTCAACAAGTTCAATCTTCATTGAGTGGCAAAGGTCATTGGGTTTTCAACTTCTTCTCTTTAATTTTCGCACCTTACTCAGTCTTCTTCTTGTTTTACTGCTTTGAATGTAATGAAGATCTTGGCCTTTCTCACATAGGCTCCTCGCCAAAAGACATGTCTAATGCAAAACGGACCGACTTGAAAATTGATTTAATTAAAAAATGACCCCCGTTTCTCTTATCTGACCTAATTTTTGGATCTAATTATATATCAATTCGCTGGATTTATTTAACCTTCTATGGCCGACCTCCCTTGAAGTTCAAATTTCACAATTTAAATGATTAACACTTTGCAATTTACATGGCCATCCCCTATGGCTGACCTGATTCTTGTTAGCTTTGCAAAATCGTTACTCTTCATGGAGGCCGACCTGCTTTATTTTATAGAGCCTATACACTTGAGCAAGGCCACAGTTGTTCGAACTATGAGGCCATGCATTGAATTTTGAGGCCTAATTTATTGAATTCAAGACTGCATGTTAGGAAATCAGGCCTATGCATTTGCATTTAAGCCTTCATCATCTGAGATTTAGGGCTGTGCGTTTAAGATTTGAGGCCTGGCTCTTAATTTAGGCCCACATGCTTGGGATTGGGATGTATTTTTTATTTTAAGGGCCCTATGTTTATTGGGGTGCCAGATTTAGTGCCAGGTTTGGGCCTCTTTATATTAATTTTAAATTTTAGGCCTGATTTGTAAACTCAAAACCATACGTTTGATTATAGGGCCCATGTATTCGAATTTGTAGCCATACGTTATAATTAAAAGTCTGATTTAAGCCCACTTTTACTGGATTTAGGCCTGATCTTAACAGATCAAGCCCACGCGTTTGAATTTGGGGCTGATGTATTTCAAATATGAGGCCACACGTTTGAGGCCTAGAACCTATTTTGCCCGAATTTCAATCCACACGCTTCACTTAGGGTCTAAAGGCCTCATCCCCATGCCTTGCACCCAGATTTAGGGTTGCATTAATTAAATTAGGGCCTGTCCAATGGTTTCAAGTTCACATATTTCATGCTTGGGGCCTATGCATTGAGCTTTGAGCCCATACATTTGGGCTATGGGATCTGGTCTCATCAAATTTGGGCCTGATTAAGCCCACACGTTACATGTTTGGGGCTTGATCCTAGAGCAATGGGCCACACGTTTTGTGTTGTGGCTCTATTTAGACCCTTGGGGCCACACATAATTTATTTGTATCTGATTTAGGTTCTATTTTCATTTGAATTTAAGCCTGATTGTAGCAGTTTGAACCCACACACAACACATATAGCTCTGATCATGAGGTCTTGCACCTATATTTAGGGGCATGCTTAGAGTTTTGAGCCCTTACTTGTGTCAATATTTAACTCCAGGTCATATGTTTGCTGATTGAGCCCAGATTTAGGGCCATGGGTGCTAATTGAGGCCCACACATTTTGATTTGAGGCCACACACTGATATTAGGAGTGCCCTAACTGAGATTAAGGGCCACTCATTACTAGTATAGGGCCCACTCTTTGAATTTAGAGCCCACACGTTTCAGATCTGGGCCATCTTTTCATCAATTTAGGCTCAATTATTGTCCATTTAGACCCACACACTTTGCATTTAGGGCCTAGGTTTATGCGTTCCATGTTAGGGGCAAGATTTACATTGAGTTTAGGCCTTATTTCACCAAATTTAGGCCTGGTCTTAATCAGATCAAGTCCAAATGTCTCCTCATGGGTCTGATTTGCATTGCTTTTAGGCTACATCTTTGAACTTTGAGCCACACGTCACAACTCAGGGCCAGATTTAGGCCTTATTTTGCATCAAGTTTGGGCTTGGAATTGACAAATGAGGCCCACACGCTACTTATCTAGGCCTTGCTGATTGGCTCAGGCTTCATACGTTTGAGGGTAGGGCCTATGATTGAACTTTGAGCCATGCGTTTAGCCTTTCAAGGCCATTTGAACTTGATAAAGGGGGCCTTGTGATTGGTTGAAAGCTTCTTACTTCCCCCCTTTGCATTGTTCTTCTCTCCCCTAATCGATTTCACCAAGTTGAATTGCTTGCATTTGTCCAATGAACATTACTTTATCTCCTTGCCACTTAAGGAAGTGGATTCCACCTTTTTATCTGTCAAGTTGCCACTTAAGGAATTGGATTCCACCTTTTTGTTTGGCAAACTTGAAGAAGGTAAGTAACATTTTGACCTTTGATTTTCCTTTATAGCGATTCAACATACACAAATTCACAAGGCTAAATCGTACATTGGCTCAACCTTGGCTTTTAGCTTCTGGTTCCCATACTTACCAAAATTTTGCCATTTTTCAATTTTTTTGGACATCTTGATTTTTGGGAAGGCTTGCAAAATTCTGAATTGTTGCCAAACTTGCTCCACCATCTAGACCTGTCAAAGCAAAAAGAGGGGGTCCCCATTTGCAATGGGGCGATGGTGTGAAAACCTCAACAGGATGAAAACAAGGGTGGGCTAGCGAGGCATGACCTAAACCATTAATGAAGGCTAACGTGGAGGCCAAATATTAAGAAATAGAGGCATTAGCTGGTTAGGGGCTTACCCCACCTATCTAAATTAGGTCATTTTTTGCCTCTATAGCCACATCGTAGGCACCTAATGGTGCTTGGAATTCTTTGACTTATTCATCATAGATATCTCAAAGTCAATAGCTTTTAGATAACAACTGCATGCCACACTTGACAAAGATCAAATTTTGATTAGAATCCTAAGCCAATTTTTTGGAAATATAGCATTAAATTTGCAATGAAACACAGGTGCAAGGGTACGTCGGGATGGGGGGACGTCGGGACAAGTTTCGGGCGTGGGAAAAAAAAGGGCCTCAATTTCGGGATGGCAGGGGGCGGCGGGGGGACGGCCGCGGGGGGTACTGGGGAGGGGGAGGGGGTGGGGGGGGGGGGGCTACATACTATACATATATAACTCGAAATGTTGATTATGAAAAGATGTTTCAATTTAACATACCAAATTGAGCTACTAAGTTACATACCAAATTGAAATACATGAACTAGAACTATTGAACATTCAACATAGTAACACAATCATTTAAACATAGTAATATAAACTTTAAAGTTTAAAGTTATACTTATAAACATACAACTATCATATTCTACTATCAAATGACAAAGATTTAAAATTGAAAATTCATTGTTCAAATATGAAATTAGAAATATCAATATGTCATATATCATAAAGATGATCATGATTACAATGAGAAGAGTAGCATGATATGATATACTGAATCATGATCAATCATCAATATCAAAATGAGTACAAATTCAAAATGTCAATCTGAAATCATGTCAAAATGTAAGAATGGGATGCCTCTAATCATCCCCCAAGCCAAAGTCCTCATCACTAGAACTACTATACTCGGAGTCCTCATGGTAAAGGTCTGCCGAAGGAACACCAACTAGCCCTACGTGGGCTTCTACTGCAATCTCTTCCTCATCGATCTATGTTGGATCCTCTGGCTCTACATCCCATCGTGTTGTTGGGCTCTCTTTGTACCCATGTGTCTTGCAATCTATGATACCTGAGCATCGCACCCCCGCACCCGAGCACCCAACGGGTGCGGGGACGGGTGCAGCGGCTCCTGGCTGCTGGCGGGGGTGCTCGGGTGCGTGGCATACCCGTCCCGGGGACATCCCCGCACCCAATACTCTAGGGTTTTGAGGGGGGTGCGCATCCCCGTGTTACACTGTAAATTTGTCAAGTGTCTCCATAGGGGCTCTTTTTATGGTCATCAATTGCTCCAAGAGATATTTCGCATCCTCCTTTTCCTTGAATTTTTAATTAAAGACTATCCAAGATTGTTTCAATCATTGATCAAATTGGGAGCCAAAACCTATACCAATTCAAAGCCTTGTCCTTGAATGGTGCAACCAAAAGCCTAAAGGTCGTGCTATCTATTGAAACTTTATGTAATGCACAATGATTCCTCACATCATCTAAATTTTCTAATGGGGTTACCATATTTTCTCCAATGAAGTGTGGGAGAGACCTTAATGCAAGGTTCAAAATAGAATCCCATACTATAGGGGTTATGGTTGGCACTAAAGAGCCTATAGTTTTCCTAGTAGGAAAGGTTTGCAAAGGGTGTTGTGCCATGGTTAGATTTATCAACATGATAGGTATGGGATTGACCAATTTTACCTAGGTTTGGAATTGATGATTACATCACAGTCTTCTTGACCCAAAAACAAGCAGTTGCAGCAAGATGCATGGATTGGCTCTTGAGAGAGACCTAGGGGTGGTCCCTAGGGTCGTAATCTTAAGGTTCTAATCTCAAAAGAGTCACTAGGTATAATGAATACTTCAATAGGAAGAGGATCAAGACTTTACTAGGTTCCTAATCATGGTGAGATTCAAGTCACACCAAGCAAGCCAAAAACTATTGTTACCCAAATATAACAACCACCTATTCTAATTAGCTATATGCACTTTATGATAAGCTCAAACTTATGCTGTGAGTGTTCAGGTTTAGAATTGTTACCCTAACTCAGGCATTAAGACTACACAACAATTCTATCCTGACAATGGAAACCTCCTCTAGCTGTGGGTAGACTATGAATAAGGAGTCTCCGGATTCTAGGTCGGTTCCTATCTGATTCGGGATATCACCTCCTGACTAATAACTTGAATGGGAAAAGAGAAGAAAGATTTAAAACTAAATGGGAAATGGGGTGATACACCGAAAACTTGGTACAGATCTATCAGGATTTTTCAAACCAGCATTCCTAACTACAAAATTACTGAGCTTCTTTTATCATTCTCTACTCAACATAAAGGTTGACTAGGATTCACTATTAGGGTTCATACCACAAACAGTAAAAAACTGACAACATACTTACATATTTTTGCAAAAGGCCCGATTTCTGATAACATAGGAAAGGAATCGAAAACAATTCACTTTACCAGATCACATAAAATTTGCAACACTTAATGTAGAAAAGAAAAATAGGAATAGATCCAATACTTAGAAATCGATGTAATTAGAAAAGCCTGCTTTATTATCCTTCAAAAACATGTAAAAATGGCTACAAACTGCAAAAAAGGGGCAGAGGAACAAATATATTCACTCAACCTCACCTTTTCACTATTCAGAACCTCTAAAACGGACTACAAGCCTTCCTTAAGAAGCCCTCAAAACCCTAATCCGAAAATCCAATCACTTTACAAATTGCCCTAATTTGGCCGAAAAACAAGCCAAAAATTTAGCCTAAGAACTCCAAAATGAGTGCCTAAAATATTGGTTTTTAATTACAGGATATAAACCCCTTTTTACAATGTTTTAACCAATATTTATTTTATTTTATTTTGAATAAAGATTCAAAATATCAAAAATCTACACTACCTTATAAACCTAGAAAATAAATCCCTAAGTCTAAAAATGCTAAGTGGAAAAAAGTCGACATGACCATTCTTCCACTTGCACATTACATGAAAATGAAGGCAGTGAGGTGGCACTGGCAATTTTCGAGGCAGGATGGAAAAGACTAGAGAAATTAATACAATTACTTCTTTGTCAATGGATTCCAAATTTTATTTGTTCTGGCTTTGTCTTGGCTCTTGCATTGCATTGTTTTGGAAAAGCTAAGGGTTGAAACCCTAGTTAATGGCGGCATCCTCTGCAAATCTCCCTCTGTGTTCGATTTGTCTCTGTGATTTATCCTTGGAATTTTGGTGATTTGATATTTTCAACTGGCAGCAGCTAACTTGTCTTCTTTTCTTGACCCGAGTTCATACTCAAGCACGAGCTGTGGTGTTGAGGCTCAGTTTTGACCGCAAGTTCATGGCTTGAGATAATATATACTTGGACTCAGCAATCATATCTAAAGGCTGTAATCTCTGGCACGAACTCTGCTTTGACCTTGAGGCTTACGGCCTGTGACTAGGAGAAAACTTGGCCTGGCAGCACCCTCTCAACTAGAACTCGGCTTTGAGCTTGTGGCTGTGATCGCATGGTACAGCTAGCAATTTTTACTGATATTTGGCTTTATAACCCGAGCTTACTGGCACTGCAAGTCTGAGATACGGGCAAGATAGCTACTATGTATCCAAAATGTCAGGCTTTCACTCACGTTTTTTCTCTTTTCTGGCACTCAATCTATTTGTTTTCAAGGACTCGAGCTCTATGTAGACTATAAGTCTTGGCCATGAGTTGCGACTAGTATCAGCTCAAGTTCCATCGGTGAGCTCTCGAATAGAGCTTGAATTACATCCACGGCTTTTGGAGAGCCAAGCTGCTGGCTGGAAATGACTGAGCATTTGATGTTTGAGTTCAAAACACTCAACAATGTAAAAACTCATCCTCCAGTTTTAACTCACGGGCTGATTGAAAGAATCACGGGCTTCATAACTCAACTTCCTGTTGGAAAATAACTCCATTTTGCAACCATCACTTGGTACTCACGGTTTCAACTAGAGATAAGTATATCTTTTCCCTCTTAATCCGGAACTTAGCTTGTTTGTTAAAAAACCCTCGTTTTTCCTTGTGTAGACTTGGGACTTCTTTGTGCTTGTGAAACTTACTGTTGACTGTTGCTTATTAGCCTAAAGACTGGAGATATAACATAGAGAGTTTTATTTCTTGTGATACTTACTGTATATGCTTGACCGAGCTTTGCTTGAGCTTTATTACTATTATTCTGACATTGCCAATTTTCTCTTTGTATAAGCACAAATCCCAAACCATTATTGTTAAAGCTTTACTTATGCTAACAAACACGGGTCCTTCATTCCAGCTCTTGGCAAATAGTTCGGTTTTATTGTGGTTATATCCAGCTTGTCCTTGAATACTGAAGCTATCTACCGTGACTTTGTAATGCTCACTATAGATTTTAGAGCTTTTGCTTGATATTAACTTTTTGTTGAAGCCGAATATACTCTCCTTTTGTTGCAATAAATTTAGAATTTTCCTTCCATTGCCTGCTGCCGACTAGCATAGATTCACTATTCATACAGATAATTTGACCATTTTACATGTCTGGATCTACACAGTACCAGTACATTAGTTATCTTTCCTTGATGGCACAAGAAACTCAGCGGGACTTGTAGCTTAAGTATGTAGCTCGATTATGTAGCTCGGCCTTGAATACTTGAGTACACACTTGCCTGTACATTTCCAGCCAAACTTTATATGCTTGTTCACCATCAAGCTGTAATCCATCTAACAAGTGCCTCAATTGTACATAAGTTGACTAGTCTTTACTATTTGAGTTGAATCTTCCTGGCAATACTTGATATTTGAAATACAGTCCCTGTAGCATTTTTACTTAGCACTGAATAAAATAGCATGTCTGCATATGGCATTGTTGAATGCTGGTTATTTTATGCTTGCAACATTTCTTTTGGTGTACCTGGCAGCTTTATGTATCTTTTAGTCCTTTAACAATGCGGGACCATAATGCATGATTGCATATCCTTCAATATTCTGTTATGGAACAACAATCAAGATGTAACAAGACTTGTAGCTCAAATTTTCACTTTCAGCAATGCAATTTGTTTATGGGGTTCGAGCACGGGCTTGTGACACGCATAAACAGATTCATATTTTCTTGTACTTGATCTTTAAACATCTTTTCAGCATATGAACAATATTTGCACAGTATACTTGTTCTGTGAACACCACAATAAAAAAACTCACTGCATCTCTATATTTTACGACTGTGACAACAATCAGTCTGTTTTCGAAAAATGCATCTCCCTATTCAGCTTAAAAACATCAAATAATTAAACACATTATGTTAGTGATCATGACCCAGTGGCCAAATTTGTACAATAATCAGACCACTGGTGTGATCACTAACATAATGTGATACTGCTGTCCTTTAACACTGTTTTTCACCTTATGTGCATGCTAATTTTGTTATTGCATTGAATATCAGAAGTATATGCAGCTATGAAAGAATTGGTGTTGTATGATGTTCTCATTCTTTTTGCATTGCTTAGATCCAATTGGATCTAACAAACTCTTAACCATGATGCAGGACAACCCCTAAAAAACTTAGAACCAGACAAATGCAGACTCAAGATGAAGACCCGAGACTTGGACCAGACATGACAACTAGCTCCAGATATGTAGACGACCTTTCAAAGCAATGTAGAAGACTCACTCATACTTCTATCCCTTCTTTCTATTCTGCACTTATGTACTCTGTTTATTGATAAGAAATGTGAAGTATGAAAGGAACATTTGTAAATTACATTCAATATGAATGCACAAGGTAATGATCAATTATGAATTTGAAATTTTAACATTTGATCAATACTTAGAGTACAATGAAAATCTGATATGAATGCAATAACAAAATGCTGATCCACGTGACTTGAAAAGCATTGTTAAATGAAAGTACCAAAAATGAAACTCACTATTCCTATGTTTTTGTCTATTAATCTGTATGATGAAAAAAATAGGGTAACAATGAGGAAGGGGGGTGTGAATCAATAAGACAATCTTTTTAGCTTTTTTAAAATAACAACCACATTAATATCACTTGCACAACATCAACAATCAACAACACAAGATTTACAAAGAAAACCTTTCCCAAGAAAACCATGGCAAAATATTGCTTATATAAAATTTCTCTTACAAACTATGTAGCCACCAACCTACTAGAGACACTAATCCCCACTATTAAGCACCAACTCAGCAAGAGACGCCAATCTCTTCAATTTGTAGGCACCAACCTACTGGAGACACCAATCTCTTTGATATAAGACCCAAACCTCCAAATAAAGTTCCACCTTATGAATGTTTCCTACAATGGATGATGGACGATTCAATCCCCTTTATAAGAATTTTAATCTCATATTCATGTCTCAATGGATGATATTCATTTAAAACTTCTTAACAAAAATCTGCCTTCTAACAAAATAATTATTCTTCTCTTCCTTCACACAATGTCGATTGTGTTTGAATGATATATCCTTTCTATTTTCTTCTCTTCAAAACCTGCCGGTGTATATATTATATATCTATTTATCTTCCATTCACACTTCTTTCCACAATTCTCTCTCTTTATATTACCATATACAAGTGAAGTGATACAACTCCTTGAATAGAGATCTCCCTTCATGGAGACATGAATTTTTGTTCACAAACTAATCACTGAAATTCTCTTTTTCTTGATCCCTGTCTTCTTAAGATTAAATGCTGCCTTTTGTAAACTAACTCCAAACCTTTTAATCATTACTTGATTGCTGCATTATAAAGTGTAATCACTTCTCTTCAGACATCATTGTCCATTAGTAAAGGTAATTGATGCCTTTCTTAAAGTTAATCACTGCTCATTGTCCTTTATTGTGAAAAAATGCCTCCTTATCATTATTCGCTACTTAATCTTTTCAAATCAACTTGGATAATATATATGAAAATCTTTGTCTAGGTCAGCCCTTAACAAACATTGATTTAAATTTAATTTCTATTTAAAGGTGGCATAAAACAATGAAGTTTGGTCCGCTTTTATAAAGATTTAAAATGTCTTGCTTATATGCCAATATGAAGAGTGTCGGCCAGCTTAGGAACATGTCTTTTAATTACATTGAAATAATGTCTATTGTTGAAGAGTGTTGTTTGATCTGCCTTTGAATGATTAGTGGTCTTTGGCCTTTATTCGATTTCCTAGGACATTAACTATAGTTTGACATTAATGACAATACTCTATCAACAATGTTGTCCATACGCCTTTGACATCAATGACAATATTTGCAGCACTTTATATCCACATGACATTAAGGGCACAAAAGTGGGAAACTTTGCAAGAGTGAAACTTAGCTTGTAGAACGACCTCCACAATTGAAAGGCCAGCTCCTTGTAGGATTTTCAATAAATAATAACAACCATACCTAAAAGAAGAGAATGGAGGGAGGTACATAAATGAAATCAGATTATAATAGTGGTGGGGCACCAATCAGGATCTCTTTACCAATTGCTAAAATAAAATAGACACATGAATAATGATCCATAGGAAAATAAAACATAAACATTTTAAAATTGACACAAAAACTCATTCACTCATAAGTCACTGAAACAAGACAAGCAGATATCAGCCACAATTTTTAAGCTCATATTGATCAAGATTCAATTTTGTGTCCTACAAAAGGCTTCATGTCTAGACACATATACAAGGCCTAATTACAAGCATGAATGTGCAGAATATTATCTAGAGCCCTAAACAAGTGGACTCCATTTATACAAAGTTAGAGACAAAAAAGGGAGAAAGAAGGCAAGGATTCTTGGAAAATGCAAGGGCAGTTGAATTAATATTTGTCAAATGATTGAATTCTATTTGACAAATCCCCAAGGGTGCAAATTATTCTTCTTCATTTTCCTCAAACATTTTCCATTCAACACACATGACCGTCTAAACTGCTTATCAAGTGCTTCCAAAATTTTCAGTTGTCCTACAAAAAGCCAATGAAATAGCCACATGTGATAAATTACAAAGGATAGTTGTTGGGCCTCAACTATGTTTCCAACAAGCCAATTGAATCCTCTCTAGCATCAAAGTTGCCTAGCATGAACCCCCAAAGGTGTGTTGGGTAGTTGCACCATAATAATGCCTACTGAACTATGGCCCTCACAAGGTAGCTGACCATGTGTATCCAACTTGATTCCAAACAACAAATTACTATCACTCAAAGGGCTAGCAATAAACCTTAGAGTTCCTTATTTTCATTTGGTCTTGACTTCTGCCAACCAATAGAACCATCAGATCAGACATGTCACTTAAAAATCATTGAAACATCATTGCCAAGGTTATAAAAAAAGTGGGCCACATTACTAAATTAGCTGACCAACGGTGGGCACCAAAGGTAAAATAGAGCCAACTCCCCTGTGACCTCCTACTAGCTGCTAGATCTAGAGATGAACAATTGCTGACCCTTGAAATGCAATCATCTGCTGAATCATGAAACGATACCATGGGCTATCGAATCAAGGAGATCGCTGGTGTGAAAGAAGCAACAAACCAATGTCTACCACCACTCGTGCTACCAAACTACAAATAATCAAGCCACAGAAGAAAAGGCAGAAACAACTTAAAGGGGAACATGTAGTGAGTTCACTACACATCGATCGAGGAAGATTCATAATTGGTTTGAAAATGGGTTAGATAAAAAAATCCTAAAGTTAGTAATTAAATCCATGCAAGTGTTTCTAAAGCATGCCTTATTTCAAAGTTAATGCATGCAAATTTGACTAGAATTATGCAAACATTGAATTGTGCATAAGCAAGCAATGCAAGATGCTTTCCTTGAGTTCATTTTATTTTTACCCTTTGTTTGGAGACACAATGGTGCCCTTCTTGAATTTCTTTATCCCCAAAACAACTATAGAGCAAATATCTTGACCTTCTCATGTCATCTCTTATGACAGTAAATACTTCCATTGGTGTTGTGTATTGTTGTGTTGAGTTCATGAGTTGCGCCACAACTAATTCAATTTTTTATCACAAGGACATTTCTAAATAATCACACTTGTTCCTACGCATTCTTCAGGTCTTACGTTTTGAGGATTACTTTGAGTCATTGTGTTAGAGGCAACATATTATAAGATCATTTGGTGTTGTGTTATCATCATGTTATGACTTATATGTATAAGGAGATATATTAATGCAATGGTTCTCTTTCTAGTATAATTGTATCTCTGTTTTCTTTGATTTCTGTGATATGACATGTTTCGCCACAATTTCAATGTTTGTGATTCTCTGTAGAGATAACAATGTTAGGATTAAGATGTCATCTACCTTCTAAGTCCTATGACATGGACCACAATGTCAATGTTTGTGATTCTCTGTAGAAATAACAGTGTTAGGATTAAGATGTTGATGTAGAGTGGACAGCAACAAGCCTAGGAAATGTTCTATTTCCTTTCCAACTCTCCAACGATGGATTCGATGCAATCCAATCTTTCTAACCTTGAAACACAAGGTATTTTAACCAAGTAGTGGTGGCTAAACATCTATCCTACTTCTCCACAATGCCTAAAGGCTTCACTCCAATTCTTCCAAATTTGAGACTTAGGGACACTAGCCCTATTTTAGGCCAACTTGGGAAATCTTCACCAATGGCTTTACACAATCCAACCAAAGGTTGAAATACCTTACTTATGATGTAAGGACAGGGAACAACCCACAGATTGACCCTTCAACTTCCACAATATGCCGAGCACTGATTGACCTAGGAATCCTACTAGGTCTCAACTAGTTTTTGGTGTACAATTTCTACTTCCAGGTGAGACTAGAAAAACTAAGGTTAGATTTAGATACTCTTTTGGAAGTTACAGAGATCCCCAAAGCCTTAAGACCCAATTCCACTCCTGCAGCACCTAACCCTTACTGAGTTCTCAGACCTAATTGGCCAAATTAGGCTTGGCTTCCAAAGCAAGTGGTCAAGGATGGGTTCATGGGATTGGTTCAGGGTTTTGGACACCTTCTCCACACTCCAACTAACACAAATCCGCCTTCAAATCAGTCCCACCAATCAATTCTTCAAACTGCAAACTTCAACACTCAACAACCTGGCTGAATACATTGAGATATTCAGCCTAGGGCTTGATCCAAACACTCTCAAACCTTCGAGTCACACTCTGAGGCTTTGGAATCAATATTATTACACTCCTAACTTGCATTTTCCAAATGGGTGAGGAATTCCACTGGTTCGAATGCAAGTTAGGGTTCCATTTGTAGGACAGGGCCTGTTTGAGGCTTCTTCCTGGACTGGTTTCAGAAACAAACTAGAACTCTTGCTACACTGAACCAATCAAACCAATTCCAACTGTTATAGAAAGTAGAAATTTCAAGGATTCAACACATGTAAATGACTTGCACTTAACCTACTGTACACGGTCATACCAATTAGAATTGCATCAGAATTCATATTACAGTACCAGTCAGAGATACTAAGGGAAATTCTTGGTTTTTCATTGATTTTGCATCAGAATTCATATTACAGTCTTCTTACCTCTTGGAGAAGCCAAAACAAGTTGAAATTGGTTCATAGTTGAAGCCAAACTGGTTCATATGCAGTTATGACCATTGGCCTTCCAATTTGAACCTCTCAAGCAACTTTTGAAAAGTTGCTCGAGCAACTTTTACATCTTTTGTGCAATTTTGCAATTTTGTTCACCAAAGACCTTAGGTTAAGACTTTAACCTTCAAACCAATTTAAACAAGCCTAAAATGATCCAAATGTAGTGGAATCATGTTTATAACTCACAAAACATCAAAAACACCTAATTCACCTATTGCTCAAAACCCTATGATCCAAGTGGACTAAGGCATCCCAAGGCTTATAGGTGTGCCTTAGGGATCCTTGGCCACACACATGGATCCAAACCAAAAGAGGATGATCTCAAAGATCTATCCCATTATTACAAAACACACAAAACTCAAAATCATAAGGAACATCTATGATGTTGCCCAAGGTGCACTTAGGGTGTATTGAGATAACATTTTGTAATATTTATTCTCACTATTATTGATAATACATTCATAAAGGATTACGAGTTCCACTAGAACTCATAAAGGTGGGTTGTGCACACAATTATTCAATATTGTTTTCGTCACATGTGGACACCTAGAATTGAATAATTAATGACATGGGAAGTGGAAAAATAAGTGACTTTTGTGCTTCTCCAAGTGGGTCGCTTGGAAGAGGCAATAGGTATCTCTTGGTATTCCATCATTTATTTCACTTATGTAATGTTTATCTTCCATGTTTGGGCGCCCAAGTTGGAGGGAAAGTATTGGAGCCAAAACCAATGTCCTTTCGACTTCTATGGACACAATCCAAGGGTTGGGGGGCATTTGGAATGAAGAGTCTTCTTTGGACACCTTGTTTGGATGTTCTGGAGCTCTTGTCATTCTATATAAACAGCTCTTTAGATGTAGAAATTAAGAGTAATAGTTGAATGTCAAATTATTCTGCAGAAACAAAAACAAGTGGGAGGCATAAGGAGGTTGTTCATAGGTACACAGGTGCTACCATATTGGAGGCAAAGACTATAATGAAAGTGAATGTATTGTAATCACATTTAATTGTTGATAATGCATACTTGGCCTCTCTTCTTGGTAGCGTTTTTTCCCACAAGGGGTTTTCCACATAAATCCCATGTCATGTGATGTTCTTATGTAGCATATTGTGTCTCTTTTCTGCTATCTTATACTGATGTTATGCATGATTTATTGATGTTATAAGTTCACATAAGGTGGTGTTAATAAGCATTTTATGTAGGCTGATTTTAGCATCATAAAGAAAAAGGATCTAAGCATGGTTCCACATTAAGGCAACTTAATTTTCAGATTTACATATAAGTTCCAGATTTTCATGTTGTAGTAGTCCAAGCCTTGTATCTCATCCTTTGGTTGATTCTTTGGGTAGATATTGAATTTTCCAACCTTTGGTACTAGAACCTCTGTATTTCTCAACAAAATAGTTGTGCATGGCAAAATGCTCTCTTACATTTGTGTTTCGATCATGTTATGAGTTTTATGTAATCAGAGTTGTATTTTGTCTCTCTTTTCTAGCTCTGCAATGCAATGTGTTATACTGTAATGCCAAAGTGTGTTTGTGCAATGAATATCATTCCGATATAATTGGATCTCTCTTTTCTTTGGTCTGCGTAATGCAATATGTAATGCTCCACTGTCAGTGTGTGTGTGTATCGTGAAACTGCCTCCTACATTTTTAGCAATATTGCCATGATCAAAGCCATTGTTGTCCATGTGAACTATTTACCTAGGATTGTTAAAGGAAGACTCAACAGTGAATAAGAAATTTTTTTGGTAGGTGAGGCGTGATGGTTAAAGTGAGGGAAGTATTCAATCGGGAAGGCATGGTGACAAGTGACAGAATAGAATAGTAAACTGCACCAAAGTACTTGGAGGAATGTAGTGCAGTGACTGGAATTAGTAGTGCTAGGATAATATGGTTTATGGATCAACTAGTCCAAGCAAAGGAGGAAGGTTTGGCATGTTAGTGGATGAAAGGAAAGCTAGGAATGGCCAATAAGATCATGTTGAT
Organism: Chamaecyparis obtusa; assembly: GCA_027943335.1. Lineage (NCBI taxonomy): Eukaryota > Viridiplantae > Streptophyta > Pinopsida > Cupressales > Cupressaceae > Chamaecyparis > Chamaecyparis obtusa. Next base: position 423,369 of record BSBK01007985.1, on the reverse strand, counting down.
CAGTTTTATGAAACACAACAATAATTTAAGTTCCTCTTGTTTTAGGAGCAATCTTGTGACCAATCCACAAGTCGGCAGCCACACTATTAGAATTCATTCAAGTATTCAATAAAATGAAAAACTAACAATACAAATTGACATTCATTCATTCAAAGAAAAGGTAAAGAGAAAATAGGAATAAGGGAAAAATAAATTCTCTGATCCTAGATATAATAATGATGCCAATTAAATTATACCAGGAATTCTTCTATCATAAACATTAAACCATGTCACTCAGAAACGGCATAAGCCCAAGAATATAAGATAGTGCAAACAAATTATTTATCGAGTATTCCAAAGTTGCACAATTTATCTCAATTAACAGGCTTTCCAAGATAGTCAAAAAGGGTCAGATTGACATTTCTCAATAATGTTCATTTATTCAGTCCAGGAAGTGAATTTTGAACTTAATAAGAAAATCATTTATGTGCAGATGAATGAAGAAAGGAAGCTGGCATTCACCTGCTCTTGAAACAGGTAAGCATAAAGTTTAAAAGAGTTGAATTATACCATACACATGCCATTTCATTACCAATGATTTATGTCAAAGTGGTTTTTTAAATCATATAAATAAGAAAAACAAATGACAATAAACAGAATACCTTTCTTGCAGGAGTAAGTGTGCCATCAACGTCAAACAAAGCAATCACACCGGGCTTTCTTTGTGCCATCTTATTCAAGCAGTCAAATGTACCTACAAAGGTCAGAATGTAAGTAATCATCTAGTGGAAACTTGAGGTGCAGAGTAAAAAAGCCTAGTGACATTTGTGTAAAGTTTATCCATAATTTTCAGAAAGTTTAGGTGCCAAATACGAGTCACAGATTCAGAAAACTCTATTCTGCATAATTGCTATAGAAATCTGGATTGATCTGAATGTAAGGGCATCGAATTTGTAACCTAGCTATCACATCTTCAAACAGACAATAAGTGCAGCCCAGCAGGAAGGTTTTTCTGCACCTGTATATAGTGCAAACAAGGGTCTTGAAAACCATGTGAAAACCTTGGAAGCATGGCTTACACAGTAAGCTGTAGGAAATTTAAAAACTGGACTAGATATACAAAAGGTGACAGTGATCTCACAATTCTCATTTTCTTATGTATGCCTGAGACTCTAGAGCATGAAAAAAATTGACATCCATTTCTATCTCAGAACCTTTTGTAAGCCAATATAATCCTTTATAAGTTTACCATCTTGAATTTTCCCAAAACAAGTTAACCATGACTTTTTTCAGAAGTCTTACATCGACCCCAAAAAATCATTTTTAGATCCATGATAAACTAAGTTTATGGTTAGAATTGCCATAATATACTTGAAACTCCAGAGGTCATTCAGTCTGAATCAGACACCATATGTGTCTTTCTTTTTAAAACCTGTGGGCAATTGGACCTTGGAGATAGATGATATGTACCTCATCAATACACAATGAGCATACAAGATGCCCTTGACTAAAATATAGTGATAATTAAGGAGTATGTCACGGAATTCTTTCTCTAGGACAAATTATATCTGCCTGTTTTCTTTCAAATACAAAATCCTTGGTGGAGGAGAACCCCAAACAGGTTTCTTCATCAAAAGATTGAAATAAGAAACCTAACAACTACCTACCACAATTTAATCATTACAGATATAAACAAAAACGGACCTTGATGAACTTCCCTAGCTCAGTGCTTGCATGTAAGTTGGATAAGAGCTCAATAGAACATATTTCTTAGATACTCGAATTTCAACCTGTACTCATCTTGCAAAAGAAGAAATCTGATATTAGCGCCTTAGATCATGATCTTAATTCCTGTGAGCTGGTAGAGTTCAAAAAATCTAAAATGAAATGGCAGTTGCTGGATGGTGAAAAATTCACAGCAGCACTAGTTCGTGACTTGATGACTAAGAGGAACATAATGAAGAAAGATGAAAATCCTTTGGATATATGGAAAAACGAATATTAACATCACTGCTTTCAGCATTTAGATTAGTTTTATAGACATGTTCTTAAATTCCATGGATTCAGGATGTTCAAACTAAAGGTAAAATGGAACTAAAGGAATATTGTGAGTTTTTATGAGCAACTTACAACTGGAAACAGGTTGATGGACAGAACTGAGAATACGATGGGAGGGCAGAGCATACTCTACAAGTCATATTGGTTAAGTGAAAGGTGAACAGCACAAGAAGCTTGAGAATCAAGCAGATCTGTCACTTACAGAGATATGGAACAACAAATTTTCATCAATCCTAAATGTCCAATGAAATCACAAGACATGGCTTATATCATTTGAAAAGTGTTTCTCATCTTAACACTGGATTGTGGAATACAATCTGAAACATCAATGCAAAATTTAACCAAAAACAAATTCAGTCGAAGCTCTTCAACTAAATATATCAAAGTTCCGTATGCTAGATCAGTGCATTTTCCCTTCTTTACATTAACTAGCACAATGTCTCTTCCCTGCTTTACATTAACTAGCAAAATACCTGTTCCCTTGTTTACATCAACAAAACTATGACTCTGATTGGAAGATCCCAATCCAATTCAGAGATCAATATCCCTTACTAGTAAAGACATATTTGCGTACAAAGAGGTCAAAAACACATCAGGGATCCAAATGCCTTATTTGATCTAGCCAAAACTACAACTCCTGACAACAACGCCTAAGTTATGACACATTACAACTCCTGAAAATAACTAATAGGTTCTAAAAATCAAAACGGAAGCCACAAATTCTTTCATTATAATTGGTTTCTTCCAAGAATAAAACTCAAATTTTCATTTCAATTGCGATTCAAGTGAAATTCAGATCCAGAAAGAAATTGGTTTGGAGTAAAAAAACATAACGACAGTACTTACCTTACCTCAAATAAGATGGAGGCGCCGCAACTAAATTGGGAATCACCGGAGCATCTTCCCCTCAGCCTCTGCGGTGGATATTAGTAGCAGAGTCTCAGTTAATTTCCTTGAAAGGCACGCTGTTGTCACTCAACAGACGCATGAAACTTGCACAAATTTCATTGTCGAACATATTGTACGGCACGGAGAACGGCACTCCGAGGTGTATGGAATGCACTCCAAACTCTTTGGACTGAATCTGCACCTTTCAATTTCCTAGACAGCAAGGCGTTTAATTACCAAATAGGTGCTATGCATATTTCTATCTATTTTCTTTCCACCTGACTCATGCAATTTGTTTTTTTAATAATTGTTTTTCTTTTAATTTTATTTTCGCTTCAATACAATTCTATTTATACCATTAATAAATAGGGGAATCTATCTATGAGACACCATAATGCATCAGTTTCATAATGTATTTTATAAGTTAGAAAAATATCAATTTATAAAATATATTATGAATTAATTGTATTCTTACGACTCTATAGTCATTAGTTATAAACTCTTCAATTAATAGAGGGCAATAGATAATCAATAGAAAATGACCTCTCATTTACTCTTTTTCTTTTATTGTTTTATTTATTTTCTTTCTATTAGATTTATCTAATTAATTTTTATTAATATAAATTATTCATAATTAAATGATAGTTATAGAACCACATTCTTTATAATAATATAAGATTTAAAGATTATATTAATTTTTATATTTAAAATGGACAACGTCTAAACTTTACATTTTTAGTTTAAACAAAAAAGGCCAGACAAAAAAAACTCCAATTATAAAGTTCACCTTCTACTAACCTACATAATTTTTAGAATGTACATACCAAAAAATATAGACCAAGATAATATTTACATAGCAAAACAGTACATACAAAGAAATGTTGATTGTCATGCCCACTTTATAACATGTGAACAGAAAAAAAACCCCATTTGTGTTCTTTCTAATTTCTTATCTTATCGCATGATCAACATAAAACACAATTATATGCACCTATTTTTCTCCCTACATTGCAATTGAATGTGAGGTAGGAGAAATACGTGATTGAGTGTAGTAGGTAGGATCACTCCACACACTTGTGAAAAGGCTTATTCAATATGGAAAAATTTAGGTGACTTGTAAAGGACATCTAAAGGTTTGTTTCTTTAAAATTACTTTGGTTTAATGATCATGGTAGAGTCTTGATGATGAGATATAATTTCAAGATGAATTAATCAAGTAGACAATTAAAATTAAAGTCACCTAAAGAACATCTAAAGGTTTGTTTCTTTAGAATTACTTTAGATTAATGACAATGGAAGAGTCTATATGATGAGATCTAATTTCAAGACAAATTAAATCAAGTAGAGAATTAAAATTATTCTACATTTTAAAATCTTAGTTAATTAAAGAAATGTTGAATCTATAACTAAAACTTACTGCTATTAAATTCTCTCCTTGAGAATGATTCTTGTAGACTTCATTTGAGTTGAAGAAAAATAAATTAATTAATGATTTTTTAAGCATTTAAAAAAAAATCAAATAGGAAATCTATTTTGTTTAATTTTATTCAAAAGAATTCAGTGACATGTATATAATATTGAAAATAAATTTAGCCCATTCACATGATAAATGTTGATACTAAACAATAGACCTTATTTAAATATAATTATAGTACCCTTTAAAATTATGAGATTAATTTAAAGATAATAGTTAATTTAAATATAAATTCCTTCAATTAATTTAAATATAATTAAGAGATTAATTTAAAGATAAGCTCTCCAACTCTCTCTCCCTTTCCTACCTGTTTTCGTTCATTTTTTTTTAAAATCTGGTTCAACCTCGCATGACTAAGTAATCTAGGGAGGGCCTTGCCCCCTGCAAACCGAACCCCCCTCCCAATATGAAGGTGTCTTCGCATGATGATTATGAGACCCTGCACGAAGATTTGGATAATGTGTTGGGCGGTGCTTTGACTATTGTTGGGACCCTTGTGAAGGGTAAAGGAACTAGAGAGACCTCTAGAGTGGCTTGGAACAATGCTTTAGTTGGGTCTTCAAATAATGTGTTGGAATTTATCTTTCTGGAGATAACAAAAGCTATTGAAGGTCTAGAAATCAACCTCCCTAACACAGTCATGGATAAAATTGTTTCCTCTTTGTATCTATCTTTATTTGGGAGATTTGTGGCTTTTAGACCTACCATTAATATGGTTAGGAAATGGGTTAATGCTCAGTAGAATCTTAAAGGCGGTATCACTATTTTTGTCATGCCTGGGAGATTGTTTCTCTTCAAGTTCACAACAGAGGAAGACCTCATTTTTGTCCTGTTGGGATCGTGGGCATATGGAAAGCACTTTTTGGCACTCTCCAAGTGGAAAGTTGGTTTTGATTCATTGGTAGAGCTTAACATAATGGTACTTGTCTAGGTTCATTTACCAAGCCTGCCGCTTGAGTTCTAGGATGAGTAGATCTTCCATTGGATTAGAAACTCTTTTGGGCACTATGCCACAAAGCATGTTGTTCTTTTGGCAACGTATAAGTTAGTTTATGCCTATTTTTATGTTAATGCGGCGATAAACAAATCACTCCCAAATTTTATTACTTTAAAGTTTAAGTGGGGAAAATGGATGCAGGTTATTGTTTATGAAAATGCTTCCCTAGTTTTCCAGCATTGTGCCAAGCATGGCCATGTTATTGTTGACTGTAAGACTGAGGCCCCAAAAGAGCCTAAGTTGAAAGAGAAGATTGGGGCCTCGCCTTAGCCACATGTGTTTGCTTCCCAAAAGGTGTCTAAGAAAAATGTGTCATAAACTAAGGAATACCCTTTTTTGGAGGGCATTTTGGACCTAATAAAATCACTTAACTCTAAGACCTTGGGAACTCCTCATAAGATAGATATGCATGTGCCTAATGTTACACTAGAGGAAGGATAAATCCCCTGGGTTATAGACTAGGCTTCTCCCTCTAATGACCAGCCTAAAGCTGATGAAAGTCCTAGTGAAGGCTTGGGTCTTGTTGGAGTAATTATTAGGTTTTTCTGAGAAGTCTCATTTTAGTCTTGCTAGCATCAAAATCTTACCTATGTATCATTTTCCTATATGACTTTGCAAGAAATTATCTTTAAAATTCGAGTGTCAAGTTAACGAGGTGCAAAATGCCTACATACCCATGCCCTAGTTTCCTTTTTCCCTCGATGAGGTTTTTATTTTTTGAAAAATACCCTAGATGTGCCCTAGACATTCTATTCTCTTGTTACTTTTCTGGGCACTCAAAACTTTCATATGTGCATGTGGTCATTTGTTTTCCTTAGCGTTTGATGAGTCTCATAATAAACTTGTTAAGTCCTCTTTCATTCAGCGAACTAGAGACAAAGCCTTGGATTTCATTTTGATTTCTTCAATCGCATGATCACCAGTTAAGTTGGCGGTTAGTGATTTCTTTCAGCGATTCAGTGATAGTGTCTTCGCCTGATCGCATGATTCCTAGCAGTTTTCCATAAACATCAAGTGACTCACTACAATGGTTATTACCTATTCGCTCGATCTGACGGTGAAGTTCCAAGAAATTGAGTGACTCAGCGATGACCATTGATGAAATCCAAGATTGACAGTCGCTATCAAATTTCAGAATGAAGGTTGCAATTAGTAAAGTATTCGATGATTCAGCGACAAGGTTACAAAAGGTTGATTTTCTATTCAGTCGTGTATTCTCTGAATGTTTGACAGTTAAGACAATTTGTTTGGTGATTCAGTGAATAAGGAATTCTCTTAATCGTGTAAAGCTTCCTGTTAGTGACAAAATGTCCCACAACTAGGTGACTAAAGGTATTCACCTGATCACGTGATCCAATGGTTAAGACTCAGAACTTTCAGTGATTCAATGAGGGCTGTGGATAATGATAGAGATCAACAGATAGTATTAAATCACATAATATAACTAAGGTTAAGAAGATTTTCTAGCAACTTGAAGACAAAGGCGTGTCATTGAATTGCGTGACATAATTAGAGTTAGTAGTAATATCTAGCGATGATGCAAATACAATTGTCACTGGATCACTTAATCAAGCTTGAGTTAAATGAAACATTTTGAGATTGTGCGAATACAATGTTCATTGAATCACATGATATAACTGAGGTTAAGCTAAAGATCTAGAGATTGCACAAAAGCTACATTCACTTGTTTGCAAGAAATAACCACAGTTAAGCAAGATATTCTGAGATTATGCGAATGCCTTTGGTCGTTGAATCACTAGAATAAAGGTTGAGTTAAAGTTAATGATTTGAAAATTGTATGAGGGTCATGGATGCATATGAGATCGAATGGTGGCCGCTTGATATCTAAATAAAACCATGGGTTAAGGAAAGATTCAAAGATCATGAGATAGGCTTTGTCGCTTAATCTCTAAGTTAAATCACAGTTAAGAAGAACATTTCAAGATCAAGAGAAGCCTTCAATTGCTTGATCTCCGAATAGCTCCTGGATAAATTGTTCATTAATGAAAGGAAAAGAGTTGTTATTACATGGAAAGGTACTCTACCAGGATGGAAAAAGTAAAAGAGTCAACCAATCAGATCATAATTTAGGGTTTTGTCAGTACTCGAGGGTTTTGAAGAGATGACACAGTAATTATTCCTTCTACTCTTTTCCAAATTTTAAAATACTAACTGCCAACATCCCACATTATGGCTAGCTCTATTTCAAATTTGGTGTTATGTAGAGTTGAATGTTGAGATGACTAAGGGGATATTTGCAGTGATCTTGATAGTTCCAATGTATTAAATGATCAACATTATATAGACAGGACATTCATGCATTTAACACTTAATAGTTTTTAGAAAGCAATTGAGAATTTTGAAGCTATTGCAGTGTGTGTTTGAGAAAAATGAATTTGTAGAATTTGAAGGTATCATAAGGTGAAAATGAGTCAACCAGAATCAAACCGAGCTTTATCCAGTAGGGAGATTGTGGAACAAGGTGGTGAGGATAAATGGAAGCCAAATTACTCAGAAGAGTTTGTCAAATTGCTCCCAGGATCAAATCAAAATAAGAAGGTTAGTGATGAAGTCTTTCTTGACCATATGGTAGATTGTAGGGATCCTGATACTCCTTCATGTTCTAGCTACATGTTGTTCAGCTACTTCTATAATAACCATTCCAAAGCTATCCCTATTTGCAATGCATGGGTTTTAGGCATGGCTAAGTTAATTGTTCCTGATGTCTTCTTAGATGTCGACCTCATAATTGAGCTAGCTAGGCTTTATGACCCCATATAAAAAACCATTAGAAAGAGTGACCAATCAGCCTTAGTGACTTTGGATAGAGGATCTTTCATGAAATCTTTTTATTTCTATTCTTCATCCTCCACAGAGATAGACCTAAAGAAAGAGAAAGAGAAGTATGAATGTCAGTTAGGACTTGTGAAATCCCATATGGCCAAGCATTTCCCTAGTACTGGAAAATATGTAGCCCCTCTCTAAGCACATATGAATGCTCCCTATGAATATAAACCCCTAAATTTATACATGAAGTATCTAGCCTATGGGTTGTGTAGAGTTTTAGGGATGGATGGAGATGTAGAGATGATGCTATCAGATATCCTAATGATTATCCTAGACATCCAGAACTCACATGCAAATATAAATTATGATTACATTCAGTATGTAATCGACATAATTCATGAAGGCTTGATGATGATTAAGGAGGACAAGAAGCTAGCAAGGTTCATGCATTATTCCCTCTTAATGCATTTGATTTTATATTTCAATGTTAATAGTTTGAATTTGCATATGCTAAGGCCTAGGATAATGTTTGAGGGACAACCCAATCCAGTGTAGTATTGGTTGAGGTTGTAGAATTATACTTCAAATGAAAATGACTTTTGTGCTTTCCAAAATTGAATGGTTTCTCCAATTTTGAATTTTTTGGGAACCAATATAACAAGGCTACCAATTAGGGTGTTAAGGCTCCTTAGGCCCCAACAGTATGTTGATAAATGGAAAGCAGGCCATAATTGGGGTGACTTTTACTTGGGTGAGAATTTAACACTAATCAGAGTATATGGATGCTGACAACCCCCACACATACTCCAAAAGTATGTGCCTCCAAGAGTTTCCCAATTAGAATTCCTTTGGAAATTAATATGGACTGATAAGGAGCGTCTAGCTCCACATAAGAAAGGAACCTTTACTCCATGGTAGTTCAAGATAGGTAACTTCATGATTAGTAAAAGGGCATTACCTCAGCTTAGCACATTTCTGAATCATTTCAAGATGATTTCTGGTATTTGTAGGTATGTGGATTCCTAGAATTTTATTAGGACTACCAAAATGACACTAATCCCCAACATTGGTACAATCAGGGAGCATGAGGGGTGTGATGAGGAGGATTTAATAAGAAATATAAGGGATGAAGATGAGATTTGTAAGAGACTTACCAAATTTTATGACCTTTTGAAATTAGAGGCTCAAGTTAGAAAGGCTAAAATTGCCATTGGAGGTTTTTTCCCTAACCTTCCATATCTAAAGAGAATTGGTAGAATGGTAGAAATGCATGGTACCTTGTCTAGTTAGTTAGAAGGCCAACTTGAAGAGAAATTGGAAGTAGAAAAAGATTACTCTTCTTCTAACTATGAAGAGTATACTGATGAGTCACAAGAAGGTGACAGTCAACCCCAAGCCAATGAACCCCCTGTCATTGATGTAAGTCAAGATTCACCTAAGGTAGAGGATGTCTCTGAGCCTCCTAAAAAAAATAGAAATGTGGGGAAGGTGGGCATTCAAAAGAAAAGAAATAGAAGAAAGGGACGGATAGGGTTGCAGCCTTAGTGCCTGGTGATACTTCATATCATCACCATTTGAGGAAAACCATTAGAGAATGAAAGAAGGTGGCCACACAAGAAGAAGCAGAGTTTCCCTTGCTGCTTGGTAAGGATGAAAGGGAAATATATCAAGATGAACTTTTTAGTGATGATTAGCTCATCAAAAGAGAAGAATTTAAGAACTTCCTGATATGGAGGAAGTAGCAGGAGGTTGCTAAAACACTACTTGAGGGCACTAACCCAAATGATGAAGTATTGAAGGCCTTGGCAGCATATGATCTAGAATCAGAGACCATTATTGTGGAAGAAGCTAGGAAAATTGTTAAATCTAGTGGGATGCTCCTTGTGCCAGGGTGGTATTTGACTTTTGCTTTCATAATTGATCAAATTAGGAGAAAACCTAAGGGAAATCTTTCCCATGAAACCCAGGTTAGAGATATAATCAAAGGATATAGGTATAGCCCCAAGTCATAGGCTCTATTAATGTGGTCACTTGCACCAAGAACTCAAAAGCATTCCCTAGTCAGTTAGAAGAAAAAATGGAGGGGAATCAGATCATCTGGAGTGTCCAAAACACTAGTGATCTAGAGGTGTCTAAAGTAGTGACCCATTTTACACATCTGAATGAAGCTAAGATAGCTCAACTGTTAAATAGGTATACAAAGTTATTTGAAAATACAATAACCATAGCAAAGGAAAGAGAAAAAGGTATAATGAAGATAAAGGCATTAGAGGATGAGCTTGAAGAAGAAAAAGCTAAACTTGAAGAGGCCTCTAAGGCAGCTCCTCCTCCAGTCCTACAAATTGAAGTTGCAGTCCAATCAATGGCATAACTTCCTGTTGAATTGTTAGAAGAATCTAAAAAGGAAAAGTTGGATCTAGCCCTAAAGGCCCTCTCTAGCATCATACAATACAGGTGTGAAGTGATAAAAGGTAAAATGGATTCAGTCCATAATTCTTACTCTATGCTACAAAAGACTAATGAATGTATCAAGGATGCTATGGCTACCCTAGAGACACTTTTCAATATCTGGTCTAGCAGAGGGGCTTTATTTGAGAAACTTGAAGTGATGCAACCACATAGGGAAGAAATTCCAAACTCAGTGATTGAAGTTGGAGAGAAGATAGAGAAAGTGGGCACAACTTGGGGATTCTTCAAAGGAAAGGAAAATTGGGTAAGAGCCAAAATGAATATGTTTGGCCCAGACTTTAGCAAGTTCCTCCCTCCAATTTGCACAAATGATGGTAACATCATACAAATTGAGGAGTGGAAGTAAAATATGATTCAGTTGGTGATTAGGTAGGAGTCCTTTTTTAATAATGATGGATCCTTAGATATGGACATGTTTAACAACATATTGGATGATCAAAATAGAAAATGAATGTGTTAAATTTATTGTTGAAACAAAGGCCATCACTAACTCAAGATGCAATAAGTAGGTCAAGATATTATAGAGCATGAAGATGTACACCTGGCCATCATAAGAAGAAGTTTATGCATGGGACAAAAGCACTAATTCTAAGAAGAAGAAGCCAATAATAATTGATGTAGAAGAAATGGAAGAAGAGTGAATTCCAACATTGCACCTAATCTATGAGCACATGGAGAGTAATTATTATAAAGATGATGATGTAGGTTAGTCAGATGGTGGTCATCATTCACACAACAACTTTTTGCAGTTACTCTGAATACTAACAGACAAAGGTGCCACTCAAAGGGATTCACTATGAGAAGAAACAATTTTCTGGCACCATTTTCCCCTTTTTTTTGTTTAATTTAAATATATTTTGTACTCTAGTGCAAGTCACTATCTAAGCCATCCAAAGCTTGTTGCATCATTTTCTAAAGGATTCCAAGATGGCTAGTGTATATATAGTTAATTCTAGATGAATGTAGGAGGTGGTGGAATACTTATTGTAATAGGAGTTTTTGCATCAAGTGTTTTTATTCTAAGAAATCTTAGTCTTTGAATGTACTAATACATAAGATTTATCAATAAGAATATACTAAAATTCCTTTTATATGCTTTGTTGTCTTCATGTATGAATTTGAATTTCATTGTGTGTTAGATCTGTAAGGCAGTTTTGATATATCATCTACAAGGTAGATAGTGGGGTTAAATCTTAAGTTTCTTTCAAGGGAGGGGTAAATCTTAAATGAGGTCTCAGTGAATTCATAATCTATATGCAAGAATTTGATGACAATATGTATACATGAGAGGGTAATTTTTAAGGCATATTATATGGGTTTTGGGGTTATTAGATTTGAAGGTTTTGTGTAGATGTGTGTTATAGTTGACTCTGATGTCATAGGATTTGGCACTAGTCATTTCTTAAGTTACATAGTTTTCACCATCAATCCAATGAATAACTGTTTATTTTAAATTTTGTATTGAAAATATTATATGTTCATGTATGTGTCAAGTATATAGATAGCTATTGTGATTCTTTAAAGAATTGAATCTAAGAGGTATACCTTCCTAAGCTAAGAGCTCAAAGTGAAGAAGGATCAAGATCCTTAATACCTTAGTGTTTTGGTTGTTAGATGCACCTATTGGGACTACTAGAGTTAAATATCAGAGGTTTTTTTATTAAGTTTTGATCATCAGTAGTTTTAAACACTAACAGGTCCCTCACTCAAGATAATGGAAGAAAATCACAAGGGGTTCCCAAAGGGTATTCCTATATCTAGAAATGTCAAGGCACCATCAACAGAGTGTAAGAAGATGTTTGGTGATAACATGGTATCATAGTGGAAAAATGAGATCACTGATTAATTTTTTGGTAATGACACTAGTAAAAAATTTATTGTCCCTCCCTTCCTTCTCTTTGAACTCCTTGATGGATGATTTGGCTTGTGAAATCACCAAGTTTGTGATTATCACCCCAGATTGTAAATCTTCTCTAGTTCCGCCTGCGGGGCATGATAAGAATTGAATGGAAAGTTCAAAAGAGGAAAACCAGGACAAAAAAAATGTTGATTTGAGGACCGCAACTAAGCTTGGTTGACTCTTGGAAAGAGTACTCATGAATAAGGTGATGGCTAGAGAAATTGTGAATGAGAGGCAATTAACTCTGGATGCTCCTCTATGAAGTAAAAAATGAAACTCCTCTCATGGAATATGAGGGGCATGAACAATGCCCAAAAATAATTTTCTTTAAATCAGTACATTAAGGATCTTAAGATTGATGTTTTTTTTTCTCGAAGAGGTTATGATGACCTTTTAGAACTTTTCCAAATTGTTGGTAAACTTTGGCCAAGTGTTTCCTTCTACTATGGTGAAGTTGATTATGCTTTGAGAGGGATATCTTCTCTATGGAACTTGTGTAAGTTAGATGGCAAAGCCTTTTCTTTTTCTCAAAATTATCTTGCCGTAACTTTTTGTCTCAATAATTTATCCTAGCATATATTCAATGTCCATGCTCCAAATACTAGAGTTGGTAGAATTCTAGTTTGGGATAAAATTTCCTCTTTAATCCTGGATGATCAGGAGGCTTTCTATACAGTGGTGGGTGATTTCAATTCCCTATTTTTTCCTTCTGAGAAGATGGGAGGGTTAATAGACTACACCAATAGCATGAATGACCTCTCTGATTTTATTTGTAGAAATAGCATTTTTTACCAAGAACTATAGGACAACTTGTTTAATTGGTCTAAAAATAGGAAGGTTTCTCACCTTATACAGGTCTGGTTGGATAGATTTTTGGTTTCTGTTAAATGGGATTTGGGTTGTAATACCTTCCTTAAGGCTCTCCTGAGAACGGTCTCAGACCACTCCCCTATTCTTCTTCAATGGGTGGACAAGCCCTACTTTGTCCCCCTCCCTTTTCTATATAAAATTATGTGGACCTCCTACCCAAAATTTTAATATTGTATCAAAATATGGTGGGTTATTCTCGTCCAAGGATCTACCATGTTCACGATCTCCCAAAAATTGGATTGCATTAAAAGGGAAGCTAGGGAATGGAGTAAATCTTCCTTTGGAGATATTTTCAAACATAAGAAGGAAATTGGCTCCAAGCTTGAGAATATCCAAAAAATGATTGTTGTGGGTGACTTTTCCTAGTCTTTACATGAGGAGTGTAATATCCTCATTCCTAATTTGAAAAGTATTGATCAATAAGCGACTTAATAAGTTTAAATTAAAGATATAAACTTATTATGTTGTTATTGATTTACACTCTCATAAGAACTCGATGAGATGAACATTGAAGCTGACTTAGATGACACAACTACAATCATACAACAACTATATATAATTATTATTGACTAAGTCAAAGGGTCACAATAAACACCAATAGAGATAATCAAGAACTATACCATATAGATAAAGCAGGTAGTGCTTACATGGACTAGAGTTGACAGGGAACTATTAGCGATAATGACTAATGACTTAGTATCATTGAGAAAGTGCCAAGGTGGCACTAGCCATTTCATTACTGATATATATGGGTAAGTGCACAAAGATGGGGGACCAAAAAGGGGGTATAAGATGCCACTTTTTTTCTGAAATCAGCAAACTCTGAACTTCAATGAGAAATTGAAGATAGTTAGACTCAAAATTTTAAGATACAACAAGAACAAGAGTTGTAATACTCTGAATCTAGTTTCTAAACTACTAATTTATTTTTAAAATGGTGTAGATTAAAGCCCTAAAAAATGGGGAGAACAAAAAATGATCATGTTTTTTGTGAAAAAACATAACATAGCATCTGGTGTGCTCCCCCTAAAATGTCAACTTTTTTAAAAAAAAATTTTAATCTCTCTAGCAAGAAGTTAGCTAACACCATGTAGTTTATCCCAGATTTTTCTGCTAATTTTTTTATGAATGTATAATTTTTTATGAATTTCTAAAGTGCACACATCCTGAAAACATGAAATTTTTGTGTGCTCTCCCTAGAAATCATTGAAAACTAATCGAAAGTCAAATATTTTTTTTAAAAAAAATGTGTAGAATGGAGTCTAGTTTCTAAAAATGTAACTTTTTGCAAAATTTGATGAACGAGCCAAAATCTATGCCTAAAATACTATACATTGGTTTTTGACAAAAATTGGACATGCATACAAAAGAAATTAGAGATGAAAAGTTCAACATAATCAGAATAAAAAATAAATTATATGGTTAGATAGCTAACAAAGAGATCTATAATATCACGTCGTCTGATTTTAACGTTATTGAACCATGAGTAAACCTGACGAGGAGCACACAAACAAAGATGTGAATTTTTTGTATGTCTGCTGGAAAACACGTCTCAGGCTTATTTGAATCCTCCAAGCCTTTGGGTTGGATCTCCAAGGAAAATCCAAGCCTTAGGATTGGTGGATTCCAATGTATTACAAAGTGCACTGGCGCTATAGCGCGCTAGCACTGTAGTGTGCTAGCATTATAGCGCGCTAGCACTGTAGTGTGCTAGCACTATAGCGCGCTAGCACTGTAGTGTGCTAGCACTATAGCGCGCTAGCACTGTAGTGTGCTAGCACTATAACGCACTGCCACTGTAGTGTGCTAGCACTATAACGCACTAGCACTATTCAAATTTATGACTTGAATAGCATGTGCACACTATAGCACACATGCACTATGTAACATCCAAAAAAGTATTGAGTGAGAGAGAAAGAGTGAGAAGGTGAGAAGGAGAGAGAGAGAGAGAGAGAGAGAGAGAGAGAGAGAGGGGGATAGGGAGAGGAAGGGGGATAGGGAGAGAGAGAGAGAGGGGGGAGGGAGAGGGAGAGGGAGAGGGAGAGGGAGAGAAGGTGAGAAGGGGGGATAGGGAGAGGCTCTCTCTCTCTCTCTCTCTCTCTCTCTCTCTCTCTCTCTTATACACACACATACACTCTCTCTTACCTTCCTACCCACTATATTTTTCCTTCTTACCCTCTTTCCCCCACCTCTCTCTCTCTCTCTCTCTCACACACACACACACACATTCTCCCTCCCACCTTCCTACCATATATATTCCCCTTCTTACCCTCTCTCTCTCTCTCACACACACACACACCACCCTCTCTCTCCTCCATATCTCCTCTCTCTCCCCCATATCTCTCCTCTCTCTCTCTCACACACACACACACATCACCCTCTCTCTCCTCCATATCTCCTCTCTCTCCCCCATATCTCCTCTCTCTCTCTCTCACACACACACACAGACTCTCTCTCCCACCTTCCTACCCACTATATTTTCCCTTATTACCCTCTTTTTCCCCTTCTCTCTCTCATACACATAGAAATTCTCTCTCCCACCTCTCTCTCTCTCTCTCTCTCCACTTTTTTGTTTCTTACAAAGGGCGCATGAGCTATAGTGTGCTAGCTTTATGCAAGACTATGCATGTTACACTTTTCTAGTTTTTGCATAGGATGCATGCATGTTAGCTTTTTGCATAGCATGTGCACCCTATAGGGCACGCATGCTATGTTTTGAATTTCCCAAGCCTAAGGCTTGGCAACCCAAGCCATAGTGTGTGCGTCCTATAAGGCGCACACACTTTAGTACGTACGCACTATGGTTGTTAGGGGGCCAAAAAGGAAAGTGGCACCTTTTTGGTCCCCCATTTTTGTGTATATACCCATATCACTCTTATAAGGAATGAGTGTGATATCTCTTATGGATAATTACATGACAAAGGTTGATTAATTAAAATAGCTACAATAATGGATACTTATTGATATTTGATCATTTTACCATTCCATGCAATTAATCTTAATCGTATTGCATTATCAGTTCACAATAACTAATCCACTTATTGATGTTAATTAATCAAGGCAACAAACATAACAAATGAATGCGACGGTTTATCATGCACATTCAAATATTATATATATCCAATGTCAATCAGCTATGAAGATTGTTGATTGAAGAATTAACATTATACAAGTGTTTCCTTATGCATGTGGACACTTAAAAATGCCCTATTATTCTAACACAATGACATTACTAACATTCCTCCCAAATTATTAAATAATCTTTATTATTTAATTAATCGTGTCACTCTACCATATTCTAAGATCAAAATCATCATTTCTCCCCGATTCCATAAATAAGTGATTTTAATTAATTACATTAGTTATTGAGCTTCTAAATAATTAATTCATCATATATTCATCTATAATATAATCAAATAATTAAACTTATTTAATTATATCCTATCTTATAATTATTAATTAAATAGCTATATTTAATTAATGTTCCCTCCTAATTATTACATTTTATTAATAATTAAATCATATTCTATCTCATGATTAAATAAATGATATTTATTTAATTAAACTAATTATTCCACTCTCATGATTAAAAAAATTCTATTTATTTAATTACAACTAACAATCTCTCTCATAAATAAATAAGTAATTATTTATTTATAAAATATCTCCACATGTACAAATTGTTGATGTATGTAGCATCGGTCAGATAAATAAAATTGATTATATAATTATTATAAGAATTGATTTACTATATATACATATATATGAAGTTAATCTTTTATTTATTCTTATAATGATTATATAGTTAAATCAATAAATTAGATTAATGAGTAGACATGTCCCATGAAGGGACATGTCTCTTCTTGTCTTTACCTTGTATATATTCAAAAGATTGATGCATTTGAAAGTACATACTTTTACGGTAGTACAATTACATTTGCAGCAATCAAAACTTAACATGGTATTAGAGCGAGATTACAAATGTGAGAAAGAAATGATATGGAGGAGATTTCATACTGAGAGAGGGATCTTTGTTTCACGAATGAGAAAATTAATCATTGAAGATATGAGGTCGACATTGATTAGGTGACTTGATAAAAATATTATTTCATACAGGAGCCGCTCGGACTTTCCTAAGTGTGTGGGTGGTGTGAAGTATTTACTGATCTTCATGAACCATCGAGACTTGATGAGAATGATTAGAAATTGTTATGTTTCATATTCCCTGACCGCATTAGATGGTAATATCTGTGCGCAGTGAAAGAAGATGTGATTTAAGTGTGCCATTCAGCAAATATGAAAGGAAGGAAAGAAGACCTTTACATAGAGTTATTTTTAAATCAGTGCCCGCCATTTGCTAAACTATGATAACAATACATTCAATGGTTTAAAATATGCAATGGACATTATAAGGATCAGGAACCATGGGATGGAGTTGGAAAATCATGACAGAGCATCATTCTTCATTTTTCTTACAATATGAAGTCTTCATATTTGAAATAAAATTTATTAATCACTGGTATAAGGACCGCTGGAGAATACAGATTGCGATGACAATTTCATGAATTGTATCAAGTCTAGTGTAGTATATATGTGGATAAAACCAATACGTGCCATAACAGATTATTATGCGTTGTCAATGCAAGAAAAGAGGGATAATCAAATACCCAGTTTGGAATTAGCATGTAAATATTTTAGAGGTCTTCGCATCAAGATTACTAAGCAATCGTGACTATACTATCAAATATGGCATTCGTCCAATGACATTTATTGCACGATTTGATTTGTTTCAAGTTCATTATTGGTTTATGTGGAATCTATTACCCATCGTATCATTGCATAAGATAATCCAATCGAATTATTCTCATGAATCATCACTGGAAAATAGTTGAGGACTTTAGCATCGAATTATGGGAATTGGTGATTATATTTTAGAAGATGGAGGCTTTTGTAATTAGCGGCAGTGATTAGTCAAGTTACTTGGTGTGATAAGATTCATGTTTATTGAAGATGTTTCAAGAAGACTACACACATCCTCTTTGATTACATATTTTTGGATATGTTATTCCAACTTGTCAATTACAATCAGGAGTTAGAAGAAGTCACGGAAATAAATATATATGAACTACAATAAAACCTTACATAGAAATATAATCGTTCTTGCATTAGAAGAGCCTACTATTGTGTGTGGTCTTTTTCTATCTTCTGAAATAGGATGCTGCTCATATTCTTTCTTTATGTCGTTCAACCAATCTAGTGGTCTGATATTTTCATGAATTATATAATTGGGCACTGGTTTTGGCATGA
This sequence comes from Chamaecyparis obtusa, assembly GCA_027943335.1. Lineage (NCBI taxonomy): Eukaryota > Viridiplantae > Streptophyta > Pinopsida > Cupressales > Cupressaceae > Chamaecyparis > Chamaecyparis obtusa. The sequence continues at coordinate 404,640 of BSBK01007985.1, read as the reverse complement.
AAGGAGAATGTTCCAAATCATTGGGTATTGCATAGAATGGTTTAGTAAAGCCTTGGAACGTATTATATTTATATTTCTATGAATAAGATTTTGGTAATATTCATTACTAGACAATATTGTGGTGTTCTTCTGCAAACCATGTTTGGACAGTGAAAGACAACTATTGGTCTGAGCCTCTTGTGTAAGGTTTTCTTGCCTCTATGTGTATTTGAGGTATCGATGCATTAGAGTCTGCTAATGAAGTAGAATAATTCATTAGAGCCTGCTTTAGAATTTTGGTGGTGGATCACAATAAGAGATAAGTATTTCTACTCTTGAATAATGTTTATAAATTTGAGTCATTAGTTCATGCCATAATATTGGGGTAATAAACTTTTATACTTCTTATAATTGATATTTCCCTTCAGGATAGTTTAGTTTTTATGAACTAATTGTAATCTCTTTTGAAGTGTTTTAAGGACATATCTAGGAGCATAAGAGATTGCATTCAAGGGAGAAATAAGTTAATGCCTACAGTTATGAAATTGAGTAGAGAGTTGATATCAAATTCATAGGGAGTCTGACAATGTCAAGATGGATGCACGAACTTGAGCTTCCAAGGGAGAATCTATAGGATCTACATCTATGAACTTCCAAGGATCTAGATATAGAAGAAGTCTAATGAACCATCAGAGGAAACCTTGGACAAGAAGGTTAAATGTTGATGTTAGTACTCAAAGATTCAGAGGGAGTCAGTACAACATCTAGAGGATATGCCTTATTTGATTTCCAAGGATCTTGGTCATATTGATATAGAGGGAGTAAACCATATTGAGATGGTGTCCCTAGTGACCAAGAAACTATAAAAAGGAAAATGAATTGTGATTCAAATGATGAAATTCCATGTATGTGAACTAGAAGGTTCTTATGCAGATATCTAGATCATGATATTCCTACATAGATGGTTGGGAATTCAAGAAAAGAGCATAATGCAAACTAAAGAACAAAGACATGACTTGCTCACAGAAGGTTGATATTAGATTTAGAGGGAGTATAATAGTTCATCTAAAACAACCTTGGATGAGGAGGTGAGGAGGTTGTTACAAGACCTTAAAGGAAGCATCTAGAAGTCTATGATCATGAGATTGAGTCTCATGTGTGTTGGCTAAAATGCTTTTATGTTGTCTCCTACATAACTTGGGGCTCACCTAGAGTGATGCAAACTATATAAGAGATATAGTGCATAAGTATGCTATTCAAGGTACATTATCCCTATATAACATATGGTTGATATTCTCACCAAGTTTCTTGCTAGAGGTAAGGTTGTGTACCTTCTAGATAAACTTGGAAAGTTGGAGAATGAAGCCTTAAATGAAAAAGAGTTTCATCTATTATCTTGTATGCTATTGCATTCTTCTCCTTGAGAGAGAAGTCTAAGGTGAAAGCCCTTGTTTCCACCCTTTGGGATGAGCCATGATGGATCCACCCTCTGACATGAGTCAAGGTGGATTTCACGTTTGTGACTCTAGGACTTATGGGCCCTCCTGTGAATATTGGAGAAAGGTGGTGACTTTTTGACAATGAACACTTGTATTTGATGTTACAAGGTGACGATCTTGTAATGGAGATTCATTATGGTAGATAGTTATATGTCTATGAACATACCATAATAGGGTTATCTATAAATGGAATGTAATGTTCTTATTTACTATATCTTTGTATCAAAATCTAAGGTGATATGAAAATTAGGTATCACAATCTAAGGTGATTCCTCATATCAAGGTGATATGAAAATTAGGTATCATGATCTAAGGTGATTCCTCATATCAAGGTTATATGAAAATTAGGTATCATGATCTAAGGTGATTCCTCATAACAAGGTGATATGTAAAATTGGGTATCACATGTCAGGTGATTCCTCATATCACATGTTAGGTGATATGTAAAATTGAGTATCACATGTCAGGCGATTCCTCATATCACATGTTAGGTTATATGTAAAACTAGGTATCACATGTCAGGCGATTCCTCATACCACATGTTAGGTGATATGTAAAATTGGGTATCACATGTCAGGTGATTCCTCACATCACATGTTAGGTGATATGTAAAACTGGGTATCACATGTCAGGTGATTCCTCACATCACATGTTAGGTGATATGTAAAACTGGGTATCACATGTCAGGTGATTCCTCACATCACATGTTAGGTGATATGTAAAACTGGGTATCACATGTTAGGTGATTCCTCACATCACATGTTAGGTGATATGTAAAACTAGGTATCACATTTCAGGTGATTCCTCATATCACATGTTAGGTGATATGTAAAACTGGGTATCACATGTCAGGTGATTCCTCACATCAAATGTTAGGTGATATATATAAAAATACGTATCATGTGTTAGGTGATTCCTCATCTCATGAGTTAATTTATACTTATCATCACGTGTTATGTGATATTTGTGTTCACGAGATATGTGAGATTTATTATCACAAGAAATGTGATATATGATTTTATCTTCTTGAGCTAAGAGGGAGTGTTGATGTATGTAGCATCGATCAGATAAATAAAATTGATTATATAATGATTATAAGAATTGATTTATTATATATACATACATACATATATATATATATATATATATATATATATATATATATATATATATATATATATATATATATATATATATATATATTTAATAGTTGATATTATTATATTAATATACACATATATATGAAGTTAATCTTTTATTTATTCTTATAATGATTATATAGTTGAATTAATAAATTAGATTAATGAATAGACATGTCCCATGAAGGGACATGTCTCTTCTTGTCTTTACCTTGTATATATTCAAGAGATCAATGCATTTGGAAAGTACATACTTTTACGACAGTGCAATTACATTTGCAGTGATTGAAACTTAAAACAAATAAATAATATTTTATTTATTTAAATCATAATTAGCCTCCTAAATCCTAACTTGCACTCACTTTGAGTTAGCTTTTCAATCAGAGCTCTTCACTCCACAATTCCCTCTCCTAACTATTCAATCCACATTGTTAATTCCTCCCCTAGAAACCGGTTAATTCTTCCATCAATTTAGTCTTCTAATCCATGTAGTTAGTTGACTCATCCATGTAATCATCTAACTCACTAGTCTATTCTATTATCTCACTAATCCAGTCAAGTCATCTCTCCAATCTATTTGCTGATAGATCAATCAATCTTGTTAAGCTAAGCAATCAACTTAGTTGAACTCTCACTCACTCTGAGTTCAACTCTTTAATCACAGTCAACCAACCCTTCAATCATGGATTCTTGGTTGAAACCCCTAAAATATTATAAATAGAGAGCTAAACCTTTGATTTTGGTAACCATAATTTCGTTGAATTCTTATGCTAGCACGATCTTGAGCTCAATTATGTGAGCCCACATTGCATGAGAAGGAGAACACCAAGGAAGGATTTTATGGTTTGCATATTCATATTTTGGATTGATTTCATAATATAATTATTCTTATTGTTTATCTTGCACCCTTTCTTGAATATTGGTAATACTAATTGCTCTAACAATCTCTTTTTGGTTGAGATTTTATATGTTATTATAGGTTTCTATTGATCCTATTATTACCCGATTACAAATGGTGAACCCGAATTGCCCAATTAATCTTTGTCTTACCACATCTTGTCATATTTCATACTAAGTCAGTCCATCATGATCATTCCACACTAATATGCCCATTTTCTCATGACTGGGGGCACCCCAACATCATGATTAATCAAGTCCTAAAAAATACCAAAAAAATTGCAATATTTATTCCAAAAAAATTTAAAAAAATTAAAAAGAGAGTCCTTCAAAATAACAAAAACAACACAAAATCATCCTATAAAACTCCAAAAATATAGAAAAACAATAAAAAACATAAAAAAAAATATAAAATATTCATGTAAAGGTAACCATGATTAGGGTGTATGTGATAAGAGCCTTCACTTTTTGTGATACGCCAAACATACCTCAACTCCCAACATACAAACTCTAAGATGAACCAAAAACATTTGCAAAAAATTAAAAAATTGTCAAAGATAACCAAACAAATTTAAAAAAAAACCAACAAAAATCTTGCAATAAATCTCCTTTGTACATAACCAATTCTTTGGCATTTCAAAACCATGCATTGAACGATGACATACAACACATATGAGCTTCAGTGGAACCAAGTCAAAATAGTCAAAACTATTCAACAAGTCCTCAATTACAATTACCCAAACTGTCTTATCTATCAATCAGTCCCACAATAAATCATTTTGTCAAAAATCATGTTGTCTTAAACAAGCAAAGGAACACTCAAAATCATACGAAGTAGTCTTAGACAAGGTACTTTCTTCTTGAGATCAGATGGCATCAACAATATGTCAAAATTCAAATGTCCAAACTACTGCAAATATATAGACACATAATCAGTACAACTACAACTTGTTGAGTCAAGTTAGTCTTATTATATCTTGATGTTCCCAAGTCATGTTGTTACGCATCTTCGGGATATCCACAAGTGATTTAGAGATGCCATGATGGTTCATGACTTATTTTTCTTTGTTTTCTGTTTGTGGAATATTTTTCATGAAGTCTTAAAAGAGAAATCTGGGTGTCTATAATGAGAGCCTTCACATCCATATACAAATATCCAATTTGTAACATTGCAATGGATACTTTGGTTGTGATATGCCACACAAACCTCAACTTTGAATGCTTGACCTAGATGGATCATCTCACATTCCTTGTCTGTTCAACGTGCTTGTTTTCAATGCAAGAGGATAATTATACATAGATCTTCCATATCTTGGTAGGATGGTATCCATTTTGCTATAATAATGGTGGCTCAATGATGATAAATAAATAGCTCAATTCAGTTGAAAATCAAAGGCATGGTTATTAAACCATTAATCTCTCTACTTTCTATAAACTAAGGGTTTTAATCAAGAATTCATAATCATTCTTTTATCCCTGTTTTATCATCTTCTAAAAATTTAGTCTAATCTCTTCTATCAATCAAATTTCTTCTATCACTCAATCTATTTGTCAAAATGGTCAAATCAATTTTCAAATTAGTCAAATGAATTGGTCATTCATTCCATCATCATTTGTCTTATACAAGATGTTTCTTTCCTAAAACTAGATGTTGTCGCTTATCTTATACAGGGTAGGTCTCCCTTGAAACTAGACATTGTAGCTAGTCTTATACAGGATGGGTCCTTCCTGAAACTAGACATGATTCTTATCAACAATCTCTATTTCCAATATTGATCGAACAATCATCACAGCCTACCAACATACTTTCACTTATTACTAATTATTCTTTTCTTGCATCATTTAATCTAAATCTTCTTTCAAGAAATCATTCATGTATTTCTAGCATAAATAATCTCTTGAGGGGGGTATCATTTACCTCACTATCACATTTTTCCTGTTGGGACATAATTTTTATTATTCTTTGAAACAACACCTAAAATGCATTGTATCAAAGAGGGGCAAAATGTAGACACTTAAAAATGGCATATTACTCTAACGCAATGACATTACTAACATTCCTCCTAAATTATTAAATAATCTTTATTATTTAATTAATCATGTCATTCTACCATATTCTAATATCAAAATCATCATTTCTACCTAATTCTATAAATAATTGATTTTCATTAATTACATTAATTATTGAACTTCTAAACAATTAACTCATCATCTATTCATCTATAATATAATTAAATAAATAACCTTATTTAATTATATCCTATCTTATAATTATTAATTAAATAACCAAATTTAATTAATGTTCCCTCCTCCCAATTATTACATTTCAATAATAATTAAATCAAATTCTATCTCATGATTAAATAAATGATATTTATTTAATTAAACTAATTATTCTCCTCTCCTGATTAAATAATTTATATTTATTTAATTACAACTAACAATCTCTCTCATAAATAAATAAGTAATTATTTATTTATAAAATATTTCCACATGTGCAAATAAATAATATTTTATTTATTTAAATTATAATTATCCTCCTAAATCCTAACTCACACTCACTTTGAGTTAGCTTTTCAATCATAGCTCTTCACTCCACAATTCCCTCTCCTAACTATTCAATCCACATTGTTAATTCCTCCCTCAACATTTAGTTAAGTCTTCCATCAATTCAGTCTTCTAATCCATGTAGTTAGTTGAATCATCCATGCAATTAGTTAACTAACTAGTCTATTATGTTATCTCACTAGTCCATTCAAGTAATCTCTCCAATCTATTTGCTGACAGATCAATCAATCATGTTAAGCTAAGAAATCAACTTAGTTGAACTCTCATTCACTCTAAGTTCAACTCCTCAATCATAGTCAATCAACCCTTCAATCATGGATTCTTGGTTGAAACCCCTAAAATCTTACAAATAGAGAGCCAAACCTTTGATTTTGGTAACCACAATTGCTTTTAATTCTTATGCTAGCACGATCTTGAGCTCAATTATGAGAGCCCACATTGCATGAGAAAGAGAACACCAAGGAAGGATTTTATGGTTTGCATATTCATATTTTGGATTGATTTCATAATATTTGATTGATTATGCTTATTGTTTGTCTTGCATCCTTTCTTGAATATTGGGAATACTAATTGCTCTAAGAATCTCTTTATGACCTTGAGATTTTATATGTTATTGCATGTTTCTATTGATCCTATTATTACCTGATTACAGTGCACTTATCACTCTCTTTAAGAATTATTGGTTGCTGATGCAATCTATTCATATCCAAGGGCAAGTGTCATAATATCATATTAGAGACAATACAATAATAGAGAAAAATTATATTTTTATATCAGAGATAGCTCCAAAGAAATAGTAGATTGCATAAACACTTCAGAGAATATCAGAGATGTCATACTACCAATGATCTCCCTATTATTGCAACATATAATTCACTATCTATTAGAGACAGATAGAATATAATGTGCATAATCTACATTGTAATATCAGAGTTGGCCATAGAATCACATTAAGATTCAATTATCATGTTGTAGACATAGCCTTGTAAGATTCTTGTATTCCATTGTGGTATTGGAACTACAAATTTTAAATATAAATATATCATCCATCTCCATAAATTGTAATGAATAGGATAGTACAAAGGACTTGGATGAGATATTATTATGTGTAGATCATAATGACAGTCCTGAAGGTACGAGGTAAAAATTTAATATTAATTTATTTTGGATGTTGAAGTAAAAGTGAGGCTACTCAATTCTAAATAGAAATATTAGTTTTTTTATTGCATGTATTTATGAATCAGTCACATTGGGAATAGGATTCATTTGTCAATATATTACAGCTCCATAATTATTTATTTCAAGTTCATGGAGGTAGATGAAAGTCTTGTAGTCCTTGCACTATTTGCATTATTTATTGCCACCATTACTCATGCATGGCATGGAGGTGATCTCTCAGAAATTAGTGCTTGAGTCCACCATTACTAAATATTTGTAAGAAGCCATAGGGTCAAATCATGGTATAGAGGAAAGTGGAAAATCACACTCAGAATAGGCATATTCATTTGTTAAAATGCCTGATTATTCATCTCTTGGCTTATGGTAAACTTGCCTCTCACGCCACTACAGAGAGAAAGAGAGAATTTCTATTTGGCTAGGATAGAGGGGATGAGATTAATTTAATTTTGGATCTTAGGATCTCTTCTCGAAGGTGGATTCTTTTTAGGTCATAGAAAAAATTATAGCATTATTTTTCTTTTATTTTCTTTTCAAGTAAATATTACTTATATTGGCTCCTTTTCTTTCCACTTGCAGATTTATGATATACTTGACAACTTAATGCCACTGACTCTTAAAACCTACTTCGGATCTACAAGGAAAAGGACCAATTAACAAGGATCAAGGAAATGATCCTCCTACACTTTGAGCCTTAGATGCTCAGGAGGGTAGACCTTAGATTCACTTCTTGAAAGGAATCAGAAAATTACTTGTATCATTAATCATAGGTATTACTTATTTTGATTTTAAGATTTTATCAATTTTTAGATTGTTTGATGTTGAAGAGAAAACCTCAATAGAACATACCGGTGTCTTATTCCAAGGCATAGAATCATCAACAACATACATTAATAGAAAAATCACTCAAACATTCTTGGAACTCAGAACAAATGCATTACAAATTGTTCTTCTCATTCAGACATCTAATTCTTGTAAAAGACTACAAACTCTCTGAGATTATCCTAAAGAATTTACCCCTTTCCATGAAAGAGAACTAAAAGATAAAATCAATACCTACTTAGTAAGAAATACATCAAATTTTCTTTGCAAACTCAACATATAAGAATTTAAGCCTTAAAATAGGAAGACATACACAAATTTGAGAAGGAATTGCACTATATTCTCATTAAACTTTTTTGTATTAGTACATTGATAATGGCAAAAGCTTGAACCCAAAATTGGAGAGAAAAATTACAGTCTATTTCATTTCCAAAATTTTCAACATCCTTTACAAAAAGTTACAACTAGCTACTTATAGCATTCACTAGCCACCTTGGAATCCTGGAAAAGTCAGGATGCAACAAGCTTCAGATGGCTAGGAAAGGAAAGCATTAAAGACAAAAACTGTTACATATGATCACACAAACATGATACATATAGGGGGAATATTCTCTACATCATGTAACATGTTCAACAGGTGGCACCTTTGTCTGCAAATATTCAAAATAGTCTCTTAGGTTGTTATATGGAAAGTGACTACCTTAACCAACTAACTTACACTATCCTCTTCATGATGACTATTCTCCCTATGTTCAATGATCAGGTGCCAGGTGTTTCTTAGTCCTCCTCCAATGTGTCCACATCAATAGGTGCAAGCTTCTTCTTCTTGGGATTTGTTCTCTTGTCCCATGTAGAAACTACTTCCTCGGTAGGCCAAGTGTACTCCTTCAAATCTTGTACTATGTTCATCTACTTATTCCATCTAACATCAATTGTAGCTTTTACCTCTGCACAAAACTTGGAGCAATCATTCTTCACCTTAAAAACATCATCAAGGATATTATTGAACCTAGTGATTTCCAAATTACCATAATTGTTTAGCAAAGCTTCCAGATATGTCAGCAGTTGGTCCATTCTCAATTTCCAATCCTCTACCCTTGTGATGTCACCATCACCCTTATGAATAGGAGGCAAGTACTTACTGAAGTCAAGTCCAAAAATTCCTATCTTAGCTCTGACTTGGCTGGACTTTCCCTTGAAAAATGCCCATGTTGAACCAATGAGCTCAATCTTTTCTCCCACTTCCCCAACAGACTCTGGGATGTCAGTCCTATGTGGCTACAATGCTTCAAGTTTCTCAAAAAGTGCACTTCTGGAAAACCACACATTAAATAATGGCTCCAAAGTATCCATAGCATCATTAACATCCTCATTTATCTTTTGTAACATGGAAAATGAATTATGGACTAAGTCCATTTTTCCTTTGATCATTTCAAACCTATGTTTCAAAATCTCTGTCAGGGGAACCAAGGAAATATTTACCCTATCTTTATCTAACTCCCCTACTTCCAACTTAGGTACCTCTACTACCATGACCTCTGCAACCTCAGCTACTGTGATATGAGGAGGGGCAACCTTTGATGCTTCTTCAATCTTACCCTTTATTGACTCCAGCTCATCCTCCAATATCTTTATTTTTATGAGCTTTTCCTCCCTGTTCTTGGCCAACTTCATGGAATCCTCATATAATCTCCCATATCTGTCAGAAAGTTGAGTAGTCTTGGCCTCATTCAAATATGAAAAATGAGTCACTGCCTTTGATACCTCAAGATCACTGGTGTTTTGAATAGTCTAGATGATCTTGTCTGCATCCATTTTGTCTTCAATACTGATAAGAGAGGGCTTTTGTGTTCTTGGAGCTAGAGACCACATTGCCAAAGTCTGGGATCTAGGGCCATAACCACAACCTCTGACCATTTCTCCAATTTGAGCCTCATAAGACAAGCCACCTTGTGGTTGTCTCCTTATTTGATCAATTATAAAGGCTAAGGTTTAAGTCCCATCCTAGAACTAGGAGCATCCTACTTTAGCTCACCAACTACCTAGCCTCTTCAACTGTTATCTTCTCTGATGATGGATCATATGTGGCTAATGCTTGGAGGGATTCATTTTCTAGCTTCACACCCTTAGTCCCCTATTTAGCAAGCTCCTTTTTCTTTCTCCAAATCAAAAAGTTCTTAAATTCATCACTTTTGATGAATTCATCATCATTTAGGAGCTCTTCTTGAATTAGCTCTCTTTCATCCTGGCATGACAATAGGGACAGCTCAACCTCCTCTTATATGCATAGCTTCTTCCCTTCTCTTATCCTCTTTCTCAATTGATGGTGATAAGATATATCACTTGGTACTAGGGTAGAAGTCATGTCCACCTTTTTCTTTTCACTTTTAGCCCTTGATGATTCACCCTCCTTAATCCTCTATTTCTTTTGTGGAGGCTCATGTGTACCCTCTGCCTCTGATATATCATTGCCCTATTCTTGTAGTGGCTTCATCACATTTTAAGGTGGGATATCTTCCTCATAGGAACCCTAACTATCAGTCTCATACTTAGAAGATGAGTATCCCTTTTTGGCTCTCTCCTTGGCATCCAATTGGGAATCCAATTGATTGTACAAGATATCAAATTCATGGATCATCTTGTCAATCCTTGCAATATATGGTGGGTCAGGGAAGAAACCACTGAATGGAATCTTATCCCTCTTCAATTATACCTCTAATTCCAATAAATCTTGGACCCTACACAATCTATTGTTAATTTCCTCTTCATCCAAGATGTTCCTTGTGATATCTTCTACATCACAACCCTCATGCTCCTTAATGACTCCAATGATAGGGATGAGAATATTTCTAGCATTCTCAATGAAATCCTCAGGGTCAACATATCTAAATATTCCAGCTAACATCATGAATTGGTTCAGCCATTGAGACACTTGAGGCAAGGCTCTTTTCCCAATTGTGAAATCTGTTACCTTGAATATCCTAGGAGTAAAAGTCCCCTTTCTATGTGGAGCCAGGATCTCCTTGTCAGTCCAGATCAACTATCAGATAAACTCCATCAAAGAAACCCTTGGTGGCACATACTTGGGAAGGATATGTGGGGCTTGAGGACAACCATAAACTCTGATTTTAGTAAAATTCTCACCCAGGTAGGAATCTCCCCAATTCTGATCTATTGGCCATTTATCCATATACTGTCTAGGCCTTAAAAGCCTTAGTGTTTTCACTAAGAGCCTTGTGACATTTTCTCCCATCATCTTTAAAAGAGGGTATACCATCCAATTCTGGAAAGCATTGAAGTCACACTCATTTGAGATAGTATTCCAAACCATCAACCAGAATTGTACCGGGTTTGGTCCTAATCTGCCCACCTTCCTGGGTCTCAACATGTTCATATCCATATAATCAATATTGAAAAACATAATCAAATGTATTAAAAATGAATAATGCATATATAAATTTGGATGGATTATTTCTATCCATGATTGAAACTAGCCCCTCATGCATCCTATCAATCACATACTGGATATAATCGTAGTCAGTGTTGGCATGTTGACTTTACATATCTAAGATGATCATTAGCAAATCTACTAGCATCCTTTCTTTATCCCCATCAACCCCTAGGACTTGACACAACCCATAGAAAATGTACTTCATGTAAAAATTTAAAGACTATAATTCATATGGGAAGGGAGTGGGGCTATGTATTTTCTAGTTTTTGGCATGTCGTAGACAATTTGGGATTTCACAAGCTGGGTCTGCTTGCTATAATTTTCCTTCTCCCTCCCTAGGTCAATCTCCATTAAAGAGGAAGTGTATATGTTAAAAGATTTCATAAATGACCCTCTATCTAGGGTAACTAGAGCTGACTTGTCACTTCTCCAAATTGTTTTGGAGACAGGGTCATAATTTCTAGCCAATTCGATCAACAAAACTATATCTAGGAAAACATCAGGAACCACCAATTTTCCTAATCCTAGCTTCCAGACATTACACATTGGAATGGGCTTATCCCTGTTACTATAAAAGTAATTAAAAATGTGGTAACATGAGACATCTGGGGTAAGAGGGTCTCTACAATTAGCTAAGGCATCAATGAAGGTTTCATCACTAACCTTCTTGTTCTGTGTTGATCCTGGAAGTAACTAGATGAATGTTCATAATAGTTCAGCTTCCCTTTCTAGTTGCCACCCTTCTTGTGTACCCCTTCACTAGATGATGCATGACTAACTGCTAGTTGACTCATGTTTGTTATTCTGAAAATACCTCTCTCTACAAATTATCTCCTTGAAAATGGCTCTCTGCAACTACTTGGCTTCACGAATTCGTTCTTCTGAAGACTGATAAGTGTGATAATGCGAGAACCTTGTCTATATATTTAGAAGTAATGAATGGATGGGAATGATTAAAATCTAAGAAAATATTCTTCCTTGTCACCTCAACATTCACTTCTATGTGAAACCAAGTTCAAATCTAGGGTAGCTGTAATGTAGGAAGTTGATAGGCTGCATTGAATTCTCAGAAAAGGTGACAAGCCATGATCACTATTTTATTTCTTTAAAAACCCTTAAAAATGGATAAAAAACCTCATCTGTACTATGATTGGCCATCTCATGTCTTTTTCCAGCTTATCATTATCTCCTTTCCACACCAGAGTCACTTTTTTACTTTATGACCCAGAGAATTTAACCTTACTTATTTAGTGGCTCAATGACTGAGGATGTTCTTGTAATCTCTTAATACATTACTCAATCTTAGTTTGATCACAAGATTCAATGACTAAAGCATTCACTGAATCTCCAAGCCTTTGCTTTAATTGGGGTCACATCTAGAGAATCAGTGACCACCGTCCGATCTTGTGCTTATCAATGGTCCACGCTGAGTCTCAAAACTTTAATCTTAACCCATACTTCATAACAAGAATATGCAATTGAGATAGTCGCTAGATCTTAGAGCCTTTTACTTAACTAGGATCTCATCTAGAGATCATGCAAATGAAGCATTCACATGGTCCTTGAACCCTTTCTTAACCTGAAGTTTGATTTGGAGATCTAGCACCAACTGTTAGATCTTGACTACATCAATGGAGCATGTTGAATCCTTGAATCCTTTATGTTAACTCATCACTGGTCTAGAGAACATGTGACCAAAGACTTCTCTGAATCACCCAACCTTTCATTTAACTTGGGTCAAATCTAGAGAACATGCGAACAAAGACATTCACATAATATCATAACCCTTGCTTGACTTGAGGTTGTATTTAGAGAATAAGTGAGTAAGACTTATTCTCGCATTCACCAAATTGTTTTACTAATCATGGCTATATCACGAGATCACACAGCTGAAGCGTTCGCTTGATCTTGGAACTATTTTCTTAACCCCAGTCACACTTAGAGAATACGTGATAGCCTTTATTCACCAAGTTGCTAGATCATTTGAAACTTGACCGTTATATTAAGAGAACGAGTGACAACAATAACATGCTTAACCAAGTGCTTGTTCACTAGGTTGTTGAATGCCAGGCTACTAACTGCTAGAAATAGGAGAATAAGTGACAACCATATTCGTTAGATCACTAGATGTTTACCACTAACTTCTCAGAACTTGGAGATTCAGCGAACATTGCATGACATCCTTTAGTCGCTAGATTGCTGGATGATACTTGTCAACATTAAAATATTACAAGACCTAGTGAATAAAGGGGAAAAAGACCATGTGCAAAGAAAGACTTAAGTGCCATGAAAAAGTAACATGAAAATAGATTAGGGTAGGGTTTTAGACATTAGCATGATAATTTTTTGGCGAAAACCTAAGGACAAAGACCTAGTTTTCCAAGCTAAAATGCAAATTTTCTCAAATTATGTAGGTACAAAAAACTTTGGCTAACAAATTATTTATTTTAACACTTAATTATTTTATATTTTTACAGGAAGAAGAGTGAAGACTATGCCAAAAGCACAAAATAAAATTTAGGATCTTAGCATTTGTCAGTTTGTAAACTAGGAGTTTATAGCTTCTCCTGTAGCATTTGTTAGTTTGTAAACTAGGAGTTTATGGCTTCTCTTGTAGTATTTGTTAGTTTGTAAACTAGGAGTTTATGGCTTCTTCTCTTTTTTGTTTTAGTTGAGGTAAAATACAAGATTTCTAAATCAAAATAGATATGAGCATGCTCTTGATAATGGAGATAAATAAATGCTTTATTCTTTTGCATTGTTCTTTCTTAAATACAATGCAGAAGAAGTAGGTGATGGAGTATATAAGGTAGTGGATTTTGGGACATAGGGACCCAAAATAGATTTGGAAGATGGAAGACATTTATGTGGGGGTTTGATGGGAGCCTTTGGAATAGCAAGCTTGGATGCCAATTTTGATTTTTCTTTGGGATATTGTGCTTCAAGGAGCTTCTTGGGAATCCACATGGTTTTAAATTTTTCATTCTTTTGTGGGTCCTTAGAATGCATTGCTTGCATAAGGGATTTAGAAACCCATATAGCCTTTGACTTTTATTTTTACTTTATTAGCCTTTGTGGCCTTTTAGATATTTCTTTTTTGTTTTGGATCAATTTTTTTTTTTGCATGTCGATTAGATATGACATGTTGATCCTTGATTGCATGTGGATTGCTTGACTTATGGATTTTATGCTTGGCATCTAAATTGCTTGGAAGGGAAGTGATATTAATGGGTGGATAGGAATTGTATGGAGGTTTTTTGGATGGGTAGATGATTCTCAAAGATGTGTGACTTTGTTGACTTGCATGTGGGAAAGGGTAAGTGGATTGTAAATTAGAGGATGGAGGAATATATGAGCCTAAGATGGATGGAAGGAATGAGGGGGAAGGTATATGCTTGGGTTTATATGGGGGAATTTTGGATATATAGGGGATATCAACATCTTGTTCATTGAGGTCTAACCCATTTCCTTGACAATGCATTTTCTGACAAATCTTCTTAACAATTCGATACTAATTATTTTTTAAACAAGATGCGAGTCCATTTTGAGGTGGAGGAGGTACATATGGAATAATTGGACTATAAAGTAGACCAAACTGAAAGAATGTGGATGAACTAAGTTGATATTTAATAGGTTCATTATTAACGTGGATAGAGATGATGATGAGATATTGTGGTGGACATGGAGGATTAATTTGATATTGACATGGAAGAGGATCATTGGATGGAGTATAAGGGACAACATGGTATTTCTTAGGGAGTGGATTGTGAATGGGACTTAGAGGAATTATTTTCTCTTGGGATGGAAGGGGATCATATTGGACATGAAACAAATGCTTAAGGGGGTCATCATGATATTCTGGCAATATGGGATCTTGGTAAGTTGATTGGTCATTCTTGGTATCTTGATCTTGACCAATTTTAGGACTTGTTTCTTTATATGTTGGATTATTCTCTTGACATTGGATATCTATGGGGGATTCTTGAAAGGACTCGACACTTGGACATGATGGAGATGAACCTCGACTTAGACTTAGTGGAGTATCTTTACTTGGGAATGAGGCATTTGATGGTATTGGGTCTAAGACTACTGATTTGTAGGTGAGATTGGCTTTAAAGAATGGATCAGATGGGATTTCTATCATGGATAGCTCTTGTGGGACAACTGGAATTATTTCATTATTTGATGCATTGCTAGGTGGAGATAGTGTGGAGGAAGAAATAGTGGGAGATATGGAGATTGCTTGTGGGAATTTGCTAGACATAGGTATGTGATTTTGATCATGTTTGGGAATGGTGTCTTGACATATATCTGACTCATCATTATGTGAATCATTGGGACATTCAACACAATCATTGTCTGGACTTCTGATAGTGATGGTATTAATTGTCAAATTGGGGTTTTCTTTTGGATATGCAAGGTTAGATTTTATCTTGTCTAGTTGTAGATGACCTATCTTTTCCATCATACATCAATAGATTTTGGAATATCTTATGGTCTTGATTGGTGGTGCCAAAATTTGTGACAACTTCAATTTCACCACAGTCGATGAAATCTTGGACAATGTGCTTAAGTTGCATGTAATTGCTTGTTTTGTGTCCCTTAGCTCTGTGATAGTTAAAATAACCATTATAATCCCACCATGTTAGTTTTTTAGGACCCTCATAATGTCTTATCTCAAGTAAAGTGACTAAATGGGATTGTATCAATTTATTTAGTATCATCTCAAGAGGTTCTGCAAGAGGTGTAAAATCTCATTGAGGAGTAGGGTTCTTTCTTGCATAACTTTTTTGTTGGGTAAGCATATTGATCTATTTGGGACTTTGTCTAGAAGTAGTGATGTTAAAATTGTGAGTTGTTTGTGTTGGTTGGGTATGTTGGATTGGTGCTAGTTGGGTATGTTGGATAGGTGTTTGTGCTTGCACACATAGGACTGGTTGTGCCATTTTTGCATCCATAGTGCCATCATTTGTCACATTCTTATTTTTGGACCAGTATTTAGATTTTTCATAGGATGTTGAATTAATGGTCTCTTTCTTGAGTATTCCCTTCAAGGTGAGGGATATTTTTTCTTTTAGCCCTTTCTTAGCTAGTTATTCAAAGGTCTCAATGCACTGAGAATTAAGTTTGCACATTAGGTCTAGCTAACAATTTTCAATGAACATATGGATCTTTTCTTTAATTGGAACATGGAAGGATGCCTTGGGGGCAACATTTCTCCAATGTTGTAAGACAAGGGTAAAGATCTCTCCATTATTTTTAGTGGTGGTGCAAAGATCCATCAATGTTACTTCCATGATAATATTGTGTGAATAGTATGATATGAATTTTTCTACTAGTTCATTCCATGGCCTTATTCCAGGAGAGAATCTAGAAAACCAATCCATGAATGTACCACTAAGAATGTGTGGAAAAAGTCTCATAAGATATGTGTTATCATGAGCAACTTCCATGCAAGTTGTAAAAAATTCCCTTATGTCATCGTGGGGATCCCCCTTTTCTTTGTACCTATCAAAATTAGGTGTGAAAAAATTGGTTCTAAAAGGTGGCATATGCAGTGTCCTATCAAAAGGATAAGGACTAATGTCTGCTATGGTGTAATACCTTTTAGAAGTGCATGTTTTCATATTCATGAATTGTTGTTGAAGGGTTTGTAACTATTGAGAAAGTAGATCAGTGGTAGTTGGTGTAGTAGGCAATGTGTTAGAGTCACCAAATGAGGCTCCACTATTTTGGGATGCTGGGGTGTATTGATGTATTGAGATGTACTGAGATGTTGGATTATGATGAGGTACTAGTGTATACTAGGGTACTAGATTATGTTGAGGTACTGGTATATGTTGGGGTGTTGGATTATGCTGAGGTACTTGTATTTTCTAGGGTGCCAAATTATGATGAGATACTAGAATGTACTAGGATGAAAGATTATGCTGCAATACTAGATTATGTTGGGGTGCTAGATTGTGCTGAGGTATGGGATTATGCTAGGATGTTGGATTTGGAATGTACTAAGATGTTGGGTTTTGTTGAGGTACTATTGTAAGATGGGAAGTGTTAGGCCCACTTGCCATCTTATTTTGGATGAAACTAGCAAACATTGTTGAGTAATCTAGATTAGTTGGAGGTGCCCCTTGACTGATTTGGGGATGTCTTGAATTGGAAGATACACATAGTGGGGTACTAATAGGAGGTTTTGGTTGAGGTGATCCTAGGAGGGGTAGCCCCTGCTTTGGTTGGGGAATTGTGCTGGAGGAACTTGTTGCCATCATTTGTCAAATAATCGTAGGATGAGTCATGGACAATATAGATGGTGTTGCTATGGTAGAAAGTGTAGTAGATGTAGATAGAAAATTAGCAAATAAGGGATTAGTGTACTAGATCCCTAAGGTACTACAAGATGTGGTGACTTGGGAAGAATTTTGCATAGAACTGGTGGATGGGATGATTGAACTAAGTGCTAGGGGTGTCATTGAGGCTACCCAAGATGGTGGCACATGTATGTCTTCCACTATGGTGGATGTGTCAAACCCATCTGGTAATTTAACACCTTTTTGTATGAGCATGTGAAGGTATTTTTTTGGGTCAACCTCTATCATGGATTCTAAGATTTATTTCATCTTCTCATCACATAAACCATCATCAATCTCTTATTTCATACATTTGGCTTTTATTTCTACAGGGGTTAGTTCATGTAGTTGTAAAGTATCATCTAGTATTTTCTCCTGACACAAAAACATCTCAAAATTGTTATAGTTTAGTGCCAAGGTTCTTGGTGCAAATTCAATTTCTTGATGTAGATCATGGATGGGGATTTGATTGTACTCTATTGTGTCTTTACTCTTCTTTGATCACATGTTCAACATATGCAAGCCTATGATGAATGTGAAACAACTAAGGAAAACAAATTCTATCTTTTTTAGACTTTTTGATAAGGGATGATAATGAAAACTAGGATGAATAATCAAATACAATGTTTAAGGTGTAAGTAACTTACTGTAAGAGAGATTCTAGAAAATTTTAAGGTAAACCCTCTATGAAAATACCCAAATGATAATGAGGACTATCTTGACACCAAAAGGTAGGATAAAAGTGATAAATTTTGGCAATAGTGTCGGTCTAAGACAAATGCTAACTAGAATGATAAGGTGTATGTTATGAGACCAATAGATAAAGATAGTATTGATGATGTCAAGATAAAACACAAGACCACTATAGGAATGTCCTAGGAAAATTGACCCTCTAATTTGAAAAATGACTCTAGGAAGTGTAATACTTTAACCCTAAGAGATGCAAACTATGTTTTTGAGATTTTTTTAAATTTTGGAGACTACTATGATGACTATGTAAAAATGCAAGGTTCTAAGATATGTATATCTAAGTATGTACATCACAAGGAACCAAGATGAATGTTTGTAGGACCAATTGTTTGTAGTATAAATCTTGCAGGACAAAATCTTGTAGGATAAATGTTGTAGGACAAATCTTGTAGGGCAGATGTTGTAGGAAAAATCTTGTAGGAAAAATGTTGTAGGACCAATTGTTGTAGAAAAAATATTGTAGGACATATTTTGTAGGACCAATTTTTGTAGGACCAATCTCAACAAACTCAAAATCAGTGTGTAGATGCACAACTGACTAAAAAAGAAATGATCTGTGTATATTCAACAACTTTTTCAAGCTGCAAGTTTTCACGAAGTCAATCACAACAGAAGTAGTATACAAGAAGTTTAATCTATGGTCAAATTTGGATTCATTTGAAATATTATAGGCCCATTTCTTGGGTGTCCATCATCTCACACCGCATAAGTGCCACGCAACTAGAGCTAAAAAATCCCTTGAAGGTGCCTATGCTATCGCCTTTTTGAGTATTGTTGTCATGTTAGCGAAGATCTCTTTCACAACACAATATCCCTAGGACATATATGATGGGAATCTTGGGGGGAGATTATTTTTCAGCCTCCCCTTGCACTATAACAAGAGAAATGTTCAGAGGTAAATCATGTGACCTTTAATTAATAGGTTGTATTAAGTTCTGTGGAGTCTCCCTAATCGGTGTGTACATGTGTGACTCACGTAAGAGCCTAGTTGACCATGTTGGCTACTTAGGGATACTTCACTTGGTCCAGACTTTCATCAACACACCTCACCCGAGATTGAGGAGATAAGACTAGATTTTTCTTAGAGTCTTATTTATATATTAGCCACAAGGATTTGCCAGTTTGAGGTTATCCTTTGTAATGGGCTAAGAGAACCCTCCAGACAGGCCTCTCGAAAAAAAATGGTTGCTAATCTAACAGATTGTGCAAGTGCACCAAGAACTTCAAACACCAAGTTAATCATATTAAGCACTAATAGTCAAATGTGAACTGAGCTATCATCCATACAAGAACATGAGTTCAATTTTAAGCCCAAACCAAATGAGTATTATTTTGTCCAATTTTAGATGAAGCAAAGTCCAAATGTATTTTTTCTTGTTCAATTTTATTGCACCAATCTCAAATATTCTTTTCCTTGATCAATTTTTAACCACCATATCAATTTTAAGCACCAAAATGAGATATGGAATGTGAATTTTGAGCATGCATTGTTTGTTTTTAAGCACCAAAATGAAAGATGAATTGATTTTAGATTAACAAGATTAAAACCTGCTTCCAAGCCACATGCTAAAATGAAAAGTTAGTACCAAAATAAAAACCTTCTTCTCTAATTTATACCTCCAAAGCATTGATTTGTTATTTCTTGGCTAGTATCTTGTTCCATTTTATCTTTCTTTCTCTTCTTCTCTACTCAATGAGCTCTTGAATCTTGGCTTTTTTTGGTTTTATTTTGTGCTTTTGATGGTCAAGGGAATTACATCAAGTACACATTTTCAATACTGAAAATGCATAATTTTACAATAGAGAATGAGATTTAGATGGAAGAGAAAGAAATCTTATTTTGTAGTTTCAAAATAATGTTTTCCATAAAATGATTTTCACTTGCACCTGCACACAAAAAGCAAATTTTTCAAAGATCTATATAAATATTGTTGATATTTTGTAGCTTCAGTCAAATAAACACTATGAGTCAATACTAACTTGAAGACATACATACATACATACATACATACATACATACATACATACATACATATATATATATATGTGTGTGTGTGTAAATATTAGAGAAATTAATATAATACTCAAGAGATATTATATATGTGTGTGTGTGTGTGTGTGTGTGTGTGTGTGTGTGTGTGTATAATAATAATAATAATTGTCATTATATTAATTACATATTAATGAATAGACATGTCTCATGAAGGGACATGTCTCTTCTTGGCTCATTCTCAATATAAATGCAAGAGATTGTTGCATTTGGAAAACACATACAATGAGATAGTGCTATTACAGTTGCAGTGATCCTAAAATCTTAACATGGTATCAGAGCCAAGTTGCAAATGTAAGAGAGTAGTTTGTTGATGGTGAATGTGTGACTGTCTCAGAAAATACAGTCTCAGTACGAAGACCATATCTCCCAAATGCACTGTTGGATTTTGCTAAATTTTAGATATGTTGGTGATAAACTAATTTAAAAGCATCTCACTAGCACGATTGAAGAGAAAATTCCAGGTTAAAAAGTTATGACCGAATTTGTATGGGTCTATAAAAAATAAAATCTAAAAAAAAGTGAAGTTCCTTCTTTAAAAGCCTAACCACTTGAGGGGAGATCTAATAAGATTGAAGGTTGTGATAGTGCATAGAACCTTTGGATATTAGATATAGTTCATGTGAAGAGTTATAGTAATGTTTGAGAATGATGACATCATTTTGTGAATTTGCATGATATTTTCTATATGGGCTCACCTTACAGAATGAAATACTTGAAATTTATAAAAGATAAGTATTTCATGTTTTATTAATGCACATAATTTTTGAGTTTTTTTAAATTCATGCTATACTATTGATTATTAAAATCTTGTATGCTTCTATCATTGGTATTTTTGGTTGAGATAGTTTAGTGAGCTATTTGTAATCTCTCTCTGACATACTTTCAGGATAGAAGCACAAGATAATTGCATTCAAGGGAGAAAGAACTTGATGCTTGCAAATGAATTGATCATTAAGAATAAAGGGAGTCTGGAATTTCAAAAGAGGTCAAGAAGTTGATAACTTGAGCTTCAGAGGGAGTAGATGGTTCAGTCAACTTGTGACAATCTTGATCATATTGATTAAGAGGGATTTCACTATTGAAGGTGAAACACTTATGAGGTAAACTTGATAAAATTGATTATTTTACTAATGAATCATGAATATTTTTAATGGGCCTGCCCCCTATGTAAATCATGAGGAAGTGATGACTTCCAAATGATTATCACTTGTATTTGCAAAAGTTATTGGAAGGTGATGATCTTACAATAACTTAAATCATGATATACACTATTTATAATGTTGAAATAGATCATGATGAATTAATGCAACAACTAAGTGTTAGATGTCATTAAGTTGATGGTCTATGAGTTATTTTCATAGATATATCTTGTAAATCAACAACTAAGTGTTAGATGTCATTGACGGTCTATGAGTTGTTTGTATAGATATATGATAGGTATTTGGTGAATATCACGTGTTGATATTTTGTAGGCCAATACCTTATTGAGTACTTGGTGAATATCATATGTTGATGTTTTGATAGGCCAATACTCAGAGTATTTTGTGAATGTCATGTGTTGACATTTTGATAGGCCAATACTCAAGAACTTGTGGATAGAATTGTCGATGGAGGCAATCCACTTGAGAACTTGTGGATAGAATCATCGATGGAGACAATCCACATATTGAGACTATGTTTCTATTGATTACATCTTTAGGATGATGCCTTTTTTCTTACATCATGTGATTGATGTTGTCAAGTGTCTTAAGTGTTGACATTGGATTGATTTATCCTCCCGAGCTAAGAGGGAGTGTTGATGTTTTTTAGCTTCAGTCGAATAAACACTATGAGTCAATACTAGTGAAGATATGCATATATATATATATATATATATATATATATATATATATATATATATATATATATATATATATATATATATATATATATATATATATATATATATATATATATATATATATATATATATATATATATATAATGTAAATATTAGAGAAATTAATATAATACTCAAGAGATATTATATATATATATATGTGTGTGTGTGTAATAATAATAATAATAATTGTCATTATATTAATTGCATATTAATGAATAGACATGTCTCTTCTTGGCTCATTCTCAATATAAATGCAAGAGATTGTTGCATTTGGAAAACACATGCAATGAGATAGTGCTATTACATTTGCAATGATCCTAAAACCTTAACAAATATGTATATATATATTTTTTCAAAAATATTTCTCATCAAAATTAAAATAACGGAGAATAGACCCCTGTAGAATTTCAAGAGATTTCCAAAAATGTAAAATTTTCAAAGAAATATGCCGATTTGTGTCTAGAAATATTTTTTATGAAATATCATAAAAAAAAATTATTAAAAAAAAAATCAGAAAAATCTTAAATTTGGATTGTATCTTTCTTATGTCAAAAGAAACCTGCAAAAATATTTCAAGTCATAATTCTTAATTTTGTGCTTTCAAGACCCATTTTATCAAAACATACTAGTTTTAATAGATCTACCTTTTTTGAAAATATTTGCCAACAAAATTTAAATCACAGAGAACATACCCTAATTAGAATTTCAATAGATTTTCAAAAAGTATAAAATTTTTAAAGAAATATGTTGATTTGTGCTCATAATTAATTTTTTTTAATACAAAATCATTAAAAAAATTATTTAAAAAATAAAAAAATCCTAAAAAATCCAAAATATGGACTGTAGCCTCTCTCTATATCAACATAAACTTGCAAAAAAAATTTCATAAAAAATTCCAAGTGGTTTGAGAGATATGACCAAATTTCACTTAGGGTTCGCCATTTGTAATCGGGTAATAATAGGATCAATAAAAACTTGCAATAACATATAAAATCTCAACCACAAAGAGATTGTTAGAACAATTAGTATTCCCAATATTCAAGAAAGGATGCAAGACAAATAATCAGCATAATCAATCAAATATTATGAAATCAATCCAAAACATGAATATGCAAACCATAAAATCCTTCCTTAGTGTTCTCCTTCTCATGCAATGTGGGCTCTCAAAATTGAGCTCAAGATTGTGCCAGCATAAGAATTCAAAGCAATTTTGGTTACCAAAATCAAAGGTTTGGCTTTCTATTTATAAGATTTTAGGGGTTTTAACCAAGAATCCATGATTGAAAGGATGATTGATTGAGATTGAGGAGTTGAACTCAGGGTGAGTGAGAGTCCAATTGAGTTGATTTCTTACCTTAACATGATTGATTGATTTGTAAGTAAATAGATTAGAGAGATGACTTTAATGGATTGGTGAGTTAACTAATTGCATGGATGAGTAAACTTACTACATGGATTAGAAGACTGAATTGATGAAAAACTTAACTGATTGTTGAGGGAGGGATTAACAATGTGGATTGAATAGTTAGGAGAGGAAATTTTGGAGTTAAGAGCTCCGATTCAAAAACTAACTCAAAGTGAGTGTGAGTAAAGATTTAGAAGGATAATTATGATTTAAATAAATAAAATATTATTTATTTGCACATGTGGAGATATTTTATAAATAAATAAATAATTATTTATTTATGAGAGGGATTGTTAGTTTGTAATTAAATAAATATAATTTATTTAATAATGAGAGGGGAATAGTTATTTTAATTAAATAAATATCATTTATTTAATCATGGAATAGAATTTGATTTAATTATTACATAAATGTAATAATTAGGAGGGGGAACATTAAAATTTGCTCTTTTAATTAATAATTATAAAATACGGTATAATTAAATAAGGTTATTTATTTAATTATATTATAGATGAATAGATGATGAATTAATTGTTTAGAAGTTCAATAATTAAAGTAATTAATTAAAATCACTTAATTATGGAATTAGGGAGAAATGATGATTTTGATTTTAGAATATGGTAGAATGACATGATTAATTAAATAATAATGATTATTTAAGAATTTAGGAGGAATGTTAGTAATGCCATTACATTAGAGCAATAGGCCATTTTTAAGTGTCTACACAATCAAAACCTTGAAAAATTCTAAAGCTTTCATAATATCCACCAATACCATCCTCAGAACCAAAACCTACAAATTTGTGTAGAATAACAATGACCAAATTCTCCTAATAAAGGAAAAGAATCTAGAACTCGAGCTCAACCATGCAAACCTGAAAATCAACTCAACTCCACAAACTTTGTTATTATCAATTTCCCTTTTTGCATGATTATTCTATTCTTATTTATTTATTTATTTATTATATAACTTAATGCACTTTTTACTTATTTCTAATTTAATAATTCTTGTTTAAATCAATTCACTTAACTCCTAAAAATTACTTTATTCTTTGATTTATTTTAATTGATTGTGCAATTTAATTGCATATCAATTATAACTAGAAGAATATTGTATTAATCATATTATTATTTATCCAATTGATAATTCATCATCAATTAATAAATTTGTCTTTAATTAAAAATTTAAATTTAATAATTAATTAAATCATTAAATTTAACAATTAGACTTTTAATTAATTTAAATATATTTAATTAATTTATATTAATTAAATACCCTCACATTTAATACTTTCTAAATGTAGTAAGATTTAATTATAAAATCACATAATTAATCTCAGTAAATCACTTAATTATTTCAAAACAATCGCACCAACTATTTAACCAGCCAAAGAATAGAAAAACCAACTAAACCTAATAAAACTACAATCGTGTTCAAGGAAAAAGGCTCATGAATTCACGTCACTTGGATGAATTCAGATAGGTAATATACAAAAAACTAGTCCACTATTTTAGGATAATAAAATGGATTAGGTTGGGTTCAAACTTGAATGTTATCTCCCCTCTCTTACCATTGAGAAATTGTGATAGGGCATGCTCATCTTGACAATTTAGGGAAATTTGATGCTCAGTACCTGCAAACCTACATAAAAGACAAGCATGTACATCTATACATATAACAAGCAATGCTAGGGATTGGCGCATCATGTGGATCCCGCAAGAAGGTAACTATGACCTCATCCCGCAACCACATCAAATATGTCAAATAAAAAGGTAAAACATACATGATAGCCATACACATACAAGTATGGGGTAAGTAAAATCATGAATATGAATGAAATTTTAACATATAAATAATCATCATCAAAGTAACTAACATTATCTAACTGCAAACATACGATATCTCATGACTATCCAATATCAAATCACCATGTAATGTCATACATCCAAAACCACATAATAAAGTTGAAATAATCAACGCATTCATGAGAGTTTTCTAAGAGAGTTTGACAATATAAAACTGAAAAAATCAAACTATGGGTGGGCACTACATCCAACTCCCCTAGAATTAGGCTTACTCCTGGAAGCCTACAAACAAGTAGGGATATAAATCCTACAATCTTGCTGCATCCTCTCAAGTTGTTGATGACTCATTAGTAGGGTCCCATATGACCCTTACCCGCTCAATGATGTGATCCCTGAAGGTCAAATTGTAGATCTCTATAGTTTTGTTGACTATTAGTGCTTCACACTTAGTCATATATCTAGGCAATGATGGTCGGTCATCACTATGACTGAGTCATTTTGTAAAGGCTGAGTTATGTATTGAATACTTACCGAGCATTAGTACTGCTGAGTAAAGTCATGGTCACTATATGTTTGTATTATATTGAGTATATTTTTTGCCGAGTTACATATGCAATGATTACCAAGTGACATAAAGTTTAACAAATGCCGAGTATAATGAATATCAAGTACCAACAATAACATTTGCTGAGCTAGCCATAAATGACATATAAGTTTGGAATGGCACAATGATCAAGGTAAACCATTTTTGGTGATAATGGTGTTTTGTATTTTGTTTGTTGAGGTAATTAAGGAGGTAATTATGCATTCATTTTGTAATCATTGATCCCTATGTAATACCTAGAGCCAATCAAAAAATTGTATAGCTTAAGAAGCAATAGGAATAAATCTAAACTGTAGATCTTGAATCATTAAGATGCTTTGGTTATTATATAAGGTCAAGATCTAAACCCTAAAAGAGTGCAAAAAGAAGAGGAGAATTAGAGAGAGAGAAAAAGGAGATATTGAGATCAAATGAACACTATGAGAATGAGAGAATGAGTAGAAAGGTATATTCAGAATAGTCAAGTATTTAGATTGAGTTCAGTGACTGAGCTAAGCAGTGAAAGGATAGAATCAAGAAAGATCAGATAGAAGAGATCACTAACATACAGTAAAGAGGAGATCTATAATCTGCATATAAGTGCAAACTGAAAGATCAGGTACTAAGACATTTTAACCAGTGTATTAGGGTAAATCTCTTAATCGCGTAGTCTTAATAGACTTTATGAAATCTCTTTACCGAGTGTTTACTTTGTTGTAAGTTTTAAATCCTTTAACAAGGTAGACTGTATAAGTCTTTTAGCTTTTAACAGAGCAGACCTTTCACAGAGTAGATAATGAATTGATCACATTTTGTAAGCCTTAATAGGCAAAACTTATTACTATAGTAGTGAGAATTTGTGGGTGTCATCCCCACCCCAATTTTACCTTTCAAGAGTTTCTGGGTTACCAAAATTATTGTGTTATGTGTGATTTCATGTATGTTGCTTAACATGTTAAGTTACTTAGAATGATCAAGTTTTGTTTATGTCATGCATAAAGTTTTATTAGTATTGAAAGGTTAAAGTAGGTGATATCTGATTCACCCCCCCTCTCAATATTACCTTCCCACTTATATTTCCAACAATTGGTATCAGAGCTACAAGGTTTCTCATAAGAAAGTCTAATCACTTGAGGAAAAAGATTTTAAGATGGAAGCTTAAAAACTAGGGAAGTTCATAGAGAATCAAAAGATTGATGTACAACTGGCATTACAACAACTGGAAGAAGCTAGAGGGGAACTGAAGAAATCCTTGAGCAAAAGAAGAGAAATTGCTATTCAATAAAATGCGCCATAGTATAGAGAAGAAGACATCACTAGACTATTTGATATTGGTAACTCTACAGAAAGTGATAAAGCTATAAAATAACTACTAGAGAAAAATACCATACTAAATGATGACATTAGAACTCTAAGGAGAGAACAGGAAATTCAATCTGTCAAACTTTGTGAAGTAGTGGAATAGAAAAAGAAAGCTGAAGATGATAAGGCAATGGCCGAAGAAGATAAAAGACAAATTGCAATAAGGCTAGATGAAAGAACTAGTGACATGCAAAGGTTGACTAATAATCAACTAGATATGGTAAACTAAATATTGCTAGCTAATCAAGAGTTGGGAAGGAAAGATATGGAAATCAATCAACTAAGGTCTGAAAATGATCAACTGAAACATGAATTGAGAACTGAAAAAGAAATCAATGAAAGGATGAACAAACCTAATGAAGTTGCAAAGTATTTTGAAGAGCTATTGAGATCACCTAGAAGATATGGTGATGGATCTAGACTTGGAATTAATGAACATTCATCACCTATTGAAGAAGGAGAATCATTAAAGTATGGAGAACAGAAGATTGTGAAACCAAAGAACACCAAGCCCACATGTTATCACTATGGAAAGCCAGGACATACAACCAACATATGCATAAGAAAACATGGTAAGTCTGATCCTAAACCTAAGTTTAATGGACATTGTTTTAACTACAAGAAACATGGACATCAAGCACATGAATGTAGATCTAAGGCTAGAAATTCATCCACCTCACCTAAGTTTCAAGGAAGTTGTTTCAACTGTCAGAAATATGGGCACAAAGCATTTGAATGCAGATCTAAACCCAGGTGGTCATCAAATGAACAAAATAAGCCAGTCATAAAGCATAACTCATATAATTGGGATTACAACACTTGGTACAGTTGCCATTATTGTGGTAAATATGGACACATTGGAGCAAATTGCATGAAGACTCATTTTAGAGGAAAATCTAAAAGATGGATGAATGGAAGCATGGTCTGTTACAAATGTAATAAGGTCAGTCATATAAAGAAAGATTTTAGAGCACCCATGTCGAGCAATGATAAGAACCAAAATGAAGATATCCATGAGAAATTGAAGAATCAGATGAACAAGACATGGAAGAAGAAAGAAGAAGGAACAACAAGCGAAGCAAGCACATTTGCAATCACCCAATCTGATGGATCAGGTGATCACACTTCTTCTAACTAAGCATGGAAGATATGTTTGGACCTAAGTCTTGCAAAGTTTTATTTTTCATCAGTTCCTAACATAGAACTGAGCAAAAGTCCATATCTACATAGTTAAAGATGCATTAGGACATATCTAAGCAAAATAGAGAATTTCATTTTTATACCGAGCATCAGTGTCTTGACTAAGTTATCAATGTATGCCAAGCACCTGTTACAGCCGAAATGCTATATGCGTTGAGCTATATTGCAATGGTTATATCGACTGAGCTTGTGATTAATCGAACATAACATGAGTTTTATGAGATAGCTGTATTTCACCAAAAACTTGTACAGAGCATTTATGAGGCCCTAATTCTACTTTTCAAATTCTATAAAGTGGAAAGTTGCCATTATTTTCATTTCACCAAGCTATTTGAGATTTTAGTGAGCGATTCAGAGTTCGAGCAACCAGATTAAGAAAGGTGATTCTAAATATTCTCAGTGTGCCGTTGGAAAAATTTATCTACTAGTTATTGGTGAAAAAGGTATTTTACTGAGTGAATATTTATTTTTTGGAAACTACTATTTAAAAATAGCATCGTCATCATCTACACTAGTCAAGAAACAAGGGATGGAAGTTTTCAATGTGTAATTGGTAAGAAATGAAGTATGCAAGCCGAAGGTATTCAAGGCAATGTCAGACAGTGCAATTAAAGGAGATTTAAACGGAGCCCTATCTTCCATTCCAGAGAATGTGTTAATGATGAATGACATTAGGTCTTGCTACATGTGTAAAATTGGAGAAATCGGTGACTACAAGATCAGGGAAGCTTATGACAGATTATGTGACAACGGAGTGCTAAAGCTAGAACATAAGGTTGTTGCCGATCAAGGGTTAGTGCATGCCCTAGATTTCCTACAAAATTTTAAAGTGGAATGGATAAAGATTGTTTTGAGTCGAGTACATGACATGCATTTATGGCTGGAAGATGGACCAGTGAAGATTACAAAGGAGATGATACATAAAGTCACTAGTTACCCTACAATTGAAGGGAAAAGAATGATGAAATGTGCTAGTAAGGAAGACCCAGGTAGTTTGGAACAAATGAGGAATGACAATTTCCACCATAATTGATCTGAAAATTGACTTCACTATTAGAGTCATCTTGCACAAGTTTTATCAATCGAGTCGACTGGACAATGTCCCCTGTATGGCAGTGGACCAGGCATGGAAGATAATTAAGAAAGGACACACGTATGACCTCGCTGTGCTCTAGCTGACTCAACTTGCTGAGAATTCAAACTCCATCCAGACCATGAAGAATTCTATGTGTAAGTTTGATTCCTTACTAATTTGTTTTTTCTTTTATGTAAAGAAGAGTTTTCCTACACATGGAGGTGTTATATGGGATAAGAAGAGACCCATTACTATTCAAATCAATGAATTTGTAAATTATATTGGAGATAACTTTAATGGAATAATGGATAACTATTTTGTTGAGTTTAAGAAGAAGATGAGAAAGAGGACTAGAATCCATGTGTCTTTGATTGAAAAAAATAGTAAGGATAAATGCTTTTTGGTAGACAGATTTTACTTATGCTTAGGCAGTCCTACCTAGGGTTTCATGGTTAATTCCATTACCCTATGAACTAAACATAGATGAAGCTACTGCTGCAATTACAACCCTCTTAGCTGAAGAAATTGATAGTAAAGCACCTTAATTTGGAACATTTGAAGAAGCAAAATCCAAGATCTCTATGGGTTTAATGGCTTGCATCACAAAGAGGAAAATAAAGAAGATTGTGAAGAATTTGGAAAAGTATGTAAAAGAATCAGAAAAGGATGCACCACTAGAGTTGACCCAAGGGTTGGGAGAAGATGAACTGAGTGAAACCAGTAATAGTGAAGAAGAAGAAGAGAAAGAAAAGAAACCAGTGATTGCCAAGCCCCCAGCTAAGAAAATAATTTTAAAACCTAAAGTGTCATCGACACCTATACTTAAGTCCAGAACAAGGAGAGGTGCCACCAAGCCTCCTAAGCTGCCACCTATATCTACTAAGTGAAAACCCACTCTACCCAAGGCAGTGCCGAGTAAGGTTATCAAGAGGCCTAGAAAGAAACTTGTTTTAGAACAAGAAGATGATGAAGAGATAGAGAGTGATGAAGAAATAAAGAAGAAGGCTACACAATAAGCTCCTTAGCCCACTGTTGATGAAATATGTTACAAGATTACTAGCTCTGCAGTAGTGGATGAGTTAAAAGGATTAAAATTTTGGAACATGAGCATTGGAGACAAAGAAAGGGTGGAAGATGCTATTCTTGAAATGTTGTGCACTTTCAAGATGCTTCCTATTCAAGTAGAAAATAAAATTTCCAAGGAATTGAGTAACATGATTGCACATAAATGGGATTATTATTTGCAAACTGTGAAGGAAATAAGGGAGAGCACTTTAGCACAAGTTGAGTCTACTCTCACCCCTACTAACATCAAAGAAATAATGGAACAATACAGAGCTGAGTTTGATCCTAAACTCAGAGCTTACTGAATCCTTCAACACAAGGTTGAGGATGTTGTACAAGAAAGTCTCAAAATCTAGAAAGTATTGTTTGGATTGTTGATTGACAAGGATGAAGAAAAGGGTGCCAGTACTTTGAAAGTTGTTGAACCTGTAAATAAAATGGAGACTAGACCTCCTAAGAAAGTGGAAGATCAGGACAAATATGAAGTTCACATTGTTGACATAACCGAGGAGAGCCCTATTAAGAATTAAATTTTGACTAAAGCTAATTTAAAGACCAAGGACACAAATGATATATCTTTGCTAGGTAGTAACACAATACTTTTACAAGTCAAGGATTATCCAGCAATTGTTGGCACACAATCTATGGATATGATCACTACCATACCTAAAGTTGAAACTATGGATAAGTTAGTTGGTACAAGCCTTACTAAGGAACCCATAAAGTTGGTACCAGTACCTAAACCTACATCTGTACAGGAAGAGGACAAAGCAGACAAACTTGAAGGAAAAATCCAAAGTCCTCCTATGGAAGAAACCAAAAAGAAGAACAAGGAGATATGTTAGATGGACAAGATGTTAGTCCTCATGCCGAGGATAAGGGTAAAGGAGATACAGACATAAAATGAAAATCTATTGAGGTGCAAGAGCCGAAGGAGCAAGAGGCAATACAAGCTCTTGTACAGATGCCAAATGGAAGCACCCCACCGAGAACACAGAAGGAGACAACTAAGGTTACAATTGATGAGGTCATTGTTATTCCTAAATGGGATACTGATAGCCTATCTTATGAGAAAATACAGATACTAAAGGATTTGCTGACAAGGAAAAGTAGGCAAGCAGAACTCCGAAGGGAACATCAGCAGAAATAGGTTTTGTATGAAATAAAAGATATATTTAATGAAGTTTATGAATTATTAGATGTAAATAGTTCCACCCCCATATTGGAACAACTTGTACATATTGTTCAAAAAGTAAATAATGAAGTTGGCTGTGCAAGTGACAAGTTATTTGAATGGTCAGAACACAAGTTTGGGCTAAAAATGCTAGAAAAAGTATCTACCAAGATAGCAGTGAAACAGGTTGAGTTGTCTACTTTGGTAAAGGAGACTAAAGAATTAGTTGTGCATAGACAGTCTCTGGTGGCCAAATTCTATAATGTTGAACTATTCACTGATGAGAATCAATGACTGGTTGACACACTAAAACATGAACTTAAGGCTACCAATCAGTCTCTAAGCTTGGATGCAGACACTAGTGCTGAACATTATGCCAAAATCATGCATACCCAAGGTACGTTAGCTGAGCTAGTGGCTAATGATGGCAAGATTCGCTCACAACTACTTTCTATGCAAACTATTTTGACACCTCATCTGGAGGCCATATAGAGAAAGTTAGTAAAGGCTATGGAATTAACTCAGCGAAATCCAAATCTATCCATAGCCAAGAGCCTAGTCAGTCTAGTTGCCGAGCTACAAGTGTAGAAAGAAGTTCTAAACATTGCTTCAACAGCTTGGGAAACTATACTACACATGGTCATGGTGCTACATAAACCATTTCTAGAGAAATTTTGGGAACTCCCTACAAATGAAGAAATTCGTCATGTCAAAAACAAGGGGGAATCATCATTACATGATTAAGAACAGGGGAGAAGTAACAAAATTTTGAATGTATATATATCTCAAGGGGAGTATTAGGCTAATACAACATACTTTTGTAATTGTAAATATTGTAATACCCCAAAAATGGGCTATAAGTTCATTAACCTCCTATATCTACAAATCGAACGAAATCAACATCAAAGTCCTAACCTAAGGCACATCTAAACATCATCAAATTATAATTGATTATCTTAAATTCTGCATCGGGGAATATTCCTAGTAATATTCCTAATTATCTTAATTATCTTTAATTTAATAATTATTTGACGATAAATCACATTTATCCTAAGTTTGATTAATTGAATATTTTCATATTTAATTAATTAGATTTAATATTTGCCACTTAATTGTTTAATTAAATTTAATTCTATCTATTATTAATTATATTATTTAATTTTGACAATAAATTCAAATTCCTATCATTAATTGATTAAATATTTATTTAATTAATTAAAGCATGTTGTCATTATTTAATATTATAGTTTTTAATAAAAGTTTGATTAAATTATTAATTAACCCATAAATTAATTATTTATTTTCAAAAAATCAGTTAAGTTGAAAATAAATCACTTTATTATTAAATTAATTCATAAATAAAACATGCACAATCATAAAAGCAGATAACTATCAATTATCAATTAAAGCTAAACTCTATTTTGAGTTAAACTCTGCTTTTGCATGTTTTTGTGAGTTAAATATCGTTTATTTAAAAATAACTCAAAAATCAACCTGAGTTATTTGAGTGATTTATGGCTTTCTTCCATGCACCTCCAAAGCCCGGGATTTCTATAAATTAAGGCTTCAGCTCTTCACAAATCATCCACAAATTTGCACACTTACGCTGTCAGTATCAATTCAAGAGTTGCACAATCACGCTGGAGAATTGGAATTGGGAGAATCAAAGCTCTTGCGAATCAACATCTTTGTGAGATCAATTTGGTTTTTGCATATCATTGTTAAATTAGCATTGCATATCAGTTTTTATAGCATAGTTTCATATCAAGTTTTCATTCTTATATTGCATAGAAAATCTAAAAAAATAGCTTAATTGCATTCATATTTCATATCTAGAATTTCATTCAAATCCTTCATTTAGGTGTTGTCTAGGTCACTGATCTCGATTACAATCTGAGAACATTAATCTCGCACCTATTAGAAGGCAGTAAATCGCTTGGTTAGATTAGATTTCAATTTTGCATGATTTTGATTATAGCTAACCTCTAATGTTTTACTGAAGTGTTGTGTTTATAGATCAGGTACAATTTTCACACACATTTCTGGCGCCCACTGTGGGGCCCTGAAACGGGCTTCCCTTCATTTCTATCAATCTTCTATCATTTCTCTATCAGAACTCCCTTGCTGTTGCCTGTTCTGGTGGTATTCTCAGTAGGACGTTATTTAAAATTTTTTTTTTGGCACTTTTTCTATCAAAGCTGTCCGTACAGTGTGATTTTTAATTTCGGTCTGTACAGTTATCGTACGAGTTTTTCAGACTATCATTCCATTAGACACCTAGTGTCGTACGAGTTTTGTAGACTATCATTTCATCAGACACCCAGTATCGTACGAGTTTTGCAGACTGTCGTTTCATCAAACACCCAGTATTGTACAAGTTTTTTAGACTGTCATTTCATCAGACACCCAGTGTCGTACAAGTTTTACAGACTGTCATTTTACCAGACACCCAGTATCGTATGAGTTTTGTAGACTATCATTTCAGCGGGCACCCAGTGTCGTTTGGGAGCATACCCACTGTCGTACGACAATTGACTTTATCAAATATCGTTTAATCACACACCCACTATCATTTGGGAGCTCAACTGTCGTATGATAGCATACCCAGTGTCGTACGAGTTTTTGGACTGTCATCTGGGAGCATACCCACTGTCGTACGAGTTTTGGTACCAGATTTCAATTGTCGTTTCATTTTTGCAGATAGTTTGTCAAATTTGATTTTCAAATTTTGACTGACATCTAACCCTAACAATTGAAATTTACTATTTCTAATTGATTTCTACTGGTTTTGATTGGGAAAAGCACAAGAATTGCTAAAAATCAGGTAAAATCTACTAAGCACGTTGTGAGGATCACCAGGTATTCTCCTTATTCTGAAAACATTTTGATTTGGACTTAAAATAAATCTCTCATGTGTCAAGCTTGTGTGCATCTTTTCATGTTTTTGATCTATTTCTACACACTTGCATAATTTGATACTAGGTTGTGATCCCTTAAGGATTCATTAAGTAGTCTTAGAATACTTGTGATTGATCTTGATTGCTATCTTGGGTTATTGGATTCGCTGAATCCACCAGCCCCTCATTCCACCTCGTGGTTGCAAGGTCAGTGCCACATTAAAGGGGAGGGGTCAACAAGAGAGAAGCGTTAAGTGTTTCACTTGGCAACCCTTTTGTGCTTTTAGGAACTCACTTGTTTTCTAAGTCGTGGACTCATTTTCAGCTTGTGTGAGGTGTTAAGTGTTCCACCTTGTGGACTCATCTCATATTTGCTTTAAGCATTAAGTGTTCCTCTTTCTACTTTTTGGATGCTTTTGGTAGATTTTCTTTCAAAACATACATCTGTGCTCACATAGTAATTAGGCCCTATGAACACTATTCATGATTCTTGAGAGATTGGATTCCTAGCGAAATCCTTCCTTGATGATGAAATCCTTGTAGGTAGGGAGGATACTTAGTGCATTTCACATTCAACTTGGTTAGTGAGTCTTCTCTTATTGATCGACACATTCTCTCTCCGGAGAGGTTGATAGATCATGTGGGGTTGATATCATGAGCTTTGGTGAATCAAAATTGGTTAGTGCATCTTCTCTTATTGATTGATACATTCTCTCCCGAGAGAGGTTGATAGATCACGTGGAGTTGATATCACAGACCTTGGTGAAAC
This sequence comes from Chamaecyparis obtusa, assembly GCA_027943335.1. Taxonomy (NCBI): domain Eukaryota; kingdom Viridiplantae; phylum Streptophyta; class Pinopsida; order Cupressales; family Cupressaceae; genus Chamaecyparis; species Chamaecyparis obtusa. The sequence continues at coordinate 368,742 of BSBK01007985.1, read as the reverse complement.
AAACTTTTTCTTAGCGTGTCGGATTCATCTGCTTGCTTTGTTTGGGTTAAAAGTGAAGAGGTGTCAAAACCTTGAATCTGGAGCCAAGTCCCCTTGTGGTAAAAATCTGCGAGTCACCTTTAGAGAGGGTTAACCGTAGTGGACGATCCCTTCATAGGGAAAACTGCGTTGGCGGAACCTCAAACGGTCATAGCCATTTCAGACGTGGTAGTGACAGCCGCTATATAAATGTCCTTGTGGAAGAAATCTCCATAGGTATGGTTCATTGTTGGGTTGTTAGATCTCCCTAGCAGCTCTTGAAGATTAAGTTCTCGGACTGTGTCAAAACCCTGGTGCACCGGGATTGGAGTTCACCCCTTTGAATCATAAAAGTTGCAGAGTCAAACCATTACTAAAAACCCTAGAGAGGCCAATTTTTCATTCTCAGGTATATGTGTGTTATTGCAAAACTTTTTAGAACATACACAATTAGTACTCTCAGGGATTAGCACAATTTGGTCACTTGATGGTTCATGCGCAAGGTTGCTTTTGCCCTTGTTCATTATTTTTAGACGTGCTTAGAATCACTTGCTTGCTATTCTGTGTGCTTGTTTATCTACTTGGCTATTAAAAATGATCAAATCTGGTATAACCTTCAAAATCTGGACAGTACAATTTGCAAACAATCCAAAACTGAAAACCTTAAGTTTTGTAAAATTTGATGTAAAATCTTTTCTAGAGTCAAAAGTCATTTCAGAAAGTCAAAAGTCATACGAGTTTTGCCAAGTGTCATTTCAGTACTGCCCATCTATTGTATGATTGAGAACCAAGTGTCATACAAGTTTTCAAACCAACAAATTCAAGAAAGTCAAAATCCTGTTAGTAACTGTCATATGATATTTACAACTATCATTTCATTGCTACCCAAATTGTCGTACGAGTTTAGCAACTATCATTTCATAGACTATCCACTGTCGTATGAATCTGTAGAGTGTCATTTGGGAAAATTTGAGAGAGTTGTCAGAAATTGTCAAATTGCCAGATACTAGCTTTTTCAACCTATTTCCAGAATCTATCATACATATCACTGTGTCAAGAAATAGAGCAGTAGTTATTGAGAATCAGTACACATGTCTCAAAGAATCAGTACACATGAGGAAGAAATTTTGATCGCCGCTATGAGGAAACAACTGCATGCTATGCAAGTCCATCTTGACAATCTTAAGAAAGAGAAGGAATCTAAAGAGTTCTCCATGGAGGCCCTTCACCCTTTTCTATTTGATAAAGATTTGTACATGTCACCATGCCCCTGGACAAAATTTGAGCAATATGATACCTCTTCCACGGAGAGTGACACATCTAGCTTTGGAGACTATGATGACTATGACGACAGACAATGTAATGATACCTATGACACCTTTGTTCCTAAGAGTCCTCCTTATCGTTCATTCCTGCAAACTACAAATGGGCCATCACATTGGATAGATCGTGATGGTGATCCATATGATTCTGATTTTGAAAGAGACTTTGATGGCTTTTGTGGACAATACCTTGATTATGATCCATCTACTACTACTGAGGACTATAAAATGCATCGTGCTAGCTTGAAACGTCAATACTATAAGGATCTCCCCTTTAAGAACTCTTAGGCTGAAAATAAAGATTACACTCTCAAGCAAGATCATGTTAATGTTGGACCTTTGTCTTGTGATGGTTCCCTTCCATCCCCTACTTCCTCTAATACCCGTACATTTCCTAAAGCTTCTGAGTCTTTCAAATCTTTCACAGAACCTTCATCTGACACAAGCCCTAATACTTTTCATGCAGTTCCCTATAGTTATCCTCTAGGGCTACCTCTTAAAGAAACTCAAGCTAACCTTCACCTGGCTACAAATACTTTCAATAATGCTAAACCTAAAGAGCCTAAGCCTTCATATGCTACAATGCCTACTTCAGCTAGTCCTTCACCATCTCTTCCAAAGTCTTCCATACAATCCGAACATGCTTCCTTGTCCTTAGAAGTGGCTCCATGTCAAGAGGACTCTACAAATGATAAAGAAAAGAACATAAAGAAAGATCAAGATCAAGAAACCTCCATGTTATCCAATCCTTTTCATGATGTCTCTTATCCGTTTCAGGGTTCTTTTGATCCTGCACACCCTTTTTCATGCATTCCACCATATCTTAAGTCTTCTCCTAAGCAAGATCAAGCTACTACTTACACTATTGAGCTTATTGACAATCAAGATGACCTTACTACACTTTCACTTTCCAAAGTTGATACTTCCATTAAGGTTGGTAAAAATGGTGTTGTTCCTTCCAATGTTAAGCCTATTGAAAATCAAGAGAAAAATTATGAGCTTATGCTACCCAAAGACCCTTGTCAAGATCAAATTCTTCCATCTTCTTATTCTACCACTCCATGTTCACTTCCACTTTCTACTCTTCCTAAGTCTTCACAAGCTTTGAACAATCCTATCAAAGAAGGTGCTCCTATTCAAGATGTTCACGATCCTATTGAAAATCCTAATGCTCACTCTAAAGATGCTGATGTCCTTGGTTGTCATATAGATGTTGATGAACTTATTGATTATCCTTTTGCATTTTCCACATCTGTCCTTGGACCTCCTCCACCACTACTAAGGGCTACACATCTACCTTCCATCTTGGGTCCTTATGTCCTTTCACTTTCCCCTCCTAACTCTCCAATTTCTCCATCCATCTTGGGTCCTTACATCCCTCCATCTCCTATCTTTCCTCAAGATCAACATAGATTCACACCCTTGAATCCTTTTCATCCACCCACCCATCTAAACCAGCCATATCCTCCTTCTTCCACAAGTCCCAAGTATTTTGGAAGTAACTTGAATGTTCAATACAAGAAAAAGAAACAATATAAGAATCTATCAAAAAGAGAAGATCACCATGTCTCCTCTAAACGACATGGAGGCATAAAGTCAAAAGAGATATCTAAGAAGAAAATTACAAGACAAGTATGGGTTCCAAAATCCATCATTGAAGATATTCTCTCCAAATTACCAAAAAGGAATGAAAAGCCTACAGCTATATGGATTCCAAAGTCTCTCTTCAAGGAGTTAGGTGTTGAACAAAAAGTGAAGTTGACATTCAAGCTTCCAAAGGCTTCCACTTCATCTTCTTCCAAAAACATTCTTCCATTCCATGTGCCTAAACCACAACCTCTGCTATCCATCTGCCATATTCCTTCACGTATTCCTTCATTCACGATTCCTCCATCCTCTCACCACCCTTCAAGGAATGTGTTGACGTTGATCTTGCCATCCTTTCCATCTACCCTTTCACAATCCTTCCATTCATTATCCTTCTACCTTCTATCATTTTTCCTCATTTGCCTATTCCTCCTATCTTCCAACCTCACTCGCTTTACATAAAACCATATCCTCCATTTTTCTTTTCCATCTCCCTTTCCCTATCAACATCTTTGAGCATATCATTTTGAATCCTTGGCATATCATGGTTTATCCTTTCAAGGAGCACTATCTAAAAATCTTGCCTTCTTCCAAATATTCAAAAAGAAATAAAAATAAAAATAAAAATGAAAATGTGCCTTGGTGAAAACCTGGAAACAAGCGCCTTGGTAGCAAAAGTAAAGAGAAATAAATTCATCCTATGGTGAAAACCACTCCCTTGTGGTGCCTTGGATAAGTACCATGATGAAAACCTGACAATCAGGCATCATGCGTAGTTCTTCTACATATTTCATCCATTCCATCTTCTCTCTTTGATCTTGACAATGTTGATCTATACATGAACATTTGGCTATCTTGTGAGCTATCTTATGATGATCTTGCTTTCATTCCTTTCATGCTTAGTCTTCATATCTATTTTCCTCCATTCATTCTATCCTTTTGCTATCCTTTTCCCTTTTGGTCTTGATCTAATAAAGAGTAAAACACAGTGCTATGAAGCATCTTGACATGCCTACTCCTTTGGACTGCATCCTGTCCTTCTTTGGCATTACGATTTTGTGACTTATTCTATGCTGACCTTTCGTTGCTTGTCCAAATACGCTTTACATGACAAATTTTCCCTAGCTTGGGTATTCTTGAGGATTTTTTCCCTTCATTCTCCTTCATTATCTTGTCTTCCATCTCTTCCACCAACTTGCTAATCCCTCTTGCTCTCCACCTTGCTAGACATTGGAACTGCACAATATGATCTTTCTTGGGAGTCTGACATGGAAAAAGATGCTATCAAGTATGCAAAGAATTGTCAAAAGTGTCAAGTACATGGTAACTTGGTTCATGCTCCAGGGAGAGATCTAATTCCCTCTACTACACAATGGCCTTTTCAACAATGGGAATTTGATCTCATAGGTGCTATCCATCCGCACTCTTCCAATGGACATACCCATATAATCATAGCTACAGATTATTTTACAAAATGGGTAGAAGCAGTTCCTCTAACACAAGCAACGGGGAAACAGATCTCTATGTTCATCCTAAACTACATCATTTGCAAATATGGAATTCCTCACTCTATAATCACAGATAATGGGGGACAATTCAAAAACAAGGACCTAGATGACTTATGTGCTAAATTCAAGATCTCTCAACATTGGTCATATATCTACTATCCTCAAGGGAATGGACAAGCTAAAGCTTCAAACAAAAATCTCTTGAAAATCTTGCATAGAACAATGAATAAAATAGGAAGAGACTGGCATCTCATGATCAATCCAGCTCTCTGGGCTATAGAACAAGTATCAGAATGCCTACTGGGGCTACACCTTTCGCTTTAGTTTATGGGTCTGAAGCGGTACTACCTATTGAGGCTGAAATCCCATCACTAAGAATCAGAATGCATGGACTTGTCATTGATGAAGACTACAGAGTGTCTAGGTTACAAGAACTTGAATTACTAGATGAGCGTAGGCAAGCAGCGTATGATCATCTCAGAGTGTATTAGAAAAGAATGTCTAAAGGCTACAACAAGAAAGTCAGACACAGAGAATTTTAGGTTGGAGATCTAGTGTTGAGAGAAAATCCTAAAAATCAATCACATCGAGAACGCAAGGGGAAGTTCAAACCCAACTGGCTGGGTCCCTTTGTTATCACTGCTACTTTTGGTTCTAGTGCCTATCAACTCTCAATGACTGAAGGAGAATAGCTCCGAGAACCAATCAACATTCTCCATCTGAAAAAATTCTATGCCTAAGGCATTCAGTGCTTGGTAAATGTCCTGAAAAAATATTAAAAATCTAAAAAAGTCCTAAAAAAATGAACATCTTGGTGAAAACCTAGCAATAGGCGCCTTGATGATTCACAAAAAAAATTTGAAAAAATAAAAAATATAAAAAAAAAATTAAAAAAATGAAAAATACAAAAAAATGAGAAAAAGAAAAAGTGCCTTGGTGAAAACCTGGAAACGGGCACCTTGGTAGCAAAAATAGAATCTCTACCAAGATGGTGAAAACTCGGCAAATGGGTGCCACTTGTTTCAAAATGCTCCATCTATCAGTGCAATCTTGGTCTTTCCCAGCTTTCAGTCTTGCTTTAGTCTGTGCATATCTCTTGGTCTGTATATATCCTAGTTTCAATAAAGTCAGTCTGTACACCAATCAGCTCAAGCATCTGTATCCTATCAATGTTCAAACTTAGGGGCAATCAATGTCATATCCTAGGGCCTCCAATGTATCTTAGACGTGTCATATCCAGTCAGAGTCCTTTGAAGCTTCAAGTTGAGTCAGTCAGTCAGTCTCGTCTCCAGAAAGGATTTTGCATCTACAACAACAACAATCAAACACCAAACGAACTGAAAACAATTTGTGCTTCATGCTTTTATCTCCTTGTATGCTTACTGATTTGCATTGATATTTTTGCATATTTTTTTCCCATGAACTCTTCGATGATGTCCTTTATAGGATTTAGAGCATGATGACTGGGGGCATAATCTTTTCTTGGTTTTCTGCTTGTATGTGAACATCTAACAACTTTAGAGATTCTAGATTGAAATGGTGTCCGACTGTAAGAGCCTCTATCTCGAATTGGATGGCCATGCGTACCTCGACCATTGATACCCAGAAAATTCAAGGATGTTTGATCTAACTATTATCTTTTTGAAGTGAATTCTTTCTCCTACTGTGAAACGCGATCTTGCCTAAGGATGTGAACGATAAAGGGTCACTACGGGAAATTCACACTGGATTTAGAATGATCTTTTGATTGTTTGATGTGTTTGTAATGCAAGGCGTATTTAGGTCATCACGATGTTTATGTTTTGATGCTTGTACAAATTGCTATATCAAAATGGACATGATATTTAGGTCATCTTGGCATTTGTGCCTTGGTGCTTATATCTAATCCGACATTCTGAAAATAAAATCAATATTCATATGTCCATGGTTGTTTTGACCAGTGGGTGTTGTATTGGTTCTTGCGCATACAAATCGATATTCATATGTCTATGGTTTCATCGCTAGTGGGCATTGTATTGATTTATCTAGTTACCTAAAATTTCAATGATGATAACAAATCGACAAATGATCAGTGACTAGGTCCTAGGTCTTAAGTTGCATTTCATTTTGCATGTCTCTTTGCATTTTGCACTTTGCATGATCTCACAAATGGCTGAATAAACTTCAAAGCTTAAATGATTCTTCAATCGTTTCTTCAAATCTAATAAGAGCTGAATCATACATGAAGGTTCCTCCAATGAAATAGCAAGTAGAATCCTTTTTCGGGATCAAAATTGAAATCTGAGATCGTTTATTATGTCAAAATCGCGATTTAAAATTTTTGGGACCAGGACGGTCTACTACTTGCATAATTGACCTTCAATCTTCATAGAAATCCAGAATTCAACTTAACTGATTATCTTTCATCAAACTATCAAAATTTCAACTTGGTCAACCATGGTCAACTCATGGTCAAACCTAGTCAAACTTGGTCTCCAGGACCTCCAAACAATGCAGAATGCGTTCTCGGACGTGTATACCCACTTCTCAAATCAATTAACATGCTTCTAAACCATTCAACGCTGACTTTTCTTGTTAGATTTCAATTTTAATCCCGAAGGGGGCATGGTATTGCACATCATTCAAAGTCTATAAATCAAATTCTATTGATCAAATTTATCAAAATCTTTCATCAGTAATCAAGACAACAACCACGTCTAGTCGCTGATTCATCAAAAGTCCTCATCACTCGGGGAAAATCTACCATCACTTGGGGCATATCAGATTCATCGATCCATATCAATTTGGTATTCTCTTAATCTTGTAATCTGTATCAGCTTTTCGCAACCATCGGTTCATCAGTGTTATTTCCTTGGTTCTTCGGCAACTGAAGGGTTCAGATGTGATACCTGCTAGTTCTGCTAAGACAATCGAGTCTAGAACCGGTCACTCACTTCTTATCAATCCTAAGGTTTGGAATCAGGCATTTTGGCACTCTTTCGCAATCATCAGTTCATCGCTGCTATAGTGAACATTATCTCAGGTCATTTAGGACCTCCTATCTCCGTATCTTTCAATCGGTTTCTATCTTGAGATCGGTTAATCTTTTGAATCAGTTTCATATCTTTATCAAACACAGACTATCTTTGAACCACTGCACTTCGCATAGTAATTCAAAGAGGGGCAAAATGTAATACCCCAAAAATGGGCTACAAGTTCATTAACCTCCTATATCTACAAATCGAATGAAATCGACATCAAAATCCTAACCTAAGGCACATCTAAACATCATCAAATTATAATTGATTATCTTAAATTCTGCATCGGGGAATATTCCTAGTAATATTCCTAATTATCTTAATTATCTTTAATTTAATAATTATTTGACGATAAATCACATTTATCCTAAGTTTGATTAATTGAATATTTTCATATTTAATTAATTAGATTTAATATTTGCCACTTAATTGTTTAATTAAATTTAATTCTATCTATTATTAATTATATTATTTAATTTTGACAATAAATTCAAATTCCTATCATTAATTGATTAAATATTTATTTAATTACTTAAAGCATGTTGTCATTATTTAATATTATAGTTTTTAATAAAAGTTTGATTAAATGATTAATTAACCCATAAATTAATTATTTATTTTCAAAAAATTAGTTAAGTTGGAAATAAATCACTTTATTATTAAATTAATTCATAAATAAAACATGCACAATCATAAAAGCATATAACTATCAATTATCAATTAAAGCTAAACTCTATTTTGAGTTAAACTCTGCTTTTGCATGTTTTTGTGAGTTAAATATCCTTTATTTAAAAATAACTCAAAAATCAACCTGAGTTATTTGAGTGATTTATGGCTTTCTTCCATGCACCTCCAAAGCCCGAGATTTCTATAAATTAAGGCTTCAGCTCTTCACAAATTATCCACAAATTTGCACACTTACGCTATCAGTATCAATTCAAGAGTTGCACAATCACGCTGGAGAATTGGAACTGGGAGAATCAAAGCTCTTGCGAATCAACATCTTTGTGAGATCAATTTGGTTTTTGCATATCATTGTTAAATTAGCATTGCATATCAGTTTTCATAGCATAGTTTCATATCAAGTTTTCATTCTTATATTGCATAGAAAATCCAAAAAAATAGCTTAATTGCATTCATATTTCATATCTAGAATTTCATTCAAATCCTTCATTTAGGTGTCGTCTAGGTCATTGATCTCGATTACAATCTGAGAACATCAATCTCGCACCTATTAGAAGGCAGTAAATCGCTTGGTTAGATTAGATTTCAATTTTGCACGATTTTGATTATAGCTAACCTCTAATATTTTACTGAAGTGTTGTGTCTACAGATCAGGTACAATTTTCACACACACAAATATAAATGTAATGACAAAGTATTTTTGTCACTAATGTCAAAGGGGGAGATTGTAGATCTCTATAGTTTTGTTGACTATTAGTGCTTCACACTTAGTCATATATCTAGGCAATGATGGTCAGTCATCACTATGATCAAGTCATTTTGTAAAGGCCGAGTTATGTATTGAATACTTACCGAGCAGTAGTACTACTGAGTAAAGTCATGGTCACTATATGTTTGTATTATGCCAAGTATAGTTTTTTCCGAGTTACATATGCAATGATTACCGAGTGACATAAAGTTTAACATATGTCGAATACAGTGAATATCGAGTACCAAGAATAACATTTGTCGAGTTAGCCAAAAATGACATATAAGTTTGGAATGGCACAATGATCGAGGTAAATTCTTTTTGGTGATAATGGTGTTTTGTATTTTGTTTGTTGAGGTAATTACAGAGGTAATTACGCATTCATTTTGTAATCATTGATCCCTATGTAGTACCTAGAGCCAATCAAAAAATTGTATAGCTTAAGCAGCAATAGGAATAAATCTGAACTGTAGATCTTGAATCATTAAGATATTTTGGTTACTATATAAGGTCAAGATCTAAACCCTAAAAGAGTGTGAAAAAGAAGAGGAGAATCAGAGAGAGAGAAAAAGGAGATATTGAGATCAAATGAACACTATGAGTATGAGAGAATGAGAAGAAAGACATATTTAGAATAGTCAAGTATTCAGATTGAGTTCATTGACCGAGCTAAGCAGTGAAAGGACAAAATCAAGAAAGATCAGATAGAAGAGATCGCTAACATATAGTAAAGAGGAGATCTGTAATCTGCATATAAGTGCAAACTAAAAGATCAAGTACTGAGACATTTTAACCAATGTATCAGGGTAAATCTCTTAATCGATTAGTCTTAACAAACTTTATGAAATCTCTTTACTGAATGCTTACTTTGATGTAAGTTTTAAATCCTTTAACAAGGTAGACTGTATAAGTCTTTTATCTTTTAACAGAGCAGACCTTTCACAGGGTAGATCATGAATTGATCACATTTTGTAAGCCTTAACAGGAGAAACTTATTACTATAGTAGTGAAAATTTGTGGGTGTCATCCCCACCCCAATTTTACCTTTCAAGGTTTTATGGATTACCAAAATTATTGTGTTATGTGTGATTTCATGTATGCTTCTTAACATTTTAAGTTACTTAGAATGATCAAGTTTTGTTTATGTCATGCGTAAAGCTTTATCAGTATGAAAAGGTTAAAGTAGGTGATATTTGATTCACCCCCCTTCTCAGTATTACCTTCCCACTTATATTTCCAACACAAATCTCACTGCTAACGTATGTGAACATACTCCAAGATTCATTTAGTTTGTTCATGATACTCCAAATTACTTAATTTTTGTTCCATATTCTTCGAGTATTGGTTTGTCCTTAGTAATTATATTTCAAGGTTGTAATATCTTACTAGTTGTTTTTCTTTAATAATTATATTTCAAGGTTGAATTTTCTTTAATAATGATATTTGAAGGTTGCATTTCTAGTTATAATCCAAGGAGCAAAGCTTTAGCCTCAACTTCATTGTTCCTTCCAGTTTTAAATTTCTTGGTAGTGACTTTAATAAATTTCTAGAAGAATTATGTATGACACATCCTACACCAAATGGGTGTAGATTACCTTGAGATGCATAAAAAAATTAATTTCTATGAGCCCTTCTCTATGGAATCTCACTCTATTCCAGTGGTCTTTGGACTTTGGGCTTCAGTCTTTTGTCTTTCTACCCACATCTTCTTTAACTAGGGGGTATGTGGCATGGGGCCTTCACTGAAGGAGAAATATACTGTCACATGCATTCATATTGGGGGGTTTTAAAATAGGAAGAAAAGGGGGCAATATATTACCTAAATAGGGGGGGCTTCTAGGAGGGGGGTGGGGGTTTATATAGGGAAATGGGTAAGGGGGGTATTGGATGGGTATTGGAGGGGGGGGTGAAAAAGAAAGGAGTTTGAGAATTTTTTTTTGAAAATAGTGGGATTCTTTAGTATACCATGAATGCACATGCTATGATTTAGGCTCAATAAGTGAAGCAAACATGGTATGTGGTAAGCTTGATAATTGAACCCTAAGTCTTTCTTATGATTTCATAATCCCTAAAGCTTTAGACATTTTCCTTCTATGGTTCTCTTATTTCATGAATGGGATAAGGTGAGCACCAAACCCCCAACTACTCAAGCCAAAAAAAATTGAGAGGGAGTAAGACGTAATTTGACAACCACTTATATAACTTTCCCTTTTTGTTGATAATTATCTTTGATCTTTTTATGTGGATTGGAGGTGACATTTCCCTTATTCTACTCCTTGTCTCAAAATATGATAATGAATTTGTCTAGCTGAGTTGTGTTGGCTTTGTTAGGATTAGAAGATATAAATCTAATAGTTACATGAAAATATAACCAATAATGCAAATGAATAAAACATGGAGAAGTAGAAAGAGAAGACACAAATCATTAACATGGTTCACCCAATCTTGGGCTACATCCACCAAACATAGAATCCAATCTTATTATCCAATAATTTCAACCTGTTATAATTTGCAATCTCTTGCAACTCAATAATGCTACAAGAAGATACCAAATTATTTTATGAAAACCCTAACCCTACGCCATTTTAATAGGACCTATGGACCAGTTAACAAGTTAACCCTAAAAAATACTTGACAAGTCAACCTAGGGAAATCCTTGATGGGTCAACTCAAATAATCTTGATAAGTTAACCCCAAAAATCTTGGCGAGTGTATAGTACTTTCCTGATCACTCACCACAAACCAATAATATCCCACTTGGGGATTGATCAAGCTCCACACTAAATAGTCTCCCACTTGGAGACTAATCCTGTAGCAACACCACTACCTCTGAAGCTCCCATTGGATTGACACACCCTAGACTCTATTATTTTATTTATTTATTTTATTCTTGAAGACTAACTGAAGTTGAAGAGGATTTCATCTTCTCCCTTGTCACTATCTTTTTAAACATATCCACTCTATTTTCATCTACATGTATCTTTTCCAGATTTAATTGTCCATTATCCAACACCGACCAAATGAAGTGATACCTCATTTGTATGTTGTAGGTCTTTGAATGTAAGGTAGAATTATTTTCAAGATGGATGTCACCCTGACTATCTGTAAATAGATAATTTTAAGTCTACAATTTTCCTAACTCTTCCATAAAAAATGGTAACCATATCATCTCCTTAGCTACCTTTCTAGCAACAACCTCCTCTACCTCTATAGTGGATAAAGAAACCATCTTTTTTAATCGATAAATATAACTCATTGTTTCCCCACCAACAGTAAATACATAGCTTATGGTACTTATCCTCATATCTAGATCCCCTGCCAAATCTGAGTCAACATAGCCTTTTAAATCATTATTAGAGCCCCCAAAATATAAACATTTATTGGATATACCTCTCAAATATATGAGAATCCACTTTACTAAATTCTAATCTGCAACTCCAAGATGACTCATATACCTGCTAACAACTCCTACAACATGTGCAATATCTGGTCTAGTACATATTGTTAGGAAACTCTCATGTACAACCATATGACAATTTTCACATAACCCATAATAGATTTGACATAAATAAACACTTAGAATTCACATGAAAGAGAATAGACAACATACCCATAAAAATGCAACATAAGATATATCTTGGGAAACCCTCATGAGATAAAAACCCTAGCCTCTAAAAGTGGTAGGATTAATAAGACAAAAATAATAGTTACATGCAAATATAACCAATATCAGAAAATAATAAACCATATAGAAGAGAACACAAGACATAAAAGATTTAATGTGGTTCACCCAATCCCTAGGCTACATCCACCAAAAGTGAGTCCAATATTTTATTATCCAGTGATTACAACCTAATTACAATCCATAATCCCTTACAGCTCAATCCTACTGCAAGTACTAAAACTATACATCATTTTGAAATCCCTAACCCTAAGCCATTTTATACAAGTTTTTTCTTCTTTAGGGTTAGAATTGGTTACAACATGTCAGTCAGAAAAATAGCCGTAAAATATTAGCTAGAAAGGTAGGCAGAAAAATAGGGCCCAAATTTTTTTTCCTTGGGGGGTGCCACCCCTGAACCCCCGCTCTTGGGGGCTACTACCCCCAAACCCCCACGTCGTCCTTGGCACAACCCCCAACCCCAGTGAGGGTCTGATGAGACTTTTTAGTACATTCTTGATCAATCACCATAACATAACAAAAAGTATCCATCACCATGTATTATTCAAAAAAACACCATTGCAATACAACCATGGAAGCCTTCGAAGCCCTAGCCACAACCAAGCAATCCATGTGAACAAGCATGCATCCACACATCCCATGCCATGCTTTCAACCTTCACAAATGCTACCTTTGGCTAACCTATCTAACCTCAATGACTACCCTTGTGTTTTCTTTTATAGAAACAAGCTCCCACAAAACCACCAAGCGGTATTACATAAACCATGTGCTAAAACCATGTTCTACCAAACCCTATTGACCCACATTTAATATTGGGTAATTTATTTACTTTATTTCTCCAATATTAAATAATTACATCAAATAATATCACAATGTTACAATACAACTCACAAAGAATATTCCATGGGAATTTCTACATGTTGCACGTCCATCTAAGTGCAACATTTACATAGTAAAATGAAATAATACAATAATAAACATTATTATGCAAGGTGTACAACACCATTTTCTCAACACATACCAAGGAATACATCAAACTACCTACAATTGAACCATATGTTACTTTGGACATTTTGTCTTCCTCCTCTTGTGTCTTTGGACACATCTCCTTAGTCAATTTCAAATGACTAGACAAAGGTGTACTGATATCTTTTTCATTCTCCATATGGAATATTTGCAACACCTTTTCAACATAATTAACCTAAGATAGAGTCAATTTTTTGTTTTTCCTATCTCTACAAATTCTAATGCCAAGGATTTGTTTATTACCCCCAAACCTTTCCTAGAAAATTAATGTGCTAATTATTTTTTTAAGCCCTTAATGTGATCCATGTTAGACCCTACTACAAGAATATCATCAATATATAAAAATAAAATAATGTAGTTGTCATCATCCAACCTTTTAAAATAAACACAATGGTCTGAATTGCACTAACTATATCCATACTCATTCATAAAGCTATGAAATTTAATATACCATTGTTGAGGTGCTTTCTTCAAGCCATATAAAATTTTCTTCAATCTGCACACTAAGTTCTCCTTACCTTTAACCTCAAAACCTTGTGTTTTTTGCATATATATTTCTTCTTCCAAATCACTATGGAGAAAGGATATTTTAACATCAAGTTGTTCCAAATACAAATCTTTAGTAGACACAATACTTAAAACAATGCGTATAGAAGTCATTTTTACAACTAGAAAAAAGATCTCATCAAAATTAATGCCCTTTTTAATGTAAAGATCCCTTTACAACTAACTTGGATTTAATTATTTTCTTTCCTTCATCCTCCTCTTTCAACTTATAAACCCATTTAATTGTTAAAGCCTTTTTACCTAGAGGCAACTTACATAATCCCCAAGTTTGAATTTTCAACAAGGAGTCCATTTATTTTTCCATGGCAAGATCCCACTGAACCTTTGTATCCACATGCAAAACTTCATCATATCCTTCTAGTTTACTAGAATTTTTTAATAAAATAGAATACATAGAGGGATAACCTTTCAGGAGGTCTACTTAGCCTTGTTGATCATCTAAAATTTGTTGGAGTTTGTAGTATTCTTTGTTGTTGTTGTTGTTGTTGTTGTGGAGCATGAGGGACCACTCGAACATCATCTTTTGGAGTAAAATCCAATACTACATAATCATTTTATTTCTTCTCATGTTGCTGCAAATGATCTTTGTACAACACTTTCCCATTGAATATGACATTCCTACTTACAATTTTATGAGTTTCAACATCCCAAAGTCTATAGCCAAATTAATCAATGTCATATCCAAAAAATATATATTTCTTGGACTTAGCTTCCAGCTTAGTTCTATTTTCAGAATCTATATGTGCAAATGCTTCACAACTGAGGTTCTAAGAAAATAATAACTCACCTTCTTACCTATCTGTGCTTCCTCTAGACTACCAAAACCTAAAGGAGTAGAGGGATCTCTATTGATTAAATAAATATCAGTTTTTATAGCCTCTACACATATGTTTAAGTGCAGCCCAACATGTAACCTCATCGTCCTTGCACGCTCCATTATTGTCATATTCATGTGTTCAACCACTCCATTTTCTTGTGGAGTCCTAGGAACCATTTTCTTCCTATGAATGCCATTAGAGAAATAATAATATTCAAACTCTTTTGTGCAATACTCACCACCATATCAGATCTGAGGTATTTTAGTCTTTTACCAGTCTCATTCTCAACCAAGCTTTTTCATTTTTTAAAAGTTTCAAATACATCAATTCCTTCCTAAGGAAATAAAACCATATTTTCATTTCCTTCTCTAATTTAACATAATACATGGAGCCACCAAGGGAAGATACTTGAGCTAGTTCCCATACATATGTATGTACAAGCTCTAATTTCTCATCTTTCTTTTCCTTCCCACTCTTTATAAAACTAACTCTCTTTTGTTTTCCATACACAATTTTCATAGAAATCCATATTGACACATTTTAGACTTAGTAAAACTTTCATTGAATGAAATAATTTCATATCTTTTTCACTCATGTGCCCAAGTTTGTTGTGTCATAGTGTTGTTTCAGAATCCACAATGACAATGACCGTTTCATGTTCTACTTTCTCAACTACAACAACTATTCCTAACTACTGAATTTTCTCTATATCAATTAAAGTAGAATGAAAATATGACATGTACAAAGATATAAGGTTCCTACTTTCACACCTTTTTCTAGTACCAATGAACCTTTTGAAACCTTATAATTTTTATCATTACAAGTAACTGTGAAACCTTCATCACCTAGATGCCCTACTAAATTAAATTCCTACCCAGCCTTGGAACATGCCTTACTCACATTTTACAACTTAATCTTAATTCCTCCCTTTCCAACAATTTGACAAGGTTCATTACCTCCCAAATAGAGTATCCCAAAATCCCCTTGGACATAATCAAGAAAATAACTTCTATGGGGCGAAGCATGAAATGAGGCCCCTGAATCTAGAACTCATTAATCATTAGCATTTTCTAGGGAAAGAAGAAAAACATCCTCTTCAAATTTATTAATTACCACATTTTCTTCCTTATTTCCTTGTTCATCTCATTTATTCTTCTGAGACTAGCAATCTATTAGTATATAGAGACATTGAGAGCGGGGGAAAGGGGGGGTGAATTAGTGTAAATAGGTAATGAACCAATTTATCCAAAATGCTTTTAAAATAACTTCTATACAACCAAACATGCAAGTGTAACTATGTAATAGAAGTAAAATAATTCAAGAATTCAAAAAGCATAATACATAAAACCACTATTTTACTGTAGAAAACCTTGTAAGAGGGAGAAAACCATAGTGGGGATGACACCCAAAAATATCTTCACTGCAGTTACAAAAAGATTTTATCTGTTAGGAGCTTACAATACCATGTTAGGGGCTCACCTGATTAAGAGTGACTAGTACCTTGTTAGAAGTACAATAAGGCCTATTAGGATCTACCTCACTAGAGGATTTATAACTCCTTAGAATTCATCCTGTTAAAGGATTTATACAATGGGACCTATTAAGGTCCACCCTGTCAAGGGATTTAACTTGGTAACCTATTAGAGTTAGATCCTTGAGAAATGAACTCAAATGAATTTAATCTAGGAATGGCACTACTTTTTTGTTAGATCCAATCCAATATATGAATCCTAGTGGAATGTTTTACCTCTATCTCTAATTGTAATGACCAATAACACGATCTTCAACCCTAAATCACACAATTTAGCTTTCCTTTATACTATTGATCTTAAGTCAGATAAGACTTGAAAAATATTCCACAAATCAGGCCAAAGAATTGACAAAACTCATGAAAATCAATACCAATCATACCTAACATGTCAGCCCAAAATGTAATACAAAATTTTATTGTTAAATATTGACAAGTAAACAACTTTCTCGATCATCTGATCATTAGAAACCAATTGGTAACACAACTAGTTCAAACTAAACATATCACCAATATACGAATTTACTTGAAACATTGACTTAATTGTCACAGTTGAAAAACTAAAATTGATTGACCAGAATAAGGCTCCAATAACAATCACACCACCCAATGTGCTCACTAACTTGATCGCCACTCAAAATAATTTCTGTTACTAACTTCCTTCTTACCAATCAAAACACTTAGCTTATTCTGATTTACCTATCCACCTAGTTAATTAGTATCTATAATCTATTCATCAAATATGATAGAGTTTTCATCAATGAAAAAATCCTAAGCATCAAACACTGTATCTTAACACCAAAATCCATCATAATGCCAACACAATCTTTCTTCCTATGACTTGGTTTCCCATAGTACCAACAATCATTTAGTCATCTAGATTGAGACCTCTTTCCATTTGATTTTCCACATGATTTCCCATGACTCCCAAAAAGCATTCCTCTCTCCTTTGATCTAGCTCTAATTTTTGCATTCAAAACACTACCTGATGTAGATGCAGCTAAGATTTTCCTATGGGTTTCCTCCCACCTACACATGAGAGACATAGTAGCTACCAATAGAGTTGTTAATAAACATCAATCTTGGTAATAATTATTTTTATATCTACTTTGTTTAGGGAAGAGGGAGGCATATAATACATATGATGAGCTATGCCAATAGTTAAAGATCCTAACATAGCTAGGTTAATATCTAATTGAGCATGTTATAAAGTATTTAATATTTAGTAAACACCTCTATGTCCTTCACTTCTTGATCTTGACTTAGAATTGTTGAAGCTTTCCATCCCCACATCTAGTTTATCCTAAAGCAAAATATATTTTTCTTTGTCTAGATCAAAGATGATATGTAGGGTATTTCACATATCGTTCTTTATCACGTAGATTATTTTTTTAAATTAATTTTTATAAAGATAGGCATTCATATGGATATATTTGGTATCACTTGAGAAGCTCTAATGGTAGTTTTTAATTTTTATATAGATTAAAAAAAATGCTTATGATTAATTGAAAGATTGAGAAAAAATAGCTTCTATTGGCTCATGCTCCAAAAAAGGCCATGTCATTAGCATGACCCCTAACTATGATTTCAACCAATGGAGGATGTGGGGAGGGGGAGGGAGTCATTAGTTAGATGATATAAAATAAAGACATTGCAAAAAAAAAACTTTTTGTCATTTTTCTTATTTTCTAATTATATATAATTATTGAATTATGTGGAATTATGATTTATTGTCAACTCATAATAATACTAAAAAAATCATCAAATTTTAGGGCATTTGAACTAGAAACAGAGTTTCTAATAGCCATTACCAAACCATTACAACTTTTAGGAAAATAACACAATATCAAAAGAGCCCTAATTTCTTCATCAAAATTGACATTAATAGAAGATAATTGACTGGTAATTGTATTAAAATCATTTAAATGATCAACAACTGACCCACCTTCTACCATTTTCATATTAAATAAACACTTCATAATAAATACCTTTTTTGAAGTGGAAGGCTTTTCATATAACCATCATCATTAGTATATCCATTATGAAAAGTTTGTATATCATGCTTCCAAGGTCTTCCTAGGATCAGGTGTGCACAACTCATAGGTACTACATCACACAAAACCCTATCCTTGTAATCCCCAATAGAAAAATCAACAGGTGCTTATTTCCTAATGAGAAGATGTTGTTCTTAACTAAACCAAGTAGCTTAATAAGGACATCTATGAGGGAGTTTATGCAATTTTAGTTTATTGATCATCTCATAGGGAACATAGTTATTATGAGAACCTGAGTCTATGATTAAATTACAGACCTTTCCTTGGCTTAAACACTGAGTTTTAAAAATAGCTACCCTTTTCTTGATCTGTTGCTACAATGGTCCCTTCTTGATCATAAGAAACTCACCTTCTAGCTTTAAATTTACTTGTAGAGGTTCATCTTTCTTCTCTTCCTGCTATACCAAATTCACTTTCTTATCCCTGCTCCTATTTGATGGATCCAATTTAGGACACTTGAAAGAAGGGTGCCCAATTTTATTGCAGTTATAGTACCTACTTGTGATTGTACCTCTTCCTGATCCAAACCTTCCTCCACCCCTATATCCTCCTCTCTAATCAGTAAAGATTTACTTACCCTTGTCATTATTGACTTGCCCTTGTTGTTCTCCACTGGATCTATTACATCTCCTTTGTTTGTGTTTTCTCCTCTTCCACCATTTCCTAATCTTTCTTGTTTCCTCTTCACCCTCTCTTTTTCTCTAATTTCTAACTTAAAACACTCACCCAAAGTCATAGGTGTTTGCAAACTAGTTTCATCTAGTAGATTATATCTTAACCCATTGATATACCTAGCCACCTTTTCATCTTCATCTTCTATACCTCCTCTTATATTAAGCTTATTAAATTTCTTAGTATAGGATATCACATCCATGTCCTTTTACTTCAAGTTTTGCATCATCCTCTTCACATGAATTGCATAATCTAATAGTAGAAATTGTTCTTTTATCAAATTCTTCATTCTTACCCATGTTGAGATCTTTTCCAACCCTCTAGCCAATTTGGCATTTTGAACACTAAACCACCATGTCAAAGTTGTACCTCTCAACTTTGTTTTCACAAAATTTACCTTCTTCTAATCTTCCAACTCTTCAAATTTAAAATAGTTATCTAGGGCATCTAACCACTCTGGGACTTCTTCACTATCCATTCTCCCTTGGTAAATGGGAAAATAAATATGGCTCTTACCCCCACCATCTTGTATTGCTTTCAGTAACCTTACCAATCTCTTCTCCTCTAGATCTTCCACCTCATACATGGGTAGTTCTTGACCTACTCCCACATGTGCCTCTTCTTCTTCATTTTCTTCATATGCATCTTGATCCTCTCTTCTGCTATTTCTCTCCAAGGTGTCTATTCTTTCTCGGAGTTCTTCCCTTTCTCTTCTCCATTTTATTTCCTCTCTTTCTTTAGCCTTCTCTCTGGCTGCTTCCTGTTCCCTTCTTTCTCTCCTTTCCCTCTCTAGGATTTCCTTCAAATATTCTAATTACCTCTCCTTAAATAATAAATTGTCTTCTTTGATACCACTATGATATAGAGGAAGGATATCTAAAATAACTTCCCAAATAGTCTTTCAAAATACACCAAATTCCTTAGGCTTCTAAGTAGGATTACTACCCTTAAACCCTCAAACTTGACCTTTATTTTCACACACTAATTCTGATGGCTAAATCCACTTTATTGATCCTAATTAAAGTGATTCAATATTTTTTAAGTCCTCAAAGCCCTATATTGTATGCAAACCCCAATATGAGCCCTCAACTAGACATAATCCTCGATTAGGTCTCCATTCTCTAATTCACCCAAACTTTCCAAAACTCAAAACAAAAAAAAAAAATATTTAGATACCCTTTTTGGATTTCTCCTATTTATACCTCAAATTCATACATCCTTCCTTTGGAATGGCTGTACAAAATTATGGAATTTGTCTATGTTCTAAGCCTAATTAGGCCACTTTTCCAAAAAAACTTGTCTTTAAAATTTGAACCAAGACTCCAAACTTCTAGGATAGACTAATACTATCACCAAACCAAGGATTTTTTAACTTACCTATCTAGTCACAACTTCCAAGACATCAAATTATCAAATCCTCACCAAATAAAGCCAAAATCTAGGGCTTCCTAGAATTCTGATAAAAAATTGAAATAGAAAGAAAACAAAAGTTATCTCACCTTTATTTGAACATGCCCAATCATATTTCATCATTAAAAAACCCTATCCTTAATCCACTTTTCTGAATGCTATACATGTACCCTCAAATTCATATCCTTTCCAAGTGTCAACTCTCAATGATCACCCCTTAACTTGTCAAATCTGCATTGTATTTTGTTAGAAATGCTTTATTTGTACAAGGGGTGATTTATCCTTAAGAAACGGTGAAGACATAAAGACAAATGAATCAATTAGTCATTTAAAACTCCAAAATCAGAGATAAGTTAGCCCTATTTTGATACAGTCCGTACAAAACTATCAAACTAGGTTACTTAGGAATTCAAAACTAGTTAATATAATATGAATTATATTTGAATTCATTCCTAGTGCCTTATCAATACATTAAAATGGTTATACAATCCAAATGTAAATTAAAATAACAAGAAAATTAGAAAAATTTTGAGTTTTATTGCTTGCAAACTTAGATCCATACAATGATTCTTCTTCCTTTTACATTTTGGCCTTAACAAGGCTTTATAGACTCCCCCTCTACCTTCCTCAACTGATTCTAATAATTTGGAATCATTAAACTAATCAAAACTTCATGATTTGTATAAGCCTACCAAAATCCAAACTAACCATTGTAATTCAAATTCAAATTTTGTAAATCCTAATTTATAATAACTTTTAGCCCTTCAAACCAATTATAATTGGATTTATTTGAATCCTTATTGACTCCCTAAATACTAGACAACCTACCAGACCCTCATGGCATCATGCACTACCATTTTATAACTTTTAGTCCTATGGTCCTTACCTAGACCACTAGGGCAATGAAACATTACATCTATTTCATTATAAGAGAAGGCCATAATTGGCTTTAATGCATCATAATTAGGTTGAGTTGACCTTGAAACATAACTTGTGAATCCTTGTGTCTTAATGCCTCCAACTAACCCAATAGGTGCTCCTACACTAGTCCCTAACCTAGGATCTGATCCTACATATATATCCAAATGTTCTAGCATTTGCCCCAATCAATGTCACATTTGTATGTGGAGTGACACATAGTTTTTCCCCTTGTGCATACAAGAAAATCATGTTGCACATATTTGCTTCTTTTCTATGCATATGTTCCCTCCAATATTGTGCATACATCATTGTAGAACTGCACATTTTTTTGTAGAGAGTCATTCCGCTTAGGCTGTGCAAATATGTGTTGATACCCAATATCCTTAGGGTTATTTTGGCATTTTGACATTCATATCTTGACCTTGTTTGATGTGTATATCAATCAAATTTCTCAAATTTAGACCTTGTCTAGATGGGTCTTGGAGTGTACCTAGCTATTAAGATTGACTTTCATGAGTTATGGGATCTAAGACAAGTTGAGAGGCTTGTGAATGATTATTTGATCCCTCTAGTGGTATGGAATTAATTGGATCAATCTCTCCCTTTCTAGGAAATCTTTCCTTCCTTAGGGCACTTGCTCTCAGGATTAATAGCTTCCAAGGCCATATTCCATATTAGCTTGGAGGGCTATGTTGCTTGAGAGTGCTTCGGTTGTCTATAAACAATTTGGAAGGTCACATTCCATCCTCTCTAGGAGGATGTCATTATTTAGAAACCATAGCCTTAGCTAATAACAAATTGATAGGATTAATCCCTCTTGAGTTGGGTAGGCTTAGTCAACTAAGCACACTTTTTCTTGGCTTCGACAACTTGACAGGATTAATCCCTACTGTGTTGGGTATGCTTAGTCAGCTAAAATGGCTTGATCTTGCCTCAAACAACTTATCAGGTTTGATCTTCGTGTCCCTTTCAAATTTCACCTATCTCCAAATGTTATCTCTTTTTGAGATCAAATTACACGACCCAATTCCATGGGAGTTAGGAAGGCTGCCAGAGTTGCAAGAATTGATTTTATGGGGAAACCAACTTATTGGAGAAATGCCCATCTTAGTGGGTAATTGGACTCAGCTGCAAGTGTTGACTTTGGCTATGAACCAGTTGAGCGGCATAGTTCCCCTGCTATTTGGGAAAATGTAGCAGCTGACATGGTTAAACATGTGGCAAAATCATTTTGTGAGTGGAAGTAGTGGTTTGTCTATTCTAACAGTCTTAACTAATTGCTCTAGCTTGGAACTGCTTGATTTGGGAATTAATTCCCTCACTGGTGTCTTGCCCACTTCAATTGCTCATTTTTCAAATTCACTCTCTTACTTAGTATTGTACTCAAATGAAATTGAGGGAAACATACCAGATGATATTAGTAACTTGACAAACTTGGCATTACTAGACCTATTTGAAAAATAATTCAATGGGACCATTCCATCTACACTCAGTAAACTTCCAAATATAGAAAGATTATAGTTGGAAAGAAACATTTTACAAGGAAGAATTCCACAAAGTTTTGGCCAATCAAAAAGGATGGGATTGTTATCACTCAGTGAGAATACACTTTCAAGAAAAATTCTTGATAGCCTCAACAACCTTCTACAATTAAGAGAGCTTAAGCTTAGTCACAATCAACTATCACAAAAAATACCTGCCAGTTTAGGGAGATGCAAGATTTTGGAAATGGTGGACTTGGTGCACAACAAACTAATAGGAAATATACCTCCTGAAGTTGCTGGTCTTTAGAATCTCCAGTTCTATTTCAATATTTATAGAAATTCATTACAATGTTCTATTTTAGAAATGAGCAAAATGGCTATGGTTTTAGCTATAGATGTTTCTGAAAACAATTTTCTAGGGGCGTTCCTAGTGCATTGACAAGTTGCAAGGCACTAGAATATCTAAATATTTTTGGGAATGCTTTTGAGGGGCTAATCCCTACATCACTAGCAGATTTGGAGAACCTGAAGTACATGTATTTTTCTTGCAATCATTTGTCAGGTACAATACTGATAGCTTTGAAAAAGATGAAAATACTTCAGCATCTCAATCTCTCTTCAAACGGGTTAATTAGAGAGGTTCCAAAGGGAGGAGCTTTTGCAACACTTGATGCCTCTGAAATTATGGGAAATCTTGGCCTTTGTGGTGGATGGATAAACTTGCCACCATGCTCTCATTCTAGTCACAAACAACCATTAGTCTCCAAAAAGGTGATCATTCATGTTGTAGTTGGAATTACAATTTTGATCATGTCCCTTCTATTGGTAACATTTTCCTATAGATGGAGACATTTTAGTACCCCTACTGTCAAAATATGGCCTCCCAAAATTTCATATGAAGAACTTGTAAATGCAACTAATGGGTTCAATAATGATAATCTGTATCGTCTTAAAATAGAAGCACTTCCATGTTAAGAGAGCATTTAGCCCTCTGAGTAAGTGGTTTGGGGTCATGTCAAGCACCTTGAATTGGTCTTTGCATGAATCTGGTTGTTTCCCCCTGTCCTGCTTCTCTCCCCCTGTTTCCAGCCTCTTTTTGACAACTTTATCTAAGAAACTAAAGACTTTGACTTTCTGGGTCAATGAAGACCTGATGGGTCAAGGTTGATCTTGACCCTAACCTAGGTCAAAGTTGACCTTGACTCTAACCTATGGTAGAGTTGACCTCGACCCTGAACCCAAGTCCAAATTTCAAGTTCTGAAAGTTTCAGGATGTCAGGCTTTAGAAAATTTCATTTTCCCACTTCCGGGTCAGTTGTTTTAGATTTCAGAATGGTAAACCCTTAAATTGCATTTAATCTAGGTCCATTTTTAGGGGTTAAGATCAATTGGGATTTAATTCTCCAATGTCAGCCTCTCTAGAAGTTTGTGACCTAGATCACTATAAAAGGAAGCCTTCCTCTCTCATTTTCTCCATCCACTCTCATGATCAAGACATTAAATTTTGAGATCAAGTGCTCAAGGTTTTCTCAATGCGATCAAGCAAGCATTTCATCAAGCATTTTCAAGGAAGTATTAAAGCCATCATCTCCATTCAAGTTATCCTTTGAAGATCAAGGATTCAAGCATTCAAGCCTTTGAAGGGATTTGGTTCAAGCATTCAAGATTCATCATTCAAACCCTAGATCTATCCATCATGGTGGTGTGATCTTCCTTCAAGATCCTTTTTTCATCTTCAAGATCCATTCATTCTCCTTTCAAGGTGGATTCCAAGCATGCAATTATGGAGGTTTTGATTTACATTGTTGAGTCCAAGCTTTCATATCAATATACTTGTTTACATTTCAAATACAATTGCATATCTATTGAATATCATAGCTTCGTTATTAGATCTACTTCTACTACTTTCTATTATTCTCTATTTCAATTCCATTATTAAGATTTATTCCTAATTGGGGTTTGACTAAGGCAAACCCCTCATCCAAACAACAAAACCATTTTTCTTGCAGGTGCAGGTACAAGACAACAAATTAAAGTGTAGATTTGGATACCCTTTTTGGTGAGCTTCTGAGATCTATGAATAGAATTTCTATCAGAGTTGTTTCATGTTAGGGATGACCTTCACTAAGGGGTAAGATTGTGCCCTTCTATCTGGGTCAAAGTCGACCTAACCTCAGAAAAGAAAAATATTGTGATATTGCTATTAGGATTCAACTGTGTAGTTTTTGAGTCAAACTCATTGACCCATGATTCATGAATAGTGGTTCACACAAACCCATCGCTCATGAGAATAAATGGAACACTTAGCACTCATTGGATCTAGGTTTTGTAGATCTTTCAATTTTGGTATAAGAATGTGAAAATCAATAGTTTATGAGATTGTTTGATAGGGTTTTTGGCAGGTTATTTTTAAGAGGTGAGTACCTTTATTTCTTAATTTCAACATTAGTATTCCTAGATTTACATTCCATCCCCTTACAATTCAAATGTATGTGTAAATATTGATTTTGGGGTCTCTTTTATGTGCAAACCATTATTCTAGGATCCCATCCATATTTTATCCTATTCATTTTGGTGAACCCGCAATAGACAACTCTTTCTTTTTGGTGTTAGATCCTTTGTTTTTTATTAGATTTCTTTTATGCTCTTGAATTTATATTTCAAAAATACAAAAAAATATTTCAAAATTTCTTTAAAAATACAAAAATATCTCCATTTTTCATGCTTGTAGTGTTACTTTGTGTTCAACATATATGATTTTTGTTTTCAATACTTTGATGAAGCTTTTATTGCAAAAGAGGATAGATACCTTAAGGAGGTACATGGTAGTGAGGATGAAAATTGTTTGAATGAGATCTCCATTGATCCTATTCCTATTTCACCCTCCTCCACAACCTCTTCAATTAAACCTTTACAAAGATGAGTTTGGGATTGATTTTCATTCTTCTCCTCATATATGTGTTTTCTATGAGCCTATTTTACAATATAATTTACCTTCTTTCCCCTTTAGGGATCAAGCTTTAGTGACTTATGGCACTCCTATAATGCGCTTTATGGATAGGGATGATAATCCTCCTATTTGGGATGAACCTTTGGATTTGGATGTTGACTACTCTCTTCCTCATGAAATAATTGTGGATAATTCTACTTTTTGGTATGAACCCTTGGATAAAGAAATTGATTTATCCCCTCCTCATGAAGAATCTTTGATACAAGAGGGTGATTTATTAATGGATGACATATTCTCTAAAACACACACCCCTTATGTGAAAGAAGATGACATTATAGATCCTTCACCTCCATTTTGGATTCCTTCTAGTGATGAAGCATTAGTAGAGAAGGATATGAATTACCTTAATGCTCTTCCTCTTATTGATGATCTTGTGGAGAATCAAGATCCTACCTCATTTCCTCCTAGAATGTCTTCTTTTCTTCCCTCTTGTGAATCTATTTGTAGTGTTGAGATAACTAACATAGTTTATCCAAAACCCTTATTGACGATTAAAGGTTGTCCTCGCATTACTATCAAAGGTAAAACTATGGAGTCTTTAGATTCTTTCAATGATCAAGATTTGATAGCCCACACCTATTGTACAAGGAATAATCAATCTATCATTCTATCTTATCTTACATGTTCTCAAGATCACCATGATACCTCTCAAGATGTGGCTAAGAAGGTGAATGGTAAGTTAATGGATTCTAAGAAGAAAGTCTTTAAACCTATGCCAAAAGATTCTCTCTATAAGTACAAATATCCTCTTCACTATAGTAATACACATTTACTTGCTGATTATGTACATTTCAGAATATATATTATAGAAAGAGTTGCTTTAGGAATTATATCTCACTCTTGTGGAGTATTACAATTTCTTCATAATTGTATCCCTCATTCTGATATAATATAGATCTCTTCTCCTCTTATCTCTAGACTAGGGGGCAAGAGGTATATTTTAATCCAGTCTCCTAGGATCCATTAAGCTTTTAGCATATATTGTGTCTTGAGCTTAATCAACATTCTTTCTATCCCATCTCTCTATAGTTTTGTATTATGTTCTATTCAATATATCTTTCCAAAGACATTTGTTTTGCAAAGGTATCCCTTGTCTTCATCCCTGGGGGGCAAGGTTCTTCTTTCTCTTTGTCTAGGGATCTGTTTTCCTTAGCTTAGTGGTATTTATTTATATTGCAATATTATTTCATCATACTAACAGATATTTTGACTATGGATAACCTTTTTATATGA
The DNA here is from genome assembly GCA_027943335.1 of Chamaecyparis obtusa. Lineage (NCBI taxonomy): Eukaryota > Viridiplantae > Streptophyta > Pinopsida > Cupressales > Cupressaceae > Chamaecyparis > Chamaecyparis obtusa. The sequence goes on along the minus strand of BSBK01007985.1, from coordinate 341,453 downwards.
GATGTTTTTGTCCTAGGTCATCACCTCTTCTCTATGTTGTAAATTATGTTCTTTATAAAATCTTACCCTTTCTTTGGTGTTAGAGTTGTTTCCCTCATTCCAAAGATTCCTCTTCCTCTTCTTTGCAAGGGGTTTGATGATTGAATCTTTTTTCTCGCATGATTTATCTTTGAAAGATGATATTTTATCTAAAAGCACTCCTCTATGGTGGGGGTCTTGTTGATAAGATCTTTTTTGAGGATCCTTTTTCCATGAGTGACATATCCTTTTCACAATTATCTATACTCTTGGATGTAGGGGTCAATATCCCTCGCTAAGAATATGGTGTACATTGTTGTAAGCAGGATATCTCCTTATATTGTGAAGTAGGTATCCTCTTTCTCTTCCTTATCATGTCTAGTAGATAGCCACGATAAGGAGGGGGGAAAATATAGGATCTCCCTTGTACTATAGTTTTTCAAATTATATGCTAAATATTGGAAGGTAATGCACATAAGTTGCTAAATCCTAAAGAGACACGCATTTTTTTCAATTTTCAATATGCTAAATCCTCTGAAGGTAACACACATAAGTTGCTAAATCTTGAAGAGACACACATTTTTTAATTTTTAATATGTTAAATCCTCTGAAGGTAATGCACATAAGTTGCTAAATCCTGAAGAGACACACATTTTTAATATGCTAAACCTTCTGAAGGTAATTCACATAAGTTGCTAAATCTTTAGGAGACACGTATTTCATATTCATAGTGATACAAGAAGGTAGATCTATGGGTATTCCAGAAGATGTCAGAAGATACATTACAATTGCAAGCATAGTTTATGGGTGAACTATCAGGTTTGGCCACTTGTTTGGCTCTCCCTCCCTTGGTGATTCACAGAAAGGTGGGCATCTTACTAGGCGAGGTAATCACTTTCTCTTTTCTCTCTTTTCACTTTCATGCTAGTAGGACTGGATCATGAAGCTATGTTATTTATAGTGTTGCTCTTGTCTTTCTTATGTAATCATTTATGATTTTATGATAGCTTTCCAAATATGATATTAGTATGGGAAATATTTCTTAGCAAGGTTTCTTATGCTAGTTGATTTGGGTTTTTTTTTGTACTTACCCCTTTTTTTTGGTGTATTTTATCTTTTTTTTTGTTTTTCTTTTCTTTCACACCCTCGTGTGTGTATGTTGAGTTAGAATCCTTAGGTTGGGGGCTTGTGTGCTTATCTAAGTGTTATTTTATCTCATTGTGAATCCACTTGGATCTCTTCTTTCTTCTCCTTTACCAAGAGTTTGCATCAAGTCCATACTCTTGCTAAAGTGGGGGCTTAATGTATCATCTTAAAATGGAAGCAATTCCATGTTAAGAGAATTTAGCCCTCTAAGTAAGTGGTTTGGGGTCATGTCAACTGCCTTCAATTGGTCTTTGCTTGAATCTAGGTGTTTCTCCCTATTCTAATTCTCTCTCCTTATTTCCAACCTCTTTCTGACAACATTATCTAAGAAACTAAAGACTTTGACTTTCTGGGTCAAGGTCGATCTCGACCCTAACCTAGGTCAAAGTCGACCTCAAATCTGACCTAGGGAAGATTCAACCTTGACCCTGACCCTAGGTCCAAATTTTAGTTTCTAAAAGTTTTGGGATGTCAGGCTTCAGAAAGTTTCATTTTCTCACTTCCGAGTCAGCTGTTTCGGATTTCAGAATGGCAAACCCTTAAATTGCATTTAATCTAGGTCCATTTCTAGGGGTTAAGATTAATTGGGATTTAATTCTCCAATGTCGGCCTCTCTAGAAGTTTGTGTCCTAGATCACTATAAAAGGAAGCCTTCCTCTCTCATTTTCTCCATCCACTTTCATGATCATGGCATCAAGTTTTGAGATCAAGTGCTCAAGGTTTTCTCAAGGCAATCAAGCAAGAATTTCATCAATAATTTTAAAGGAAGCATTAAAGCCATCATCTCCATTCAAGTTCTCCTTTGAAGATAAAGGATTCAATCATTCAAGCCTTTGAAGGGATTTGGTTCAAGCATTCAAGATTCATCATTCAAACCCTAGATCTATCCATCATGGTGGTGTGATCTTCCTTCAAGATCCTTTGTTCATCTTCAAGATCCATTCATTCTCCTTTCAAGGTGGATTCCAAGAATGAAATCATGGAGGTTTTTATTTACATTTATGGTTTTGATTTACATTGTTGAGTCCAAGCTTTCATATCTATATACTTGTTTACATGTCAAATACAATTGCATATCTATTGAATATCATAGTTTCGTTATTAGATCTACTTCTACTACTTGCTAGCATTCTCTATTTCAATTCCATTATTAAGGTTGATTCCAAACTGAGGTTTGAATAAGGAAAACCCCTCATCCAAACAACAAAACCATTTTTCTTGTAGGTGAAAGTACATGATATCGAATTAAAGTGCAGATCTAGATACCCTTTTCGAGGAACTTCTGAGATCTGTGAATAGAATTTCTATTAGAGCTATTTCAGGTCAAGGACAACCTTCAGTGAGGGGTAATTTTATGCCCTACTATTTGGGTCAAAGTTGACCTGACCTCATAAAATAGAAATATTTTTGGGTTTTGTAGATCTCATAGTTTTGATGTGGGTGTGTGAAAATCAATAGTTTTTGAGACTGTTTGATAGGGTTTTTGGCATGTTCTTTTTTGGAGGTGAGTACCTTTATTTCTTCATTTCAATGTTAGTATTCCTAGTTTTACATTCCATCCCCTTACAATTCAAATGTATGTGTAAAATATTGGTTTTGGGGTCTCTTTTATATGCAAACCATTGTTCTAGGACCCCATCCATATTTTATCCTATTCATAATATTTTAGGATCTATAAGTTTTGGGTCTTTTTATAAAGGAGTTCTAAATGATGGTACAAATATTTCTATTAAAGCTCTCAAGTTGTAAGATGAACATGCTCACCAAAGTTTTGGTAGGGGATGCAATGCATTAAAGAGAGTTCGACATCGTAATGTAATTAAAATCATTTCTACATGCTCCAACATTAATTTCAAAGCCTTAATTCTTCCATTCATGTCAAATGGAAGTTTAGAAAGGTGGTTGTATCCTCATGATGGAGGTACATGTAGATTAAATTTGAGTGATCGAATAAGGATAGAAGCAAAGATAGTAGAAGGAATGGCATATCTTCACTATCATTGCTTTGTTCAAGTGATTCACCATGACCTCAAGCCAAGAAATGTCCTATTAGGAGATGACATGACTTCATATGTAGTAGATTTTTGCCTTTCCAATCTTATTATTGATAATTCCATGGATTCAACTTCTACAGATGCACTCAAAGGATCAGTTGGCTACATTGCACCAGGTATACATTTATCTTTATTGCAATATGCATAATTCACATGTTTTCTTTGTTTATCTTATGTTTCAAATGAACGAGTCATTGATTCTTGTTTATTTTTTATAATAGAATATGGAATAGGTGGGAACGTTACCACAAAGAGAGATGTGTACAGTTATGGAATTTTAATTTTAGAGTTTTTGACAAGAAGGAAACCAACAAATGATATGTTTATTGAAGGAATTAATCTACAAAAATGGACTGGAATGCATTTTCAAAATAGAATCTCAGATGTGGTGGATAATTTCCTACTTATAAATGTTAATGAATCAGAAGCATCAAGGGTAATGGAATATCTTACTCAATTTATAGAAATTAGGCTATTTTGCACAAGGGTTTCACTTCAAGAGAGACCTAATATGATTGAGATAGTTGATAGATTAAATATAATCAAAGGTACATTTCTTGGTACGTCCAAAACTCCTTAGTTACCAATAGATATCTCACCTTTTATAAAAAATGAAAGAAATATAAATACAACCAAGAGAAGTTCATCTACATCTACATCCTAGGCCCTAATAATTGTTCTTTCTTTACTTCTTGGCTAAGGAAAAAATAATAATGTACTACTTTGGATAGTATAGTGTACTATGAGTAGAAGAAATAATACTAGGTTGTGCTACCTATATTGTATAGTATATGGTGACATGATTTATGGTCCACAATCTCCTAATGTACTATTTTGGATAGTATAGTGTACTATGAGAAGAAGAAATAATACTCAGGTTGTGCTACCTATATTGTATAGTATATGGTGACATGATTTATGGTCCACATTTGAAATTGTTAGTGGAAAATAGATGCTACATGAATACTATTCAAAAAATATATTTTTTTTCTATATTAATTTTTGGATGATGAATAGTTGTTAAAATTGTATTTATTTTTGTCACAATTATTTATAAAATAATTAGAAATCAATTATTTATTCTAATCCTATCAGTATCACATGAGAAGTTATTGAGCAACCTACAACAAAGCAACATTTTTATTCCACAAGATTTTGCAATGATTATTGGTAGTAATATAGTGTCCCATATACTATGAGCATTGAGTAGAATTGTTTTTGTACCATAGGGATAGATGAAGAGCACCAATTACTACCCATATTCTAATTACCATTCACTACTTGCTTACCCAAACCCCCAATTACTAAGAGTAAAGAAATTTAAAAAATGATAACTAAAAGTCCATTAATAAATATATCATATACTTATAGCCACCCTATTAGAATTTTTTAGAAAAACATTTGTGCTTAAGCATTTGCAATTTTTGAAGGACTAGTGAGATATTTGTGCATGAGTATTGAATTTTTTTGACGTGATTATAGTGTATGGTTATTATGGCATCTTTAAGTAGGTATTAGGCGACACATTGAAATGATCACTTTTTGACCCTTAAACACATAATAGATCCCATGTGCAAAAAAAAATAAAAAATCTGATGTACTATTTAGAATCTATAGATGCACAAAATTAACTATATCGACTTTGGACATGCTACCCCTAAGTGGCACCATCAAAATGAATAAAAAAAATATTTAAAAAAAAAACTAACAACATTAAAATAATAGACAATGTAGTGATAAAAAAGTTCACTATAACAACTAGTGTGTCTTTTTTAACAATACTGAAATTCCTTTATTACAAAGTATTTTTCTCTAATCTATTTTTCCAAACCTAAGCTAGACTTAAACAACCTTTAGGAATCTTATAGAAAAAGAATCTTCCATACTTTTCAAAATACTACCATTTAATCTTTTTTAACAAGATAAAGTCATTCAAGATGTAGAAGTGGAATGAGTAGAAATGAAAGAATTCTGTTGAAATAGTTTTTGATGTAATAACTAGACCAAAAAATATATTAACCAAATCTAATCAAAAGTACATATTAAAGGATTGGGAGGAAAGGAAAAAAAATCAACTCCCAATCACCATAAGAAGTTTAATGAGGCAAAAACCCTATAAACACAAGTTCAGATGGGCATGACCCATAAACAACAAATAGAAAATCCCTCAAGCAGCCAGAGTAGTGGCGAATGGAGGTGGAGGGCCTAGATCATCTTTATTTTCTCTCTATCCCAAAACTTGAGTGGGATCTATGTCTAGTAGTGTCTAGCCACAAGCATTGTCATCCTCCTCCTTTTCTTCTTTCCTTGGAGAGATATCTAGAGCTAGCCATAGGAAATCCTTGCTAGAAGAGGATCATCTTGAACCCTCACCAATCAGTTGCCCAATGGTAGGAGTTGGTGGATCTCACCTACTAGAGGAAGAACCTAAGAGGTGAGGAGGCACAAAAGAACCTTGTGGAGAATGGCGGTGAGAGGGAGAACGATGATGAGGAGGCTGGGAATGAGAGTTTCTCTGCCTTTTGGATCCACTTATGCCTTGACGCCACTAATGGGAGGTGGAAGGAGTGTCTAAAGTGGAGACATCTTGAGGATCTCTAGCCACAGTGTAAGGAGCATTTCTCCAGCATTGAAGAAGCTCTTGCAAATGAGAAAATTTAAGCACAACTTTGGCTGCTTGAACTTGAATCTGAAGCATTACAATTTTGTGAATACTAGCTTTAGAAAATAAAGACACTTTAATATCAATTAAATTTTTAGAAAATAACACATAATTTTATTCTTTCCAAATAGTAAATAGAATCTTCAATCTAAAAATGTATCCTATCTACAGGAATGAAAAGAGAAATGAAGGATTGTCTCCCAAAAGGATCATTGACTAGGTAAACATGGTTGGATGAAAAGGAAAGAAAAAACTATGAATCCAAACCCAATAATTTTGTGCCCTACATCAAAACCAAAATAGATGAAGAAAATATTCAGGCTGACAGCAAAAAAAAACATTTGTAGATAAAACTACAACTGCTAAAATATGATCATCAGATAAAATATAACAACTATAGAAAAAGTCTCTATAAATATATGAAAGTTACAACTCATAAAAATAACAACGGATACTTGAATGGATAATAAAGGTATAATAGCAACAAATTCTGTAAAAAAAATAGTTTCATATCTATACAACAAAATCTAAAATTCCATAAGACAAAAAATTAATGTTGATGTATTTCATTAAAAAAAAAGTTTAGATTCAATTTTATAAATAAGATAAAATAAATGTTAGTAGTTAATAAATTAAGTTTAAGAACAATAGACATAAACCTTCACATCATCCACTTTCAATTGCATGTGCAGCTCATTTGACACCTCTCAAGCATTCATTGTTCCTTGTGAAACTCACGAAATGATGAAATATCAAATTCTAAAGTAATTAAAACAAATATGAAACCTCAGACTTCTCATCCACACATGCTCTATCAAGTATATGTCATTTGAGAACTAAGCACACATCAAGAAGAGAAAGCAAAAGATTTTTTCAACAGAAGATTTTTCTCTCCAGTTGTGCTCATGAAATTGCATTGGTAGGATGGTCATGAATTCATTGTTGCCCGTGGAATTCACATGCTGCTTTCAAAATGATGAAATGTCAAATTCTCAAATAACTAATTAAACATATAAAAATCACTAACTTCTTATCCACACCTGCTCTGTCAAGTACATTCACAAATTCTCAAGTAATTAATTAAACATACAAAAACTTCACTTGAAAATCACACATATGTCATATGTGCTTAGGTGCCAAAAATGATGATGATGATGATTACTTATTTCTTGTCATGTAAAAAATTCAAGCCGTGCATTTAAAGTTGAATCATAACACAAAATTTTCAATGCTCACTTCATTCATGACTTGAGGATAAAAGTGTAGTTCAAACAAATACATTTCAAATTGGATCCCCAAGTTGTAGATAGCTCACTTCTCTTTTCTACCCTACTATTAACGGCAACCCAACAATTATGCCACCAAGAATTCCACAAAGTTTTGGCCAATTAAAAGGATTGGATTTTTATCACTCATGGGAATTTTCTTTTAGGATGAATTCCTGATATTCTTAGTCAAAATCAGCTATCAGGGAGATGCAAGACTTTGGAAATAGTGTACTTGGCATACAAAAAACTAACATGATATATACCTCTTGAAGTTGGAGGTCTTAAAAATCTTCAGTTCTATTTCAATGTTTCTAGAAATTTATTGCAAGGTTCTATTTTGGAAATGAGAAAAATGGTCATGGTTATAGATCTAGATGTTTCTCAAAAAAATTTCTCTAGTGCCATTCCTAAAGCACTCACAAATTACAAGGGGTTGGAATATCTATATCTTTTTGTGAATGCATTTGAGGGATCAATCCTAGCATCAATAGCAGATCTGCAAAATCTAATATACATGGATCTTTCTTGCAATAATTTGTCAAGTATGATACCGTTACATTTCAAAAAGATGAAAATGCTCAAGCATCTCAATCTCTCTTCAAACAAGTTAACTGGAGAGGTACCAAAGGGAGGAGATTTCATAATACTTGATGCCACAAAAGCTATGGGAAATCTTAGCCTCTGTGGTGGATGGATAAACTTGCCTCCATGCTCTCATTTTTATAATTCCTCTTGTAGTCAGGATTGCAATTTTTATCACGTCTCTTCTATTGGTAGTGTTTTCCTATAGATCATGTAGACATTTGAATAACCCTACTCTCAAAGTAGGGTCTCAAAATTTTTCATATGAACAGCTTGTAGATGCAATTGGTGACTTTGGTGATCAAAATATTTTAGGAATTGGTAGTTTTGGGCCAGTTTATAAAGGGGTTCTAAAGAATGGTACATATATAGCTGTCAAAGTTATCAAGTTGCAAGATGAACATGCTCACCAAAGTTTTAGTAGAGAATGCAATGCATTAAAAAGAGTTTGACATTGTAATATAATTAAATCATTTCAACATGCTCTAACCCTGATTTCAAAGCTCTTATCCTTCCACTCATGTCAAATAGAATTTTAGTGAAATGGCTATAGCCTCATGAAGGGGGTAGATGCAAATTAAATTTGAGTGATCAAATAAGGATAGCAATGGAGATAGCACAAGGGATGGTGTATCTTCACCATTATTGTTATGTTCAAGTGATTCACTCTGACCTCAAGCCCAATAATGTTCTATTAGGAGATGAAATGACTTCATACATTGTAGATTTTGGCATTTCTAATCTTATTTTCAATAGCTCCAAGGATTCTTTAACTTCTACAGATGCACTTAAAGGATCTATTGGCTACATTGCACTAGGTACAAATTTATTTTTTTCGCCCTCTATATTTCACCAGTTTCCTTGTTTGGATTATAAACCATCATATGACACAAATGACTTGGGAGTAATTTATTCTTCTTTAATTGTTATTATAGAGTATGGAATGGACATAAACCTTACTACAAAAGGAGATGTACATAGTTATGGAATTTTACTTTTAGATTTGTTGACAAGAAATAATCCAATAGATGATATGTTTATTGAAGGAATAAATCTACAAAAATGGACTGAAATGCATTTTCCAAATAGAATCTCCAATGTGGTGGATAACTTCCTGCTTATAGGTGATCATGATTCAAAGACACCAGTGGTAATGGAATGCCTTACTCAATCAATACAAATTGGGTTGTTCTGCACAAGGGAGTCACCTCAAGAGTGACCTAATATGATTGAGATAGTTGATAGACTAAATACAATTAGAGGTGCATTTCTTGTTACCCCTAAAACTCATCAGCTACCAATAGATATCACACCTTTTATTAATGATGAAAGAAATACTATTGAGTCATGAAACAAGAGAAGTAGAAATAATACTGAGTTAGGAAATAAGGGAAGTTTGTCTACATCTATATCCTAGGCCTAGAAAATTGTTCTTTCTTTATCTTTTGTCAAATCCTTCCCACATTATGTCCTATGTACAATATTTTGGATAGTGTAGTCTATCATGAGAAGATGAAGTAATGTTGTAATGTTTCTTGTTTGTGCTACTTATATGGTATAATATTGTGACATGATTTGAGTCCTCACATTTGAAGTTGTGAGTGGAAAAAACATGTGGATGTGATGTATTTTACACATTTCAATAATCTAGATAAATGGTTAAATATATATCTTAATAGAAAGGAAAATTTCATAAAAAATATATATGATTCTTATTATTTTTAAATATGAAAGTTTTTGTTATATTACTATTAAAAATATTAAATAAAACTAAAAAATATAACCTAGTTATAAGTCCAATTTATACAAATTTATTCATTTAAGTTTAATCTATTTTAATTATGTCAAGTTTACTAGAAACGTATTGTTATTTTTTATAATATCCTATAGTTTCCCATAGTTAGTAAAAGTTTAGTTTATTTGAAAAGAAACTTGATCTATTTTTTGTAAAATATGACTTGTTTATTTAGAATATAGTCTACATATTATTTGGAATGAAAACTATATTATTCTAAATTGAATTTAAAAACTTTTATAAGTCTTATTATCTAAAATAGTCTATTATAAAGCTTTGCAATTGTTTTATAGATGTTGTTTTATTTATAGTTCTTTCAATAATTTAGCTCATATTTTTTTCAAGACTATTTCTCTTACCCCATTTAATATAAGGCTATAATAGACAAGTAACAATATTATCAAGTCCAATATTCTCTCATAACTTATCTTTGATATTTCTTCTTCTAATATCCAAATGACTTACACAAATACTAAACTTTCCTTTCATCCTCTCCTCATCTAGCTAAATGCCAAGATAAATAACCCAAAATATCTTCTATGCCTATACATAAATTAACGACAAAGGGAAGATGAAAACTATGTGTACTAAAGGTCACACAATTCCCTCACTTGATAAGGTGAATCATATGAAATAAAATCATGTGTATTAAGAAATTGATCTTGTTTGTTATGTCAGGCCCTATATTAAGGTTAAATGTGACATTCAAAATAGAAATTAATTAACATGAGCATTACATAGATATATTTAAATTCCTCTTATTCTTGACATTTTTTGTGGTTTTCCTTTCCTTACTTGGTTTTATGTTTCCATGTTCTTGTTTAGCTTGTAGATGATGAAAATATTACTTCAAAGTTGCATGGTGGCACAGGTGACTTTGAACACAAATTATGTGTTTCGTGTCATTTATTAGAAGGCTTTTTTTCTTTTGTCCTCTATGTTGTGATCACATGACTCTTCAGTCATTTACACTTTGATTTCTTATCATGCCATGTTTACTGAATCTCTTACTTTCATTTCACATTCTCGATGGTGATTCATGTTTTACCTTGTCCCCATTATAAAACATGTTTCATTTTTTATCAGTAAAAGTTTATTAATATATTACTATAAAAAAAAATTACAATATTACATTCACGTAACCCCCAAGATTTATACCCTCAGGCAGCCAGACACTTCCCTGACAGACCAACTGCAACTACAATCCCTAACCAGAGAGATCTACATACATACTAACAAAAGCCCTAGTGGTTTGTCCAATGCAAAAAACAAGAACCAGGGCTCACAAATTGAAAAAGACCCATGGGCAATACAACTCGAAATAGATAGTGACAATTACATTTTCATTAAAAAAAACTATATATGCTCATCACCAAGGGAGTCATCTATGCAAAGTACTATCTCCATGGTCCAATTGGGCCATCGAATAAAAAATCATTCAATACCAATGGCGGCCAATTTTGGGTAACACCTTTCTCCTCAAGTTTTTTTCCTTTCCTTGTCCCGTTCTAGGTACTCGATTAGAAAACTCCAACCAAAGTCTGCATCCTGCCAAAAATTGGAGATCATGACTACTATCAGTGAAGAGATCACTTCACTTACAACCTCACTCCAATTGAAGAAATCATATGCCAACCACCCTATTTTCCTCCTACATAGGTAACTAGCAGTCGTATGTTGAATAATTTTTTTGATGAGGGTTTACAAATTAATTTGAGGTTATTTAAAAATTATTATGTGGGAAAAATATAATGAAATGAAGAAGTAGGCAATATTTTTTTAAAGTACATTTGTAGATTGAAATGAAGTCACCCAAATACCTTCATTTCATTTCTTACATTTTGAGTGGTTGAACATGTAACTGTAACAATACTTGTCCCTGTTTCACTCTTATCATGATCTGTATGTTCATAATTGATTGGTCACATTTTCATAGAGTCTCTTCATCCTATTGGCCTAGTTGCTTCCTTCCAAATGACACTTTTCATTGATGTTCACCGGTTTTGGGTCATCTGCTTGACTGGCTACATGAAAATGGTGGGTGTCATGCTAGTGTTTCCAACTGTACTCTCCCAACGCACTAGTTGTAATGTTCTATGTGAGTGTTAAATATGATAGGGATGTACATCAAACCCATATGAATTGGGTTTATTTTTCAAACATATGTTTGGTACGACAGTCACAAATATTGTGCTCAAACAGCTACGCCTAGGATAAATCATTTTCCTCAAATTTTGCTTGGGAGACAAAATAATATTCTAGTGAATGAAAATATAATTCATTTGTAAAAGATTTATGTAGAGTGAGGCTTGGAAGGCCATGATATTTGGAGGGAAAAGAATATGTTCCAGGCCTGCTACTTTGACCCCTCAGTGATATGGTGGTTTTCGGTTGCATTTTTAAAACTTAAGTTGATAAAATTATTGGGCAAATCATCGAGAGACAAAATTTTAGGTGCAGGAAAGCGATTCAGAGGGATCAAGAACCTGGCTTTCCATTTCCCTCATCACATTCTTCTTGAATATTGTTAGCCTCTCCCCTCTTCTACACCGTTGTACACTTTGCCATGTTCTATTATTAATTGTCTTAAGAGAAACCTCAAATTCTAGGTACTATTTTTCGTCAATTTGATTAGTGACCTGAGAAATGAAGTTATTGTGGGTAAATTCCCAATGAAAGAATAATGATAAGATTATAACTAAAAGTATAGGTCTGAAATTTTGATTCTCTGTAGATAGTGAGCATTAAGAATTGTTGTAATTGAAATTTAGCTTAAGTGAAAGTTATGGGGTGTTCAGTTTGGAGAGGAAATAAAAATTCTTGTCGTGAAATGCTCTAGATGGTGATATATTCATCATCACTGTGAATCTTGGAAATTGTAAGAAGTGACAGCTTGTATCAAACTAGCAATCACAACACTTGTTGTAGATGCTTGATAGCACAACTCTTGACAGGAAAAAGCTACAGGCTTCAACATAACATTTGGCCTTTTATTTTTATTAAAACTGTGGATAGTAGACTACCAAGAGTTATGTTGTAGATATCATACTCAAAGTAGAGCTTTCTTCCTTTTTAAAGAGAGCAATGAATCCCATAAAGCTTAACAGCCAAACCAGAAGACCAAAATAGTCTTTCCAACCCTATGCATAAAACACTGGTACAAGCTACACACAATAACCTTTTCTACATAATTTTTTTCACTAGTGCATAGTTTTAAAAGAGAGTGAATTTTGTTAACAGGATTGAGGTTAAATTTGAACTTACAACATTGTATTTCCCCCTTGGTTTCGGGGGTTTCAGATTATCCAGGATAGTAGTAAGCAATGCCAGCATGGGTATATGCAAATTAAGTATCTTTGGGGTGGGCAAGCTTTATAATTAGGAGGACTGAAATTGCAAGGGCCTTATCTGAGAAAATTGGGAACTATAATATTCTTCCTCTCTTCTTGCCTTACTAACTGTAGAATCCAACAACCCTGACACTATTGCCTATGATTTGGAGCAGGGTTGTTGTGACCTTAGTTATTATACTATGAAAATATAGTTATATATATCTTATTCTATTGATTAATGTCAACAATGGGATGCTACAATTTTGGTTCCCAATTCTATTTTGGTACTGCATATCATCTGAATCCACATGATTAATTTTCTTTGGCATACAAAAATAAATGAAATAATTAGATTGCTAAAAAGGTTAATCACAAATTATTTTTATTGTAAATGTGATTGGCACTACTTGGTCCACTGACTCCACTATATCTGATCTTGTTGTATCTAGAAATATTATTTTTTTGACAAATTTTGACCTAGGCATTTGGACTTGAGCCCTCCACTTTTTCCATTTTCTTTCATTTTGGCATGGTCTCTAAAGGTGTTGGCTTATTCTAGAATAGATTATGGTGAGGTTTCATAGAAGACGTGTTTCTAAATACCAAATGAAAATGTACCTCACCTATCAAACCTATGGACATCATTACTTTTTCTTCTTCTTAAGTGCCCCCATTGGAAATTGGGGGATGAGAGGAAAAACCCTCACCAGATGAGACATCCCTCAGATCTTCTCCAGATGGTCAAGGGGACTCACATGGCCATAAAAAAATTAAACCAATCATATATAAGGGTTTAAACAAATGAAACTCCATGGAGAAAAAGAACCCCAAAAGAATTAAAATATGAAGTAGACTAAGCGTAAATCACCTTACCTATGCAAGAAGTCATAGATGAGAAATAGAATAAGTTTGTGGAGTAGGACAAAGGGGAAGACAAATAATTTACCTTGAAAAATAGAAAGACACTACCAAATGAATTAACTCTTTACATAATTCACATTTTTTAATGGATTTTCAAATCAAACTTAATTAAAGAGTTGGATTGTAGCTTTAGATGCAACTTTCTCCAAGGAGATCGATAAACAATAAAAACCCAGCCTTCCAAATGCAAATAGAAGATGAAAAGATAATGAAAAGATTAGTTGGTCTGATAAAGGCGACTGTTGGTAGATTTGTACCCACCATAGATAGTTTTCTCTATTGTTAGCCCTAAACCATCAGTGATGTAAAAAATTTTGTGACATACCTGTGGAGACTAGTGGTGGGCATCTCTTGGAGTCGACAAAATAGATGGAAGGATATTTTTCTCTATCATTAGCCTGAAACCACTTGTGATATTGTCAAAATTTTTGTGACGTACCTGTGGAGATTGGAGGTGGGCATCTAGTGGAGTCAGAAGAACATATGGAAGGACTTCATGCATGCCATGACATTTTCTAGAGTTAAGCATAGAGGCAGGCAAATAGGATGACAATTTGTTGGCCGAAAATTAGCTTTCTGGGAGAAAAAGCTCGCATAAAGAGCCTATCGGCTCAATCAATAATTTACCCTAAAAAATAGAAAGACACTACCAAATGAATTAACTCTTCACACAATTCACATTATTTATGGATTTTCAAGTCAAATTTAATTAAAGAGTTGGATTGTAGATTCAGCTACAACTTTTGCTAAGGGGATTGACAAACAATAAAAACCTATCATTCCAAACATAAAAAAAAGATAGAAAGACAATGAATGCTCGGTTGGTTTGATAATGATGACCAATGGTAGATTTCTACCCACCACAGACAATTTTCTCTATCATTATCCCTAAACCATCAGTGATGTTGTCAAAATGTTTATGGCGTACTTGTGGAGACTGGAGGTGGGCATCTCGTGGAGTTGGTAGAAAAGATGGAAGGATTTCATGTATGCCATGACATTCACCAGAGTTAAGCACAGAGGAAGGCAAATAGGATGACAATTTTCTAGCCAAAAATGAGCTTTCTAGGAGAAAAAGCTCCCACAAAGAACCTATCGACTAAAAAATAATCAGATACTAAAAACCTCACGCATAGTGAAATCCTCCAATTTAAAATTCCCAACCTCCTTAATGTTATCTAAATCCCAATTCTCCAATCAATAATCCAAGCCATTTCCTTCGAACATGGGATGCAATGAATCCCATAAAATATTGGAACATTGTATTTATTGCCTCAATATATTTGTTTATATACCAAATGATCGAGTAACACTTTAATATAATATTTACAATTATTTGTGAATCACCTTCTAAATGTATGTATTGCATACCTAATTTTACTCTCCATTCTTTCTTGATACCATGCCACCTATACCTCAGCCAAATTATTTGTGCCATCTGTCAATCTCTTCATCCCAATTGTCATTAGATTACCCATGTCATCATGGATTACCACATCAGCCCTAGAAGGGCCTAGATTACCTTTTGAAGCCCCATCAAAATCGACCTTTCTCCACCCCTTATATGGTCTTCTCTACTCAATATTCCCTTGGGAGTCTGATATACTAGCCTTCTTTGATGTCTAACTTGAACTTATTGTATTAACCCAAGAACACCCATTTACATGCCCAAGCTTGTTTAATGACCAATTTCTCTAAATTTTACTATCCTCCAAAGTAAATGGGATCTTCCTAATATTAATATGAGCAGAAATATTACTTACCTTCTTAGAGAGAACAACCTCAAACCTTTTATGCAAGATTTACAAACTCTCCTTCTTATCTTGGAATATTCTTCTATGCCTTTCCTTCCATAGTTCCCAAATTACCATGGTTGGACATACCTACCATATGTTAAAGAAAGTAGCTTTCCCATTTGGAATATACCATATTTTGAATAAGTCTTCCAATAATTGTGGGAGTGTCATGGGCCATTCCAATTTTCTCAACACCTCTTTCCAAACCTCTTGTGTTGCCTCACATTGAAGCAATAGATGATCCACATCTTTTGCATTCTTATCACACAGTGGACACATAAAAGGATGAGAAAACCCCAATCTATTCAATCTGTCTCCTATAAGGAGCCCAACTTAGGCAATACATTAGTGATAACTAAGTAAAGGAGCCTATCTTAGGCAATACATTCTTTGACCAACAAAGTACATTCCTCCATTCCTCCATTACTTCCGTTGATTCTAAAATTTTGTACCCCACTTTCACTAAAAAGTTTCCTAATTTTGATCCACACAAGATGATCTCATCTTTGTCTCCATATGGTAAAATTAATCTATTTTTGAAGATGTCTCTAAGCATAGAAGTTTTTCCATAATCTAATCCTAACTCTTAAATTGATTTCCATTGCCAAGTTTCAATGCCATCTCTCACTGATTTATTTCATAAAATCTACCACTACATTGCACCATCTTTCTAATGTGATATTTTACAATAGTTTGTACCTTCCTTCATTTAGTATCGAATTCTCATCCCAAGAATCTTTCAAAAAATAAGTTGATTCATCATTTCCAATCTTTCAGAAAATATGATCAGTGATAACATGTTTGCATTTAATAATGAAATTCCAAACCGAAGAATGACTAGGGGGGTTAGAAATGGTAAGAATACATTCATACTCTTGTGAATCAAGATAATTCACCCTCAAAATGTGTACCCACTTTTTATGTGCATTTTTTTAGATGCTCCACACTAACTTGGCCCCCAAAGCTTCATTTAAGATTGACCAGTTTCTCAAACTTTCCCTTGCAGCCACTTTTGGTTGACATACTTTCTCCCATGACAATAGAAATTTTTTATCTTGCTCTTGACTCCCATTGCACATAAATTTTCTCATTTTTTTGTTGATTATCTTGATAATTTTACAAGTTATTTTAAAGCATGACATTGAATAGATGGAAAAGAAGAAATTACTACCTTAAGCATCATAATTTAACCTACTAAAGATAACCACCTACTCTTCCACCCTTCTAATTTCCTAAGACACTTATCCACAAGTGTCATCCAAAGTGTAGGTTTTGAGATCCCTACAAATAGTGGGGTGCCAAGAATCTCTACTTGTAGGGATCTCAAAGAAAACATATGGAGAAGAGTCCAAAGTGTAGGTTTTGAGATCCCTACATATCTAGTGTCTTCTTCGTGACTTTTTCTTCCCCATATATGGTATCACCCATCAATAATGTGTCATTGAAATATTGTAGATGTGTCACTACATCCACACCTACAATAATTTTAACCTCTTTCCATGCCCCTTTCTCTCTTCTTGTCACCAACCTTCCCAACACTGTTGCCATTATGATAATAAAAAAGGAGATAGAGGATCTCCCTATCTTAGACCTTGTGTGGATTGAAATAACCCTTGTGGACTGCCATTAACAATATCTGAAAACCTTGGTGAACTTATGAAAATTCTCACCTATTGTCTCCATCTAGGCTCAAAACCAAACCATTCTAGGACTTTCATGAGAAACCTACTATCCACTTGGTCATCCACTTTCATGACATCGAGTTTTACAAACATATTTTATATCTTTCTACTTCTGATGAAATGGATAGCCTCATTTGCAATGAATAAACCCCTTTAGAAATTAATTTCCCTAGCTCTAAGCCACTTTTTTCCTCATAAATGATTGATCCCTAAACATTTTTTCCTAGCAATAACTTTTGAAGTGATCTTATAGATGGTATTACATAAAGAGAAGTATATATTCTTCAAAGGTTTGACACTCATATTTCTTGGGGATTAGAGTAATAAATGTATTGTTCAAGTCTTTCGAAACCATTGTATTTTTCTACCACTTGTCATATCTCTTCCCCCATAAATTCCAATGTTTTTTAAAGAAGATGGTAAAGATTCTGTCAAGAGCAGGCACTTTCTCTCCATCCATCAAAAACAAAAAAAACTTAACTTTCTTCATTGTAATCTTCTCCATCAAGATCTCATTTTCAGAACTGAAGATATTATTTCTAGTATTACTACTCAAAGAAACACTAGATTCCCTTGGCAAGATTCTGCATGGAATACCCTTAGGAGTTCTTGTTGCTAATCTTTTTCAACACACCTTAAGAAAGTTCCATCAACTCCCCTTTTATACAATACACCTTGTGACAATAGATATTTTCTAGTCTTCAATCTTAAATTGCATCTCTCCTTTGGTGTCAAATACTTTGGACAATTTCCATAGGTGAGATAATAAGCCACATCAAAGAACCACTGATCTTTTAGACTCACTAATAAAACTAAAGGAAAAATTTTCATTTTATCTTCATGATTTATAATGTTCTCAGCTATGAGCTTGCATAATCCACGCCCTCTGACTAATTTTGTGGGTTTGATAGACAATTCATATTCCTAGATCTCTACCACCCAAGTTTCCCTCTTGTTCATCCCTACATCTTGTTGAGTCAAAATGGCCTTAGTTGTTGTATCAGACATATATACATCTGGATGACAATGGATGATATAGTATCTAAATTGTTTTACTACTTTCACTACTACAAATGCTTGTTTCTCAGCTAAAGGATACTTTCATTCATGTTTTTTTAAAGGACTTATCATGAAGGAAATGGGGGTTTCCTCATCAGATTTAGATTTATGTATTAAGATTCTTGACAATGTATGTTTTGAGGCATAAAAATAAATAATAAAATCCTTTTTGTAATCTGGATACACTAGGGTGGGAGCTTGTGCCATGTATTCTTTGATATCATTGAAAACTCTTTTCCTTCCTCAATCAACTTGGATATTTTCTTTTCACTCATCATCTCCACTATGAGCTTAGTTATTTTAGAAAAATATGGTAAAAAGCCCCCCCTGGAAATTAATCTATCCAAAGAAAGATTTGACACCACTTCTAGTAGATGGAAGATTGAGTTGTTGGATGGCTTTCACTCTGTCTAGATATATCTTAATTCCCTCCTTAGAAACTATGTCCTATTAGAAACTGTGTCCTAGGAGCTTACCTTCCATTGCCTATAGAACATGTGAAGCAACCATTGCTTGTCCCTCCTAGTTCTCAACATATTTCAAACAAGACAAAATGTAACTGATCTACTAATGAACATCGTAATAAGTGTCGGGCTCAAGCTAAGGCCTATGCCTCAGTTCGTCAAAGTTTTTAATCTTCTTTTGACCAGCCTATGCTTGATGTGTTAGAAGAAGCTAATGTTAATAAGGATGTTAAGATGAATGATTTTGATGATTCTATTTGTATCTTAGATTCTATTTTGATTAATCTTGATGAAGAAGATACTCTTGATGATACTAATGATGTTAATGATGAATATGAGACTATTGACATTGATACTAATTTATCTAATATGCTTTCAACACAATTGATAATTACACCTAGTATCAAACATTGTGATTCTCAAGAGATGGGGAGAGTAGGCATCACACTTTATTGGCTTGTCCTTCATGGTATCTTTTTGTGTATTTGCCTACTATATTGTGCTTCTCATGTAATGTGTTTGCTAAATTTTTGTTAGATTCTTTTATACGACCCTTGTTACTTTATTGGTGAAAGATGATAAAGGAATTGAACATGTTGTACTATTCCTCTATATGTATTTTTACTCTTCTATATGTTGTTTTCATGTTATGTTGTACTTGTGCTATTTTTCGTAAATGTTTTCCTTGTGTAGTCCTCTTGGATTTGTGACTTGGTAGCACTGAATCTTTTTGGTCTCCATGTTGTGGTCCAAAAAGACTCTTCTTCATAAGTCTTATGTTTTATTTCCTCCATTTTGATTGTAGTTCTACTTTCTTTGGGGAATTATGTCAATTCATTTGCAATAATATCATATATAAATATTATCTTATGATCATACTGACCCCATGGCAAGTAGATCCCTTCTATTTTATCTGTATGTTTATGTGGTATTTCCCTTGATTTGTCTTCACTTGGGGGCATCTCGTAGTGAAAACTTAATTGAAAGAGTTGTTTATGTTTTCGTTCAAGCCATTGCTCTTGTAAAAGTGTTATCAATGACTTTAACATGGGGGCATATGCTCTGCTCACTTTTTGAACACACACACTTTCAATGTACATATATTATTTTCAAAAGCTCTTTTTTTTCTCCCTTTATGGATTAGTGACTAATCCTTAAAGTATGGCTTTTTATCTTATAGGATCTCTTGATCACTCCAATTTTAATTTTTAGAGTTTTTATCCCTTAAGGTCGAAGGTGTCCTTAAGATTGGATCTCCTTTATTTTGTCTTTTCTCTTTTGGAATAGAATATTCCTAGGGGTGAATCTTTGATGGGTTGACTATTGAGTAGCCACATTCACTAGGTGGTTCAACTCCATCTTTCTAGTTGCATTTTTTCCTTGTGTGGTTCACAATGGGACATAAGTTCTCATTGGGTGAGGTTATCACACCCTCTTCTCTCTTTTTCAAGAGATGTTTGTCTTTTTGTAATCTTGGAGTTGATGAAGACTTGAGTCCCTAGGGGCTTAAGGATTCCTTTGTCCCTTTGATTTCAATAAGATTGTCTTTTTCTTTATGATCTCCTTTACCAAGAGTTTTCATCGAGCCCATACTCTTGCTAAAGTGGGGGCTAAATGTAGCATCAGAAAATGGAAGCACTTCCATTTAGGACTAGTTTAGCCCTTCGGGTAAGTGGTTTGGGGTCATGTCAAATGCCTTGAATGGGTCTTTGACTTGGATCTGGCTTTTCTCCTATTTTGCCCCATTTTCTACTTTTTTTCTGCATAATTCTGGCATCCTGAATTGTAACTCTAAGGTTCTTGACCTTAGGTTCAAGGTTGACCTCAACCTTGACCCAAGGTCCAAATTTCAAATTCCCAAAGTTTCCGGATGTTGGGTTTTAGAAAGATTTATTTCCCACTTTTGGATCGGCTATTTTGGGTTGCAAAAAAGTAAACTCTTAAATTATATTTAATTTAGGTCCATTTCTAGGGGTAAATATTTAAATGGGAATTTAATTCTCCTATGTAGGCCTCTCTAGAATTTTGTGCCCTAGACTAGTATAAAAGGAAGCCTTCTCCTCTCATTTCAATCCATCAAAAATTATAATCTCTCAAGCACTCAAACAAGTGAAATCAAGAAATCAAGAAGCAAGCAAGAAGGAGAAGGAAAGGATTCAAGAACTCATTCATCTTGAATTATTCAATCATTCAAGATACAATTCATCAAGGAGATCCATTGGTAGCCATTGAAGGATTCAATCTCTATGGAGCCCTCTTGTTGAAGATTTCTCCATCCACATCCATTCAAGCTTCTTCCTATTATAAGATCAATTCCAGATTGGTTTTGAAGATATAAAGATAATTGATTTGAGACATCCTACATCCAATTCTACATTCATTTGGATCATCCATACTTGTGGATTCAAGGATTCAAATCCTCCACAAGGGTTTCAACATAGGCAAGGTGAATTGGTTCATTTACTTTGTTTATTACTACAATTTAAATTCAATTTCAAGGTTAATTCATAAATTGGGGTTTGACCAAGGAAAACCCCTCGCCCCCCCAAAAAAACCATTTTCTTGCAGGAACAAGTATGGGACAACGAATTATAGTGCAAATTTGGACACCCTTTTTGGAAAACTTTCAGGATCTGTGAACAGAATTTCTGTTGGAGCAGCACAGGTCAAGGTCAACATAAATGGGTCAAGGGTGACCTTTCTACCTAGGTCAAGGTCAAACTTTCTTAGAAAATAAAAAGGTTGCTCGGTTTTCTCTATGTCTATGTTTTAAGGCTAGATCTGGTTGTAGAATTTCCTGAAACTGAGTACAGACACTAGAAAACAACATTTTCTAGATCTATCATATTTTGAGGTTAGTATTTGTCTTCAATTCAATTAAGATTTCAATACTCCCTTCCATAATAGAATATAAGGTTTTCTCATTTCTTCATATTCTCCATCAATTGATTCATTTATGCATCGACCATCTTCTTGTGGTTAATCAATTTGGATCTTTCCTTTGGGAATTTAGAGTTAAGAAGATCTTTTACCTTCCCCTATCTGATATATCATAAATTACATCTTGATCTTCCTTTTTACCACATTACATTTTGGTGAACCCACAATAGACAACTCTTTCTTTTGTTGTGTTAGATCTTGCATGTTGTAGCCTTCTTTTATGTGTTTGCATTTACATTTCATATAAAGAAAAAATAAAAACAAAAACATTTATTTGTTTATGCTTTGTGTTTTCCTAGTTTAGTTCACTCGCATTGCATTGGTATATGAGCTTTACTACCTATAGTCCTACTTATAATATTCTAGTTGGAAGAATTCATAGACTTATGGGTTTCTTTGATCCCAAGTCTTCCTCTCATCTCCTTAGGATCCCAGATGACAATTTGATTACCTCATGATTCTAATCCTACTATGGAGCATAACTCTTCTCACTCATCTCATGATGAGGATGATGCTTTAAGAGTTCCTCCTGAACAAGTCCAAACACTTTCAACTAAACTTGATAAAATGGGAAATTGGCTTATTCAAGAAAACCATAATCAAGATTTTATTCAAGCTATAGATTCTCTTAAGAAAGTTCTTTGTGATAGTGATCAAGGTGTTAATCTCTTGTGTGGTATTTCTCATCTTGTGCATTCAAATGTTAAACCTTTAGCTCACAAAGCTCAAGATTTAGGATTCACTCCTCCTATCACTAGTGTGGAACCTTCTTCTGTTTCTTTACCTAGAATTCCTACTTACACTCCTCCTTTAGTGACTACGTTGGTTCCCTATCTTCCTATGAGTGTTCCACCCATGTCCCTACCTACTTCAAAACCTTCTTATCATAAGGTTCCTTTTACTTATTCTGATCCTCTTCCAACTATGGTTCAAAGTGTTCCCCCAGTTATGTCTTCCATTCCTATTGCTTCATACACTTTACCTAGTGTTTCTAATGTTTATATGCCTCCTATTTCATCTAATGATTCAAAAATCATTAGTTTGGCTCAAATTGTGTCCTCTTTACAAGAACAACTTGCATCTTTAACTAAATCCAAGTTTAGCATTCCTACATGTGACATGGGCAATTCTTTATCCCTAGACATTATTTGTGCTCCTATTCCTCAGCAAGCTGATATGCCTCATCTTGAGAATTATAATGGTAAGGGAGACCTTGTTACTCATGTTAAAACATTCCAAATCCTTTTTAGTGACTATGCTCATGACCATAGGATTTTAGCCAAGTTGTTTGCTAGAACTTTTCATGATAAGGCATTGCAATGGTATTGTTCCTTGCCTCCTTATTCTATTGACTCTTTTCCAAAACTTTCTAACGCCTTTATTCAACAGTTTCAAAATAACATTGGTTCGCAAGTGTCCTTAACTGATTTGATGCATTGTAAACAAAATACTAAAGAGAAATTGACTGAATTTATTGGTAGATTTAAGCATTTGTATGCTCAACATTCTTATCCTATTCCTGATATTGATATTCAGTGTATGTTTATTTCAAATTTACAAAAGGATATTAGAGATAAGATTTTGCTTACTAAATTTACCTCTTTTCAACAACTTTGTACAATGCTTCATCATTATCAATTACAAGTGAGTTGATTTGAGAGAAACACTCTAATGGCTCCTATCCTAGTTGATAAGAGTGATGCTGCTCCTAATCCAAACAAGTTTCAAAAACCTAACAACTATGTCAAGATAAATAAGCAAGAAAATGCAGTTGTTGATCAAGTTGTTATTGCATACAACAATGTCACTGTTGCATCCACTACTTTTCATCTAAATTGTATGTTTACTCCTCTTTCTGAATCTTTGCATTCTATTATGAATAAACTATTGACTGCTAATATGATTATTTTATCTCCTATTTGACCTCTTTACCTACTACAGTGGCATCCAAATCCTTTGATTCCAAGGCCTTTTATCAATACCATCATTAGAATGGCCATGATACTGAGAAGTGTTATTCTTTAAAATATAAGGTTCAAGATTTAATTGATTCTAATGCTTTATCTGTTGATAATTTTGATGGTAGTGGGAACAAATATGTCTCTCCTCCTAATCAAAACCTCCAAATGTATACAAATCCTTTGCCTACACATGATACTAATACCATTGTTCAACCATCTTTTGTGGATATTGTTTATCATTCAAAGATGGATGATCTTAATCACATTGTTAACCATGTGGAGCATGTTGTTTTGTCTCAATCTGTGTCTCCATCCCAACCTCAATCTCAAGCTCAACTTCAAGTTCCACCTCAACCTAAACCTCAAAAATAACCTAAGAATAAAAGACCTAGGGAACTCTTGATTACCTTTGATGACTCTGAGACTATTAAAGCTCTCAATGGTCCCCTCTACATATATGTTAGGATTTCTAAGATACCTATGTGCGGTTTTCTTGTTGATCCTACATCCTTAGTCAATTTTATTACTGAAGAAAATATTTTTATGAAGAACTTACAACATGATTCTTATGATACATTAGATGTGTGGATTTAAACTTGTAATGGTTTTCATTACCCATCATTTGGTTCTATTAACTTGCTCATTGAAGTTTGTGGTAAAGTTGTGGACAATACCTTTGTTGTTGTTCCTACTTCTGATCAGTTTCAACTTGAGTTTGGTTTTCCTTGGTTGAATGCCATGCATTTCATTTCTTCTCCTATCCATAAGTGTCTTAAATTCATTCATGATGAATAAGTGAAGATGATTAATCATAGTTTATATCAACCTTCTAGGCCCAAGGATTGTGCTACACTTGACTTATTTTGGCCTTTATTACCTAATTCATGTCCTAGTCTACCTGATAACCTTTTTCGCTCATATCAAGCCTATAAACATTGCAAGATTCTTGAGTTAAGAATTCCTCAAATGGATCTTAAGCATGGTCTTTTTTCTACACCTTCAATACCTCCTTTATCCATGGCTTCTAGTTTTGTTAATCAAGTTCCCAGTGTTTATTTTTAGCCTACTAAGAACTCTACTAAGCCTACTATGGAACCTGTGAAGGAACCAATGGTTGTCCCTCCTAGTTCTCAACATATTTCAAACAAGACAAAATGTAACTGATTTGTTAATGAATGTCGTAAGAAGCATCGGCCTCAAGATAAGGCCCATGCCTCTGTTCTTCAAAGTTCTTTACCTTCTTTTGACCAACCTATGCTTGACGTGTTAGAAGAAGTTAATGTTAATAAGGATGTTAAGATGAATGATTATGATGATTCTATTTGTATCTTAGATTCTATTTCAATTAATCTTGATGAAGAAGATACTCTTGATGATACTAATGATGTTAATGATGAATATGAGACTATTGACATTGATACTGATTTACCTAAGATGCTTTCAAAAAAATTGATAATTACACCTAGTATCAAACATTATGATTCTCAAGAGGATCCTTGTTTGGAACTAGCTATTATTCCTACTGTGTTGGATATAGTCCCTCTTGCAAGTTTCCCACCTTCCCGAAATGATATAGAATGAGATGGGGAGATTAGGTCACACACTTGATTGGCTTGTCCTTCATGGTAGCTTTTTGTGTGTTTTCCTATTGTATTGTGCTTCTCCCATAATGTGTTTGCTAAATTTTTGTTAGATTCTTTTATACGACCCTTGTTACTTTGTTGGTGCAAGGTGATAAAGGAATCAAACCTATTGTACTATTGCTCTATATGTATCTTTACTCTTCTATATGTTGTTTTCATGTTATGTTGTACTTGTGCTATTGTTTGTAAATGTTTTCCTTGTGTAGTCCGCTTGGATTTGCAACTTGGTAGCACTGAATCTTTTTGGTCTCCATGTTGTGGTCTGAAAAGAATCTTCTTCGTAACTCTTATGTTTTCTTTTCTCCATTGTGATTTTAGTTATACTTTATTTAGGGAATGATGTCATTTCATTTGCAATAATATCATATATAGATATTATCTTATGATCCTACTGACCCCATGAAAGGTAGATCCCTTTTGTGTTCTTTGTATGTTTATGTGGTATTTCCCTTGATTTGTCTCATAATGGAAACATAATTAATGAAGTTGTTTATGTTTCCATTCAAGCTATTTCTCCTCTTAAAGTGTTAGCAATGCATTTAATAGGGGAGCATATGCTCTGATCACTTTTTGCACACATGCACTTTTAATACATATATTATTTTCAAAAGCTCTTTTTTTTCCCTTTATGGATTAGTGACTAATCCTTAAAGCATGGATTTTTATCTTATTGGATCTCTTGATCCCTCTAGTTTCAATTTTCAAAGTTTTGATCCCTTAAGGTCGAAGGTGTCCTTAAACTGGATCTCCTTTGTTTTGGCTTTTCTCTTTTAGAATAGAATATTCCTAGGGATGAATCTTTGATGGGTTGACTAGTGAGTAGCCACATTCACTAGGTGGTTCAACTCCATCTTTCTAGTTGCATTGTTCCTTGTGTGGTTCACAATGGGACATAAGTTATCATTGGGTGTGGTAATCACACCCTCTTCTCTCTTTTTGTAGAGATGTCTCTCTTATTGTAATCTTGGAGTTGATGAAGACTTGAGTCCCTGGGGGCTTAAAGATCCCTTTATCCCTTTGATTTCAATAAGATTGTCTTTTTTCTTTATGATCTCCTTTACCAAGAGTTTGCATTGAGTCCATACTCTTGCTAAAGTGGGGGCTAAATGTAGCATCAGAAAATGAAAGCACTTCCATTTAGGACTGGTTTATCCCTTCGGGTAAGTGGTTTGGGGTCATGTCAAATGCCTTGAATGGGTCTTTGACTTGGCTCTGGCTTTTTCCCCTATTCTGCCCCATTTTCCACTTCTTTTTTGCATAATTCTAGCATCCTAAATTGTAACTCTGAGATTCTTGACCTCAAGGTCAAGGTAAACCTTTTAGTTAAAGGTCAATTTCAACCCTAATCTAGGTCAAGGTCGGATCCAAGGTCCAAATTTCAAAATCCTAAAGTTTTCAGATTGCGGGTTTTAGAAAGATTTATTTCCTGCTTCTGGATCAACTGTTTCGGGCTGCGAAATGGTAAAATCTTAAATTATATTTAATTTAGGTCCATTTCTAGGGGTAAAGGTTTAAATGGGAATTTAATTCTCCTATGTAGGCCTCTCTAGAAGTTTGTGCCCTGGACTACTATAAAATGAAGCCTTCTCCTCTCATTTCAATCCATCAAAAATCATAATATTTCAAGCACTCAAACAAATGAAATCGATCAGTCAAGAAGCAAGCAAGAAGGAGAAGGAAATCATTCAAGCAATCATTCATCTTCAAGCATTTAGGAATTCAAGATCCAATTCATCAAGGAGATCCATTGGTATCCATTGAAGGATTCAATCTCTATGGAGCCCTCTTCTTGAAGATTTCTCCATCCACATCCATTCAAGCTTCTTCCTATTCTAAGATCTATTAGATATTTTTGTTAAAGATATAAATAAAATTGATTTGAGACATCCTACAGCCAATTATACATTCATTTGGAGCATCCATACTTGGGGATTCAAGGATTCAAATCCTCTACAAGGGTTTCAACATAGGCAAGGTGAATTGTTTCATTTAATTTATTTATTACTGTAATTACAATTCAATTTTAAGGTTAATTCATAAATTGGGGTTTGAAAAAGTAAAACCCATCTCCCCCCCAACAAAAAAAACCATTTTTCTTATAGGAATAGGTACAGGAAAATGAATTACAGTGCAGATTGGGACACCCTTTTCAAAAAAATTTCAGGATTGATGAACACAATTTTTGTCAAAGCAACGCAGGTCACAGTTGACATAAAGGGGTCAAGGTCAACCTTTCTACCTAGGTCAAGGTCCACCTTTCTACCTAGGTCAAGGTTTACTTGTCTCAGAATATAAAAAGGTTGTTGGGTTTTCTTTGTCTTTGTGTTTCCAAGCCAGATGCGATTGCAAAATTTCTCAAAACTGAGTATAGGCACTAGTAAACAACATTTTCTAGATCTATCATATTTTGAGGTTAGTATTTGTCTTCAATTCAATTAATATTTCAATACTCGCTTCCATAACAGAATATAAGGTTTTTGCCTTTCTTCATATTCTCCATTGATTCATTCATTTATACATTGACCGTTTTCTTGTGGTTAATCATTTTGGATCTTTCCTTTGGGAATTTGGGGTTAAGAAGAAGATCTTACCTTCCCAAATATTATATATCATACATTACATCTTGATCTCCTTTTTATATATTACAGGTGGAAAAATTTCCTATTCCTGAAGTCCTTCAAGTCATCATAGCTCTATGCAAACACATCTTGGTAATTCGTCAGTAGCTTCTACAAATTTGGTTTTTCATGCTGAGACAATGTCTTACCCATAGAGGTCCACCTTGGATTTGATAAACTTCCTACATTGATCTTATCAAGCTCTTCTGGTAGTTTAGAATGTGGATCATTTTCCTTGGTCAAGATATAGTCTTTCTTAGAGAAAATATGTTCAAGATACACCATTCCCTTAGGAATCTTATTTCCTTTCAACTAAATTATACCATCATCAGACTCTGAATTAGATAAACCTTCCTCTCATTCCTTCAAGGATCCATCAAAATACACAAATGAAAATTTGATCTCAACACATGCCAAGAATTCCTTAATCTATGAATCTCCATCAAACACATGCCAGTGTTCATTATTATCTAGAATAGAGGGGCCTATAAATCATCTCCACCTTATAAGTATCTGTCTTGAGATCTAGATGTGGTAATAGAAAAGATGTTGATATTGCCAGTGAATTTTCTCTTGAGTTCATACTCTTGGGAATTGCTTCAATAGAGAAAGCATCAAAGAACTCAATTTCATTCTAGATTAGATTTTGATAATGTTTTAGGACTTCATTTTTAACAAAAAATATACCCCTTAACTATTTGACAATTAGTTCAGTGTCTCCCTTTATTGTGATTATTTTGACACCTTTGAGCTTAGCTTCTTGTAACCCAAGGAGTAAGACCTCATACTCAACAATATTGTTTGTGTTTTTAAAATCCAACTTAAATGAAAAAGGAAAAAAATTACCATTTGGTGATTCAAGAGCAACACCCACCCCTAAACTTGAATTCAAATAGCTTCCATCAAATTCCATAATCCATAATTTATTTTATCTTTCAGATACATCATTCAGGGAGGTCAAGGTTTCCTTGGGGAGGATAAAATAATTTCTGAATTCACATTCATGAAAAAAAATTTGGGCCATTGGATCATCAGAAAGAAATACAGTATACTTATTTTTAGGTTCAAGCTCTAACTTGGATTTCCTTTTTGCCGAAAGGAATGATAGATTCTAACCGTTCCATCTTAATCTCTCCTCCCATATCTTTACAAAAGGTTCTTCTCAACAATATCCCATAGTTGGATAGAATATCTACAGCTAATATGGTTAACTTTAAATTTTTATTGGGACAATAAGACATAATAGATTGGGCATATTTGACTTGTCCTATTAATGGGAATTGTTTCCCATCCATGGAGTAACATCTTCCAAAGGTCTTAGTTAGGGTTAGACTCAAAGCTTTGGCAACTAAAGAAGGCATTATGTTGTCCGAGGCTCCCAAATCTAGGATGTAATTACTTAATTTGTGGCCATTCAAGAGAAAATATATATAAAATGGATTTGGTTTTCCCTTGACTATTTCAGATTCTTCACCTAAGGTGCTAGAAATAGGTTCAACCTCATCATGGGATAAATTTGAAGCAAAGATGGGTGAATTTTTGGTCACATGTTGGTCATTAATTGAATGTTTTTTTCTAGAGGACTGCTGATTTTGATCACCTTTTACATATTTTATCAACGTATCTAGTTCTTTAGGATTTAACCTTAAATATTAGTCAGTGAGATTTGGATGGTGGAGGACTAGCAGAAATCTACTATGTCAAAAGTAGAGGAAGAAGAGGTGTTATTTCCTTGTAAAATTCTTACTTCAGATGGTTTAACATTAGATGAAGAAGAACTTGTTGCCACATCTTTACCTTTAAATGGGTTATTCGTTGATGCTTCTCCCGATGAGGATTTATGATCTCTTTGATTACAAGTGATAACCATGCATGCAGGATCTTTGAGGGTTACTAGGAAATCCCCACCTTTATCAGATTTTGATTCATATTCAAGATAAAAAGAACCATAGTCACCAATTCCTCCTTGAGTATTATTTCTCTCTTCATTAATAATTTCTCCAAGAGTATCATTGGTGGCTTCCATTTGAAGATATCTTAGCATATTTGGATAGGTATCCCCATCATGGTCTGTGGTCAAATGGAAAGAACACATGACTCCTCTAGCTAGAGGTGGTTCAATTTTCAATCTGGGTTGAGAGGAAGGTAAGGATGGTGTTTTCCTATGTGACTGATTGAATTATCTTTGACTAATGTCCTAGTAGGGTTACTGATAGGCACCACCTTCCTTAGGAAGTTGTCTCTTGAGAGAAATCATATTGTTTACCAACCTTTGAACTATTGGATTAGGAGATGATGATGTAGAAGGTTGTTCATGAGGGGTCTGAACATCTTTCTTCCATTTTCCTATGGTTATTAAATAATCTTCTAATTCAATTGATTGTGTTTGAGCACCATCTAGATCTACTAGTCTACTTCTCCTTAAATGGAAATTGATGTCAGGAGGTATAGCATTCAGGAAGAATACTTTTTTATTTTCAGTTGTAGGCCTAGATGTAGTTGGTATCTTATGGATAATATTATTAAATTTGGCCATGAACTCCCTCATTGGTTCATGAATCTCCTTCTTTGAATGAGTTAATTGCACCAATAGGGTGTATTCATCCTCAACACTTTTGAATCTATTCTCAAAAGAAGTTCTCATACTATCCCATTTGTTTATGGATTCTATTAGAAGATGAAAAAACAAATCTATTGTACTCTTTGATAAGGTTTGTATAAAAATACAGAGAGCCACATCCTTATGTTGTACTGCTAGGACACCCATCACCACATGAACACTAGTCAAATGTTCTTCCACATAAATTTTTCTATCACCAGTGAATTTTAGTAGGATGTCCTTGACTCCTTTGGGCAAAGGATTGTGGGATTCCAAGTTTAGGGGGCCTATTGTAGAACTCCATGGTTTTTGTTGAGCCATGAAAGTGAATAGAGGATGAAAATTTACGTTTAAGGGTATGAGGATTCTGGATAAAACTAGGACCTGATATGAAGGTGACCCTATAGGTTTAAGAGGTGGAGGGAATCTATTCTTAAACCTTGTAGGAATTTCTAGGTCAAGAGAACTAGTAAGATGTTGGAGGACTTCTAACTTAAGCTCTACCAAACCTTATTTCACTTGATATATAGTGAACATTCTGGACTCTAGTATTTTGGTTTTTGTTTATCTTCTAGCTGGATTATTAGCTACTCTCACCACTACATCAACTTCTTGAAATACAAGAAGTCCTCTTTAACACTCTCTAATTTACTCATCTTCTTCTAACATCAAAAGCACTTGTTGATATTGATGATGATTTTCCCTTGTTTTCCAAGCCAAAGCATTCAAGTTTGAAATAATATCCTCTTGAGTGTCTTGGAACCCTAAATTAAGCTATAAGACTGGGAAAACTTCTTGATGGGGTAACACCATGATTTATGTCTTTTATTAATATTTATCACTACAAGTCTTTTATTTGGTTCGCCTCCCCAGTAGAGTCACCAAAAATTTGCTGGTTAACAGATTTTGCCTTCCTTTCTTTACTCAATGAATTACTCTATTGCCCTTATTTGAAAACAAAAATCTCAAACCAATAGTTAGGTAAGTGTATATTTATCACTTCCCTCTGAATGTTTAACTAGGTATAGCTCCCTCCAATAGTTATTAAATGGATAATCTATCCTAATACATGGGTGTAATTTTTAATAGAAATCACATAAGGCTGTCGTATTCATTCTTAGATGAGAGGCACATTGTTATTTCCACTTTAAGATAATATAAATAGAAAATCAAAGTTTTCTAGTACAATCCACACATCAAATTCAAGAAACCAGTTATAGGAAATCAAAGTTCTCTATTAGAAGCTTCCACTTCGAAATCAAGAAATCAATAGCAAGAAATAAAATTTTTCAATTAATCATTTGTCATGCATTAAATTGAAAATCAAAGGAAAGATAATCTCTAGATGACATATTTTAACATACCGAAAAATTGTAAGTATATGTGTTCTAATTGAATTAATATTCCCAAAGAAATATGCATTCACATAGTTCAAACATCAAGATTTAAACCCTGAAACATCAATTACTTATATTCTTAATGCAACAAAGACAAAAATATTTTCTCAGTTCTTGTTCAGTTTAAATTTGTATCATACCAGAGTCTCCTTTCTAAAGCTTAAAACAAAATCAAAATTATCTAAAATTTCTTCTAATTTCAAACCCCTAACTATTATTTTCTAAACTATTAAATAGAAGTCTCTTGAGAAAAAAAGGGAGGTCTCCCTGAAAACCTGACCTCCCTAAAGACAGTTACTATGTTCAACAATGTTATTGGGATATCTATCCCCAGTAAATATTAAAACATGAAAAATAACTTTAAAAGTTTTTAAGGACACCACCATAAGGTTACACATCATCCTCCTCATCAGATCCATGTAGATTCTTATAGGTAGCATAACTAACCAAAATTTCCTATGTCATATGTATGTTCAGGCTCTTCATGTTTAGGATCTTGGTCTTGGAAGCTTCTTTTTCCCATCCTTACTTAAGTACCTTCTCAATGTACTTGGGCAATTGGTCAACACTTAGGTACAACATTGACTCGACTCATGCAATGTGAGTAATATCTACCACCATGATGTCCTCTTTGGTGTTGTTTAACTTGATGTTCTCCTTGAACACTTTGATAGCCTCATCCATATCCGAACCACAAATTCCAACCTCCCAGTCATATGTTGGGTTTACTACCCTATTACTATTCACCAGGTTCCCCTGTATGTCTTTTAGCTCATATTCCCATCTTTTCATGTCAATGACCATGGTTCTGAAAGTATACATCCTCGAGCTAATAGTTTTCTTCATAACAAATAATTGAATCTCATTAGTCATTAATTTGAGGGAGAACTCCACCAAGAAATTAGGGGATTCTTATTTCTCTACCTTGATCATTTTTCTCAACAAGGCTCCCCACTTGTTCTCTTTTGTTTTCAAGCTTTGATTTTGTATTTTGATTTCTCTAATGAGGGCTTGTATGTCAATGTATAGATCCATGAAGTCTTGAATGTACTTAGTGTGTGTGAGTGTTTACACCTTCATGAAATTAGGACAATTAGAAACAATTCTATGAAAAGAAATAAGTAAATTAATCTAAAGAATTACATTTAACATCCATATCATCTCATGGTTCTCTATCTAAGCTTGTTAAGTAGAGCTCCCAGCCTTATTCTTTACTAGTGACAATCCTAGAATGAGAAAATTATGATAAAAATGCCTAAATCTAGCTCTCAATTCTCAATTTGATACAAAGATTAACTCAAATGCTCATGATAATGCTCTCAAATCTCACTATTTTCTCTCAAAATGCTCAAGATATTGCTCAATTGCTCTCAAATTGCCTATAGTGATGATGCTATGCATTTGAATTATCAAGTATATCATTATTCTCTCAAAATGACTTCTATTTATAGTAAAATCCCAAGGGTAGGGGGTAGAGTTACTTGATCATGATTTAGCCTTGGTTGAGTCAAAAACTTTGAAATTTTTTTAAATGGGGGGGGACAATTTAAATGATTGTCTCAAATGTTTGGACAAGTAGACAAATTTGAGTGGTTGAGATTCAAAGTTGAAAATGTGTGATTGAGATTCAACAATTTGGAGTGATCCATGTGCATTGTGTTCTCAATTCTTATTGGTTTCTCAAATTATGTTGAAAGATATTAGGATTAATTAAATTCCATCAATTAATTAAATTAGCCATGTAAGGGAATAGGTTCAATTTGATTTTTGATTTAAAACTATACAATTAATTGATTAAAATCAATTACATAGTGTGATTGATCCCTTTAAGCTTGTATTTAATTATTTGATGTCATGATTTGATTTTTCCTTTGAATTAAATGATTTTGTCCAATTTTGATTAATATATATCCATTTAAAATTGATTTGATCCATTTTGATGAAAATTAGAGCATTTGGCTAAGATTTATAGATTTGAATGATTCTAAGACACCTGCCAAGTTTTGGGTGTCTACAAATGCCCCTCTTTGAATTGATGTGTGTAGCACATTGATTCAAAGAAAATTTCATGTCCTGATCATTGATTCAATACTTGATTGATTGATACAAAACTTATTTGAAACCTAATTTGATACTGGTTTGATTGATAAAACCTGATTTGAAAATGATGCAAAATGCCCCACTAATAATAGTTCAAAATTTTAATGCCCCAGATTCAATGTTGATGTAGATTTGATACTATGATAATGCCTCCTAAAAAATGAAACAGATTGATCGCTAGATAGAAAATTATGATGAAATTGTTTGAAAATAGATCCATATATTTTCATTTCTGAAAAAAAACATTGATGATAATCAAGGCCTCAAAAAATGCCCTAGTTTGATTGATATGCAGATATAGATCATAAGGTCAAAAATTTATTCAAAATTAGGTCAAATAGCATAAATAGGTTGAAAAACCCAAATTTACTATTCATTTGCACTTTTTACTATTGAGATTTTGCTCTGATCCTGAGAAAGTTGATTGCAATGGTGGTCCCTATTTGAGAGCATCGGTTTGAGAGAGGACAACGTTATCAGAGACCATTGGATTATGGACCTCTGGTAAGTGACTCTGACCCTCCTTGTGCATTTATTTCAATGTTTTTAGCATTTATAGCATAAAAAACTTGATTTTTAGATGAAAGTTCATGAAATGCCACCTAGGGTAGTTTAAATGATGTGTAGGAAGATAAACTGCCGCATCCACGCATTTAAATGCCGCCTATGAGCAATTTCAAACTACCTATGAACTAGGGTTTTTTTTGTCAAGCTATGTTTAAAACACCGCCCATAAACCTTAGAAATAAAAAGCTACCCAGACAAGTTTAAATGCTTCCTAGGGTCTTGAAATGCTTCTTAAAAATTGAAATGCCGCGTTTGCATAATAAAGTATGACTTATGAAGATTTATTCATTGCCTGAGGTAAAATGCCACCTTCGCATAGGCAAATGACGCCTATAGGAAAATTTGAAAATTTTGATGCTCAAACTTGATTTTTCTGATTAATTTGGTGTCTCTAGATGAATGATTGAATGTCCAAGATAGATAGGTCTATTGTAGTGAAGCGAGCAAGTGATTAGGATATCAAGATAATCGTAACAATGAATGTTTGATTTGTCAATCTGATAGGATAGAAAACTGATAGGATAGATAACTGATCATATTGGTCCCACCTCACGATCAAGAGTTAGGAACAATAAGTTGATTGCACTCACAAAGAGAAAAGATTGATTGAGTTTGATTGATTGAATTTAGATAATCCACTGATATAGAATATTGATATGATTCCCTTGATTTGCAAAATAGGCACATTTCTGTAAGTTTTATATATAGACTGTAGCCTCTTGGATTTTAGATTTAGGTTAGGAGCTAACCCAACCAGAGTACCATTTGATAGAGATGTGTGGTTTGAGTTTCCTCTTAGACATCCCTTAGTTTTAGTTGAACTGAGGTCTTTTGATAGCTATGGAAAAGTGATGGCACTCTGCCCACAATACTTTCCACTTGCCATTAGGGGAGATGACCATCACTCCCAAGGATGTTTATAGATTACTTCATATACCTACTCGGGGAGAGTGAGTATATTACGATTCCATGTATGATGGCACTGTTTGCAGATGAGTATTTGGTGATAATACCATTGGAGATGATACTATTACTTGGGCATAGTTTTCTTCAATTTTGACATTGCCAGTAGTTTTATGTGCTCTGATAGGAGGTTTACTACTTCCAGACTAGCGAGGTCAAGGATTCTCCGTTGGATGGAGCCGTGTATTAGAGGATTTTATTTCTCACCCTCAATGTCTGGATTGGGGTTCCTGTGTGTTGGTTATCCTTTCTCCCACACTATCAGATTTACACTAGGATTGATAGGGCTAGTGTCACATTCAATAAACACTCCAAATCTGACAAGAAAAAGGGCCAATGAACAAAGCACTAGGGCTTTCTACACTTTGAGTTCCACATCACTCAGGCAGGTATACCTCATCTGCACACACATACATCTTGTGTCAAACTATAGGCCTATAGGTAACTGACTGTGGTATAGCTTTCAGACTCCTATAGGTATCTTGTACCTCAATGAAACTATGACCTTATACAATAGCTCACTTGCATAGAATGAATCTGAAAGACTAAAAACCTATCCTAACAACATGAAAGGGAAAGGTGGTGCTTTATTTTGAATGATTTGATGTTTTGGGTTGGATGGACCCCTAAAATACACTAAGTCTCATACACCAGTGCCTTATCCATTGGGCGACATAGTCAAATACATCACTGCAACAAATAGCTATAAAACAAGAAGATAACACATTCAAATATATTGATGCCTTACATCAATCATACACCATTAATTAGACCTCACTTCAACAATCCACCTGTGTACCCAGATATGCTAGCACCTTGTTCAAAGGATTTTAACCCTCCCCTTAGAAGAGACCTATAAATAAGGAATACATTAATCGGCATCCACTGAAAGACAAGCATGAAATACCCTTAATACCCTAGCTCATACACATCTGAAAACCAATCTTGAACTCAGTTATCTCTGCGAAGACAACTCCATTGCAGACACATAGGAAATGCAAATAGAAAGATCAAACATCCTTGATGCTATAATCGACAAGTTCAGGATTCAAATGGAGACAATCTGATAACAATACAAATATATTGAAATCTCATACATAATACAAACTATTACAACATGTATTCTATTCTCAAAACCAGAAAGGAAAGAGGGAACACCCTATATGTAGAGAGAAAGGAAAATATTTACAAGGTAGAATACTCAACCATCCAACCACTAAATAGTAAAATAGATGCAATATATACCACTAGTCATCTTGGAATCCCAAAAAATAGGATGCCACAAGCTTCAGATGACTAGGGAAAGGGTTAGGGTTTTCACCCACCACACCAACTAGAATTAATCAAAATTTATTACATTTGGAGGAAAACCAAGCAACTCGGTCTGATCAAACTCAATAATGATCTTCATTTATGAGAAATCTCTGATTATGTACCAAAGATCATGAATTTTCCATGTTTATCAGTTGGATCATTCACCTGCAACATGCCTCTAGCAACTATCCCTCATAGTACAAATCATCTGCAATCAATCATGGAACTCTAGACCGCATTGCAACAATTGAGAAAATCACATCTACCAAATCCAGTTGCTCAAGCATTCAATTCTAGTCCTTTTTTCATTGAAACCCTTAAAATATTCAAATTCCTAGTAACAATGGTCACATGCATGGTGCTAGTTAGCACATCGACAGCTAGCATTCAAATCTGGGCTAACACTAAAACATCACCATCAGATCCTTCACTTTCCCATGCCTCATGACCTAACTCAATAGGAATCCTAGTTTACATTTTGCCCTAGTTGTGAGATCACGAGACATCTCTTTTAACCTTAGTTAATTAGCAATTTGGCAACTGCATAGTCTCGTGATCGCTTAATCTAAAGCTAACCCTTGATCACATTTAGAGAACAAGAAACCAAAGGCTTCACACATTTGGGAAATGCAATTCTTAACTCATCTTCCATTCAACGAACCAGCGAACAAGCATAGTATACTAACCATAATTACTATTTAGAGAACTGGCGACAAGGGGTTTCTCTCATTTTCTGAATGTTTTGGTTAACTACTACTTTATTCTGAGATCTAGCATCTAAGGGCTTTGCCTATTCACCAGAAAATTTAGAGCATCGATATCTCATTTTGCAATTAAGTGAACAAAAGGAAAAATGTCAGAACTGCTAGATTTAGAGGACACTGACAAATACTTAGTCGCTAGATTGCTGAATATCTTAATGTAAGACCCACACATGGGCTTTCCTGGTGCCACCTGTCATCACATTATTCACTGCTAATTGCTCGATCATCTTTGACACTGCCAACTGTTCATTCAAGACATGACCCACCTTGACCCTCAGTATACTTGGTGATCATGTGACTGAGGAAACTCCAAGTCACACAATGAAATTGGTAACTACAGTTAGACCAAGAGATCTCATGAACAAAGGTTTTTTCCAAGTCACTGAAAGGTTTGCTAATCATGAGTTAAATTTGGAGATTAAGTACCAGCCATCGATCTGAATTTCATCCTGTGGCCATTGTTGAATCTTGTAATATTCTTATGAACTAGGGTTAAACCTTGAGATCACGCGACTGAAACCATTCTCGAAGTTGCTAAATATTTTCTTAACCATGGGTCAGATCTTGAGAATGCGCAAAAACCCTTAGGTTGCTAGTTCACTAAATACTTCATAACCTTGGGCCCACCAACATCCCTGCCACATCACGACTCCTACAACCAATGAAAAGAAAACACGCTGACATGAGATAGCATTTTAGGACCCACCTTGAGCCTCATCATCAAACAAGATCAACAGTTGTTGCTAAAGCGTAAGCTTAAAATGCCTACATCATTCATCAATGGTATAACGACCATCGTTAGATCTTGTTTCTATTTAAACCTTTGCAAAGTCCAACCCCACATTCGCTATGTCGCATCTTGCAACTAATGGGAACTTGACACCTCAGCATTCTCTCTGACATTAGGTCCACCTATTCCATCTTCTATGCTGTGAGAAACCATTATGCGTTTCAGTGAGTGAAGAGAAACAAACTACCTGCCTGTTCACTAAATGCTAACATGAGACCACTAGAAAATAAGAGACTACGCGAACACTGCAGTTGGGTAATCGCTAAATAGAAGATGTAACAGCTCGAGGATCTGGAGACTACATGACAAACATGAAACATGACATAGATTTGTGGATTCACTAAATATTTTAGAGGCATGAAAGAATACTATGTAATTCAACGAACACAAAGAGAGAAATAAATCACGTGTAGAAAGGAAAGCTTAAGTGGCTTAAAAAATTAACGAAGGAATAGAACGAGGCCAGGGAAAACTAGGGCTTTTCCCTTCCAATGGATAGAAATATGAAAAATTTGACCTAGGGTTTGAGCCAGAGACTAAGAAAAACTTGTAGAGGCCAGAGAAAAATTTATATAGCCATGAAATTTTTTTTGCAAGTGCTAACATTGGCTCTATCTGGGGATGCATGCCTCTTGTAGGCATGGCAAGAATTTAGGATTTCTAGGAGAGAAAACCACCCACTGGACAAAACATAGGGACCTCAAAAATTGGCAACCAAACTAGGGAAACAAGAAGGAAAAAATTATAGGAAAGAGAAAACAACTATACAAGGATTTATAATATTCACAAAAAGGCTCAGGGCCCCAAAACTTCTGATCATTTTTTACCTCTATCAAACAAATAATTTTCATCTCCATTTAGCATAGGAAAACTGAAAAATACATCTCTCTTCCATCCTGCCAAAAACATTGTGATCCACATTTAGCATATTATATAAAAAATTATCATCATACTCACCATCACTCAGCAAGATAGGGCCATCAAGATGCCATAAATATTGATCACTTTGTGCAATCAAAATGTCACACTCTTCACTTTCATTGTCATGCTGAAAAAGGAAACACTCCAACTCAACCTCATGGGTGGATACATCAGCATGTTGATCATTAGTTTGCAATGAAGAATAAACCCTTTCTATCTCTTTTCTTTGCAAACTAATATAGCACTTCTCAAGACAAAAATATGATTGTATGAAATTGGAAACAACTTGCTAATAAAAAATCATATCAGCATCTTCTAGAAAGGAACAAGCACTATCAATCTTACCACATTCTCGAGCATCAAAATGTAAACAAGAACCACATACATTAGGCTCTTGAAAAATTGAATCCACACTAGTACACATATCATCATATTCATCAAACATAATACTATCAAAGTTATTATAATGATGTGTACTATCCACTTGCATATCAAAAATGGGAGGAAGGACCTCAATGGAAGTTTCACACATCATGCCATCACTTGTATCATCTTCATCAAAACTAATATCTACCAGGCATGGGATCTTGGAAACATACTTTGGAGTGCATCTCTGAAATTTTGCATCCAAGAGCTCTGAAATTTTCTCAGTACTTAGTAAGCATTGAACTTCACATTCTATCTCATTGGTCTCACTACAAATGCTGCAAACATCTTCCTCATCTGAGACAGGAGTTGAAATTTCTTGTGTCACAATATCTTGTGCAAAGTCATCACTACAGGAACTTACATCAACTATAAATTCACCTTCTACTTCTTGATAACCATAAGTTCCATCATCAGCACTAGCATCACAAGATTCATCACCAACAAATGAATCCATGCATTGTCTAACATTTTCCAATGCTTCATTCCTAAAGGATGCAGACCAACTGATTGATTCAGGTACATCAAATGCTAGAAACATTTTAGCATATTGGGAATCTTGAAGCTCAATAGCTACAAGAACTTCATCACAAGCTACAAGAAATTTCTTATAGTACAAGTGGGATGACTCCGCTTTTCTTTCTCCTATTGTACATCTTACAATCTTTATGTAAGTCTGTTGGATTTTTTGACTCATCAAATAAATATCTCTTTCTCTATTAACATTTCTAAAATCTGACAGAGAACTTTCAGACCTAGAAACATCATCTTGATTCATCAAGGCTGGAAACTCCATTTTAATATACTGATGATACAATGCAACTTGTTCTCATGACAACACTTCTATCCAAATTAATGCAACCATTGACTTCATTAAACCTCAACATATTTTTGATACTCTTTACAACAACCAAAGCTTTTATCCAGAAATATGGCTTAAACTTCAAAATTAATTTCCCTTTTCAATGATGACTTGTTCACCTAATTAGGGACTATTTTTGCTTGATAAAATAGGATTACCTGGAGATGTTGTGAATGCTACAAAATATTGATTTGAAGCTTCCTCCAAATAACCTTTCAAACTTTGGTAGAGTCACCACCTCTTTGTAGAGGACAAACCTGAATTAGCTGAGAACCTTTCCCAACTCTGAACCTTGTTCAAAACCCACAATCACAACACAATCTCACAGGATAACTGCTATTCAGGATTACTGATATATCTCACTTTATTACAAACACTGATCAAATAGAGACTCAGAGTCACCACTCAACACTCAGTGAGAAGATTTAGCAAATGCTTATTTGTTTATTTGACTCTATTCTAGACTCTCCCCAGCAGAGTTGCCATTTTGTTGGTGACTTGGATGGGCATCATCAATCTAGAAAGTATAATATTGGTGATATGTTTTATAACCATAACCAGAGATTCTAAAAGATTTCACTTTTTATTGTTCTCCCTAGCAGAGTTGCCATTCTATTGGTTATCCTTTCTCCCACACTATTAGATTTACACTAGGATTGACAGGGCTAGTGTCACATTCACTAAACACTCCAAAT
Organism: Chamaecyparis obtusa; assembly: GCA_027943335.1. Classification (NCBI taxonomy): domain Eukaryota; kingdom Viridiplantae; phylum Streptophyta; class Pinopsida; order Cupressales; family Cupressaceae; genus Chamaecyparis; species Chamaecyparis obtusa. The sequence goes on along the minus strand of BSBK01007985.1, from coordinate 300,114 downwards.
TTGATAAGAAAAAGGGCCAGTGAACAAAGCACTATGGCTTTCTACACTTTGAGTTCCACATAACTCAGGTGGGTATACCTCATCTACACACACATACATCTAGTGTCAAACTAAAGGCCTATAGGTAACTGACTGTGGAATAGCTTTCAGACTCCCATAGGTATCCTGTACCTCAATGAAACTATGACCTTATGCAATAACCCACTTGCATAGAATGAATATGAAAGAATAGAAACCTATTCTAACAACATGAAAGGGAAAGGTGGTGCTTTATTTTGAATGATTTGATGTTTTGGGTTGGATGGACCCCTAAAATACCCTAAGTCTCTCATAGACTATTGCCTTATCCATTGGGCGATAGAGTCAAATACATCACTACAACAGATAGCTATGAAACAAGAAGACAAAACATTCAAATATATTGATGACTTACATCAATCATACACCATTAATCATACCTCACTTCAACAATCCACCTATGTACCCAGATATGCTATCACCTTGTTCAAAGGATTTTAACCCTCCCCTTAGAAGAGACCTATAAACAAGAAATACATTAATCAACATCCACTAAAAGAGAAGCATGAAATACCCTTGATACCCCAGCTCATACACATTTGAAAACCAATCTTGAACTCAGCCGTCTCTGCGAAGACAACTCCATTGCAGACACATAGGAAATGCAAATAGAAAGATCAAACATCCTTGATGCTATAATTGAAAAGTTTAGGATTCAAATGGAGACAATCTGATAATAGTTCAAATATATTGAAATCTCATACATAAGACAAACTGTTACAACATGTATTCTATTCTCAAAACTAGAATGGAAAGAGGGAACACCCTATATGCAGAGAGAAAGGAAAATATTTACAAGGTAGAATACTCAATCATCCAACCACTAAATAGTAAAACAGTTGTAATATATACCACTAGTCATCTTGGAATCCCAAAAAATAGGATGCCACAAGCTTCAGATGACTAGGGAAAGGGTTAGGGTTTTCACCCACCACACCAACTAGAATTAATCAAAATTTATTACATTTGGAGGAAAACCAAGCAACCCGGTCTGATTAGACTCAAGAATGATCTTCATTTATGAGAAATCTTTGATTATGTACCAAAGATCATGAATTTTCCATGTTTATCAGTTGGATCATTCACCTGCAACATGCCTCAAGCAACTATCCCTCACAATACAAATCATCTGCAATCAATCATGGAACTCTAGACCACATTGTAACAGTTGAGAAAATCACATCTACTAGATCCAGTCGCTCAAGCATTTAATCCCAGTCCTTTTTTTGTTGAAACCCTTAAAATATTCAAAGTCCTGGTAATAATGGTCACATGCATGGCACCAGTCAACACATCGATGGTCAACATTCAAATCTGGGCTAACACTAAAACATCACTGTCAGATCCTTCACTTTCCTGGGCCTCATGACCTAACTCAATAGGAATCCTGGTTTACATTTTTCCCTAGTCGCGAGATCACTAGACATCTCTTTTAACCTTAGTTACTTAGTGATTTGGCAACTGCATAGTCTTATGATCACTTAATCTAAAGTTAACCCTTTATCACATTTATAGAACAAGCGACTGAAGGCTTCGATCATTCATGAAATGCAATTCTTAACTCATCTTCCATTCAGAAAACCAAGGAACAAGCATAGTATACTGACCCCAATTACTATTCAGAGAACTGGCGAGAAGGGCTTTCTCTCATTCGCTGAATGTTTTGGTTAACTGCTACTTTATTATGAGATCTAGAGACTAAGGGCTTCACTTATTTGCCATAAAATTTAGAGCACTGATATCTTATTTTGCAATTAAGCAAACAAAAGGAAAATGTTAGAACTGCCAGATTTAGAGGACACTAACAAATACTCAGTGGCTAGATCACCGAATATCTTAATGTAAGACCCACACATGGGCCCGCTTGGTGCCACCTATCATCACATTATTCACTGCTCATTACTCGATCATCTCTAACACTGTCAACTATTCATTTAAGGCCTGACCCACCTTGACCCTCGGTATACCTGGCAATCACGCAACTGAAGAAACTCCAAGTCATACAATGAAATTTCTAATTGTGGTTAGACTAGGAGATCTTGTGAACAAAGGTTTTTTCCAAGTCACTGAAAGGTTTGCTAATCACGAGTTAAATCTAGAGATTAAGCACCAGCTGTCGATCTCAATTTCATCCTATGGCCATCGCTGAATCTCATAATCTTCTTATCAACTAAGGTTAAACCTTGAGATCACATGACTAAAACCATTCTTGAAGTTGCTGAATGTTTTCTTAACCATGGGTCAGATCTTGAGAATGCATAAAAACCCTTAGGTCGCTAGTTCGCTAAATACTTCACAACCTTGGGCCCACCAACATCCCTACCACATCATGGCTCCTACAACCAATGAAAAGAAAACATGATGACATGAGCTAGAATTTTAGGACCCACCTTGAGCCTCATCATCAAAGAAGATCAAAGATTGTTGCTAAAGTGTAAGATTAAAATGCCAACATCATTCATCAATGGTATAATGACCACTGTTAGATCTTGTTGCTGTTTAAACCTTTGCAAAGTTCAACCCCACATTCACTATGTCGCATCCTGTAACCAATGGGAACTTGACACCTTAGCATTCTCTCTGACATTAGGTCCACCTGTTCCATCTTCTATGTTGTGAGCAACCATTACACAATTTAGCAGCTGAAGAGAAAAAAACTGCCTGTCAGGTTGCTAAATGCTAACATGAGACTGCCAGAAAACAAGAGACTATGTAAACACTGCAGTTGCGTAATCACTAAATAGAAGATGTAACAACCTAAGGATCTAGAGACTACGTGACAAACATGAAGCATGACATAGATTTGCGGATTCACTAAATATTTTAGTGGCATGAAAGAATATTGCGTGATTTAGTGAACACGAAGAGGGAAATAAATCACGTGTAGAAAGGAAAGCTTAAGTGGCCCGAAAAAGTAATGAAGGAAAAGAACAAGGCCAGGGAAAACTAGGGCTTTTCCCTTCCAATGGCTAGAAATATGTAAAATTTAACCTAGGGTTTGAGCCAGAGACTAAGAAAAACTTGCAGAGGCCAGAGAAAAACTTACATATCCATGAAATTTTTTTTACAAGTGCTAACACTATGTACTAGCACAACTATATCATGATTTGCATGAGGTTGTTTATAGATTGAGTGCATCATTATTAGTAGGTGTAGTTGTGTTACAGTTATGGGTATGGGAGAATATTCCCATTACTAGACTGGTATCAGCACGTGTTAGAGGTCATAGTTATCTGTATGCATTTTTTTGTAGTGGCATGGTTGTCCAGCATCATCTGGGCAAACTAGAGTATTGTCATCACATGATCGAAAATCTAGATCAGGTAGTATGGAGATCGTATCTAGGTTGCGAGGGTTGGTAGTAGGATGATGATGAGCTCCCATACATGTTTGCACTGAGATGGATGATAGGTCGATCACCACTCATAATTGAGAGATTCTTCTTTGGTTGAGTATCTAGGCAGTATGGCTGATATCAGGATATGCCCCAGGGTATGGCATTATATGCTCGAGTCTAGGTGGAGAGATCTATGTGGGGTGCATAGATTGACTTCTAGTTTGCATGTGATCGTATTGATAGATTGATATATATTAAATGGGACATGTTAGACCATGTGGTAGATGCTGGGATGTCTATTGAGTATAGAGAGTGGTTTTCTTGAAACAGATTTTTGAGATTCACAGATCTTGTAGAGCTGATTCCAGGTAGGGATGAGCCATCAGATGATGAGGGAGGAGATGATGATGGGGATGGTGTAGATATACCTAGATGACACCAAGATCATAAAGCACAAAGAGCTCTAGGGGTTATAGGTAGAGGATGAGGAGGACCACGGGTACAAGGTGGTCACTTCAGAGCTAGGGATATAGATGTTAGATAGGCTCAGTAGGGGCAGGGACCTAGATTTGTAAAACCTAGAGCTGCAAAGGTATGGGGATAGTAGAGAGTTAGATGATAGGTTTGCATTGCTGCTGTGAGATAGGTTCTTAGAGGATAGGTTCCCTTGGTACAACTATAGTAGGTTCCAGTGCTACAACATGGATAGATTCTAGCACATTAGGTGCCTCCTTTGATACCTAGGCCTCAAGATATGGGTCAGACTTCATAGGATTCTCTAACATAGGATGTGCAGACATTATAGATAGGTATGACAAAAATGGTTGGCTGACTGGATTAGGTAGCTACTATGATGCAACAATTCATGACTATGATGGCTTAGAGGCCAAGTGTTGCTAGTACTAGTCAGACTCCTCCTACTCAGGATAGATCAGGTTGTAGGGGAATAGATGGATCAGGGATAGGTGATGGAGTGGGTGCCCCTATAGGATCTTGAGATGATTGATTATGGATCTCCTTGTTGATGATTTTGTATCACGTTATATTTATTGATCAAGACTTTGATGTATCATTTTTTTCGATGATATTGTATCTTTTATATATAGATTTGATGGATCTTTGATGTTATGGACATTTATATGATTTATAGACTTTCCTTGATTCCCATGATGTGTTTATGTGAGATTATCTTTATATGCAGCTCTATATGATGTTTATGATGCATTTACTTATTGATTATGCTATGGATGCAATGTATCTTACATATGATATAGATAAATGAATGCAAATGATAAAGTAACTTTAATATGTTTTTTCAAGATTTTCAATGTATGGATGCCAATGCTTTATCATGGAAATATGGATAATGAATGAATGCAACTATTGTTTTTTATTTTTTTTATGTATGCAACTTTTAAAATGCAATATTTAACTAAATGTATGCAAATGATAATGATTAATGAATCTTTTTCTTTTTCTGTTTCCAAATATAAGGATAATGAATAATGAGTAATGTTATGAATGAATGCAAAAGATAATCTCACATTATTGATTTGAACCAAGGATAAAGTGTTTAATTGAACCCCCCTTTAATGCTTGATCAAGATAATAAATAAAGAACCCCCTTGTACTTGGAAAAAATGCTACAAACAATGCACTTAATCTAAAATGAAAATGTAATGCAATACAACTAATTGTCACTAGACATTTGGGAAACCACTGCAAAAGAGAAATATTTTCATCATTGAGCATTGTGGGACCAGAAAAGAAAGTGCAACCATCACTGACCACATCATGATGATATGAATACTTATTTTTATCGCATTTGGTAACCTTTTAGGAAACTAGTACAACCTTCACTAGTTGAATAACCAACTATGGGAGTATGAATACCAGTTTCAATGGATTCAATGTTGCAATTGGATTTTGGTATTAATATATGGAAGATCTAAATAGACAAGGTATCCGTTTGTGTAAACAAAAAAAGATCAACCCTCCACCCTATATGAAATTCCTTGATGGTTCTTTGATGACCATGTCGTTAGACGAAGTCACATAAGTTGTTGGATCTCCTTCAAGAAAATCACTCAAAGGAAAGAAAAATATCATGTCTCCATCATCGCCAATCTAGTCAGAACATCATCGATTAGCTAAAAAGACACAATAAAAAGCCAATAAAGATCATCAAAAAGCTTCAAGTGTTTTGAAATGTATCAAGATTTTCAAAAATAATTTCCAAACATTCTGATCATTTAAGTGATGTCAATTTTTAATCCTGAATAATAAAGTCCATGAAGCCTCAAGGATCAAGCTGTAGGATCAAAATAATTGGTTGTGAACAATGATATCCATCAAATGTTCAATAAAAAATCTCTCTCTTCTGGAGCTATGATAAGTCCCTCTGATGTGTGACCGAAAGTAGCACTATTGAAACCGTTTGTACCAAAAATCCAATCCTTTCTTGCCCCCAAGTGATAAATGTGATCGTGTGATAAACTTAGGGAAATATGAAACCTAAAATGCAATAATGTAGCTGAAAGGTTTTATTATGACTATGCACAAATGACAGATGCAATGAAGATTTAGAAGTGAGATGATGGAAATGCAATATGTGCTCGTGCAACTAGGAAAGACTTAGGGGAACAAAAGGTGCTTGATTGCCAAGTTTTCACCTTTTGGGTTTATTGGTCTTTTTCTCTTTTTCCATTTTTTTTTGCTACCAAGGCACACCTAATTGCTATGTTTTCACCAAGGCACTTTTTTGTCTTTTTTCATTTTTTTTTTCTTTTTTCTTTTTTTCTCAATGTTTTTGATCTTTTTGATTTTCTCATGTACAAAAGTGATGCTTGAATAATCAGATACACACTCATCTGATACTCTTTCTTCTGATACTCTCTTATCTAATTAGGTATGAAACCCCTTTAAATGGATGCTATTAATGGGCTCTTGTAATTCTTCCCCATCACAATTGGCAAATTTGTAAGTCCCTGTTCCAAAAGAAGAAACATTGACAAAAGGACCAAGCCAATTTTCTTCCCATTTACCCTTCTTTTCCCTTTCCACTTGATTTTTAGGGTTCTCCCTTAGCACTAAATCACCCACTTGAAAGACTCTTGTTTTAATGTGCTTGTTATAGTTCCTTGAAATCCTATTTTGGTAAACTTTCAAATGTTTTTAGGCTTGTGCTTGATGTTCCTCTAACAATTCCAATTGTTGAAGTCAGGCAACCCTATAATCCTCATCGGTTATTAATCCTTGCAATGATACTCTTAAGGATGGGATTTCAACCTCCAAAGGTAAAATAGCTTCGGCTCCAAAAACCAATGAATATGGTGTAGCTCTTGTAGGTGTCTGAATACTAGTTCTATAAGCCCACAAAGCCAAGTTGATTTGTATGTACGTGCCAATCTCTTCCTGATGTGTTCACCAATCTCTTCAAGATTTTAAGGATATTCTTATTAGTAGCCTTGGCTTGTCCATTTCCTTGTGGAAAGTAAATGGAAGAAGAGTGATGGGTAATATGAAAAGTATCACAAAGCTCATCCACATCTTTGTTCTTAAATTGTTTTCCATTATTGGTAATTATGGCATGAGGAATACCATATCTACAAATGATGTGATTAAGGATGAACATAGAGATTTGTTTTCCTGTAGCAGTGATCAAAGGAATGACCTCTACCCATTTAATGAAGTATTCTATAGTCGTGATAATGTATTTGTGCCCATTAGATGAAGGTAGATAGATCACGCCAATCAAATCAAACCCCCATTGATAAAATGGCCAAGGTGTAACAAAAGGATGTATTTCTTGAGGTGGTACATGTATCATATCACCATGATATTGACATTTTGTGCATATCTTAACAAAGTGACAAGTGTCCTTTTCTACGGTTTTCCAAAAATACCCCATGCGGAGGATCTTCTTAGCTAAGTTTAACCTGCTTGAATGTGATCTACAAATGCCCTCGTGGACCTCATGTAAAGATACCTTAGACTCTTCTTCCTCTAGACATCTAAGTAAAGTTCCATCAAGACCCTTACAATACAATGTGTCGAAAATGATAGTATAACGAGCTGATTGTCTGATGAAATGCCATTTTTGGGCTTGAGATTGGTTTAAGGGCAATACTTGGTCTTTAAGGTATGTGTAAATAGGATTGTACCAAGGTGAGTCATGTCCATTAAGTAAAGAAATAATTTGGGTATCAAGAAGGTCAAATGCTGGTTTTGCCAACTCTTCCACCAAGAACTTGTACCTTTAATTTTGATAAGGCTTTTGGAGTAATGAAGCCAAGGTAGCCATTGCATCGGTAGATGTATTCTTCTCTCTTGGAATTTTCTCAAAAGTTATCAACACAAAGTATTTTTTCCAAGAATCAATCATTGTCTTGTAAGGCATTAAATTTTCATCTTTTGTGTTGTACTCATCATTTACTTGATTGATCACTAATTGAGAATCACCATACACTTGTAGCTCGATAATATTTTATTCTAAAGCCATCTTGATACCAATGACTAAAGCTTCATACTCAGCTATGTTGCTGGTACATGGGAATAAAATCTTGTATGATTTAGTAATAGTATACCCTTGAGGGGTAATCAACAATATGCCGGCTCTGAAACCTCCTTGTGTGTATGTTCCATCAAAGTACAATTGCCATGTCTTAGAATCTACATTGACAATTGCTGCATCAGGAAACTCCACTTGAATGGTATGTGTAGAAACCAATGGATTTTCAGCTAAGTGATCTTCTATCACTTGTCTTTTAATGGCTTTTCTATCTACAATTTCAATATCGAACTCACTAAACACCATGACCCATTTTGCTATTCTTCCCGTTAATGCAGTTTTGCTAAGCAAGTATTTCAAAGGGTCAATCTTTGCAATGAGCTTCAATTTGTGCATCAACATGTAGTGTCTCAATTTTTGAGAAGCAAAGACAATAGTTAGGCATGCTCTTTCCATGAAGGTGTAATTTAATTCATACTTAATCAATGTTTGGCTCAAATAGTAAATGGCTCTCTCTTTTCCTTGATCATCTTCTTGTGCCAAAAGAACTCCTAAAGACCTCTCGGTTGCTGATATGTACAAAAGAAATGGTTTTACTTTGATAGGAGGAATTATAATTGGTGGATTGATTAAGTAAGTCTTCAACAAAGTAAAGGCCTTGTCACATTCTTCATCCCATGTAAAAATGGTGTCTTTGTGGAGCAATCTAGTGAATGAATGACACTTTTCAGCTAGTTGAGAAATGAATCTCCTTATTGATTGAAGTTTTCCTTGAAGAGACCTCATTTGGCTAATGTTTCTAGGAATTTCCATGTCCATGTTTTCTTGAACCTTTTTGGGATCCACTTCAATGCCTTTTGCCAAAAAAATATATCCTAATAATTTCTTGGATTAAACACCGAAGGGACACTTTTTTGGATTGAGCCTTACTTTGAATTGCTCCAAGCATGTAAATATCTTCTCCAGAATTTGTAAATGGTCCTCTCTTTGATGTGACTTAGCCAATATATCATCTACACAGTCTTCTAAGATGATGTGCATCATATCATGAAAAATAGTAGTCATTTCCCTTTGGTAAGTAGCTCTGGCATTTTTGAGGCCGAAAGGCATTATATTCCAACAAAAATTTCCCCAAGGGCATGTGAATGTTGTCTTTTCTTGATCTTTAGGTGCAATTTTAATTTCATTGTATCCACTAAAACCATCCATCAATGAAAACATGGAGTGACCAGCTGTTAAGTCCACAATTGCATCTATAATTAGAAGTGGAAAGTCATCTTTGGGACATGCCATATTAAGCTCTCTAAAGTTCGTACATATGCGAATGGATTTGTCATGATTGGTAACTAGTACAATATTTGATATCCATTCTGCATAAGCAATTTCTCTTATGAACCCCACCCCACCTTTAACAATTTCTCCAATTCTTCTTTAACTAGAAGAGCTATGTGTGGATGCATTTTTCTCAATTTCTGCTTGACAGGTTTAACATCTGGTTTGACATTCAAGTGATGCATGATGAGGTTTTGATCTAATCCCGACATGTCAGTATAGGACCATGCAAAATTCACTTGTTTTGCTTGGAAAAATTTGATGAAATCCTTTCTCTCTAAAAGTGTAAGTGAAGCTACTAAATGTATGAATTTGGGCTCCAATTCGGTTCCAATATTGACTTTCTCTGTTGGATCTACAAGAATTGATGATCTTTCTTCCTCATGTGCTGGTAAGGTATCCAACCTCTCTTCCTTAGGTGCCACAATTGGGTTTTTACCATAGGAAACATCCTTTATTTTTACTTTTTTTGGTTCTAGTATTGCCACATGGTGGTTTTCACCACTAGAACTCTTCAATTTTTTACTTTTTATCATTTTTTCTTTTAGATTAAGAGGTTGGACCCCTACCTTTCTCATCATGTTTGGATTAAACTCATCAGTGGAAGAGGGCTCAAACGCATTTAGGTATTGTGTCATTGGTTGGTCATTGGGAAAGTATAGTAAATCATTTGGTTCGATTAAGTCCCAATCAATAAGCTCAGGATGCATTAAGGATAAAGATTCAATTGGCAAGTTGTCATTGGCTGGGTTTATGGACATGATCTCATTAGATGGTTCATACATTGTATTGTTAAGGTCAATAACATGAGCTTGCTCAAGATGATCCATGGAAGAAGGATCAAAGTTTTCTTCACTTGAGTCCTTTAAGACTTCTACGCGAAAGAAGACCTGTAGGTTAAACCTAACATTCAAATCACCCCCCCATGAAGGTACCCAAGGTTCACCTAACCATGGGTGATCAATGTGTGCTTTCCCTATAGGAGGTATCTCTAGATCTTCACTATCTTGAGTTTTTTCTTTAGGAACATTATTATAAGAATGTATTATGAAAATCTCTTTGTCATGGCAAGAGTCTTCGAGTAAAGAATCCCACTCATATTCTTTGGAATCATCACCATCAATATTGGACTCTACCATATTCACTTGTTCATAAAAATCGTGCATAGGGCTAGAAATTTCTCCTTTGTGTTGATAAGCTATTCCTGATTTTTCTTCCTTTGATCTCCAAGAAGGTTCAATAGGTTCAAGAAAACCTCTATTTCTCATACCTAAGGGTCCTCTTCCCTTATACCCCATTTTTTGCATAATTTCAAACCCATTTCCATATTGGTCAGTTTGGATATTAATGTGTTGAACACTTTCTATGAGATTGTTTAAGTATCACTTTCATCTTTGTAAAGTCATTGTAGAACCTCATTGTCTTCTTTCTCAAGTGTTGACTGGTCACTCTCTCTTACAAAATAAGAGTTTTATTTATGAGGAGGATGTGCCTTAGATGGTTTTCCATGTGTTTTTTGGGAAGTAGGTAAATCAAATAGGGAAATAGAATATTCCCCTACTCTTTTAGAACCGATTGTACATTTTTTTTCAAACTTGTGCATCATCTCATTCGTTTGTTTATATTGGTCTTCTTTGGATTTGTCACTCTCATCTTTGATAGGTCTAGAAAGTTCCACATTTGGTTTGGATATTTTTTTTGAATTCTCATTTGAACTTGGACCCTCATAACTCACTTTTCCTTTTCCCTTAGCTGATGTAGTTGAGTTAGTTTGAATAGGATTTGATGTAGAGGTAACATTTGATGTTAACTTGGGATCATCACCTTTAGTTTCTTCAATGGTAGTATTTTGAACAATCCCTTCTCTATTATGAGGAATAAATAATTCATGAAGAGACTTCAATGTGTTACAATATTGAAAAGGATTTGAATCCCCTCCAATTGTGATTTCTTCTCCCATGTGCGGAAATTTGATACATTGATGGTATGTAGAAGGAACTGCTTGCATTTCATGTATCCATGGCCTCCCCAATAAGATGTTATAAGTTAACTTCATGTCTAGGACTTGACATATGGTGTCCTTTTTGATAGGCCACACTTGAATAGGTAAGATAATCATGCCTTTTGAAGATCTCTCCACCTCATCATAAGCTTTAATGGTAATTTTCTTCTTAGGATCAATGGAAGACTTGGATAAACCTAAGGAATTGACAAGATTTATAGTGCAAATATTAAGACCAGCTCCTCCATCTATGAGAACTCTCTTAACCCTATGTCTTTGAATGATGACTTCTATATGCAATGGAAAATTTTGAGGATGAGTGATGTACATATCATCTTGCTCTAAAAATGAGAGACAATGTGGTGCAGTGAGGTGTCCCACCATGTTTTGAAATTTTTCTTCCTCCAAGTTAATAGGAACATTAGTCCCCAATAGGACTTGTTCCAAGATCTCCTTGTGATTTGGAGATAATTTCAACAACTCCAAAATAGAAATTTGAGCTAGAGTCTTTTGTAATTGGTCCACCAAATTATATGACTTTATTACTGTAGATGATTTTTTAGCCAAAATACTTGATTGTGTAGGACCAATAGGTTTAGGATCAACCCCTTGTAGGGTAATCCTTGAAGTTTTCCCTTGAGTGATAGAATAAGATGTTTCCTTTTTGGGTTGTTCCTTGATTACAACAACATTGACAACATGATCATGTATAGATAATGTATTGATAGTGTTATCATAATGATGAGAAAAATTAACATTATTGTTGCCTTGTTTATTCAAATTGGAAGATTCACCCTTCTCATGGTTATAGAAAGGTTTCTTAAAGGCAGCGTGATCTTCATTATTTTTAGGCCCTTCTATCTTGATCACACCATTGTCAATCAAATCTTGTACCACATTTTTCAAATGAAGGCAATCATTTGTTGTATGTCCTCTATTTCTATGGTATTCACAATGACTAGACTCATTCCACCAATTGGGCTTGTTTTGTGGTTCATTTGGTTGAGCTCTATGTTATTAGCAATGAGAGTTCTCAATGCATTCTCAAGGGGTTCACCCAAAGGTGTGAATATCCTCTTGGGAGTTGGTACAAAGAACGACTTAGGCTTATTAGCCCCTTTATTGTTCCCAAAGTTGTTATTATTGGTATTGTTGTTAAAAGGCACTTTGGGAGCTTGATTTTCATTATTCACTTGAGTAGGTGTTCTCGTGAGAGTAAAAGGAGTAACTTTAAAATTATTAGCATCAACAACCCCATCATTGACCACACCTTTGTTGTTGTTCCTCAACCCAAATCGGTTATAGTTGTTAGGAGGATTCTTATTTTGATTGTTATTGTTGTTGGAGGTATTTTTGTTGTTGTGATTCTTGTTATCCTTGTAAAGATTTATTTCTCAACTTTTAACCAATACCTCCTTCGTAGTCACTCCATTTTCAATAAGATCTTGAAAAGACCTAGGACATTGTAGTTTTAACCGATAGTTCATTTCATTACTCAAGCTATTTATAAAGATGTCCATCTTTTTCTTTTCTGGTACACTTTGAGGGTATCTAGAAAATATTGTTCTCCATCTTTGTAAGAAAAGTAGGAATCCTTCTCCCTCTCTTTGCCTAGTGTTGCATAGGGTAATCATTGTAACCTCATGTTTGATATTATATGAATAATGTGTTACAAAATTAGTAGCTAACTCTTCAAAAGTTCAGATGCCCCAAGGTAATTTTGAAAACCATTCCATGGCCATACCTCCAAAACTCCTAGAAAACAACCTCATTAAGTAGTGTCATGCATGAACTCCAAGCTTAATGCAAAAAAACCCCTTAAATGATCTTGGGGATCAGATGCTCCTTCGTATTTGTCATACTTAGGAAATACCACATTACTAGGGAATGGTATCATGATTAAATTTTTGTCAAATGGGAAAGGGCACAATGCCTCTATTGAAAAGGGTTTTGGAGCCCCACTTTGCTTCATTGTGTCCTATTGCGTTTGGAATAATTTAAATTGCTTGTTCATGATATCAATTGGATTATCTTCAACTTCCTTTCCCTTAAGTTGATTGACATCATAGTCATCAGGGAGTTTAAGACCCTTCTGGGCTAGGTCTATAAAATACTTCTCCCTATCTCTATCTAACACTTTTTCCATGAGATTCAGGAAGTATGGGCTTTGTATGGCTTCCTTAACCTTTTCTTTAGTTGCTTCTTCAACAGTTGGCTCACCATTGCCCCCATTGTTAGTGTTGTTAAACCCTTGATTGTTAGGGTCTATTCCTCCTCCATTGTTGTTATTTGACCCTAAATTGTTTGGATCAATACCTCCTCCATTGTTGTTCTGATCTGAACCCAAGTTTCCAAAAGAAAAAGTCATGTTGGTTTCTACCCCTTAGATGGGTTCTTGTGATATTCTTGAGGATGTAAATGTGTCACTCAGAAAATGAAGTTCTTGCCTTAGATATGTTCCATCTGATTGCAGGGTTTTCTTTACATATTGAGATCAAGTTAAAGCCAACATGAACATAACTCTCTTGGAAATAGGCTTTATCTCACTTGCTTGTGGTCAAATCCTTACAAAATTTTCAAAAATGTTCAAAACTAGGATTTTTGACCAGGTGAAATATTGGAACAGGTAGAACATCCAAAGGGTATTCAGATATGAAATCCAAAATTTTTGAAACCCCCAAGAAATATCCATTATTTTCCCTTCTTTTTTTTGGGGTGTCACTTGCCTGTGTGTAGGCGTGACTTTAAACTTAGTACGTGGTTACTAGAATTTTCCTAGGCGGCACTCTGTAGGTGAGCAGGTAGATTTTTCATGTTGATAGATGTTTCATAACTTTTTCCAGGTGTTTCTTAAAATGTCACAGGCATGACTTCATCATTTATAGGCATTTCTTGAATAGTTGTAGGCGTAACTTCATTGTGTATAAGCGGTTTTCCTCTATGTGTAGGTGGAACTTTGCAGATCAGGTTGTAAATTTTAGAATTTTAAAAAGTTTTGAGATTAGATCTGTAGAATATTCTTGCTTGAAAATAAAATACAAACCCAACACACACATCAATTTGTACCATATACCTAAAACCACACTAAAAGTGTATGTTCTCGATCATTTTCACAAGTATAAATAAGAATGTCTTCCAAGCAGTCTACCTAGAGTCAAATTTGGCTTTTAAACATGTTTGGCTCTAAAAGGAAGATTACTACTTAAGAGGATTTTAATGAACACCTCTATTCTAGATCATGTCAAGCTCATTTACCCACTTGCGGGCTTCCCACATGCATGAAAAGCATGATTTAGCGCAATCTTGAATGACTACTAGAGGAAGTGAAGAATACTTGCACACAACCTAGTCACTCTCTGATTAAGGAAGAATGTATTTGTTTATTATGGGTTGGATAGTATCATGGCTAAAGTGATTGTCTCCCACTTTGGGTCATTCCCTCTCACTGTCCTCGTAAGGAAATTCTCAGGAGCCAGACCCTCTAAAGATCTAATTTAACTATCATATATAGAAAAACAAGACATCAAACTTGGTTCAACAAGTTTGGGACTTTGGTTCACTTAGAAAGTGAAGAGCATATCCTTATTGTTGTTCCTTGTTCCAAACACTTCAAGAAAAAAAAATTGTTCCTTTTCAACCTCTTGAAAAGGAGGTTCTTATAAATGAAATGTTTGGTTAATTCCTTATCCCTTTCTTTCTACCAAGTTGAACTCACATGTTTGGCCTTTTTATCCACTTCATAAAATGGAGAGCATATGCCTAATGTTTGTTCAATTTGGACAATAGTAAGGTTTTTCCTATTAAGCTAGATCCAAAGAAAAGCCACAATTTAAGCAAAGAAAGTATTCTTTTACCTTTTCCCAACAAATTGCAGATCAGGAAAAGTGATATTCCATATTTTATAGGAACCGACCTAGAATCCAGAGATTCCTCTTCATTCATAGTCTACCCATAGCTAGGAGAGGTTTCCATTGTTAGGATAGAATTTTTGTTTTGCCTTAATGCATGATTTAGGGTAACAATTCTAAGCCTGAATAGTTTTTGGCATGCCCAGTGGGACATGTTCTTCAACGAACAGGTCAAATTGCATTCAATCACTTGCTAGTTCTGGTGTGCAATCAGTAGAAGGAGACGTGAAAGAGGTCACATTTTGCATATTTGGTGGATCCGTGAAGGAAAGTCTATTGTTTTGAAAGGAGAAAAGCTGGTATGTTTCAAGTTGTTTTATATTTTGATTTCCAGCCTTTTAGATGAATAAAGATGTCAAGTTTTCAAGGAAGCTATGCTACCCAGATGGTCGATTTTCAAGTTTTCCTTCATTTCAAGAGAAAGTTATTAAAGAGAATCATTTTCAGCCATATCAAAATCAACAATCACAATATGATTTTCATTATTAAGAAAATGTTAATGATATACAAAATGGAGATACCGAGGAGTATGTTGCAAAATATGCGTATGCAGATTGAAGATATTAAGAGGCAAAAAGAGTCATAATTTAAGAAAGAGTTGAACAAGTAGCCAGAAGAGCATGCTTATCATGCCCAAATCCAATAGTAGCAAGCATTGGCTCAGCAGGATCAAGCTTATAAGAGATATCTGGCTAAGCAACATAAGAGGACTGAAGTCAAGCTTGCAGGTAGGTTGGAAGCAAAAAAAGATGCTTATGAAAAGAAGCTTCAACAATGATGAGAGCTCTTAATCATCACGACTAATAAAGGTGTTGAATTTAAGTTAGAAAAAGAAAAAGAATTGAAAGCTAAAGAGGAGTTCTATGAAAAAGAGTTACAGGATCTCAAGCAAAAGATAGGATTCCTAGCTTCTATAGCTGAAATATATAAGAGAGGCTATCAACTTTAGATTGATAAATGTTTTTAGCTTAAGGAAGAGAAGGAGACCATTCAAATGAAGGTTGTTGATCTAAAGAAGGTTCTTTTTGAGAAAGTTGAGACAAAGAAGATTTCAACAAATTAGACTGTTTTTGCTGATAAAAGAATACTTCTCCTACAAAAGAATTAGGAAGAACAAGATTATTTTTGGGATGAGATGGAGTAGTTTTGTTTGCATCTTAATAACAAGCCGACACTTCCAGAAAGTACATGCAAGCTATAGGAAGAGATTTTTTCCAGCCAACATGATGAGAAGATTTATCAAATTGAGGTTATCTCTTAGGAACCTGAATCTATCAAGAAAAGCTCTAAGTTCATCATCTTCCATGGCTATCCTATCAGGCATTTAGCTAGAATGCAGGCTATAAATGAAGGACAAGCTGTGCCAACACCTTTGCAAGATGAATTATAGAAGGAATCAAATTAGCTTGTTGTCCTATTTTGTCAAGTAAGTAAACCCCGGTTGGATCTTCACCAAAAGTTGTTGCTTGCTGATTTTCTTCAGAATAATGGTGTTTACAATCAGCTTGATCAAGTTAGTAAAATTCATGTTGATCAGATCCTTATCAAGAAAATGATCAAATATATCTCTTGTGTTCATCTTATAATAGCTTTCTAGAAGTAGGATGATTATTGTAAAATGAAAAGGAAAGGAAGTTATTTTTCACAATCAGTGAATGGTTTCATTTAGCCAGGCTTCAAGCTGGTTAAAGTAGGTTAGTTTAGGTTTTCATTTCAATAAGTGAAGTCCAGCACTAGGTTTTAGGCTACATAAGTCTAGGTTTAGGTGCATTTTTGTTTTAATAAGGTTGCATTCATGCATGTTCTAGTTATTTGACTCTATTTACATAGTGGTAAAGTCTGAGTTCGTGTCTAGCAGGCAAACATCCAGCAAAAGTCACCAAAAATGTTACACTATTTTTCATCATGCAAAATAATAAATAAATAGTAAGGGTGCATTTAGGTTCTTTCATTCAATAGTGCTTTTCAGGTTATGTGAATCATCATTTTGTTATTCCATTTAAATCAGATTTTTCATTGTACTCTAAGTATTGATCAAATTTTGCCAAATTCATAATTGATCATTACATTGTGAATTCATATTGAATGTAATTTACAAATGTTCATTCATACTTCATATTTCATATCAGTAAATAGAGTAAAAAGTGCAGAATAGAAAGAAGAGATAGAGGTATGAGTGTGTCCTTTGCATTTCCTTGAAGAGTCTGCATATTTGGAGCTAGTTGTCATGTCTAGTCCAAGATCTCTGGTCTTCATCTTGAGTCTACATTTGTCTGGTTCTAGGTTTTAGGGGTTGTCTTGCATCATGGTCAGATGAGTTTGTTAGATCCATTTGGATTTAAGCAATGCAAAAAGAATGAAGACATCATAAGTTATCAAATTCTTTCATAACTGCATACATTTATGATATTCAATGCAATAACAAGATGAGCATGCACATAAAGAGAAAAGCAGTGTTAAAAGATAGCAGTGTTGCATTATGTTAGTGAGCACACCAGTGGTTTGATGGATGCCCAAAATTGACCACTGGGTCATGTTCATTAACATAATGGGATAATTTTGATGTGTTAAGCTTAACAGAGAAATAAATTGTTCAAAATAGACTGGTATTCTTCACAGTCGAGAGTCAAAAGAGATGTAGTATACTTTTCATTGCGGTGCTAATAGAATCAGTGTGTTGTTTAGATATTATTCATTTGCTGAATATATGCTATATATCAAAGATCTAGAGCATAAAAATCTTTTTATGGGTGTCACGAGCCCATGCTCAAACCTCACAAATAGATTGTGTTGCTGAAAGTAAAATTTGTGCTACTAGTTATGTCATATCTGATTCATAGATTTGTGATGGAGTATCAAAGGATATGCAATCATGCTTTAAATCACATCCCAATTAGTGCTGAAAATGGTACAGTTTATGCCATAATGGATTTTTTTTAGAAAAGAACTTCAAGTTAGTTAAAGTGAAACAATTTCAAAGAATGAGTTCACGATATAAAAAAGAGGGGCGACTGATACAAAGCTGGCTGTGAGTTCAAAAACCCCAAAATCGAGCCTCAAAGTAGAGATTCTTTAAATATGCCAATAGTGATCAAACCTAATGAAGAGTTGATGCAATATGCAATGAACTTAGCTTTCAAAAAGCATGGATAGATAGCTAAATATTAGTCACGAAAGTTAATATAAAAAAAAATCTCTAAAATTTACAGTGAGCATTGTCACAGTATGACATAAGAACCAAGTATTCTTGTGTAATCAAGTATTCACAATCGGCTATTATGTAGCAAGGTTAAGTTTTTTAAAGTCTAGATCATGCATCGAGGACAATCTGATAGTTAAAATCATGAGTTCTAATTTTCTCTCGGGGTTCTTAAAACATTCACAGTTCGGCAAGGGAGTCAACAAAAAATCCAGTAGGCTATTCAGTATAAACAATGAACTATCATTTATCTTAGATTTCTTCAAGCAATACATAAAAGCCCATAAATCATAAGTCCCAGCTCATAGAATTTTGATAAAATTATGCAAGTAGCATGTTTGAGGCCATGACAATCTTTTCAAGCACAACACTATTCTATAGCTCATGTTTGAGTTGGAACATATTCATTAGGCAATAAAAAGAATAAAAGGCAGGTAGCTATATATACAATGAAGGATGAGTTCTTTATTGTGGAATGTCATCAACAGTCAACACTAAGTTCACAAGCAATAGAGGAGAGCCTAGATTTAACATTAAAGGAATGAAACAATAGTAAAAAGCCATGAGTCATAGTATGGAGCTTGTGGCTTATAGATCAAGCAAAGAGGAGTCTCAGTTACCCAATGTAAATGGAAACTGCAAACTAGCTGATCTTCAAATCACAGTTCAAATATTGGACATATATATTGAGAGCAAGCACGATAAAGCAATAATCATAGTTTGAAAACACCAGTCGATTGTGACTCTTTTCTATAGTTCCATATTGATAAAGCAATAATCATAGTTTGAAAACACCAGTGAAGAGGTTGATAACAGAATGAGAGGCCACAATTTATGCTAAGGAAAGGTCATAATTTCATGCTATTCATTTCTAGAAAATAAATCTGCAAGAGAAGGACCAAGTTTTGAAGATAACTTATAGTTGCAGATGAACCCAAGTTTGCTAAATGCTAGTTATATTTTGAGTTGCATGAGCTAAAGTTCAGCACATGGATATATTCAGAGTTAACATGTTGAGCTCAAGTTGAACAATGAGATCTATTCCCAATCAAACAAAGCTTCACCATAATTTTGAAGACTGTTTCAAAATAGGGTTTCATTTTCCCTAAAATTTCTCTATGAAGAATGCGATAAGCACAACTTCTGATAGTGAAAACTAAAGATAACAATTTGGAGTCCACCAAGCAGAGTATATTCAATGCCATCAATGCATATGCCTTATTCCTACATAGTCTTGAAAACCACAACATGTCACCTCATACCTTCATTTCATTATTTTATTGCATTACAAGTTGATTGAAAGTCATGTCGACTTTCTCCACATTGCATATAGTTTACACTTAGAATATTTTATCTAAGTTAGGAGTTGAAGGTTAGGTTATTTAATATTAGGTTTTTATCTAAATGTTAAATTATTTTATAATTTTGGAAATTATTCTTTGTAAAAGGATTTAATTCCTTATTATAAGCCAAAATTTAGGGAGGGGCATTGAGAGGAAGTTTGTAAAAAGGCCTAGTTAGTGGCATGTTTTTTGGCACATTTTTGGGCTAGAATCAGGCATTTTCGAAAGGCTTAGATTTTTGGATTTGAGGCATAGGTAGGATATAAAATTGATTTTTGATGATCAATTAAGGGTTGCAGATTTTGGAGAGGGGGCATATAGTGAACATATCACTCCTAAGTGCTTTGAAGGCCATTTTTGTAATCATTTTTTGTCAGATTTTGGAGGGAATGAACCAGATATTTTGACTCATATTTGTGAAATTGTTTTGATACTGGATCCTATTTTCATCTTTTCTAACAAGTGTCAAATCATTTATTGTCTAAAGGAAGTGAGTAGATTTCTATTCCTTCTCAAGATAATCAATTTCTCCAAGGCCTTGTATGAGAAATGTATGTTTATTAATTATCCAAGCTATTTGTGGTAAAACCCTAATAGCATGCATTTATTAACCTATATGTTGAGGAGATATTTAGAGAGTTAAGATCCTCATTTATGAGTCAGGATTGAGGTTTCATTTTTTTTGCAAAGTCTGAAGTATTCATTGGTGTATCACCCTAATCTTTTAGTTATAGTATTCTTTTCCCTTTTCCCAAGAAATTACAGATCAGGAAAAGTGATATTCCATATTTTATAGGAACCAACCTAGAATCCAGAGATTCCTCTTGATTCATAGTCTACCCACAACTAGGAGAGGTTTCCATTGTTAGGATAGAATTGTTGTTTTGCCTTAATGCCTGATTTAGGGTAACAATTCTAAGCCTGAACAATTTTTGGCATGCCCAGTGGGACATGTTCTTCAACGAATGGGTCAAATTGCATTCAATCACTTGCTGGATCTGGTGTGCAATCAGAAGAAGGATACATGAAAGAGGTCACATTTCACATATCTGGTGGATCCGTGAAGGAAAGTCTATTGTTTCAAAAGGAGAAAAGCTGGTATGTTTCAAGTTGTTTTATATTTTGATTTCTATCCTTTTAGATGAATAAAGATGTCAAGTTTTCAAGGAAGCTATGCTTACCCAAATGGTCAGCTTTCAAGTTTTCCTTCATTTCAAGAGAAATTTATTAAAGAGAATCATTTTCAGCCATATCAAAGTCAGCAATCACAATATGATTTTCATTATTATGCAAATGTTAATGATATACAAAATGGAGATACCACAAGTATGTTGCAGAATATGCATATGCAGATTGAAGATATTAAGAGGCAAAAAGAGTCATAATTTCAGCAAGAGTTGAACAAGCAACTAGAAGAGCATGCTTATCGTGCCAAAATCCAACAACAACAAGCATTGGCTCAGTAGGATCAAGCTTATTAGAGGTATCTAGCTGAGCAACATAAGAGGAATGAAGCCAAGCTTGCAATTGGGTTGGAAGCACAAAAAGATGCTTATGAAAAGAAGCTTCAAAAAGGCCAAGAGATCTTAATCGTCATGACTAATAAAGGTGTTGAATTTAAGTTAGAAAAAGAAAAAGAATTGAAAGCTAAAGAGGAGTTCTATGAAAAAGAGTTACAGGATCTCAAGAAAAAGATAGGATTCCTGGCCTCTACAGCTAAAACATATAAGAGAGGCTATCAACTTTAGATTGAGAAATGTTTTCATCTTAAGGAAGAGAAGGAGACCATTCAAAAGAAGGTTGCTGATCTAAACAAGGTTCTTTTTGAGCAAGTTGAGACAAAGAAGATTTCAACAAATCAGAATGTTTTTGCTGATAAAAGAATACTTCTCCTACAAAAGAATTAGGAAGAAGAAGAAGAAGATTATTTTTGGGATGAGATGGAGCAGTTTTGTTTGCATCTTAATAACAAGCCGACACTTCCAGAAAGTACATGCAAGCTATAGGAAGAGATTTTTTCCAGCCAACATGATGAGAAGATTTATCAAATTGAGGTTATCTCTCAGGAACTTGAATCTATCAAGAAAAGCTCTAAGTTCATCATCTTCCATGGCTATCCTATCAGGCATTTAGCTAGAATGCAAGCTATAAATGAAGGACAAGCTGTGCCAACACCTCTGCAAGATGAAGTATAGAAGGAATCAAATTAGCTTGTTGTCCTATTTTGTCAAGTAAGTAAACCCCGGTTGGATCTTCACCAAAAGTTGTTGCTTGCTGATTTTCTTCAGAATAATGGTGTTTACAATCAGCTTGATCAAGTAAGTAAAATTCATGTTGATCAGATCCTTGTCAAGAAAATGATCAAATATATCTCCTATGTTCATCTTATAATAGCTTTCTAGAAGTAGGATGATTATTGTAAACTAAAAAGGAAAGGAAGTTATTTTTCACAATCAATGAATGGTTTCATTTAGCTAGGCTTCAAGCTGGTTAAAGTAGGTTAGTTTAGGTTTTCATTTCAATAAGTGAAGTCCAGCACTAGGTTTTAGGCTGCATAAGTCTAGGTTTAGGTGCATTTTTGTTTTAATAAGGTTGCATTCATGCATGTTCTAGTTATTTGACTCTATTTACATAGTGGTAAAGTTTGAGTTCGTGTCTAGCAGGCAAACATCCAGCAAAAGTCACCAAAAATGTTACACTATTTTTCATCGTGCAAAATAATAGATAAATAGTAAGGGTGCATTTAGGTTCTTTCATTCAATAGTGCTTTTCAGGTTATGTGAATCATCATTTTGTTATTCCATTTAAATCAGATTTTTCATTGTACTCTAAGTATTGATCAAATTTTGCCAAATTCATAATTGATCATTACATTGTGCATTCATATTGAATGTAAGTTACAAATGTTCATTCATACTTCATATTTAATATCAATAAATAGAGTACAAAGTGTAGAATAGAAAGAAGAGATAGAGGTATGAGTGTGTCCTTTGCATTTCCTTGAAGAGTCTGCATATTTGGAGCTGGTTGTCATGTCTGGTCCAAGATCTCTGGTCTTCATCTTGAGTCTGCATTTGTTTGGTTCTAGGTTTTAGGGGTTGTCTTGCATCATGGTCATATGAGTTTGTTAGATCTAGGTGGATCTAAGCAATGCAAAAAGAATGAAGATATCATACATTATCAAATTCTTTCATAACTGCATACATTTCTGATATTCAATGTAGTAAAAAGATGAGCGTGCACATAAAGAGAAAAGAAGTGTTAAAGGATAGCAGTGTCACATTATGTTAGTGAGCACACCAGTGGTTTGGTGGATGCCCAAATTGACCACTGGCTCATGTTCATTAATATAATGGGATAATTTTGATGTTTTAAGCTTAACAGAGAAATACATTATTCAAAATAGACTGGTATTCTTCACAGTCGAGAGTCAAAAGAGATGCAGTATACTTTCCATCCTGGTGCTCACAAAATCAGTGTGTTGTTTAGATATTATTCATTTGCTGAATATATGCTATATATCAAAGATCAAGAGCATAGCAATCTATTTATGGGTGTCATGAGCCCATGCTCGAACCTCACAAATAGATTATGTTGCTGAAAGTAAAATTTGTGCTACCAGTTATGTCATATCTGATTCATATATTTGTGATAGAGTATCAAAGGATATGCAATCATGATTTAAATCACATGCCAATTAGTGCTGAAAATGGTACAATTTATGCCATAATGGATTTTTTTTAGAAAAGAACTTCAAGTTAGTTAAAGTGAAACAATTTCAAAGAATGAGTACATCACAATATAAAAAAGAGGGGTGACTGATACAAAGCTAGCTATGAGTTCAAAAACCCCAAAGTTGAGAGTCAAAGTAGAGATTCTTTAAATATGCCAACAGTGATCAGACCTAATGAAGAGTTGATGCAATATGCAATGAACTTAGCTTTCCAAAAGCATGGATAGATAGCTAAATATCAGTCACAAAAGTTAATATCAAACAAAAGCTAGAAAATTTACAGTGAGCATTGTCACAATATGACATAAGAACCAAGTATTATTGTTTAATCAAGCATTCACAATTGGCTATTATGTAGCAAGGCTGAGTTTGTTTAAGTCTGGATCATGCCTCGAGGACAATCTGATAGTTAAAATCATGAGTTCTATTTTGCTCTCGGGTTCTTAAAATAGTCACAGTTCAGCAAGGGAGTCAACAAAATCTCTAGCAAGCTATTCAACATAAAAAGTGAAGTATCATTTATCTCATATTTCTTCAAGCAATACATAAAAGACCATAAATCATAAGTCCCAGCTCATAGCATTTCAAATAAAATTATGCAAGCAGCATGTCTGAGGCCATGCAAATCTTTTCAAGCACAACACTGTTCTATAGCTCATGTTTGAGTTGGAACATATTCATTAGGCAATAAAAAGAATAAAAGGCAAGCAGCTATATATGCAATGAAGGATGAGTTCTTTATTGTGGAATGTCATGAATGGTCAACACTAAGTTCATAAGAAATAGAGGAGAGCCCATATTTAACATTAAAGGAATGAAACAATAGTAAAAAGCCATGAGTCATAGTATGGAGCTTGTGGCTTATAGATCAAGCAAAAAGGAGTCTCAGTTACCCAATGTAAATGGAAACTGTAAACTAGCTGAGCTTCAAATCATAGTTCAAATATTGGACATATATATTGAGAGCAAGCACGATAAAGCAATAATCATAGTTTGAAAACACCAGTCGACTGTGACTATTTTCTATAGTTCCATATTGATAAAGCAATAATCATAGTTTGAAAACACCAGTGAATAAGTTGATAATAGAATGAGAGGCCATGATTTATGCTAAGGAAAGGTCATAATTTCATGCTATTCATTTCTAGAAAATAAATCTGCAAGAGGACCAAGTTTTGAAGATAACTTATAGTTGTAGATGAACCCGAGTTTTCTAAATGCTAGTTATATTTTGAGTTGCATGAGCTCAAGTTCAGCACATGGAAATATTCAGAGTTAACATGCTGAGCTCAAGTTGAACAATCAGATCTATTCCTAGTCAAACCAAGCTTCACCAAACTTTTGAAGACTGTTTCAAAATAGGGTTTCATTTTCCCTAAAATTTCTCTATGAAGAATGCGATAAACACAACTTCTGATAGTGAAAACTAAAGATAACAATTTGGAGTCCACCAAGCAGAGTATATTCAATGCCATCAATGCATATGCCTTATTCTTGTAGAGTCTTGAAAACTGCAACATGCCACCTCATACCTTCATTTCATTATTTTATTGCATTGCAAGTGGATTGAAAGTCATGTCAACTTTCTCCACATTGCATATAGTTTACACTTAGAATATTTTATCTAAGTTAGGAGTTGAAGGTTAGGTTATTTAATATTAGGTTTTTATCTAAATGTTAAATTATTTTATAATTTTGGAAATTATTCTTTGTAAAATGATTTAATTCCTTATTATAAGCCAAAATTTAGGGAGGGGCATTGAGAGGAAGTTTGTAAAAAGGCCTAGTTAGTGGCATGTTTTTTGGCACATTTTTGGGCTAGAATCGGGCATTTTCGAAAGGTAAGATTTTTGGATTTGAGGCATAGGTAGGATATAAAATTGATTTTTGATGATCAATTAAGGGTTGCAGATTTTGGAAAGAGGGCATATAGTGAACATATCACTCCTAAGTGCTTTGAAGGCCATTTTTGTAATCATTTTTTGTCAGATTTTGGAGGGAATGAACCAGATATTTTGACTCATATTTGTGAAATTGTTTTGATACTGGATCCTATTTTCATCTTTTCTAACAAGTGTCAAATCATTTATTGTCTAAAGGAAGTAAGTAGATTTATGTTCCTTCTCAAGAGAATCAATTGCTCCAAGGCCTTGTATGAGAAATGTATGTTTGTTAATTATCCAAGCTGTTTGTGGTAAAACCCTGATAGCATGAATTTATTAACCTATATGTTAAGCAGAGATTCAGAGAGTTAAGATCCTCATTTATGAGTCAGGATTGAGGTTTCATTTTTTTTGCAAAGTATGAAGTATTCATTGGTGTATCAACCTAATCTTTTAGTTATAGTATTCTTTTCCATTTCCCAAGAAATTTCAGATCAGGAAAAGTGATATTCCATATTTTATAGGAACTGGCCTAGAATCCAGAGATTCCTCTTGATTCATAGTCTACCCACAGCTAGGAGAGGTTTCCATTGTTAGGATAAAATTGTTGTTTTTCCTTAATGCCTAATTTAGGGTAACAATTCTAAGCTCGAACAAGTTCAAAGTAGGAAATTTCTTTTTATAAGCATCCAACACCTTAATGTAATGCGCATAATGCTTTTCTTCTAATCACAAACTATCTAGAATTGAAGTATTATGGATTTATTTTTGATGTTTGGTTTGAATTCTTACCTCTTTGCTCTCTTGAGTAACTCTGCTTTCTAGTTTTCATACTTTCCCGTGTCTACTCATCTATGAGAAAAACACAGATAGAGATTTAGAAGACAAAATTTAATATTTTGATAGAAAAATTAAACAAAAAATGCTAGGCATCATTTATCAGCTAATAAGCATTAGTTAAAAGCTAGTAGGTGTTATTTTGAAACTTGCAGGCATCACTTTCTAGTGACTCAAGCGGCTTTTAAAAATTACTAAGCGTAAAAATTTAACTGCTAGGCATTACAAATAATTGTAAATTGTGTAAGATAAAATATCATAGGCGGCAAAGAACAACTAATAAGCATCATTTCTCAGATTCTAGGCATCTCTTTATGTTGTCAGGCGTAATACTTTATTTCACAGGCGTCAGAAGAAGAAAAGATAGAATAGAAAGAACTTGTAGGCATTAGTCAATGTCTTCTAGGCATTGTCAGTATGCTGATAAGCATCATTAGATCCTTCATAGGAGACATTTCTCCTATTTTCTGCAAAATTAATGTAAAAGTGAAGCCAAAAACATGCAAAATTTTATAAAATAATGAAAAATGAGGCTCAAAGCCCCATGGTGGGTGCCATTTGTGTGTGGGTGTTTACACCTTCATGAAATTAGGACAATCAACAACAATTCTATGAAAAGAAATAAGAAAATTAATCTAAAGAATTACATTTAACCTTCATATCATCTCATGGTTCTCTATCTAAGATTGGTAAGTAGAGTTCTCAGCCTTATTCTCTACTAGTGACAATCCTAGAATAAGAAAATTATGATAAAAATGCCTAAATCTAGCTCTCAATTCTCAATTTGATACAAATATTAACTCAAATGCTCATGATAATTCTCTCAAATCTCACTATTTTCTCTCAAAATGCTCAAGATATTTCTCAATTGCTCTCAAATTGCCTATAGTGATGATGCTATGCATTTGAATTCTCTAGTATATCATTATGCTCTCAAAATAACTTCTATTTATAGTAAAATCCCAAGGGTAGGGGGTAGAGTTACTTGATCATGATTTAGCCTTGGTTGAGTCAAAAGCTTTGAAATGTTTTTAAATGGGGGGACAATTTAGATGATTGTCTCAAATGTTTGGACAAGTAGACAAATTTGAGTGGTTGAGATTCAAAGTTGAAAATGTGTGATTGAGATTCAACAATTTGGAGTGATCCATGTGCATTGTGTTCTCAATTCTTATTGGTTTCTCAAATTATGTTGAAAGACATTAGGATTAAGTAAATTCCATCAATTAATTAAATTAGCCATGTAAGGGAATAGGTTCAATTTGATTTTTGATTTAAAACTATACAATTAATTGATTAAAATCAATTATATAGTGTGGTTGATCCCTTTAAGCTTGTATTTAATTATTTGATGTCATGATTTGATTTTTCCTTTGAATTAAATGATTTTGTCCAATTTTGATTAATAAATGTCCATTTAAAATTGATTTGATCCATTTTGATGAAAATTAGAGCACTTGGCTAAGATTTATAGATTTGAATGATTCTAAGACACCTACCTAGTTTTGGGTGTCTACACTTAGTCTTGTCCTTTATTGTGCTCTATATCCAATCATCCACTATAGTTTCTAATGTTTTGTCGCACTAGATATGAATCAACAGATTTTTTTTTTTACGGGATATGGGAACAATTTTTTTTGGGGCCTATGCTAATGGAAGCGGGTTGGAATAGCTCAAGGTATCAATAAATTTAGCCAAAGCTTTGATTGGCTGTTTCAGTTCATGCTTCTCTTTTCTATCTTTGTCAGATTGGGTGAGAATTCTCTAGGTGGACTACTTGAAATGGTGGTTATCTTCCTCTCAATCTATAGCTCCTAAGTCCACTTAAGTGATTTTGAAGTCTTCAACAGTGGGTTCCCTATCTTCCCCCTTTTTCTTGTAGGATGCAATCTCTGGTTCCCACCTATTAGTTTTTGTGTCTGCAAAGAGCCTAGTTGTATTCTTGAGCTTCTTGGGTTTAGGTGTCTTGTCAGTATACTTAATAACCATGTCCTTAATTAGGATGGATATTGGAACCAAGCTATGCTTCCTATTGACAGCAGTGGTTAACCATTTAGGAGTTTCACTTAGAGTGGACTTATCTTCTGTCCCTTTTGTTAGAGCACTCATGGATTCTATGTTTGATCCAACAAGCTGAAAAATGTCTATGTCTACCACCTCAGTGTCAAAGACCTATGGTTCAAGTCTCACTTCCTTTTCTTCTTCTAGATCTACCAAGACTAGTTTATCGATGTCCATTTTATTCTGGGGCTTTCTTTGGGTTTTTCTCCAAGATCTTGTAATTCTAGGTATAGGTTTTGTTAGAATCAGATCAGGAGAATGTTTATGAGAAGACTTTTTTCCTTTACCTACATCATCAATGGTACAAGAAAAGTCAGAAACATTCTTTGATGGACACCAAGAGACTTTATTAGGTTTGACAACACTATTTCCTTGAAGCTTCATTGTCTTTTTCTTCCTAATATAGTTTTTAGAGATTTTTAGAACTCCCTTGGTTCTCTGATGAATATCATCTTCCTTATCCTTGTCCAAGTCTATGACTAGTACCACCAGTTCATCAAGTTCTTGATAGCCTAGTTCAAATAGATCAAAATTGTCTTCTTCTAAACCTTCAATTTTTACCTTTATCTGGAGGAATACAATTTGTGCAAGAAGCATTCTTGTGTGTCCTATTTTTATCACTTCAATCGAACATCACAAAAATCTTCCCAAAATTCCTCTAAGTGTGGAATAAGAAGGCAATTTTTCAAACCTAGAGTTTGTGCAAAACCTTTGTTGTCATAATCTTTCCTCTCAATATAATACTAGAAATTGAATCTCCTTAAATTGCTTTCAATGCTCACTACATATGACATTGAACCAAATTCTAGAATGCCTAGCTTAGTAGGGAAATGTTTCTCCAACTTATCCTTTAGAAGGAATTTATTAACCACCATTGAAAGTTGTCTATAGATTTTCACCATGACAAAACAGTCAGAACATAACCTTGGAAGTTTAATATGATCTCCCTCAAAGCTACAAATATGGATATAACTAAAATAGGGGAATTGGATATAAAAGATTCAATATTTATTAATTAATTCTTGGGCATTCTTAGAAATTCTCTTATTATTTAAACCGGCTAATTAAAAGGAGAGGTCCCCCATAAATACATCATGAACCCTCCTAAAGTCTAGTAGAGTCTTTTATCTTTGAATCATAGGATAGTGAATAGGATTGAATATGATTGAAATATGAATAGATGTGTAAATGATATGAGAGGGGGAATATAGGATCTATCCCTAATCCAAATTCCCAAAAGGAGAGATCCAAATTGATTAATCACAAAGAAGTGATCAATACACAAATGAATCAAACTATGGAGAATATGAAGAAAGGAGGAAATCCTACAATTTGATATGAAAAGTATGTATTGAAATATTAATTTAATTGAAAAAAAATACTAACCTCAAAATAAGGAAAATCTGGAAAATGCTGATTTCTGATGTCTGTGTTCAGTTTTGGGAGATTCTACAACTTGCTTTGGACTAAAAATGCTGAGATAGAGAAAACCCAGAAAACTTTTGTCTTTCTGAAGATAAGTCAACCTTGAACTAGATAATGGGGCACAATATTACCCCCCACTGAAGGTTGACCTTGACACGAAACAACTGCAATAGAAATTTTGTTCGTAGATTTCAGAAGTTCACCAAAAAGGGTATTCAAATCTGAACTGCAATTCACTATCCTATACCCATACCTGCAAGAAAATGGGTTTTTGTTGTTTGGATGGGGGATTTTCCTTGGTCAAACCCTAGTTTAGAATCAACCTTGAAATATAATTGAAATATATAAACAAAGTAAATAGAACTATTCACCTTTCTTATGTTGAAATCCTTATGGAGGATTTGAATCCTTGAATCCACAAGTATGGATGCTCCAAATGAATGTCTAATTATAGGTAGGATGTCTCAAATCAATGGCATTAGATCTTCAACACCAATCTTGAATGGATCTTAGCATAGGAAGAGGCTAGGATGAATGTGATTGGAGAAATCTTCAAGGGGGCTCCAAAGAGATTGAATCCTTTAATGGTTAACAATGGATCTCCTTGATGAATGCTTAAAAGCTTGAATTCTTGAGGATGAATGAATGATTTCTTCCTTTCCTTCTCCTTCTTGCTTCCTTGACTGATAATGCTTATGAAAATCAGATTGAGAGATATCGAAAATGAGAGAGGAAGGCTTCCTTTTATAGTGATCTAGGGCACAAAATTTTAGAGAGGCTAACATTGGAGAATTAAATCCCAATTAACCTTAACCCCTAGAAATGGACCTAGATTAAATACAATTTAAGAGTTTACAATTCCAAAATTTGAAACAGTCGACCCCGAAGCGGTAAAGTGGAACTTTCCAAAGCGCAATCTCCCAAAACCTTTGGAACTTAAAATTTGGACCCAGGGTCAGGGTCTAGATCAAATTTTCCCTAGGTCAAAGTCAAGGTTTACTCTACCCTAGGTTAGGGTCAAGGTTTACCTTGACCCTGAGGTCTCAGATCTCAGGTTCTCAGGACCAGGTGCCAGAAAAAGGTTGGAAATAGGTGGAGAGAGAAGAAGAATAGGGGAAACAAATAGATCCATGAAAAGACCCTCTCAAGGTGCTTGAAATGACCCCAGACCACTTACTTGGAGGGATAAACACTCTTAACATGGAAGTGCTTCCATTTTAAGATGATGAATTAAGCCCCCACTTTAGCAAGAGTATGGACTTGATGCATACTCTTGGTAAAGGAGATCATAATGAAAATATAATCTTATTGAAATCAAAGGGACAAAGGAATCCTCAAGCTCCCAAGGAATCAAGTGTTTGTCAACTCCAAGATCATAATAAGAGAGACATCTCTAGAGAGAGAGTGTATGATCACCTCGCCCAATGAGAACTTATGTCCCATTGTGAACCACACAAGGAAATAGCACAATTGGAAAGATGGAATTGAACTGCCTAGTGAATGTGGCTACTCATTAGTCAACCCATCAAGGATTCACCCCTAGGAATATTCTATTCCACAAGA
Source organism: Chamaecyparis obtusa (assembly GCA_027943335.1). Taxonomy (NCBI): domain Eukaryota; kingdom Viridiplantae; phylum Streptophyta; class Pinopsida; order Cupressales; family Cupressaceae; genus Chamaecyparis; species Chamaecyparis obtusa. The sequence continues at coordinate 268,903 of BSBK01007985.1, read as the reverse complement.
GTAAACCCCCCCAAAAAAGAGATCCAATCTTAAGGACACCTTCGACCTTAAGGGATCAACAATTTTGAAACTGGAGGGATCAAGAGATCCTAAAATATAAATCCATGCTTTAAGGATTAGTCACTAATCCATAAAGGGAGAAAAGTATCTTGAAAAATAATATATGTATATCAAAAAGTGCATGTGTGTAATAGGTGAGTAGAGTGTATGCCCCCTTGTTAAAGTCATTGCTAACACTTTAACAGGAGTGATGGCTTTAACAGAAACATAAACAATTCCACTAATTATGTTTCCACTATGACATGCCCCGAAATGAAGACAAATAAAGGGAAATAACACATAAACATACAGAGAACACATAAGGGATCTACCTGCCATGGGGTTAGTATGATCATAAGATAATATATATGATATTATTGAAAATGAATTGACATCATTCCCCAAAGAAAGTAGAACTACAATCACAATAGAGGAAAGATCACATAAGAGATATGAAGAAGAGTCTTTTCAAACCATGACATGGAGACCAAAAAGAATCAGTGCTACCAAGTCCCGAATCCAAGAAAACTATAAAAGGAAACATTTACGAACAATAGTGTTGGTTCTTGGATAGGATTTTACACTCCATGAGATACCAGTATGCTTACGATGGATATTAAGGATTGGTTAATTCCAAATGTGAGAAATCTATAAACAACTGAACCGATTATAGGGATAAGACTACCCTCTTCTACTTCTGGCTCTACAAAACCAAGGTGGGTGCACCTAATCCAATAGTATTAACTCTAATAGTTTTAACTCTGTCCCTTATTTGAACATTGGACCTTTCAACAGATAACAGTGAGAAAGTACTAAACAAAAACCTATTGTTTATTGACTCTCCATCATTGGATAGGACAATACATAAATACAAATAAAAGTAAAAGACTGGTAATGATTTAATATTTTTAGGATTACAAGATTTCAATCATTCCATACAAAACAAAGATAGGAAAGTACATGCCAGTGCCTTATCTATTGGGCAAAACTTTAGAGAACAAGATGGATACAATGATATCTATAAAAGAGATGGTCTCTAAGCATAAACACGAGTATCCAAAATCCTTCCTACTTATGAGAATCCTTCATGTAAACTTCATGAACACATATTCCACTTTGAGAAGTATTTAATCTAACCCTAGGTTGGAACTCAAAGCATAAATACATACATATAAACCTATGAAAGATTTAAAGATTCACAAAATGAAACAAAGGAGAGACAAAGACTGGAGATTTGTATTAAGTGTAACCTTTCACCATTTGCATACAAAAATGTCCTGAATAGATAGCTTGCAAAACAATAGCAGCAACCTATACTTCTTCTCTATTATTTTGACAGAATGATACAAAATTTACAATCCTCGACTGAGGGTTAGGGTTCAAGAGTTTCTTTCCTTTTCAACTCCTAAACTCTCAATACCTAGAATGACCATGGGAAATCCTAACCCTAAAAATTTACAACTACAAAAATTTTACAATAAATACATTAATGAAGTAGGTGAGATAATTGCAGCTGATCCAACTTGCTTTATATCTTCAATGTTTGTTGTTAGCTTTCTTCAAAAAATCCAATTTGCAATACTTGTTTTCCATTCTACAATGAATGCTCTCTCATATCTCAACCACTTTCATGACCCAAAAATGACTGCCTTGATTTTATCTATGGAGCTAGCGGTGCATAAACTTTCTCTACAACTGGTATATATTGATATCTCCATTTATTGTACACCTCTTCACTCGGGAAGTCAAAATTGACAAACTCAGCCTTCTTGCTTGATAACTGCTCCCATTCTCTTTCAATCTGAATGACTTTCTACTGAATGGTATCAAACATTAATTTGGCATTTATTAAAATTTTGATAATGCCACTAAAGGAAAATTTGTCACTTTGAATACCAGTTATTCTTTCTTTCAGAAGTCCATCCAACTCTTCCCTGCATTGATAAGCTTCTTTAAATTTTCCTTTGTCTATGAAAATGGTAGGCACTAGTTCATAGTTTGAAAGCATCAACTTAGCTTTCAAAATGCTTGATTTCCTTATAAAACTATCCAAAAAGACACCAAACTATACCATTTTCTTCACAATTTGATGTACTGGCTTTATCAGTGGGTCTGGGTCCTCCTATCCTTTAGACAACATACATAACAACTTTATGTTGGGAGACCTTTCAATCCACCCTTTCAGAATTGGAGACATTTCAATCTTATCCTTATTCAAAATTTCAAACAAAGAATTCAATTTACTGACATGATCATGCAAAATTGAAGGCTTTAAGTCATATGCAAATTCTAAAATTGCATTTGTTATCATTTCCTCATACGTCTGGTCTACCAAAACTGTGGCCCTTTTATTTTCATCTTTCTCCTTCTCTAGCTGTGCTCTTGTTTCCTTCAATTTATTTGCTTCTTCTGTTAACCTCTGTTTCTCCCAACTAACCCTTGCATCTACATTTGTCTCTGGGGAGGGGGAAGGTGGAAACTCAACAAATGGGCTTGAAGATGAAGCCACTACAGGCTTATCAGAAATTACTAACTGAGGGGACCTATGATCCAATGGTCCTGACAATTGTGCAATTAATTTGTCCTTTTGAATTAGCTCAACTTTGAGCTCATTATAAGATTTGAGGACAATTTAAAATTTGAGCCTAATCTCTTCTTTCTCCTTGGCATCCTTTTCTGCTACTTTGGCACTGAATTTAGCAATTTCTAAAACCAAACTTGATGCCTCCACACCAGATGTTTCTCCTACTCTCTGAACCAACAAACTCCTTGAATGTCCTGTAGATAAATCTTCTCTCTTTCCTTTATCTTCCCCTTTATTTAAGGACCATATTACTAGGGCAGCATGATCTTTAGAGAAAGAAATCCCTCTTGCAACTTGTTTAGCTTGCTCTACTGTAGCAAGAGTTTTCACTGTGCTCTTTCTAACCTAGTCAAAGACAATTGCATCAGCAATGTCCCATTCTGGCAAAATTAATATCTCTGCTATATGAACCATGGCCCTCCCCTCCTCTGGAGTAATTTTTTCAAATTGTTTGACCATTTCTACCTTGGTTTCTTCTTCTATTTATTTGATATCCCTAGTAGGGGACTCTTCTTTCCTCTTTTCACAAATCTCTTTATATTGGTTTATTTTCATTCTTCGAAGGAATCGGGAGAATGCCCTAGTCTTAACAAACTTATCGTTAACAAGGAAAGAATCACTTGCTTGCTTCAAAATAGGGTCCATTTGTTTACCCTCAAATTCTTCAACTAAAAGGTCCATGGCCACCTCCTTAGGTGCCTCCAGCATCCCTTCCTACAAATCTTCATTAGAAACAAAAATGTTTCCCTCATTTCTTAATTGTACAAGTTGTTCTACTACCCCATGTTCATCCAATTGGATAGGGGATTGAGAAGGAGAGTAAATCTCCTCCACTGGCTTTTCTTCTTCTTATTTTTGCCTTTTGGGAGAGGGTCCCTACAATGATGGATCATCAATAGGTCTTTTCCCTCTTGAAGTAGAAGGGATATCTTCACTTCTTTGCTGTGATGGCAGGAGAATAGTGTATCCACTTCTCTTCTGCATTGTATAGACTCCTTTTTGGGTCAACTTCATATATTTTGGCTGGCTCAAGATCTTTCTAGCATTCTCAAGTTCTATCTTTCTCACAACTACCCTCTTTTCATTTACATCATGCAAGAGGCCCTCAAAATGTTCCATTAGGGCATCCACTTTCCTTTCCCATGGTTCAAACTCCTTTAATGGGTCATAAGCTTTATCAAAATTCTTTATAAAATCTATAGACTTACTATATACAACCCATTTTTCTTTCTTCACCTCTTGAGCTTGAAGATCAAACTCATTCCTAATTGCATCCTCTAGAAAATTGAATTGATGCTCAATAAGAGCACACCTCACCTTATCCCTAAAAACTCCTAAAAGGAAAACCTCTGTATCTACACACCTCACTACTACTTTAGGAATTCTATAAGGTTGCAAGACCTTATTTAGATGTACCCATCCTCCCTTTGTGATTACATATTGATGTGCTAAAGTTACATCTGGGAAAAAGGTTCCCCTCCCCTTGTTAGTGAGAGTGGACTCCTACAAATCCCCAATTTGCCTCAAAATTTCAGGATATCCCAACTTCAATGGGACCTGATAAGGTAGAACATATGGTTTCACCTTGCAACCATACACTCTAAAAACTATAGAAACAGGGTATAGAATTATATCTCCAAAATTATGGACAATGGTGATGTCCTGACAATACTCCTTTGGCCTAATTAATCTTAGCAATTCTCCTGGGATCCTTGGATTTTCAAAGAATAAAAGAGACCTAAGCCTTGATGCAAAATCCCTATCAAAGGCAATGTAACTGGCATCAATTCTATCCCATGATAGGGCTATAGTCCATAGTTGCACTGGAAGGGTTTCTCCATATCTTTCTTTCACAATATTCATGGTTGAGCTAAAAAACTTCTCACCTTTGTACAAAAACATATGCATGAGCATTGAATACCACCCAAAAGGCCTAGTAACCTTCATATTCTTGATTCCCATAAACCCTTCATGAATCAAATCAGTTAGATGAGATGCAAAATAAAAAATCAGTGCCAACTGGGGATACAATGATTGTACCATCATGAACATGTATGGTATGGGCATATGAGTCACTTCATCATGCCCTAGAATTAGAGTTAATGACTTGTAGACCTCCTGTGCTCTCTTTCTGAATAGATCTAACCTGAAAGGTTCTGGGTTACTTGCACTAACAACACACATGGATTCAATTTCCTCCAAAAAATGCCTCAAAGGTCCTGCTCTCAAATAATCCCTCTGCACCTCATAAACCTCTGTAAATTCTTTGAAATCTATTTTATCTAACCCAACATAAGGGTCATTTAGTGAAAAAACCTCCCTTATCTCATCTTCTATTATATTGATAAGGTTTCCACCATTTATGTTCTTTACACTCCTTGTTAGAGGATCATAGCATTTTGCAATTTGTATCAATAACTCAGCATCCATGAAAACACCAGGGCATACTAACTTCCCAATGTCAAATTGCCACACATTACTCAGGGGTGCACAAGCATTTATTTGTGAGTAAGCTGATCTAAACAAAGTAAGACCGTTGTGCTTCTCACCCACCTTAGCATCTCTCATCCAATTTCCTCTATCATAGAGTGCTTCTGCAACTGAATCCCTAGGGTGTCTTGGAACAAGCTCTTTTACCCTAGGTACCCCATTATCAGAATGTGGAAGTAACTATATTAAATCCTCAAAAATTCCTCTTTTAACATACTCTGTTTGACTAGATAAATTCCTTTTGTGTGGCATTTTGAAACTAGGGTTTCTTACTAAATAGTATATGAATCCTCAAGAAAACCCTAACTTTATCAATACAGAATCCTTCAAAAATTTCCTATAGACTTCAAGAAATTCCTTTAAAAATTCAAAAATTACACCTACTAGGCGCCTGTAAGATTCTTCGCTTGAAATTTCTTAGAGAAGGAAATATATCGCTAGAGGAGCTTATGAAAATGGTGAGGAAAACAAACGATTCAACATCAATGTATAGCATTTCCAACTGCTTGCAATTCATCCACACGTAGCACATTAACTTCATTTCTAAAATTTGGTGGCCTCAGCATTCGCAGGATGTGAAAAATGTGACAGAGAAAAATTCAAATTCTAGCTATTGATATATCTCTATTTCGGTGCATTGAACGACTGCCAAATTTAATAGCACAACCCTGTAATACTTTTCCTCAGGTTAGTTCTCAACCAATGAGAACATTTCAAATTTTCCATGTGAAGAAATAGATGACTTAACTTTACTCTGCCCGGAGTGGATAGGTGTCACCTCGTCGCTAAAGCGTTAACCAGAAAGTGTCAGAAAAACCATCTCAAGATATAATGAGAACTGTCGATGCAATTTGATCAGACAATTTCTTCCTTCTAATAAAACACTGGCCCCACTATATGCTTTAAAAAACCCTTGACAAATTAGGAAATACCACATCAGATATGTTAGTAGGCCAAAAACCCACCTCATCATTAATGTTAGACACACTGGAAACCCCAACATGTCACTAATGCCCTCATGGACCAATCACAAATAACCACATCACCAAAGTTCTAACACAGAGGACCCACCAAGCAGTCTGTATCCTCTCATTCAAATCAACGGTTGTTGCTAAACTATGATGCTAAAAGACATGCATCTTATCCCAATGGTTTAGCAACAACCGTGAGATCTTGCTGCATCTTAACCACCCCGAAGTACAGGCCCCACTAATGACACATCACTCGTCTGCTCATCAAATTGTATCATGCCACATTTACAAATAAGCAGGCCCCCTTCAGATTATCCTTTATTTCCTTAAAACTCTATCAACCGCCATCTCATTTTCTTTAACCAATTAGGAGCATACATGTCAACATGACCTGGCACTATCAGGACCCACCGCATCATTCAATCCTTTAAAGATGATCGAATGGTAGTTGTTATACTGCTATGTTAAACTCCTCACATCTTAGTCTTAAGGTATAGCGAGAGCCATCGATCCTGTCTACTTTTTAAATGCCAGCGCACCTTATTAAGTCAGGCTTGCCCAGATAGATGGTGCTTCATCACCAAAGTGCCTGTTAGACTATCTGACAATGTGTAGTCTTGTAGTGTAACGACAACCACTCATTTGAAAAGGTTAAGACTTTTGAAAAATTAAACCCGAAACTTAGGCCTTGAGAGATTTAATAAACTTAAAAGGCATGCTGAAGTAAAACCTAACCACAAAACACATAAAGTAAAGGATAAAGGGGGGCGATAAATTAACACATGTTTCATTGGAGAGATTAGTGAGTCCAAAAAGGTAATGCAAAAATATAACAGGACTCAAGATCAAGCTAGGGTTTTACCAAACAAAGGGTTTTCAACATAACACCCTAACCCTTAGACCTTCAAAAATGGATTATTTTCAAGAATTTTAGCATAGAGCTGGATAAATTTACTTAGTGATAACAAATAGCATAGGTATAGCATAACATGAAACAACATATAGAAGAATAGAGATACATATAGAGGAATTTGTACAATAGGGTTGATTCCTTGATCGCCTTAATGTACCAACAAAGCAACAAGGGTCATATAAAAGAATCTAACAACATTTAGCAAACACATCATGGGAGAAGCATAGTACAATAGGAAAACACACAATAAAGCTACCATAAAGGACAAGCCAATCAAGCATGCCACCTACTCTCCCCATCTCATTCTATATCATTTAGGGAAGGTGGGTAATTCGCAAGAGGGACTATACCCAAAATAGTAGGAATGATAGCCAGTTCCAAACAAGGATCCTCTTGAGAATCACAATGTTCAAAACTAGGTGTAAGTGTCAATTGTGATGAAAGAATATTAGGTAAATCAATGTCAATTTGTTAATAGTCTCATATTCATCATTAACATCATCAAGCATATCTTCTTCATCTAGATTAATCAAAATAGGATCTAAGATACGAATAGGATCATCACAATCTTGCAATTTAACATCATTATTAGAAAACACTTCTAACACATCATGCATAGGCTTATAAGAAGAAAGTAAAGAATTTTTAAGAACAAAATTATAAGCCTTAGCTTGAGCACATCACTTCTTATGATATTCATTAGCAGATCAATTATGTTTTGTCTTGTTTGAAATATGTTGAGAACTAGGAGGAGCAATTACTAGATCCTTCATAGGTTCTATAAGAGGATTAGTAAGATTCACAATAGATTGACAAGAAATACTAGGAGATTGATTAACAGATGTAGAAGCCATGGACAAATGAGGTATGAAAGGTGTAGGAAAAATACCACAATTAATATCCATTGGTGGAATGATTAATTCAAGAATCTTATGATGCTTATAGGCTTGATATGAGTGGAAAAGATTATCAAGTCAAGAAGGACATGAATTAGGTAATGAAGGCAAAAAGAAGTCAAGAGTAGCACAATCCTTGGGCCTAGAAGGTTGAAATAAACTATGATTAATCATCTTCACTTCTTCATCATGAATGAATTTAAGACACTTATGGATAGGTGAAGCAAAAATATGCATGACATTTAACCATGACAAACCAAGCTTAACTTGAAATTGATCGAAAGTAGGAACAACAACAAAGGTAGTCTCTACAATTTTACCACAAAGTTTAGCCAGAAAGTTAATAGATCCAAATGATGGATAAATAAAACCATTACAAGTTTTCATCCACACATCATATGTATCATAAGAATCACATTTCAAATTTTTCATAAAAAGATTTTCTTCAATAATAACATTGACTAAGGATGTAGGATCCACAAGACAACCACAGGTAGGTATTTGAGAAATCCTAGCATAAATGTAAAGGGGACCATCAGGAGCTTTAATAGTCTTAGAATCATCAAAGCTAATCAGAAGTTCCCGAGGTCTTTTATTCTTAGGTTACTTTCAAGGTTTAGGTTGAATTTTCAATTTAGGTTGCGGTTTTGGTTGAGGTTGAGATGGAACTTGAGGTTGAGTTTGAAGTTGAGGTTGAGGCTGAGGTAGAGATACAGATTGAACAACATGCTCCACATGGTTATCGATGTGATTAAGATCATCCATCTTTGAATCATAAACAACATCCATAGAAGATGGTTGAGCAATGGTATTGGTATCATGTGTAGGTAAAGGATTCATATAGATTTGAAGATTTTGATTAGGAGGAGAGATAGATTTGTTCCCACTACCATCAAGATTATCAACAAATAAGGCATTAGAGTCAATTAAGTCTTGAACCTTATGTTTTAAAGAATAAAATTTCTCAGTGTCATGACCATTCTGACGATGATATTGAGAAAAAGATTTAGAATCAAAAGATTTGGATGCTATTGTAGCATGTAAAAGTGGTCAAATAGGAGGTAAAGTAATCATATTAGAAATTAACAACCTATTCATAATAGAATGTAAAGATTCAGAAAGAGGAGTAAATGTACGATTTAATCGAAAAGCAGTGGATGTAGAAGTGGCATTGTGAGATGCAACAACAACTTGATCAACAACTGCATTTTCTTGTTTTCTTATCTTGACATAGTTGTTAAATTTTTGAAATTTGTTTGGATTAGGGGTGGCATCACTCTTATGAACTAGAACAGGAGCCATTGGAGTGTTTCTTTGAAATTGACTCACTTATAATTGATAATGATGAAGCACTGCAAAATTTTGTTGAAAAGAGGTAAATTTAGTAAGCATAATCTTATCTCTAATATCCTTTTGCAAATTTGAAATAAACATACGTTGAATATTAATATTAGGAACAAGATAAGAAATCTGAGCATGTAAATGCTTAAATCTATGAATAAATTCAGTCAATTTTTCATTAGCACTTTGTTTACAATGCATCCAATCAGTCAAAGACACTTGCGGGCCAATGTTATTTTGAAATTGTTGAATAAAAGCATTAGCTAGTTTTGGAAAATATTCAATAGAATAAGGAGGCAAGGAACAGTACCATTGTAAGGTCTTGTAAAGAAAAGTTCTAGAAAAAAACTTGGATAAAATCCTATGGTCATGAGCATAATCAGTACAAAGGATTTGAAATGTTTTAACATGATGAACAGGGTCTCCCTTACCATTGTAATTCTCAAGATGAGGCATATCGACTTGCTGAGGAATGGGAGTACAAATGATGTCTCAGGATAAAGGACTTCCCATGTCATATTTAGGAATCCTAAATTTTTTTTGAGTCAAGGATGCAAGTTGTTGTTGTAAAGATGACACAGTTTAAGCCATATTGATGATTGCTGAATCATTAGAAGAAATAGGAGGAATAGCGAGATTAGAAACACTAGGTAAAGTTTATGAAGTTGCAAGAATGTAATACACAACTAGAGGAACACTTGGAACTACAGTTGGAAGAGGATTGGAATAAGTAAAAGGAACATTGTGATAAGAAGGTTGTGATGTAGGAATGGACATAGGAGGAACACTCATAGGAACAGAGGGAACCATTGCAGTCACCAAACAAGGAGTCTAGGTAGAAATACTAGAAAAAAGAATAGAAGAAGGTTCTATATGAGTAACAAAAGGATTAAATCCCAACTCCTTAGCTTCTTGAGCTAAAGGTTTAACATTTGAATTCACATGATGAGTAATACCATGCAATATATTAGCACCTTGATCACTATCATGAAGAACTTTCTTAAGAACCTCTATAGCTTGAATAGAATCTTGATTATGGTTTTCTTGAATAAGCCAATTACTCATTTTATCAAGTTCAGTTGAAAGTTTTTGGACTTGTTCAGGAGGAACTCTTAATGCATCATCCTCATCATGAGATGAGTGAGAAGAGTTTTGCTCCATAATAGGGTTAGAATCATGAATAATCAAATTGTCATCTAGGATCCTAAGGAAAGGATAGGAAGACTCAGGATCAAAGGCACCCATAAGTCTATGACTTCATCTAACCGGAATATTATAACTAGGACTATATGTAGTAAAGCTCATAAACAAGTGAAATGCAAATGAACAAAACTAAGAAAACATAAAGCAAGAACAAATGAATATTTTTGTATTTTAAAGAGATTTTGCAATTTTATTTTTTTGTATTTTTGAAATATAAATGAAAGAAATCTAATAAGCATGCAAGATTTAACATAAAAGGAAAATCTAACACCAAAAAGATAATATAAATGGAAATCTAACACCACAAACACAATAGGGCATCTAATTCCACAAAATAAAAGAGGGTAAGCGTGTCGGGTTCACAAAAATGAATAGGATTGAATATGATTGAAATATGAATAGGTGTGTAAATGATATGAGAGGGAGAATATAGGATCTATCCCTAATCCAAATTCCCAAAAGGAGAGATCCAAATTGATTAATAAAAAAGAAGTGATCAATACACAAGTGAATCAAACTATGGAGAATATGAAGAAAGGAGGAAATCCTACAATTTGTTATGAAAATTATGTATTGAAATCTTAACTAAATTGAAAAAAAAATACTAACCTCAAAATAGGGAAAATCTGGAAAATGTTGATTTCTAATGTCTGTGTTCAGTTTCAGGAGATTCTGCAACTTGCTTTGGACTAGAAATGTCGAGTTAGAGAAAACCCATAAAAATTTTGTTTGTCTGAAGATAGCTCGACCTTGACCTAGATAACAGGGCATAATCTTACCACCCACTGAAGTTTGACCTTGACCCAAAACAACTTTGACATAAATTATGTTCGTAGATCTTAGAAGTTTGCCTAAAAGGGTATCTAGATTTGAACTACAATTCACTGTCCTATACCTGTACCTACAAGAAAATGGGTTTTTGTTGTTTGGATGGGGGGTGTGCTTTGGTCAAACCCCATTTTGTAATCAACCTTGAAATATAATTGAAATATATAAACAAAGTAAACGGAACTATTCACCTTGCTTATGTTGAAATCCTTGTGGAGGATTTGAATCCTTGAATCCACAAGTATGGATGCTCCAAATGAATGTATAATTGTAGGTAGGATGTCTCAAATCAATGGCATTAGATCTTCAATAGAAATCTTGAATGGATCTTAGCATAGGAAGAGGCTATGATGAATGTGAATGGAGAAATCTTCAAGGGGCTCCAAAGAGATTGAATCCTTCAATGGCTAACAATGGATCTCCATGATGAATGCTTGAATTCTTGAATGCTTGAATTCTTGGATTCTTGAATGCTTGAGGATGAATGAATGATTTCTTTCTTTCCTTCTCCTTCTTGCTTCCTTGATTGCTAATGCTTATGAAAATTAGATTGAGAGATATAGAAAATGAGAGAGGAAGGCTTCCTTTTATAGTGATCTAGGGCACAAACTTCTAGAGAGGATGACATTGGAGAATTAAATCCCAATTAACCTTAAACCCTAGAAATAGACCTAGATGAAATACAATTTAAGAGTTTACCATTCCAAAATATGAAATAGCTGACCTGAAAGTGGGAAAGTGAAACTTTCAAAGCCTGATATCTTGAAACCTCGAGAACTTGAAATTTGGACCCAGGGTCAGGGTCAAAGTTGAATCTGCATAGGTTAGAGTCAAGGTCAACTCTACCTTAGGTCAGGGTTGAGGTTGATCTTGACCTAGGAGGTCAACCTTGACCCTGAGGTCTCAGATCTCAGGTTCTCAGAACCAGGTGCCAGAAAAAAGGATGGAAATAGGTGGAGAGAGAAGCAGAACAAGGGGAAACTACCAAATCAATGCAAAGACCCACTCAAGGCACTTGACATGACCCTAGACTACTTACTCAGAGGGCTAAATGCTCTTAACATAGAAGTGCTTCCATTTTAAGATGATATAGATAGTATTCATAAACCAACATGTCTTCAACAGGAGGTTCATGTGGGATTTTGTTAATTTTTGGGGTACATGCTAGACAATAGATTAGGTAAGAAGAAATGAGGAATTTTTTTTGAAAAATATGAGCTATATTAAGTTTATCTCTCATTGAATCAGCTATGAAATCACTCCAGTCTAGGTGTTGTTCTCCCTCAAGAATAATTTGAACATAAAAATACATCCAATCCCCAAATGAAACTACTTTAGGTGAACCTATGACCCTATGTAATAGTAGCATGATGGTGTGGACATATGGCTTCATGTGATTCTTATTGGGATTCTTGAGTAGTCTAGAACCTCCTTTCTGAGGTTTGAGTATCCAATTTTTAGCCATATTATATCTATGCCCTTCTATATCCTCGTTGAACCTGACGAAAACTTGGGCAGGAGAAAAATTGGAAAAACTTTCTTTGAGAATTTTGAAAATTGATGCAATGGTCTCTCTATTCACTGCAAGGAGGATTTCACCATTTTTCCTTTTGATATATTCAGAGGCAGAATCATATCGTGTTATACATTCTCTCACTAACTTAGGATAGGGAGCATTGGGTGGAAAAGCTACCGCTTCTAACAATCCACTACTCAAGATTTCAATAATATAGAGCTCTCTTACATTACTAGCCATTCTCTCTTTTATCTCATCAAGGTCTAGCCCTTTTAAATTAGTTTCGATAATAATTGGCCCTTCATATGTAAGAATAAAAATATTTTTAAAAAGGTGGAGACTAGACTTCATAATTTCCTCAACTAAAAGTTTTACAACTCTAGAGAACTCAGGGTAAATTCAAAGCTTCAGAAATTAAAAAACAGAGTGGGAGGAAACTTGAATCACCTTAAATTTGCAAAGAAAAATTGGCCAGAGCTAGAACTTGCTACGCTTCTCCGATTATTTTGAAAAATACACAAAAAAGGTTAAAATGATTACCGTTTCCCCTTTTAATGGTGAGAATCTAAAAAAGCATTTAATTAGGTGCTAACTTCTATGACGTGACATAATGTGGATTTGACATTCACACATAGATGTTAATTGCATGCGAACACTATTTTTGAGGGCCTTAACTCATCATGATTACTTTTATTCAATTGGTGGCTCGTTGATGTCACTTTCCAGTACGTCAAAATATTTAGAGAATCACTTATTTAATAACAGTCATGTCATGTACTTTTTAGATAGTCGACAAGGCATTTGAAATCTCTAGAACCCCTTTGAACTTATTTCACCATGATTCAAGTGGTTCACAGAATATCCCTAAAAGAGACTTTTCTGAAATTGATTGTCTTGCTAAAGCATCTTTTGAAACTGTCATGAAAAAAATTCAAAATGGTTCAAGGTAGTTGGAGGAGTTTAAACCTTTAGTGCTTTTAGGATTATTTCTCACAACAGCTACAAAACACTTAAAAGACATTAGCTTATATAAAAATGACCTAAACATGGTTTGAATCTATTGAAACTATTGAAACTCCCTTTCAAACTTATTTCAAAGTGGTTCAAGGGGTTTAAGGATATAAGGGAGACAAGGAAAAATAAAGGATCCAAAATGACTTAAAGGATTAATCAACTTGTTGGGTCAAGGTCCTTTGAGTGATGCAAAGGGAAAAAATGATGAACTATAGAGATATTAAGAAAAGATTACAAAGGCTCATCATAAAGAATGAATGGTGGGCTAACAATTTATTAATTTATTTTTATTTTATTTTTTATGCATTAAAATTCTTTAAATTTCATGTATCTTTTATTTACATTTGTATTCAATGTACTTAAGAATAAAAATTAGTTATTTTGAGACTTTGGATTGTTGATAAATCCAAAACTAAGTTGTTAGTTGATTTTTTCTTTATACATATTGTTAACTTTTTAATTAAAAAAAAAAGTTGTAAATATTTATGGATGTTAAATAATTTCAAATTCAATTAACCTACTTTAATTAAGATATGTCTCGCCATCCTCTAAACATATTATTTTGAAAATATAGGTACGTTATCTCATAACAAAGTTATAAGATTTGTAAGTCATAACAAAGTCTATGTTGGTCATGAAGGTAATAAGTAAAGTTGGAGAAATGGGAGAAAAGGGTGAACATTTAAGCAAGCATTGACACAAAGATTTAAGAAAGCCTTTCATATAACACCCAACTAACTGGTCATCCATAATATTTTATAGTTATTAAATACACATATTTTGGTCCAAGTCTTACGACACTTATTATACGCCTCATGTTTGTTTAAACACAAATATGTGCATGTCAAAGTCTAGTGTTTTGAGTAATGACTATAGTGTTGATTTAATTTATATAATGGAATAAATTAGAAGAATTCAATGATAATACAATGGATTAGTTTATTTTGAATTCATTTTTTATGGATGAAAAAACTTACTAATTCTATCTCTTTTTTGACTCAAAACTAATTATATGCATATTGAAGTCTTTTTTTTAGTAATGAGTGTTTTAAATTATCTAATGGGTCATCCTTTTCTAACTGTAATATAGAGAGAATTCAATTGGGATATTAATGAGCTATTTTTTCTTGAATTTATCTTTCACAGGTTGAATTTTTTATTAGTTCTATCTCTTCCTCAATGGGTGGAATTTTGGTAATTTTTAAAACAACTCGAAAAAAGATGAATTTTTCTATGAAGCTTCCTAAAACTAAGATAAGATGATTTTCCAAATAACATTCTAAATTGGAAATAAGATTTCAAATTTATTAAAGAAAAACATATTTTCTAAAAAACTTTAAAAAAATACTAAAATCTTAAAAAGCCAATAAACTCTCTTGCATCATTCTCCTCTTGTTGTAACAAATGCAGCTCCTACAAGTTATTTTTGAATGCATGCTTCTTGTCTAGATCTAATCCTTCCCATTAGACTAGATATTTATTGTGTTGACCCGAAGCAAAGAAAATTAAAGCCCTCTTGAATGTGTTGGAATAACTGAGAGGGGGGTGAATCAGTTAATCATTGTCCCAAATCAAAATGTATAATTCAAAACAAATACTTCAATTCCTACTGCTCGGTAAACATAAAATAATTTCACAGTCTATGATTTTACCGATTATCAAATTAAACTTTATAGTAGTAACCGATCAAATCTAACATGTAATATGCAAAGTATGATAACAAACAAATATCACAATCAACACATAACATAAGAGATTTAATGTGGAAACCCTGTGAAGGGAAAAACCACCTGGGATCGACAACCCAAAATTGTTCACTCTTCTAAAGTGAGGTCAGTTAAGACCCAACCCTATTAAAGGTTACAAACACACTATCAGGTGTGACCTTGTGAGAGGATTTTAGACTAGAAGTTATCGTCCAACTAGTAGTCACTTTGGGGTTGACAGGATAACAATGTTCACTCTAATGAATGATACATCATAAGACTTTCTAAGTCCACTCGGTTAAGAGATTTGACTACGTAAAATGGTTAAATATGTAACAGTAAATGATCTGCCTTATTACAACTTCAATTGCACATTACAGACCAATATTTTGCTCATAAAAATCCTTCTGATCAATATATCACTTCAAATTCAATACTGTATTAACTTACTATCTGTCAGTAATCACTCTCTATAGCTCAATAACTATTCTATAGCTCGGTTCTTAATAACCAATATGATCAGAATGCATGAAAACTTCTTCACGCGATAATTCTGTAGTTTCTTCTTCTTCTGGCATCTGTTTCATAATGAAACCCTAGTCTCTTATATAGATGAGTAAATCATTTTCTTCTCCTCCATCAGATTTTGCTTAATCATCTCCATATATTTTGCCTCTTTAAGCTTCCTCAGCTGATGTGTCAATAACACATTTCAATCTGTTCCATTAGATCTTCCTTCAATTATGTTATCTGTCGATCTTCATAACAAACTTTATCCATTGCCTCAGAATCATACACTTTCTAGCTCATCACTTTATCGACTAAACTGATCATTTAATTCATTCTATTTTAGTTGGTTAACAAAGAAATGCATTGGTGAACACACACTTGGTTAATATTGTGCTTGGTATACACTACACTCCATCGATGTATACTAAAATGCTTCATTTACCGACAACACTGCTTTGTATCTTTCAGCTCTTTTCTTCATCATAGATGAATGCAACATAATGAAGTCAATTCCATCAAGTCATAGACTCATCAACAAGTTACTCACTATATTCTTTATCCTCATCTGACATATACATGTTTCTCATGTATATTTCTCTGTTCTTCATTTTTTTCTCCTTTCTTTAGATGTGTCGGTATAGTAACTTACAAGATAAGTACTATTAAGCTAGTTGACATCAATGACAACATAAAACTGATTTAATCATCTTGCATTATCTAATCATCAACTCCTCAGTAATCTTGAATTACAGATTCTTCATTCTGGTTCCAAATCAGTTGTAGTTCATCGAATGCAAGTCTACTCCTTTTTCCTAGTCTTCCAAGTTTTTGGAAATTTGTTGTTCATCTTTGCAACTATCCATGGATCCTTCTTCCTCTTCTTTTTCTTAACCCATTTCCTATTCAACGCCAACTCAACTTTTAGATTCCAAAATTCTATTTCTTTTTCATATACTTCAACAACATTAGTATTTATGTCTTCATCATATAATATATCATCATATTCTCCATTACCACAATTTTCATAATACTTTTGCAAATCTTCATGTCCCTCATTAACAAAAAAATTAGTAACATCTTCACTATCAATCTTATTATCAATAGGAATTTCCACTTGCTCAATTTGAACATCAGTTCAAATAATTGAAAATGATAGAGACACTCATTTGCAACTATGTTTACCTTGTCTTCTTCAATTCTTTATGTCAAAATAGTCATAGGTATACTCACCATTTCATTTTCTATCTCTTCCTCTATTATTTTTTTCCTTTCTTTCATTTTCCTCTTTTGAATAATCTTTTTAATGGGCGATGTGATATTCTTCTTAACTGCTAGATGTCATTTTGCATCTATAGGGAAAATCTTATCACCAATTCTTTTAAGGCTTGATGCAACCTTTGTACCTCCTTAAAATGTTATAAACTTTCCTTGTCATCTTCCTTCTTCTTCACACATTTTTCTTTCCTCTTCTATTATTTTTCTTGTTTCTTCTTTAGTGAGCCCTCACTCTACAAGCACCTCTTCAACAAATCCATCTCTTCAAGTAAGTCCCTTTAACCTTGCTTCCACTTTGTCTTTTCCTCACCTAGGTATTTCCTCTTATATACCTAGTCTTTTGGCATCCAATTTCTCTTTTCAACTTGCACAAACACCAAACTCTCTTGTCCAAACCTTCTGAGCTCTAATACCAAATGATGCAGCCAAAATTCCTTTAACAATTAACATAAACATTAGAGAAAAAAACTTAGAATATTTTTAAAATTACAATTATTATTTATTATTCTTTCAACTACTATGTTGCTACAATGAGAGAAAACACTAATTTAAATACAAATATGAAATTACCTTTTTTGGCGGTTTGTTTAGAAAAAGAGGTTTTTGCCATTTTTGGTAATTTTTAAAACAACTCGAAAAAGATGAATTTTTCCATGAGGCTTCCTAAAACTAAGATAAGAGAAACTACCAACTAACCTTCGTAATTGGAAATAATATTTCAAATTTATTGAAGAAAAATAACTTTTTTCTAAAAAACTATAAAAAACACTAAAATCTTAAAAAGACACTAAAAGCTCCTACATTAAACTTGTATCATTTACAACAACAACAAAGATAGAAAGGGTAAATATTTTTTCTACTAGTGAATTTTTGTCAAATGTTTTAATTATGACTGATTGATAGAAATGTATTGTATACTATGTTCACTATAAATTTATTAAAAATTCCTATGAGGATTTTAAGTGGCATAAATACATGGTGTTCAAGTTTATAATATATCCTTGAATTGAGTCACTAAAATGATTTACCACCAAAGGTCAAGAGATATGGTATATATTACTAAATAGATATGTGGGGAGAAATGTAAACAAATAAAAAGGGTGAATGGAAGTAAGAAGAAAAAAAATGCTTCATTTGAAATCCACTATGAGGCAAATGATCAGATTGAAAATGCCCCAACCATATTAATGATGAGACATTGGATAGTGTCACAAGAAAGAAAACCATAACTTTTAAACATACAAAGGTGGTTGTATGGCTATAGAAAGATGGGGAAATCTTTAGAGTAGAGAATTCATTCACAAGTAGGGAGATGAGGAAGAAAATGAGTTCAATCTTTTGGCTAAAGGTATAGCCATTTATGGCACCTGAGTTATTTATCTTCTACATATCTGGAAGGAGGAAAAAAACCTCATTTTCAATGATAATGTTAGATATATGGATAATATCATAGGGTCTTCACTAAAATGGAAATACAATACCATGTGCATTCATATTGGGGGGTTTATAATGGGTAAAGG
Source organism: Chamaecyparis obtusa (assembly GCA_027943335.1). NCBI lineage: Eukaryota > Viridiplantae > Streptophyta > Pinopsida > Cupressales > Cupressaceae > Chamaecyparis > Chamaecyparis obtusa. The sequence goes on along the minus strand of BSBK01007985.1, from coordinate 250,097 downwards.
AGGGAAATATATTGCCTAAATAGGAGGGAGGAGGATGGGGGTTTATATAGGAAAAGAGGTATGGAGAGCGCTATGTGGGTATTGGAGGGGGTGACAAAAAAAGAGTTTGGGACAATATTTTTTTTAAATGGGGTGATTCTTTAGTATGCCACAAATGCAGGTGCTATGATTTAGGTTCACCACGTGAAGACCCCGTGAACAAGATATGACATCATATTAGATAGAATAATGAAGAGCACATGTGTCTTGTTGAAAGCGCAAAGGAGAAAGAAAATAAAAGGTCTTGAGCTACAAGTTTATCCATAGTAACATAGATTAAAAATTGTAGCAATCTAGTTTAGATTTTAAATTATCCAAGATTATTTGTAATTTTAAGAGTATCATATACAACCATTGTATTGGCATACATTAGCATTAATTTCTACCTTGATTTTTGAAGTTTAAAAAAACCTTCTCAGTGATTTAGAATTTAAATCTTTTGTTGATTTTTGAAAGAGAATGAACTATTTAAATCAAACAACAATGCCTTAATCATTTGATATTCCCATGTTATCATTCAAAGAGGAGATTTGAGTGGGGAGAAAAGAGTAAAAATCTAACATTTAAATAAATGATGAAATGTCAAATTCTAAAGTGAAGGAAAATTACAAGAACTATGCCAACCATTCAAAAGTGAGCCTAACCATGATACCAACTATTTTCATTTTTTTGGGCAACATAAGAATGAAGATGCCAATGATGATGTTGTGTCCTTTTCTATATATTAAAGGTGCAAATAAAATATATGTTGTTATGAGTAAATATGATAACATTTATATTATTTTTTAAAATTTAAAATTTTATCTATGCATATACAATTGTGAATAATAGAATTGAAGAATATATTGTCATTTGCCAAGCCCATCGTCAATAAGAATTTTATAATACTCAATGCCCTTGCCAATAATAAGCATGATAAAAAAGATTCAATGCTTTTACTGATAGTGATTTCTTGTTAAATATTATGATTAATGGAAAACCAAGGTTTTGAAGGGACCCGAAACCCTTTACAAAGAAATTTTTTATGATAGAGCATTAGGAGTACACCAAACACAACAGATCAGCCAAAACAAAAGGCCACAATCCCCACGAAACCACCAAAAAGAACTCAGCCAAAGAAAGATCCACACTGCTGCAAAAGATTAAACATTGGAAATCCACAACAAAAGATACACTAACTATGTTTTTTTCCCCTTCAAATGAGATCGAAGGGTCACATTAAAAGTCAGTGAGGATTTCTTATAATTTTTTCCTTTAACTATAATCCAGCCTTCTTCAACACTAGCAACCTTAGTGTGCCATCATAATGATTCTAGAGATGGAGAACTAGCCCCCAAAAGTGGGGTTGAGTCACCCAGAGAAACATCCAGCACAGGACTACCATTAGATCTAGCCAAAGGGTGACCAAGATATGGAGTAGTAATGTTAGATCCAAAATCTAATAAAATACCATCCTTTCCAACAAAGCCAACACCCACCAAATCAGCAGAAAATTTGGTATCACCCAGCATATAAAGAGAAGGTTCAGGTCCAGAAACTGGGACCAAAATAGAGTCAGTAGCCCCAGAAGACCCTTCAGGAACATTAATATCAGGACATAACCCAACCTTTTCACCAACAGTTAGAGGATTTCCAGTATCAGGAGCAACCTCCATCATAGGGTGGGATGAGCTTTTTAAGACATTGTAATATTGGGTAGAAGCACCCTTCCACCAAGGAGAAGATTTCTTCTTCTTGGAAATGAAGCCACATTGGGATGAAATATGACTGGAGTCTTAAAACATTTACGACATCTAAAAGGAATGCCTTCGAAGTCAAGCTACTGGATCCAAGGTCCCAAGAATGATTCAATTTTAATTTCAGTTGGGAAGCCCTTTAAGGTATCAATTTCTACCAAGATAGGAGCAAAAGAAGAATGATACATATTATTAGACTCATTATCAATCAAAAAGAAATCCCCCAAAGCCCCACCCACTTCCTCAAGGATGGAATCATGCCACAGATGAAGGGGCAGATTGGGGAGCCTGACCCATATAGGGATAGAACTAAAGACATTAGTGGAAGGATTGAAATAAGGGTGCCACGGCTTGACCATGAGCATAAATTTTTCATCCTCACAACAAAAGAAATAATCACATAGGATCGTAGCTCTATCCACAACATTATCAAATTTTACAATGAAAAAGCCTTTTGCCATTGGATAGATGTTAACAGTACCTGATAATTTTGGTTCCCATCTTCAAGAGATCCAATCATGTAGTTGGGGAAGGCTAGGCCAAAAACCTTGAAATTGGAAAATCATTCCATGGGATTTAAAAATTTCATTACTGTTCATCAAATCTCTATCAGTAATAGAGGAAAACTTGACAGATAAAGACCCACAAATAGGAACCGAGGTAATAGAAGCCCCATTATCAGTGGAAACCCTGTGTCCCTTCGCAGCCCCAATCTTGTTGGAAACAACATTAGTAAAAGATCCTTCCAACCCCATAGAAGGAAAAGAACCAAAAAACTATGAAGCACCAACTACCAACAAAACACCAGAAGATAGCGAAACACCATCAGCTGGTAAAACCCTAGAAGCTCTAGCATTCGGCAACATACCAACAGACAAAGAAGCTCCAGAACCTGACAATGCACTAGGATACAATGAATCTCTGACAATCGAAAACACACTAGAAGGTAGCAAAACTTGAGTAGTCATTGAGACCCAAGAAGCACCAACATATATTGATGTGTACAACTTCCCATCCGACTGTAAAACTCTAGCGGAAGGAAAACCCTAGCCATGGCTCTAGCAACTAGAGAAAACCTAGAAGCTCTAATATCCAGCAAAGCCTGCAACTTCCTAGCTGACTACAAAGCTTCAACAGAAGTCTGCAACTTCCTATCCGACTGTGAAACTCCAGTGAAAGGAAAAACCCTAGCCGCAACTCTAGCAGCTGACGAATTCCTAGAAGCTCCAACATCCAATGAAGTCTACAACTTCCCAACTAACTGTAAAGCTCCAACAGAAGGAAAAACCCTAGCTGAAGCTCCAACATACAACTCCATATTCATGAAGGCCTATAAATTTTAAATTGTTAATATGTTTTTTGTTAAATGTTGTAGTTACACTTGTGCATTGGAAAATAATGTTGTAGAAAACATGTAGTGTATGTTTATTTAAAAATCCCTTGAAGATTTGAAGTGGCTCAATTATCCAAAATAAAAAAAAGGCTATAAGAGTAATTAAATTATTTTGTGTCCATGATTAACTAGGACGCAAGATAGAGACTAACAAGTAGCAAGTGCAAAGGCAGGTTATAAATTTATGGAGGGAGAAAACAATGCCTATGACTAGCTAAGATATTGAAATTGATTATCAAGGGTGGTTTTTCCTATTAGTATTTAGGAGTTGAATTTGCTACAACATAACATATAGTGGTATCCCATCATATAATTGACAACCTCGAGATTGTTGCACCATGTTTAGTTTGTTCCACACACTAACAATGGTATTAATATAAACAAGTTTAAAAAATGTGTTAAAGAGACAAGCCAACAACAATTATAATGATTATGACATTTTGAAATTGAAATTGAGTAGCTAAGATATTGAAATTGATTATCAAGGGTGGTTTTTCCTATTAGTATTTAGGAGTTGAATTTGCTACAACATACAATATAGTGGTATCCCATCATATAATTGACAACCTTGAGGTTGTTGCGCCATGTTTAGTTTGTTCCACACACTGACAATGGTATTAATATAAAGAAGTTTTAAAAATGTGTTAAAGAGACAAGTCAACATTAATTATAATGATTGTGACATATAAAATTTATTAAAAATGTTTTTAATATCTCAAGTAAATGCAAATGTATAGGGGAAGCGTATTAGTAGCCATTATAGTGGAGAAGACCCAGTAGTTGAGCACCCTAACTTCGGGCTTCTCAAAATCCTACATGGAAATTTCAAATCACTCTCATTCTTTTACAGTAGCTTACTTGGTGAGTCTCCTTCTTATAAATAAGGTTTTAGAGCCACATCATCAAATATGATGCCACTTCAACATGCTTTTTGCCAAGGTGTCCAAAATAGCCCAAAAAAAAAGTGAGACCAATCATAGTGAATTAGGGACCCCAATACTTGTGTAGCTGATGTGGCATCACACTATTGGCTGCTTTTTAGAACAAAGGGCACAATTCATTCAATTATGGGTAGTCATCATTAGCAAAAATAACTTTAAAGTCATGACTATTGGTACAATGTTGTCAAAAATATTGGATATTAAATTAGCAATTGTGGGTATTAAGTTAAGAACTACTATCACAACCATTGGAATGTGTTCAAGTACTGGGTCCTCTCCCCTAGCTAACTTTTCTCACCCACACATCATAAACAAAAAAAAAAGATTTTGGTGATTTTTTCCTATTGTCTTCATAAGCGTCTTAACTACTTACTGCTTTTGTTTTTCTTTTTGGGTAGTAATGACACATCTTATGAGATCTATTATGCGTGCAAGGGTAAAAAAGTGATCATTTCAAAGTATTGCTCAATATCTACCTAATGATGCCTCAATCATTGTGCACTATAACAACCTCAAAAGTTCTCAATACTTTTGCACAAATGTCTCGGTAGTCATCTAAAAATTATAAATAATTATGCACAAGTGTCTTAAAAATCATCCAAAAAAATGTCCCACTACTCATTCAAAAATATCTATTATTAGAGATATGCGTGAGTGGCTATTAGCACATGATATATTTATTAATGAAATTTAAATTATCAATTTTAAGTTTCTTTAAAATTAGTAATCGAGAAAGAGAGAGGAGACAAAAGAAAAATCAAATGTGTGTGGAATGTGCAATTATTAGAACATAGGTGATAATTAACTTGCTCTTCCCCTAAGAAATTATAATTTGTTTGCCCAACATACTTTTCATATCCCATAATATAAATTTTAAACTAGAATATAGAGATCCACCTACATAAAAATAAAGAAGTTTCATGATGTAGATTTAACGAATTTGAAATAAAACCAGAAATTATAGAATAACAAGAGTAGATTACAAAATACATAGAACACACTTATTTATCGTGGTTCACCACAATAGTGGCTATGTCCACACTAAGAGCAGAAGAATTATATTAATCTCCAAAATAGAATGTTTACAAATGACAATAAGAGTCTTATTTATAAGCTCATACTGAGCAACTAAAAAGATAAGGCACAATAGACAAAAGTCCGTTGGCCTTCCAATCCCAAAAAACTCCCACCGAAAGTCAATGGATAATTGATCTGATCAGGCATTCCCTTGCTCTATGTGCTGATCTACTTCAGCTTAACAAGTCCAAGAGAAGTTCTTGCACATTCAAACTTCTCTTTGGTTACAACTTTAGTGAATATATCTACCGGATTGATCTTAGTATCAATATTTTCAACCTTCAACCTGCCCTCTTCAACCATGTGCCGAACAAAGTGAACATGGATGTCAATGTGTTTTGAACGTCACTGAGAGGTATGATTATGAGCCATAAAGATGGCGCTGTGACTATCATTGAATAGAACATAATCATTTTGTTGATACTTCATTTCACCAAGTAATCGCTGCAACCAAATCATTTCCCAAGCACCTTCAGAAAGCACAAAATACTCAGCTTCAACAGAAGAAAGAGCAATAGAATGTTGCAGCCTTGAGGCCCAACTAATAGCAGCTCCAAAAAACATGAATGTGTAACTAGTAGTAGATCTACGCTTATCCAAATCTTTGGCAAGATATGAATCTGTGAATCCCCGTAACTGTTCATGATTGTTACAAAAACATAAGACCAAATCTGAAGTGCCTTTAAGATATCTTAATATCCATTTGACGGCCTCCCAATGAGTCTTCCCAGGATTTCTCATGAATCTACTCACAACTCCCACTACATGAGCAATGTTGGGACGTGTCAAAACCATAGCATACCTAATGCTACCAACTGTAGATTTGTAAGGAATGTCCTCCATATATTCCTTGTCCTCTTGTGTTTGTGGACACAAATTTGTTGATAACTGAAAATGTGAAGCAAGTGGAGAAGAAACACTATGCGCATCAGCCATACCAAATCTCTGAATTACTTTGTCAATGTATCCTTTTTGTGAAAATGTAATTACTTTCTTCTTCCTATCCCATGTGATCATCATACCAAGAATCTTCTTGGCTGCCCCTAAATCCTTCATAGCAAATGTGCTTGCTAATTTAGTTTTCAGCTCACTAACAATTTTAGAGCTTGTTCCCGCTACTAACATGTCATCAACATAGAGAAGAAGAATAAAAAATTCACCATTTGGGAGTGTCTTGTAGTAAATGCATGGATTATATTCACATCTGATAAAATTATGTTCAAGAATGAGAGTCAAAATTGACATACCACTATCTTAGGGCTTGCTTGAGCCCATACAAACTATGCTTCAGCCGGAAATAGAGATGTTCCTGCCCCTTTTTCACAAAATCTTCAGGCTAATGCATATACAAATCCTCATTTATGTCTCCATGTAAAAATGCTATCTTAACATCTAACTGTTCCAATTCAAGATCCCAAATGGCTGCTAATCCCAATACTGTTCAGATGGATGTCATCTTCACAACCGGAGATAATATTTCAGCGAAATCAATCCCCTATTTTTGAGCATATCCTTTTACTACCAACTAAGATTTGAACTTTTTGTGACCTCCTCCTTCATCTTTCAATTTATAGACCCACTTGTTCTTGAGTGGTTTTCAATTTGGTGGAAGAGAGACCAAATCCCAGGTGTCATTTTCTTCAAGAGAACTCATTTCATCTGTCATAACAACAAACCAATTGTTCTTATCATTGCTTATACATGCCTCTTTAAAATTTATAAGTTCAATTTTCTCAGAAATCAATAGTTCTGGCTCTGCCTCTTCAACAAATACTAGCTGATAATTAAAGAATTTTGAAGGAATTTTCCTTTGTCTTGAGGATCTTCTCAATTCAGGATGATCTGGCTCACAAGAATGAATTCTTTGTAATTGATTATCATTATTTTCTCTAAGTGAAGGATCTTTGAGAGTAACTGTTCTATTGGTATTTGATTCAGTGAGTAATTCATGAGGACTACCCTTGGAGATGGGAAAAGAGCATGTCCTTTGTATACCTGAACTATTACAGTAGGCATGTCCTATTAAAACTTCCTCTGTATGTCCACGCAAATCACCAAAGGATTCTACCATGTGCCTACAAGGAGATAGTTCTGTGCTACCAAATGCATCATAGGAGTGAGACTCTGTAGATCCATGTATAGGAACATGAGTGCATAGGTCATAAGTATCGCGTGAGAGGGGGGGAAGATCTTGCATGTGAGAGCCCCCTCCTTCAAATGACCCTGGCACATCACGGGACATGCCATGAGGAGTCTGCAAACTGTTGTGAGGTTAAAAACTATCGTGAACAATGATATCCCTATTGTGAGTTGTCTACAAATTAGCGTGAGCTACTTTAGCTCTATCATCCCTGCCGTGAGATAGCAGGGGACTGTCACTGCAAAGACTTCCGTGTGATTTTCCTAGTAGAAATTGCACTTTTCCATGTGATATTTCATGACTACCGAGAGGTGTATCATCACTATTGTGGGCTCTTCCATCCCTGCCATGATGAGTTTGAAAACTGCCATGAGATTCAGGAAGCCTACCGTGAATTATTTGTTCCTTGTCGTGAGCTGTTTCAGAACAGCTGGGAGCATAGACCTCCCTGTTGTATTCATGCTGATCCCTTCCATGAAGAGGAGTATAGAGCAGGTGAGACTTTACAAAGGTGTCCACCTCATCCATATGACAATGTGTAGAGGGATGACATGGGCAGGGGTCAATGTTCATGCCTTTATTATCAATGCTAGTGCATATTCCTCTATTATGAGTGCTATGAGAGCTGGGGTGGGTAATGTGGTGAGAAAATTCACCACTGTTAGCTGATTCACCATGAATATCATGTGAAATGGGGAAAATTCCTTGCAGGTGAGGTGAGTAACAATTAGCAGTCGCAAACTAATTTTGAGAGGCAGGGTATGTTTCAAAAAGTGAGTCACTGTTACAATCATTTTGATCTATTTCAAAATTAGACATAGAATATCTTGTGTGGTTATCACTTTGATTCCACATGCTGGTGGAGGAAGAAGATACAGGAGCTGGGACTAAAACTGATGTAGGAGAAACAATATTTTGTGAAACATTATTTTGTATATCTCTATTAGATCTATTATCAAAAATAGAGAAGGGAACAAATTCACTCATTGATTTTTCTTCCATATTGGAAGCTAGAAATGCTTTCTCATTAAAGACTACATCTTTGCTCCAAATTATCTTCTTCTTAATTGGATCCCAAATTTTGTACCCAAACTGACCTTCACCATAGCCAACGAATATGCCCTTTTGTGATTTTAAATCTAGCTTTTTCCTTTGTTCTTTTGGGACATGTACATGAGCTTCACACCCAAAAACTTTGATGTGTGAGTATGAGATCCTTTTTCCCATCCATTCCTCTTTCGAAATGCCAAACTCTAGATGAGATGAAGGAGTCCTATTGATTAAATAGACTATTGTATTGTAGGCTTCCACCCAAAATTCTTTTCCCAAATTGGCATTGGAAATCATACACCGTGCTTTCTCAAGAATGGTTCTATTTAACCATTCTGCTGCCCCATTTTCTTGAGGCGAATAAGGCACAACCTTAATTCATCTTATGCCATGATCTACACAAAAGTTATCAAAATCCAATGAACAAAATTCACCTCCATTATCTATTTTCAAACACTTAATTTTATGACCACTCTAATTTTCCACAAGAGCTTTAATGACTTTAAATGTAGAGAATACTTCTGATTTTGTAGAAAGCATATAAACCCATACCTTTTGGGTGCTATCATCAAGAAAGGTGAAAAAATATTGTGTGCCTCCATAAGAGGTTACCTCCATAGGTCTGAAAACATCTGAATGCACTAACTCCAAAGGTCTAGTCCTTTTATCATGTCCATCCTTCAAGAAACTGACCCGCTTTTGTATCCCATGAAGACAATGCTCACAAAATTCCAAATTTGTAGATTTGAGACCCGGTAGTTGATCATGATTCAGCATTACCTCAAGGCCTTTCTTGCTCATATGGCCTAGCCTTTGATGCCAAAGTGCAACATCACTGTCCACAAATGTCAAAGCAACTCCCACCTTATCAATGGGTTTCAAAATACAGAGACTACCAGTTTTGTCTCCTTTAGCAATAGCCAATGAACCTTTGACTATTTTCTATGTATCCGTGAGTTCAGTTTTGAATCCTTGGGTGTATAATTGACTGACAGATATTAGATTCCTCTTTAATTGAGGAACATGTCTAACATCTTTGAGAAGTAATTTTGCTCCTCCTTCAAGATGCAAGACAATTTCTCCTTTCCCAACAATTTTGCATGCTTTGTTATCACCCAAATATACCTCTCCTAATTCACCTTCTTTGTAATTTGTAAATGCATCCGTGAGAGAGGAAGCATGAAAGGAAGCTCCCGAATCAATTACCCATGAATCAGCTTTTGTATCACTTGTTGATAAAATTAGGATACTCAGATCCTTTTCACACACTATGTTTTCTTGACTGTCCAATACTTGTTCTTGTGCCTTCTTATATTTTATACAATCCTTTTTAACATGCCCAACCTTCCCACAAAACCAACAACCATTTTGTCTCCCTCTTGACTGTGATCTTCTTATAGATTAGGACCTCTGATTGTTGTTAAATCTACCTCTATATTAGCTTCTTCCTCTATTTTCGGTGCTCACCATTGTGAGAGCATTACTAGATGAGGACTCATCATTATTTCTCCTCAAATCTTCAGAGATCAGGGTGGCTGAAACTTCATAAAAACCTAGCTTCTTCGTAGTTGATGCTGAAGTGCTTATAGCTGTCACAAGTCCATCCTAGCTATTAGGAAGAGAACATAGAAATAGAACAGTCTTATTCTCATCATCTTGTGTCATGCCAACTTAATTTGCTTCGCTGATCAAGGTGTTAAATTCATTGAGGTGATTTTTCATGGCTTCACCTTCCCTCATCTTAAGTTTGTATAACTTCTTCACAATGAAGACTTTGTTCATAGTGGATGCTTGTGCATATGTAGAAGCCAATTTATCCCATATGTCTTTGGTTGTATTTTTATCTCAAACATTATACAACACATTATTGCCTAATGTAAGAAAGATTGTCGCCATGGCTTTCTCATCAAGCTTTGCCCATTCTTCATCTTTCATGGAGGTTGGTTTCTTTTCTTTTCCTTCAAGTGCCAGCAAAAGCTCTTTGTTAACTAACAAAGCCTTCATTTGAATCTTCCATATCCTATAGTTCTTCCCAAAAAATTTCTAAACTCTTATATCTTCCATAATTCTGAAACTGAAATCTTCAACCACCGATTAACCTCACTCTAATACCAATTGTAGATTTAACGAATTTGAAATAAAACCATAAATTACAGAATAACAAGAGCATATTACAAAATACATAGAACACACTTATTTATCATGGTTCACCACAATAGTGGCTACGTTCACACTGAGAGAAAAAGAATTGTATTAATCTCCAAAGTATAATGTTTACAAATGACAATAAGAGTCTTATTTATAAGCTCATACTGAGTAGCTGAAAAGACAAGGCACAACATACAAAATTCCATTGGCCTTCCAATCCCAACACATGAAATGTTTAATTTTTCCAAATGTTGTAATCAACCAATGACTTGACTTGGCACTAATTTCTTTAGCTAGTCTTCAGCCATAATTATCATGGGCTCTCTCTTCCCAATTTCCAAATGAATTCACAAATTTAGTAATTGTAGTGTGTTTCAATTCGATTCGATTGGTGGAGAGCATCATTTAGTATGGATGAAGTACTTACATGACTTGTCAAAATGGCATTCATGTTGAATAGTATTTTCATCAATTCTGAGAGGGGACCACAGGACCCCCAATGATATTGCAAGAAAAAGGAAGTCTTCTTGCACGCAAAAGAAAAATATAGTAAGAACAAATGTTACAACTCCAAGAATAGACAGAAGCATGTAAAACCTTCACTTCATTCATGACTTTTGGAGGAAATTCATGTATTTCAAACAATAATGGAATACATTTCAAATTGCATCCACTATAACATTTTAACCAAGCACTCATATGCGCTCTGTCAATATGCATGAGACCAATAAAAATAAAACAATATCATTCATTGGTCTTCACAAAACAAATTATTCTCGCACGTTAAAGAAAATCTCAGTAAGAACAAATGTAAGTTGCCTCCAAGAATAGACAGAAGCTTGTGTAGGTCATCTTCATCCACTTGGAATTGCATTCATTATTCCTTGTAGAATTCATGCACTACCCTTGTAATAGACAAATGGACTATCTCTTCTACCAAATGCCAAATTCTAAATGAATTCTTGCGTTTGATTTGACGGATATTATTTGAGAATTATTAAGTATGGATGGGATACAACTTTATTCTACTCATAAACATAACCATCAACATTTCACTTCCACCACTTGTCAAATTTGTCGTATAGAAAAGTCAGAATCATGCATTTAAAGTTTCCAAACCCCACTCCATAACGTTTTCCTCCCACACTGATCTCCACTTCGTCAATGACTTCAATATGCTGCCAAACCACTAATTTGTACCTAGTCAATGAATATGGCTAGAACTATTTGGTTCATTTGGAATTCATAATGAGAGGATGGAAAATGTTATTTGTATATGGATTTCAAAATATTACAAATTTTTCTTTACTCCCAATTCTTGTAATCGGAATTGATTTTCCAATTCCACCTATTTAGATGGAAGATTCAAATGCTGGTTTTGGGGGTATATGAGAATTAAAAAATCTCTATTCCAATTTCATGTTTTGAACACAAACATAAAAAATGTCAATTCTAGTATTTGACAATCCCAATTCTAATCTAATTCCAGCAAACAAACAGACCCTTAACATTTTCACATAGCTAATATTATCAATAATAGTACTACAAAATTCTAATCTCCTACAATACAAGCTGCTACTTTTTTCCTTCTAAAACAACTCTAAAACATGAATTCTGCTCCAAATTAGGCTTTTTAAGTCCTTCCAACATTAAAAAGACTTGTTGGCTAGATCAATTTCATTCATGGTACTAAACCATAAAAATAACAATAGACCATAAAATCTATAGCATATTGATATACCAACACATGCAAAAGTAGTATATGAAAAATGAATATTAAATTCTCAGTTCTACTAAAATCAATTTTCAATTAAAGTCATATGCATAAAAACAAATGGACAAATAGAATTAAATAATAATTATTTTTAAATATCTGATTAACATAAACAGACAGATCCATGAAGATATTGGGGTATCTCTAAAGAAAATTCTAAGTAATATTTTATAAAAATAATAATAAACATCTTGTTGCAATTAAATACTTAAAACAAATAAAAACCTCAAACTTCTTATCCATGCATGCTCTATCAAGTACATTGATAAATTTTAAAATGAACCCTCACTCATAAACCACACATATGTCATTTGGGATGCTTTGTAAAGAAAGCCAAGAATGAAGATGACGATGATGTTTCCTCCTTTGCTAATCTTTGTTTGTCTCTTTGCGCTGCCTGTTCATGTGGCAAAGCCTTCGAGTTATTCTGATCACCAAGCTCTTATTGCTTTCAAATCTGCTCTCGTTTTGGATCCATTTAATTCCTTGTCTGATTGGTCTCCAAATCACACCTTCTACAATCAGACTCACATTTCCTACTCTTCTTGCTGATAGCATGCGGTTTCCTTGAATCTCACTGGTATGGGATTACTTGGCCCCATCTCTCCCTTTTTGGGAAATCTTTTCTTCCTTAGAGTACTTTATCTTGTAAGGAAAGAAACAGTGTGAAAATGCTTTTCGAACGCCAAATTGACAAGAAAATAAGCAACTATAAATTTTAGAGATGTGCAAGTAAATGAAATATGAAAGTACCAAACACAAGAAACACAACAAGACACCAGATTTAACGTGGGAAAACCCTTTCGGGAAAAAACCCACCACCCAAAAACCCTCGAGCAACTTTGTATTATAGTAAACATATTTACATACAATGCACTTGGGATTTTTTACACAGGCTAAGATTGTCTTACAATCAATCAGATTTCAATTCGTTACATTTTCTTATGAATCTTGTAGTCATTTATGCATAGTGTAATTCCTTGTAGAATTTGGTATGTTAAGCATAATGGACAGCCAACTTTCATTTGTCCAACTATCAGCCAACTATTTGTACACCATCACCACACTCTCGTACTATACATGGTAGTATACCTGACACCATGCCGAAACTGACACCGCACCAAACTGTGGTACTTGATCCTCCTTCATTGTACACTCAGCATGACCATACGCCAATGTGGACTCTATAGTGAGTCTTACCGTATGTCTCAAAGAGATGTCACATCATACAGTCTTAGCATGTCTGTATGGTGCCAACATTTATGGTCTTCATACTCAATATGGTGCCAACATCTATGATCTTCATACTTCGTACGTTGCCAACATGTATGACAAACTCATTGTATGGTAAGCTCACCTTCACCATACAATAAAGCCTTTGTACTTCATCACTCAACAATCTCCCACTTGATGAAGTATGGAGTTACTGAATAATGCTAACAAGAGTGAGGGGCTTTAAGCCCCATCGAGGTTATGCACCATTTGAACTTAACTATGTTCACTGGCTTTGTCAATGCATCTACAACATTCTCCTGAGTGCCAACCTTTTCTAGATTTACCTTTCCATCTTTGAGCATGTCATGTACAAAATGATTTTGTACATCAATGTGTTTTGTCCTGGCATGAAAAGTAGGATTCTTTGCCAAACATATTGCAATCCGACTATCACAAAAAAATTGTAATTCTATCTGCATCATAACCAACATCAGAACACAAGCGCTTAAGCCAAGCTACTTCTTGACACGCTTGAGTAGATGCCATGTACTCTACCTCATTTGTCAATAATGCGGCTACACTTAGTCATTTTCTCATCCAACTGATAGCACTACCATTCACCATGAATAAATATCCACTAGTGAATCTTCTTATATCAATGTCCTCAGCCCAATCAATGTCCACATAGCCTTGAATGCTAACTAATCTGTTTGAGTCAATTGAGTTACCTTGATAACACAATGTGTAATGTGATGTACCCTTCAAATATGTCAGAATTTTTTTCATGACATCCCAATGCGTCTTGCCCAGATTTGCAACCTAGGTATTTGCAACTGGAGTATTTTCTCTAGTATGTTTTTCCAAACCTGTAGAAAAGGAAGCTAGACTTAAACAACCTTTAAGAATGTTATATAAAAAGAATATGCCATACTTCTCAAAATACTACAATTTAATTTTTTTTAACTAGATAAAATCATTCAAGATGTAGAAGTGGAATGAGTAGAAATGGAAGAATTCTACTAAAATAGTTTTTGATGTAATATCCAGACCAAAAATTATACTAACCAAATCTAATCAAAAGTACATATTAAAGGATTGGGAAGAAAGTAAAAAAGATCAACTCCCAATCACCATAAGAAGTTTAATGAGGGAAAAGCTCTATAAACACAAGTTTAGATGGGCAAGGCCCAGAAATAGCATATAAAACATAAACAACAAATAGAAAATCTCTCAAGTGGCCAAAGTAGTGGTAGATGGAGGCAAGGGGTCTGGATAATCTTTCTTTTCTCCCCAACCTGAAACCTGAGTGGGCTCTGGGTTTGGCAATGTCCAACCATCAACATTGTTTTTGTCCTCCTTTTCTTTTCTCCTTGGAGAGATACCCAAGGCTAGCCATGGAAAATCCTTTCTAGAAGAGGGCCACCCTGAACCCTTGCCAGTCAACTGGCCAAAGGTGGGAGTTGGTGGCCAAGTGGGAATTGGTGGAGCTCGCCTACCCGAGGAAGAATCTTGGAGGTGAGGAGGAACAACAAAACCTTATGGAGAATGGAGGTGAGAGGGAGATCGGTGATGAGGAGACTGCGAATGAGAGTTGCTCTATTTTCTGGAGCCTCTTATGCCTCAACGCTACCCACGGGAGGTGGAAGGAGCATCTAAAGTAGAGACATCTTGAGGAACTCTAGCCATAGTGCAAGGAGCATTTCCCCAGTATTGAAGAACCTCTTGCAAATGAGAAACTTCAAGCACAACTTTGTTTGCATGAACTTGAATCTAAAGCATTGCAATCTTGCAAATACTAGCTTTAGCAAATAAAGATACTTTAGTATCAATTAAATTGTTAAAACTTAGCATAGAATTTTATTCTTTCCAAATAGTAAATAGAATCACCATTATAAAAATGTTTCATATCTGCAAGAACAAAAAGGGAAATGAAAGATTGTCTCCTAGAAGGATCATTGGCCAGGGAAACATGGCTGGATGAAAAGGAGAGAAAAAACTATGAATCCAAACCCAATAATTTTGTGTCCTACATCAAAACCAGAATAGATGAAGAAAAGATTTAGGCTGACGACAAAAGCAAACATTTGTAGATAAAATTACAACTATGGAAATATTATCATTAGATAAAATATAACAGCTACATCAAAAGTTGTTGTAAATATATGAAATTTACAACTGATAAAAACAACAACAGATACTTGAATGACTAATAAAAGTATAATAGCAACAAAATTTGTAAAAAAAATAGTTTCATATCTATACAACAAAATCTAAAATTTAATAAGACAACAGAATAATATTGATGTATTCCATTAAAGAAAATATCTTTAGATACAATTTTATAAATTAGATAAAATAAATGTTAGTAGTAAATAAATTAAGTTTAAGAACAATAGACATAAGCCTTCACATCATCCACATTCAATTGCATGTGCAACTCATATGACGCCTCTCAAGCATTCATTGTTCTCCATGAAATTCAAGGAATGATGAAATGCCAAATTCTAAAGTAATTAAAATAAATAAAAACCTCAGACTTCTCATCCACACATGCTCTATCAAGTATATATCATTTGGGAACTAAGCACGTATCAAGAAGAGAAAATAGAAGATTTTTATTTTCAATTATACTTGTGAAATTACATTGATAGGATGGACATGAATTCATTGTTCATCATGAAATTCACACACTGCCCTTAGAATGATGAAATGTCAAATTCTCAAATAATTAATTAAACATATAAAAACCACTAACTTGTTATCCCCAAATTGTAGATAGCTCACTTCTCTTTTCTACCCAACTTTGAACGGCAGCCCAACAATTATTCATAACATAACAATCATTTTAGACATTAACATAACAATCAACATTCCACTTCCACCACTTGTCAAACTTGTCGTTTAATCTCTGTAACAAAGTCAAAGTCAAAGTCATGCATTTAAAGCTCCCAAATGCTATTCCAAACAAAGTCGAAGTCGAAGTCTTGCATTTAAAAATGAACCTCAGTCTTAAACCACACATATGTTTTTGGCCAAGAATGAAGATGACAACGATGCTGCCTCCTTTGCTACTCTTTTTCTATCTTTCTGCATTGCCTTCTCTCATTGGATTCAAGCCTTCTAATTATTCTGATCACCGAGCTCTTATTGCTTTCAAGTCTGCTATTCTAATCACCGAGCTCTCATTCCTTGTCTGACTGGTCTCCCAATTACATCTTCTACAATTGGACTGGCATTTCCTACTCTTCTCGCCGACAGTGAGTGGTTTCCTTAAATCTCACAAGTATGGGATTATACGACCCAATCTCTCCCTCTCTAGGAAATCTTTCCTTCCTTAGAATACTTGGTCTCAGAAATAATAGCTTGGAAGGCCATATTCCATATCAGCTTGGAAGGCTATTTCGCTTGAGAATGCTTGGGTTGTCTTGTAATAATTTTCAAGGTCACATTCTATCCTCTCTAGGACATTGTCATTCTTTACGAACCCTCTGGTTTTCGTATAACAATTTAAGTGGAAGCATTCCCTCTGAACTTAGTCTTCTTTCAAATTTATAATTCATGTATTTAGGAGCCAACAAACTGATAGGCATTATCCCACCTTTCTTAGGAAACATGTCATTTTTAATTAAGCTTGACTTGGCCGAAAATAGACTCCATGGCGATATTCTTGCTGACTTGGGTATGCTAAATCAGCTAAACTAGCTTAATCTTGACACCAACAAAATAACAGGATTTATCCCAGTTGCCCTTTCAAATTGCACTCATCTCTAAATGTTGTCGCTATATTAGAACCCCTTAAATGGCCCAATTCCATGGGAGTTCGGAAGGATGTCAGAGTTACAAGAAGTGTATTTGTGGGGAAACCAATTGACTGGAGAAATACCCAGCTCAGTGGGTAATTGGACTCAACTGGAAGTGCTGGAATTGAGTAGCAACTAGCTAAGTGGCACAGTTCCCCTGGTACTTGGGAAAATGCAGCAACTTAGATGGCTTGATTTGTGGCAAAATCATTTTGTGAGTGGAATTAGTGGTTTGTCTATTCTAACAGTTTTAACAAATTGCTCTAGCTTGGAATTGCTGGATTTGGGATCTAATTATCTCACTGGTGTTTTGCCTACTTCAATTGGCCATTTTTCAAATTTTCTCTCTGTTTTAGGATTGAGCTCAAATGAAATTGGGGAACCCTACCAGATGAGATTGGTAACCTGACAAACTTGGTGAAATTATTCCTAGATACAAGCAAATTTAATGGGACCATTCCATTTGCACTTGGTAAACTTCCAAATCTGGAAAGATTATATCTGCATAGAAACAGTTTACAGGGAAGAATTCCAGAAAGTTTTGGCCAATCAAAAAGGCTTGGATTGTTATCACTCGGTGAGAATATGCTTTCAGGACAAATTCTTGATAGTCTTGGCAAGATGCCACAATTAAGAGAGCTTGATCTTAGTCACAATTAGCTATCAGGGAAAATACCTACCAGTTTCGGGAGATGCAAGACTTTGGAAACGGTGGACTTGGCATACAACAAACTAATAGGAAATATACCTCCTGAAGTTGGAGGTCTTCAAAATCTCCAGTTCTATTTCAATGTTTCTAGAAATTTATTGCAAGGTTCTATTTTGGAAATGAGCAAAATGGTCATGGTTTTAGCTATAGATGTTTCTCAAAACAATTTCTCTGGTGCCATTCCTAAAGCACTCGCAGATTGCAAGGGGTTGGAATATCTAAATCTTTCTAGGAATGCATTTGAGGGACCAATCCCAACATCATTAGCAGATCTGCAAAATCTACAATATATGGATCTTTCTTGAAATAATTTGTCAGGTATGATACCGGTTGCTTTCAAAAAGATGAAAATGCTCAAGCATCTCAATCTCTCTTTGAATAGGTTAACTGGAGCAGTACCAAAGGGAGGAGCTTTAGCAACACTTGATGCCTCAGAAGTTATGGGAAATCCTAGCCTCTGTGGTGGATGGATAAATTTGCCACCATGCTCTCATTCCAATCATAAACACCCATCACTCTCCAAAACAGTAATAATTCCTCTTGTAGTTAGGATTGCAATTTTGATCACGTCTCTTCTATTGGTAGTATTTTCCTATAGATCTTGTAGACATTCCAATACTCAAACTCTTAAAGTATGGCCTACAAAAATTTCATATGAAGAACTTGTAGATGCAACTGGTGGGTTCAATGATGAAAATCTTCTAGGAATTGGCAATTTGGGGTCAGTTTATAAAGGGATTCTAAAGAATGGTACAAATATTGTTGTTAAAGTTCTCAAGTTGCAAGACGAACATGCTCACCAAAGTTTCAACAAAGAATGCAATGCATTAAAGAGAGTTCGGCATCAAAATGTAATTAAAATCATTTTAGCATGCTCCAACCTTGATTTTAAAGCCTTAATTCTTCCATTCATGTCAAATGGAAATTTAGAGAAATGGCTATACCCTTCTAAAGGTGGTAGATGCAAGTTAAATTTGTGTGATCGAATAAGGATAGCAATGGAGATAGCACAAGGAATAGTATACCTTCACCATTATTGCTTTGTTGAAGTGATTCATTGTGACCTCAAGCCCAACAATGTTCTAATAGGTGATGACATGACTGCATACATAACAGATTTTGGCCTTTCCAATATTATTTCTGGAAATTCCATAGATTCTTTGACTTCTATAGATACACTTAAAGGATTTGTTGGCTACATTGCACTAGGTACAAATTTCTTATTATCACACTCTACATTTTATTAGTTTTCTCTATTTGTCTTATAAACCATAGTTCATGGTTCAAATGAATTAAGAGTAATGTATTCCTCTTTAATTGTTATTATAGAGTATGGGATAGGTGCAAATATTACAACCAAAGGAGATGTATATAGTTATGGAGTTTTAGTATTGGAATTGTTGACAAGGAAGAGACCAATAGATGATATGTTCATTGGTGGAGCCAATCTCCAAAAATGGATAGGAATGCATTTTCCTAATAGAATCTTAGATGTGATTGATAATTCCTTCTTATAGATCCTCATGAACCAGAAACAACAATGGTGATGGAATGCCTTACTCAATTTATGCAAATTGGGTTGTTCTGCACAAGGGAGTCGCCTCAAGAGCGACCTGATATGATTGAGATAGTTGATAGACTAAATACAATAAGAGGTGTGTTTCTTGGTACTCCTAAAACTCCTCAAATACCAATAGATATCACACATTTTATTAATAGAGAAAGAAATACTATTGAGTCAAGAAACAAGGGAAGTTCCTATACATCTACATCCTAGGCCGAAAGAACTATTCTTTCTTTGTTTCATGTCAAATCCAAAATACATGACGTCCTAATGTATTATTCTAGGTAGTATAGTGTATTGTGAGTAGATGAAATTATAATGTTATAATATTGAGATTTCTTGTTCTACCTATATGGTATAATATTGTGACTTGATTTATTTCTTTACATGTGAAATTGTGAATGGAAAGGAGATATGGATGTAATATATTTTAGACATATCAATTATCTAGATACATGGTTAAATATATCTTAATGGAAAGGAAAATCCCATAAAAGAGGCATATAGTTATTATTATTATTAAAAATGAATTATTTTGTAGTATTACTTTTATATCTTTGAAGTAATCAATACAATTTAAAATTTATTTTATGTTGTATAATAATTTTTGAATGTCGAATAGTTTTTGAGTTTTATTAGTTCTTTCATAATTAATAAAAAATATATATTTAGAAATTGATGAATTATTATTTTTTATATAAAATATGATAAAATATACTATTAGTGTAAGATACTAAGATATTATGATAGGATGTGGAGAATACATCATTGAAATTACTAATATCTCTTTCCATCATCATTGTTTAAATGAAAAGTTAAAATAGTAGACGTAGTAGAAGGATAATGTTATTGTTAACTGAGTAGTTAGATGTGTTAGTTATTAGGTACTAACATTAGAGAAACATATTCATTAGAGAAATCTTTCTAGATTGCTTTTGCAGAAAAAATGTCTATATCCCCAATGTAATCTATTACCTTGTGTACACAAGAAGAAGTGAGGATGGGGATGGTTGATTGAAGTTGACATTCTCCTTTAAGGGTGGATAGCCACCCCAAGAATCATTCCAAAATTGAGAAGATTTCCCATCATGAATTTTCCACGATATATACTTTGTAATCAAGCTCTTGGATGCAATCATAAAATTCCACATTACAAACTCATCTGGAGGATTTTGAATTGAAAAGATTCTAACTAGTTGTGGAGTGTCTAGATATTTAGCCTCCATAAGATAGCACCATAATACATTAGGATTTGTGTACATTTTCCAAATCAACTTACCTCCAAAGAAAATATTTCGATTATGTAACTGATAGATTACCACACCCCTAGATGCCTTAGTTTCAGCCATGATTTTTAATGAGACTAAAGGCATTTTCTTAACATTGGATAGGTTGTCTTTATAGAGAAAGGTTCTGATGATCTTCTCTATTTTCTAAACTCATATGTTAATATTATAGCTAGCTAGATTCCTTCAATCATTGCTGGTAATTCTTTGTAGATTTATCACTCATATGCTAATATTTGTGTTCCATAGTTTAGGTTTGATTTAGTAATGCATTGGTGGTTGTAATATTTGGTGGTCTATTTTGTAGTTATTTTTGAAGCATTTTATAGTCGTTTCATTGTTAGTTTATACTTTATTTCTACAATTTCTAGTTATTTATGGGAAGGATTTTGTTTTGTTGCTTGTATGTTTTGTACTATGTTTTAACCTTCCTGAGGGAATTTTCAAACATTAAGATGGATCTTCCAACATCACAAATAGTAAAAAATGCTTCTTTGGTCATGATTGTCTAGTAGGAATTGTGGCATTTACTATATTGGCTGATTTTGTAGATCAATGGAATTAATGGCTAGAAACTGCATGATCAACATCCCTATTGGGGAAGGGAAATATCCCATAGATTTAATTATGCCTCAAGATTGTGTCATGAGTTTTTTTAAAAATCACACATTGCTTGATTGTTTAAAATGTGATTATTGAAGTCATTGGGGCACACCTTCTTTATACAAAGACACGATGCATATATCCATCATAGTTGGTATCTATTTTTCTATCTCAATACATGGATTTGTTGCAGTCCATTTGTTCTGAGATAAATTACAGAGGCTTATATTGAGGAATGCTTTCTTCCAAGGAATACCTTGGACAAAGTCATCAAGTCATATGACATTTATAATGGTGAGGCGTATGTTGCAAGAATTGTCTCTCAATCAATGCTAAAGGGAAACACAGAGATGAGAATCATATTGAAAACATTTATGTAGGATATAAGAGATCATGATGAGGAGAGAATTAACATTGTCTTCCATATGCATGGGTTGAGAGTGCCACCACACATGCGTGTTGATTTACATAGGATTTCATCTGTAATTGTATTTTTGTTGTGGCATTCAAGCCATACCCACACCTTAGGTACAGAAACACAACTGCCCAATTCAGGAATGATGTTATAGGTCCATGAGTATTAATTAGCCAGGACAGTGATGAATTTTTCTCTTAGGTGTTATTTGGAATTGTCGACAGTATTTGGACCTATATGTTAGCTAGAGAGCCATTTTTCTAGAATGTTTTAATAGTTGTGGTTTGTGTATAGGTAATTTATATTATATGGATTAGTCTATGCCTTGTGTAGTCTAATAAGTGTTTACATGAAATCCTCTATGAATTTGAATCTGTAGAAGGCAGATGCCATTGCCATTGAGATATTATTGAAATGCATATG
Organism: Chamaecyparis obtusa; assembly: GCA_027943335.1. Lineage (NCBI taxonomy): Eukaryota > Viridiplantae > Streptophyta > Pinopsida > Cupressales > Cupressaceae > Chamaecyparis > Chamaecyparis obtusa. The sequence goes on along the minus strand of BSBK01007985.1, from coordinate 227,784 downwards.
ATGTAGCTATAAAGATGATGAATAGTACATCCATCTACTTTGAATTTTATTGCTTACTAGGAATTGAACCATTGTCTTTTAAAATTTATTTGGAATTGTAATGTCCCCATTTTGGCACATTTATAATTTTTTCCCTTAAATAATAGTTCCAACATAGAGTGATAACAACATTACATCATAAATATAAATTTACCTACAAATATGGAATTTATTATGATGCTCAACTTGACAACTCTAAGAATACTTTCAAAAAGAAATCAAATCATGATTTTCTACTATGTCATAACTGGTTTCAAGATTGTGTGCAATGTCGATGCAATGTCTCCTTTTTTGGGGATTTCCCTTTGTTGTACCCACCAATAGATGAAAATGTTGTCACGTGCTATATATTTTAATCTTTGATTCTGCTTAGTATAGTTTGTAAACAATATAAATATTAAAAGTATATTGTTTATTTAATTTTAACTTGTATTGTGTTATATTTTATTTTTATTTTTATTTATTAGTAAATCTTTTTTCAATAAGGACCTACATCACAAAAATTGACAAGATTACTTCTTGCCCTTCTCCAACTAATTGCGACATGATGTTCAATAAACTAAAAATATTAGTTTCAATTTCCCACATGTTGTGTTTCTTTTCTCTATTGTTGTTTTCCCACACTACAAGAAAAAATTCCACACATTTCATAATTAGTTTTCAAAATTTAGAAATGGTTGGAATTTTGAAAAACACACCTATGATTCTCAAAACCATTAAAGCCCTCCTTTTTTTAGCACACATATTATTTTAAACCCTCTAAATATATTATTCCATTGAGGACTTAGATACCAAAAACTAAATGGCAAGCCAGTCTATATCCTACACACTTGATTTTGATTTTGTCGTCTTCCTTCATCTCCTTAACCAAACTTTTTCTCATTGTGCAGGACAACATTTGCAAATAGGAATTTTCGTTATTAGGGTCAACACAACTTGTTTATTCTATGTGGTTTATTTAGAGTAAGTGTTCAATTAATATAAAAGATTGACATTTTTTAAGCCAATATGGGAATAAAAAACTCGGTGAAACCCTTATGTTTATTTTAGTTGTAGTCCACCTCTGACTATCCCACCACATTTCCATGTCATGACGCACTTTAAGCTATGCAGGGAACTCACCTCCATTCTTGTACCATGTCATTCACATCCCATGCATTTTATAGTTGTGAAGAGCCCTCTCAAGTCTCGTGTAGATGCAATCCTTCAACACTGATCATCATCCAAACATATGCATGTATATATGTATGTATACATGTACATATATTTTTACATGTGTGCGCACACATATATATAATTGAAAGAAGTGTCTATTGTGATGCAAAAATGCCAAAATTCTTCTTCTTCTGCTGAGGAAGAAGAATTCGGGGTATGTGAGCTTTGTGAAAATTGTTCCAAAAGGCATATGGAATATCTCTCATGCAATTACAAGGCTCTCATCCCATTTGTTGAGTGGGAAAGACCATTCACATGGAAATTTGATGACAATGATTTGGGTTACGTTTTCAGTGTCCATTATTTCTAGTATTGCAGAAATGTTTAAATGAAATAATTCTCTGAGAGGCTCACAGGATGATCTTTCCATCCTAGGTTCTTTCAATATTTCTTTCAAATTCGATGGATTTACTCCAATCTCATTGTGCTTTGGAAATAATTGTTATGAAGGTGGTAAAAGATAACTTTCTCACTGATAATTCCCTCTTGAAAGCCGTGCAATGTTATGATCTGTGGAGTGGCAATGCGCTAGTTGGAGGCCTATTTCTACACAAATTTCTATTGAATGGTCATACATTTGTGAATGTTTATAACAATATTAAATATTCTATGCTAACCCATAATAGAGATGCTCTACACAGATATGGAGGGCTTCTTGCACTTTCAGTGCTCCAGGTTTGTGTCCTCCTCATTATGTTGGCTCACGTACATGAGGAGGCCCCTCTGTCTCCATCCTTCCTAGACCTTAATTTGAATCCTCCATAGGCTCCTGTTGTAGGAGATGTTGATGCTCAGGGGAGTGCAAACCTGGGTCTTCTATCACTAGATAATGAAGAATTCACAGAGTAGCGGGGCAAGAATGAGGCCGTCATTGAAGCCATGCAAGAATAGCTTCTCCTATTTTTTGCTGTGGGTTTTTGAATTTTGTTTACAATTTTAATACATACTAGTTGGGGACTATAATCTGCACATACTATTGAGCCATTTTGTAATGTAGGCTCTTGCATAGATTATCTCTTAGTTGTGCATTGTTGTCATACATGTATTAGGATTACATGTAAACAAATCTGGGCTTCAATGTTTACTCATGGCTATTTGAGAGCCTTTTATTTTGGTTTGAAATTCAAATAGAGTAGTTTGAGCTTCAAACCTATACTTTGGCTGATTGAGAGCCTAATATCTTTTGTACATAAAATATTAATAATAGACACCCAGGCTCTATGTCTTTTGCTTAAAAAAATAAAATTATTATTTATAATTTAAAAAATATAAGTAATTGAAATAAACTTTTTGTTGAGTTGGAAGAAAAGAATAAAAATATAATTGAAAGAATAGATCATAAGAGTAAAACAAAGAATACCAAATTTATCATGGTTTGTCAAAATTACCTACATCTACATTGAGCAGAGGAATTATATTAATGTTTTGAAAATTGAATTACAAAGGAATACAACAACAACAACTTATAAAGGTTGTTCACTTAGCAAGAAGTCCAACAGCCAATACGGAGAGAAATAGAAGTGTTCGTTGGCCTTCAACCTTAGAATCTCCCACCTAATGGCTAACAAATTCTACCATTGATCAAACATTTTCCTACTTGCCCTGCTAGTTTATCTTTACTTTACAAACCCAAGAGACGTCCTAGAACATTCAAACTTCTCCTTGGGTAAAACCTTGGTCAAGATGTCTGTTGAATTGACCTTTTTGTCAATTTTAACAACCTTCAATCTATTATCTTCAACCATATGTCTCACAAAATGAGCATGAATATCAACATGTTTCAAGCGACGATAAGATGAGTGATTTTTAGCCATAAAAATGGCACTACTACTATCATAGAAAATAACATATTCACTTTGTTGATATTTCAAATCATTAAACAAAAGCTATAACCAAACCATCTCCCTAGTATCTTTAGAAAGTGCCAAATATTCAGCTTTGGTGAAAGAAAGAGCAATGGAATGTTGCAGCCTTGAGGCCCAAGTGATGGCAGCCCCAGCAAACATGAAGGTGTAATTGGTAGTAGACCTTCATTTATCCAAATTTCTGACAAGATCAGAATCAATAAATCCTTGCAACTGTACATTATTGCCACCAAAACATAGACAAAATAAAAAATGCCTTTTAGATATCTCAATATCCATTTGACGGCTTCCTAATGAGTCTTCCTGGGATTACACATGAATCTACTTACAACTCCCACTGCATGAGCAACGTTGGGACGTGTAGATACCATAGATGTACATAATGCTACCAACAACTAATTTGTATCGAACTCTTTCCATAAAATCCTTGTCCTCTTGTGTTTGTGGACACAAATCAAAAGATAAATGAAAATGGGAGGCAAGTGGAGTAGAAACAACTTTGGTAGATCAGCCATACCAAAATTGTAAACTATTTTATCAATGTAGTCTTTTTGTGATAGAGTGATCTTCTTTCTTCTATCTCGGGTGATTGTCATACCAAGAATATTCTTGGCTGCTGCTAAGTCCTTCATAGAAAACTTTCTGGCCAAGTTAGCTTTCAACTCTCCAACAATCTTTGGACTAGTACCGACTATCAGCATGTCACCAACATAGAGAATAAGAATGATGAAATGACCATTAGGAAGTTGTTTATAATAGATGAATGGATATAATTCACATCAAATAAAGTTGTGAGAAGTCATGAAGTGATCAAATTTTAAATACCATTATCTCGAGGCTTGTTTGAGCCCATACAAACTTCGCTTCAATCTACAATAAAGATGCTCTTGCCCCTTCTTGATGAATCCTTGAGGCTGCTCCATATAAATATCTTCATCTACATCACCATGTAAAAATGTAGTCTTTACATCAAGTTGCTCCAACTCAAGATCCCATACAACTGCCAATCCCAATATTGTTCAGATTGTTGTCATTTTCACAATCGAAAAGAAAATCTCAATGAAATCGATCCCCTTTTTCTGAGCATAACCTTTCACCACAAATCTAGCTTTGAAATGTTTTTGACCTCCGCCTTCATCTTTCAATTTATATATCTACTTACTCTTAAGTGGTTTTCGATTTGGTGGAAGAATGACTGAATCTCAGGTGTTGTTCGCTTCAAGTGAACTTATTTTGTCTCTCATGGAGATCATCCATTTATCATTATCATTGCATTGACATGCAACTTTAAAATTGACTAGTATAATTTGTACAGATATTAGCAATTCAAGTTGTGCCTCCTCTAACTATAATAACTCATAAACAAAAATTTTTACAGGCAATCTTGTCTGTCAAGTAGATCTCGTCAATCCTTGAGCAGCATCACTATATTTTTGCAATCCAATCTCATTACCATGATGAGAATAATTATTACCCCCAAATCCTTGAACTAGTCCATTTGCACCCAATTCATATCTTATCTGATTTACAAATGTTGAACCAATCATCCCCTATTTTTGTGTTTGGTTACAACCATGATTGGTGTCTAATTGTGTAGCATCCAAGGATTGCATCAATGTGTTCCTTACAGGAAGAAGAAACTTTGTGCCTTCCTTCAAACCCGTCAGCCCTGCGATTAGCACAAGGTGAGAGTGGTGATTCATTCATTGTTGGTATTGCTAGCACCATTGCGAGGGAGTGATGTCTGGCATCACTGTGTGAATGGACTCTCAGACTATCATGTGCCATTGTGTTTGGATTGATTATCTTCCACTGTGAATTATGTAGGAGGCAATACACTCACCGCAAACTGGGAATTGATGTTAAATCTCGTAATGTTCCCCAAGATGGATGGTGTTTGACTAGAAAACTTCACATTACCTATCATGTGAGATAACATTGACTGGTTGTGAGCTGCCTTAACATCTCCTAAGGAAGCCTCACCGTGTGTAGCTCAGAAGTTGTGAAGTGTACGCGGTGTTATATTCACTATAGGCGATGAGGGGAAATTTGGGGTCAATTACATCCTAATTGTGGGTAGTAATAGGCCCATCCCTGGCTTTGATTGGAGAGACCGCGTGAGACCCCTTTCCACTACCTAGTTTAGGGGACATCATCTCTTGTTCACCATACAAGATGCTTTGTTCATTCGCTATCCCCTTTTATGGCCGATGCCTATTCCGCACAAGTACCTCCTAAGGGAATTCATTGGTGAGTTTGTGATGTTTGTTGTTATTTAAAGAATTCATTGGTGATGTAAATGGAGGAACTAAAATAGAGTTTAGTATAAGTGATTATGATTGATTGTCAGAAAACCTTTGTGTTGGATTGTTATTAAATAAATAATTTCGCACATACTCAATTACTGGTGTTTCCACTGATTGTAATGCTGGAAAAACTTCTCATTCAAGTTTACATCCCTATTTCAAATTACCTTCTTTGTCATAGGATCCCAAATTCTGAATCCAAATTGATCGTCACCATAACCAATGAATATGCTCTTTTGAGATTTAAAATCCAACTTAGTCCTCATTTCTTTTGGGACATGAACACAAGCTTCAAATTTGAATACTTGAATGAGTGTGTAATAAATCCTCTTTTCGAGCCATTCTTCTTTTGGAATACCAAATTGCAAATAAGATGAAGGATTGCGGTTAATTAAATAAACCATTATGTTGCATGGCTCCTCCTAAAATTCTTTTCTTAAACCAGCATTGGAAAGCATACACCGAGCTTTCTCAAGAATGGTTTAATTTAGTCTTTTCGCTACCCTATTTTCTTGAGGAGTGTAGGAGACAACCTTAATCCTTCAAATACCATGATCTGCAAAAAAAATATCAAACTCTAAGGAACAAAAATCACCTCCATTATCGGTCTTTAAACATTTGATTTTATGACCACTTTGATTTTCAACAAGTGCTTTAAAAATTTTAAATTTTAAAAACATGTCATATTTTTGAGCAATCATATAAATCCAAAATTTTTTATTACAATCATCAAGGAAAGTAAAAAAATAATTTGCGCCTCCATAAGAGGTTACCTCCGTAGGGCTGAAAACATTGGAGTGTATATTAGTTCCAATGGTGTTGTATTCTTATTGTGTCCATCCTTCAAGAAGCTAACCCATTTTTGTTTCCCATGAAGACAATGTTCACAAAACTCCAAGTTTGCAGATTGAAGACCCGGTACTTGTTCTTGGTTGAGCATAACCTCAAGTCCTTTCTAGCTCATGTGGCCTACTCTTTGATGCCAAAGAGCCATATCGCTGACCACAACATTCATAGCAACTCCCACCTCATTAGTGGTTTCTACAATATAGAGGTTGCCAACTTTGTCTCCTCTCGCAATCACCAAAGAGCCTTTAGAGACTTTCCATGTGTCTGTGAGAGTGGTGAGAAAACCTTATGTGTATAGCTGACTTACAAAAATTAGATTTCTCTTTATTTTGGGAACATGTCGTACATCTTTTAACAACCATTTGACTCATCTAGCTAGTTGCAAAACAACATCGCCTTTTCCAACAATTTCACAAGTTTTGTTGTCACCCAAATATACATGTCCAAAATTACCTTCTTGGTAATTGTGAAAGCCTCTATGCAAGAAGAGGCATGAAAGGAAGCATTGGAATCAATTACTCGGGTATGTGAAAGATCATGAGGGGCCAAAAAGTGGTGATGTGAAAAATATTCACTTTTCACTAGTCCAAAAGCGTATGAAAATGCTTGTTGACTTTTTAGTAGGCCTGGGTGTCAATACACCTGGGCAAACTTGACACCAAAGCACATGCTTAATCGGGTACCCAAAAACATATCGGGTACCCGATATAATTTTGGGTACCCAATATTATATCGGGTACCCAAAAACTATGGCATAAATCAAAACCCGCAAGCTGTTTTCCTCATTTCTCCTCACGTTTTGGGTTTGAAATATGGCTGCAAATATCATATACATGATATTTTCGAGTATCTGATTTCCACAACAACAAATTCGACTCCACAGTATATACGGTAAGTAAATTCTTTGTATATTTTGATTATTTTATTTCATTTTGATGCTAAATGTAGTTTTTTTGGTTGAAATAGGGTTTTGTATTTATTTTTGTAATAGTATATGAAATCAAATTGAAATTTAGATTTATTTTTTATTTAATCAGGCATTGCTGACAACAATGAAGAAAATAACCCTCCCACACCAAATAACGATCTCCAAAACAATCCCCCATCTCAAAACCCTCAATTTTTAGAAGATTTAATACAAGATAATTTGAACACAATACGTTTCCAAAACACATATCAGAATATACCTACATTAGGTCTCATGCTTGCCACACTAAATACTATTGTTGAAAATATTGACACACACACGTGACAACATAATGTTTCTCTTCATTGGCGTGATGATATGCATGCCCAATTTGATGATAGGCTTGACTATGATGAGATTGCAGCCCTTAATATAAGTAATTAAGATATAGCCTCCCTTTTTGTGAATCCTAAAATTGGATTACAAATTGACCCCAAAAAGCCCACATTATCAATAAAATGGTGCACAAATGAAGCAATGTGCACACACTTTTGGGATCGTTGGTGGATGGTTTTTGATAAACCACCCCATAGCAATTTGGAGCTCCCTTTCTATTTCATAAAAAAATTGTATGTTGAGTTTGTGCTTGGTCACAATGTTAATTATTGGACTATGAGGCCCAACACGTGAATAGGCAGAGGAGCTCCTCATACTAGGCCATTTTCCCAGCACAAAAAGGCCACTACCTTTGTCCCCCCCACTGATGTCGCACCCCCTCCTCAAGTGCAGCATCCCGATATCATTGCAAAGGTTGCCTCATAGACTATTAGGGCCATTCATTTGCTGAGTGATCAGTTGATCACGCAGACCAGGTCAGTGTTGCCTCCTGGTGTGGATGATGGTGGCACATCAACATCTTGTCGAAGTTCACATGTATGCGAGCCCCATATTTTCATTATATGCAAGAATATGTGCCTCAGACTGCTTACTGATGTTGATACATAGAAGTATGTTATTGATGAGGAGGATATAGGAGACGCAGTTGCAGAGGCTGCAACACCTCATGGAGCATCTACATCTCATGAGAGTGCTCAGGAGGTGTATGCAGAGCCATGGACTCTTGTTGATATGGTAAGATTAAACATTATAAATAAATTTGTCACATGACTTATTTAATTTAAAAATAATTTATTTATTTAGATTATTTTTAATGATTGCATGCACTTATATACATACATACATACATACATACATACATACATACATACATACATACATACATACATACATACATACATACATACATACATACATACATACATACATACATACATATATATATATATATATATATATATATATATATATATATATATTTCCATTTATGTTCAGTCGATGACACAGGAGGAGTTGAGATAGGTGGATGAGTCCACACTTTCGGCCATTTCATTTGGCCTTGATGCCTATATGGTATATTATAAATTATGTACCCATTAGTTTTTTTATATCATTTGGTGTACATGCTTAAATCTCTATCAATTAGAGCAATAAAATTCATACATTTACAAATATATTGTCATCTTATTGTACCCTTGCAGGCTACAACCGATGTCAGTGGGGGGCACGAGGGGGTTTCTTCATCAGTTGTCAACAAAGGAAAGGTAATTAATTGCTTAAGATTAATTATGCATGCATATGTATGCCACTTTTGTGTAGTAATAAATATTTTACTTGCACTTTATTGTATAGGGTGTGGCTATTGGTGATGTCCTGACATGGGTTCGGGAGCCTAGGCTGACAGGCATCTCAACTCGGAGTGATAGCCCGATTGTACGTAGACTTTTACATATTGTTATTTGTATTTTGTAACCAAGGTTATTATGATGAAGTACATTTATATATAATTGACAATCTTTTTACTCTCATAGGTTACTCCTAGTGTGAGGGAGGCCCACAAGAATCTTTTGTATCTTTGTTGACCCAGCCCACTATTCCAGAGGAGGGATCACCAGATGTAAGTTTTAATTTTAGTTCACTCAATTTGTAATTTTATTATGCTATCATTCTATTTTGTAGATTTATTACTCTATGTTGCACCACTCTACTAATCTCATTATTACAAATATATATTTATAGGTCAGAGTTGGTATTGTTGGCATGGTCCCTTCACTACCAAGGACTTATGCTAGGACACTTGATCGTGGTAGGTGACCGAGAGGCCAGGTACATATATTTGTATTCAGTTATAATTTTAATTAAATTAGTGTTTGAATTATCAAATATATATATATATATATATATATATATATATATATATATATATATATATATATATATATATATATATATATATATATATATATATATATATATATATATATATATATGTACAAATCATATAAAGTAAGCAATCTAACTTGGGTTTGAACCCATTTTTGATGCAGGATCAATCAAAACCAAACACTTCTTCAAAGAGGCTACATTTTGATGATCCCCCTATGGCATAGGATGTAGTTTTAGTTTTGTGGTCATTTAGAGATGCCACTTGGAACATTTTGAGATGGCATATATGCCACATTGTACATCTTGAAACATTGATTTTGTAGACATTTTGAAATGGCATGTGCCATATTTGTATATGGAGATACTTTTGATACATTTGATACTTTCTATATATAGAACATGTTCATTTTTATGTTATATTTACATTATCTTTTGTATACATATTTATTATTCATGTTTATGGAATTGAATGGTGAAGTTATATCTTGACTATGATTATCGTTATGATTTAAATTATATCTTGTTGAAGTCACATTTGTTTTTCTTTATTCTGGAATACCTTGTTCATGGAGCTTATTATGTTTGAGGTTTAACTTCTATAGATTTCCTATGTTCTTATGTTTCACACCATTATATATACTCACTTGAGCCACTTATGTTATTTTGTGTTTGGTCTTCCTTGATGCTTTGACAAGTTGACATTTGTTGCTATAACACGGTGTGAATGCATGAGAATAGTTTTGTACTTCTCATAGTCTTCAAATGTGAGAATTCCATTCTTTCTAATCATGTATGTTCGCAGCCATGTTCCCACAACAACAACTAAACCAGTAGGATATGTGAACCCATCACCATCTATCATCAGTTGTACAAGCTTCTGTTTACCTCGTACACTACGTGCTAACCAATAATCTAACCTCTCATCATTCCCCTATGGTGTAACCAATGCAAAAACATCTCCTGGCTTTAGAATATTTGAAAGATGGTCATACTCAACTGAAGTGTCCATGTCATCATTTCCTATAGAGAATGTCAAAGATAAAGGAGTTAGATACTATGGAACCCATGTATCCACCCACTCACTTGACTCACAATGATCCAAATCATATTGAAAACACATGGGGCAAAAACAAGCCAACTCTCATGTCCAAATGGTCCATGTACTACTATTGGAGCTTTGGAATGAATGCATTTTTGAAGAGTCTTTCACTGTTTGACAATCCAATCTATCTCCTATAGTTCCCTCCTCAACCAACCAAAAGAATATACGCACTATAGAATCAAGAGTCCCCCCCTATGACAATGCTAAAGTACACCAATAAAAAAGAGAATGAGCATCAAGAATTAAAGTACCTAAAATCCTCAATTGCTCCTTAACTAGAGCTCTCTTCACACACGCACTTGCTCCATCATGCTCCCCTTTCCCATGCCCTAACTCAAAAAACTCCAAATATGAGGTACACCTCTCTCCACATGCATTCTTCACAACCAATAAAACATTCTAACATTCTTAAATTGACTGGTGCAATTATCTGACCAAATGAGATGCCTATCCATAGCAATACCATTTTCCTGCAAGAAGTCAAAATAGTTCTGGAAACAATGTTGAACAAACTCATGAGAGTGAGACCTATCGTCGCTCATATAAAAATGGTACTCTTTGATTGTCTTTCACTCATCTTTTGTGCTATTAGGGGAATGTCTATATGTGATGTGTACAAAAATAGCAACTTGAATGGAATTGTAATATTGAGCTTGAGTCTCATTTTGGGGCTGCAATGTATAGTTCTCCATAAAGTCTACAACGGATATAATAGTTCCAATGGGGAAAGTGTCCTTACACATCCTGAATTGTTGATCCAACCATTGAGACCTGTGACTATGTCTTGCATACTTGTAAAAAAGATTTGTCTTGAAATCTGAGATAAAATTAGCAACATTGTATGCATTTGCAACTAACTCACATCTAGAGCCTTCACCTCCACTCTTCAATGTATATTTCACTATTTCATATACCTTTTTTTGGATGAGTGTCTTTCCAAAATTGTGTTCCAAACCCTCATGAAAACATGTTCTAAACTTGGACAAGCCACCACATTCTGAGCACTTGGCATTTAAGCAATTTTTTTTATAAAATAAACAACCATCATATCTATGACATAAAAATTGATCTAGCGATTCTCATGATGATTTGGAAAGACCAATTGCACCATAATCCTCTAGCATTTCATTAGTATGCAAAGTAGAACGAATGGACCGTAATAATTCATGATGCATTGAAAACTCAACATGATATTTGCAACAACATGTATTCTGAATCTTAAGGGGTACACAATAAAATGGCTTCACGGATTCAAAAGACCTTTGTGATATTTTCAATGTTGGATGTATCTCACAAATTTTTTTATATAACATTGTTTGACTTACCTCCACATAATGTTTAGGATGTGGAGTGTAGTCTTGATTACCAACTCTCAACTTCAAGACATCCTTCACATTTGGTGACACTCTTGAGTTAGCATCCCAAAATTGTTGAATTTCATCCTTGACAACATCTGTTAGCTTCTTATCGAAACACGGAAGTCTCCCACCATAAGCCCGTGTATCAGTTTGAAGTGGATCATGAAGTCTTTCTCTTCTTGCAAGTGCTCTACCCAAATTTTTACGATCTATATTGAAGTCAACACAAGTTTGTCTCATCAAACGAGCCTTCTTGTTCACACGAATCTTCAATTTCACAAGCATAGGTCTCATCTTTTGCATCTTTAACAACTGCACAAAAATTTGACATTGCTCAACCAATGTCTTGTTTCCAAAAAATTAATCATAAAGTCTTGAAGCCCACAACCTAACGGTTCTATGTGACCTCTTTCCTTCCCAATTATTCATAATGTTCTCCTCAATTTCAATTAACCATTTAGGTGTTCTTGAAAGCCCTGAATTTGAAGATTGAATATCTTTATTGCAAGGGACTTCATTTCACATATAATTTGGAGATGTGTAACATTCATGTGGCTCTTGTGCAACATTTTCATTCCCTAAGTCTACATTTTTAATCTCCATCTGTATATTTTCATCTTCATTCCATTCATTGTCATTCCCCAAATCTATGTTTTCATTCACAAAATTAATTTCCATATTATTTTCAAATTCAACATCCTCTTCACTTGCAACTACATTTACGGGGTCACCTTGATTAATGTTTAACGTACCTTCTCTCCTTCGGTGATTTTCCCTATCTTTTTCCCTATATGCTTGAATTTCTTGATTCGTCACATTCCTCTTCTGTTTAGCCTTTCGATGGCTATTGCTTCCCATGGTGAGACCACAAGTTGAAAAAAAATAAAAAATGGGCCCCAAATCAAGTTTCTTTTCCTGCAACTCATGAAAAAGTCTGAAATTTTGTGCTTCTTTGGTCTGTGGGGATAGGGAATATTTTGGTCAAATATGACCAGTCCAAAATCGGGTACCCAATATTTCCAGGTAGATGAAAAAAAGGGTGGGAGAAAATGAAAAAATTGAACTTTTAAATATAAAATAAGGTACATAATATAAAATAAGGTATGACCCCTTAAGACACACTTGATGTGTCCAATGTGTCCATAGGTGTCATGGGGACTTCCTAGGGGTCCTAATGCATGATAAGGTGTACTAGGACGCCTAGCAAGTCCCCATGACCCCTTCGACACATTTGAACGCTCAAGTGTCTCCGAAGGTGTCGTTGGACCCCTTAAGACACACTTGATGTGTCCAATGTGTCCATAGGGGTCATGGGGAATTTATAGGGGTCCTAATGCATGATAAGGCATACTAGGACCCCTAGGAAGTCCCCATGACCCCTTTTGACACATTTGAATGCTCAAGTGTGTCCGAAAGGGTCGTAGGACCCCTTAAGACACACTTGAGCATTCCAATGTGTCCATAGGGGTCATGAGGACTTCCTAGGGGTCCTAATGCGTGATAAGGTGTACTAGGACCCCTAGGAAGTCCCCACGACCCCTTTTGACACATTTGAATGCTCAAGTGTGTTTGAAGGGGTTGTAGGACCCCTTAAAACACACTTGAGCATTACAATGTGTCCATAGGGGTCCTAACGCATGATAAGGCATACTAGGACCCCTAGGAAGTTCCCATGATCCCTTTTGACACATTTGAATGATCAAGTGTGTCTGAAGGGGTTGTAGGATCCCTTAAGACACACTTGAGCATTCTAATGCATCCATAGGGGTCATGGGGAGATTATAGGGGTCCTAACATGTGATAAGGCATATTGGGACCTCCCCATGACCCTTTTGACACATTTTAATGCTCAAGTGTGTCTGAAGGAGTTGTAGGACCCCTTATTACACACTTGAGCATTCCAATGTGTCCATAGTGGTCATGGGGACTTCATAGGGGTCCTAACACGTGATAAGGTATACTAGGACCTCTAGGAAGTCCCCATGACCCCTTTTGACACATTTGAATGCTCAAGTGTGTTTGAAGGGGTTGTAAGACCCCTTACAATAGACTTGAGTAGTCTAATGTGTCCATAGAGGTCATGGTGACTATCTAGGGGTCCTAATATGTGATAAGGCATACTAGGACCCCTAGGAAGTCTCCATGACCCCTTTTGAAATATTTGAATGCTCAAGTGTGTCCAAAGGGGTCGTAGGCCCCTTCAGACACACTTGAGCATTCCAATGTGTCCATAGGGTTCATGGGGACTTCCTAGGGGTCCTCACACATGATAAGGCATACTAGGACCCCTAGGAAGTCCCCATGACCCCTTTTAACACATTTAAATGCTCAAGTGTTTCCAAAGGGGTCATAGGACCCCTTAAGACATACTTTATGTGTCTAGTGTGTCCATAGGGGTCATGGAGACATCCTAGAGGTCCTAACACGTGATAAGACATACTAAGACCCTTAGGAAGTCCCCATGACCCCTTTCGACACATTTGAATGCTTAAGTATGTCTAAAGGGGTTGTAGGGCCCCTTAAGACACACTTGAGCATTCCAATGTGTCCATAGGGTTCATGGGGACTTCCTAGGGGTTCTAACACATGATAAGGCATATTAGGACCCCTAAGAAGTCCCCATGACCCTTTTTGACACATTTAAATGTTCAAGTGTGTCTGAAGGGGTCATAGGACCACTTAAGACACACTTGAGCATTCCAATGTGTCTATAGGGGTCATGGGGATTTCCTAGGGGTCCTAATACATGATAAGGCATACTAGGACCCCTAGGAAGTCCCCATGACCCCTTCTGACACATTTTAATGCTCAAGTGTGTCCAAAGGGGTTGTAGGACCCCTTAAGACACATTTGAGCATTCCAATATGTTCATAGGGGTCATGGGGAATTCTTATGGGTCCTAACGCATGTAAGATGTACTGGGACCCCTAAGAAGTCCCCATGACCCCTTTTGACACATTTAAATGCTCAAGTGTGTCCAAAGGGGTCATAGGACCCCTTAAGACACACTTGAGCATTCCAATGTGTCTATACGGGTCATCCAGACTTCCTAGGGGTCTTAACACATGATAAGGCATACTAGGACCCCTAAGAAGTCCCCATGACCCCTTTTGACACATTTAAATGCTCAAGTGTGTATGAAGGGGTTGTAGGACCCCTTAAGACACACTTGAGAATTCTAATGTGTCCATAGGGGTCATGGGGACTTCCTAGGGGTCCTAATGGATGATAAGGCATACTAAGACTCCTAGTAAGTCCCCATGACCCCTTTTGACACATTTGAATGCTTAAGTGTGTCTGAAGGGGTCGTAGGACCCCTTAAGACACACTTGAGCATTCAAATGTGTCCATAGGGGTCATGAAGACTTACTAGAGGTCATAATGCGTGATAAGGCATAAGAGGACCCATAGGAAATCTCCATGATCCCTTTTGACACATTTGAATGCTCAAGTGTGTCTGAAGTGGTTGTAGGACCCCTTAAGACACACTTGAGCATTCCAATGTGTCTATAGGGGTCATCAGGACTTCCTAGCTGTCCTAACATATGATAAGGCGTACTAGGACCCCTAGGAAGTCCTCATGAACTTTTTTGACATATTTGAATGCTCAAGTGTGTCTGAAGGAGTCGTAAGACCCCTTAAGACACACTTGAGCATTCCAATGTATCCATAGGGGTCATGCAAACTTCTTGGGGGCCTAATGCATGATAAGGTGTACTAGGACCCCTGGGAAGTCCCCATGATCCCTTTTGACACATTTGAATGCTCAAGTGTGTTCGAAGGGGTCATAGGCCCCCTTAAGACACACTTGAGAATTCCAATGTGTCGATAGGGGTCGTAACGCATGAGAAGGCATACTAGGACCCGTAGGAAATCCCCATGACTCCTTTTGACACATTTGAATAGTCAAGTGTGTCTGAAGGGGTCGTAGGACCCCTTAAGACACACTTGAGCATTCCAATGTGTCCATAGGCATCATGGGGACTTCCTAGGTGTCCTAACATGTGATAAGACATAATAGGATGCCTAGGAATTCCCCATGACTCCTTTTGACATATTTTAATGCTCAAGTGTGTCTGAAGGGGTCATAAGACCCCTTAAGACACACTTGAGCATTCTAATGTGTCCATAGGGGTCATGAGAACTTCCTAGGGGTCCTAACATGTGATAAGGCATACTAGGACCCCTAAGAAGTCCCCATGACCCCTTTTGACACATTTTAACACTCAAGTGTGTCTAAAAGGGTCGTAGGACCCCTTAAGACACACACTTGAGTATTCCAATGTGTCCATAGGGGTCATGGGGACTTTCTAGGGGTTCTAACGTGTAATAAGGCATACTAGGACCCCTAGGAAGTCTTCATGACCCCTTTTAACACATTTGAATGCTCAAGTGTGTTTAAGGGGTTGTAGGAACCCTTAAGACATACTTGATGTGTCTAGTGTGTCCATATGGGTCATGGCAACTTCCTAGAGGTCCTAACTTGTGATAAGGTTTACTAAGACCCCTAGGAAGTCCCCATGACCCCTTTTGACACATTTGAACACTCAAGTGTATCTTTAGGGGTCGTAGGACCCCTTAAGATACACTTGAGCATTCCAATGTGTCCATAGGGGTCATGGGGACTTCCTAGGGGTCGTAACACCTGATAAGACATACTAGGACCCCTAGGAAGTCCCCATGACCCCTTCTGACACATTTGAATGCTCAAGTGTGTCAGAAGTGGTCGTAGGACCCCTTAAGACACACTTGAGCATTCCAATATGTCCATATGGGTCATGGGGATTACCTAGAGGTCATAACGCATGATAAGGTATACTAGGACCCCTAAGAAGTCTCCATGACCCTTTCTGACACATTTTAATGCTCAAGTTTGTCCAAAGGGGTTGTAGGACCCCATAAGACACACTTGAGCATTCCAATGTGTCCATAGGGGTCATGGGACTTTTGAGGGGTCCTAACATGTGATAAGGTGTACTAGGACCCCTAGGAAGTCCCCATGACCCCTTCTGACACATTTGAATGCTCAAGTGTGTCTGAAGGGGTTGTAGGACCCCTTAAGACACACTTGAGTATTCCAATGTGTCCATAGGGATCATGGGGACTTCTTAGGGTCCTAACGCATGATAAGATGTACTAGGACCCCTAAGAAGTCCCCACGACCCCTTTTGATATATTTGAACACTCAAGTGTGTCTAAAAGTGTCATAGGACCCCTTAAGACACACTTGAGCATTCCAATGTGTCCATAGGGGTCATGCGGACTTCCTAGGGGTCCTAACGCATGATAAGGTGTACTAGGACTCCTAGGAAGTCCCCATGACCCCTTTTGACACATTTGAACACTCAAGTGTGTCTGAAAGGGTCATAGGACCCCTTAAGACACACTTGAACATTCCAATGTGTCCATAGGGGTCATACAGACTTCCTAGGGGTCGTAACACTTGAAAAGGTGTACTAGGACCCCTAGGAAGTCCCCATGACCCCTATGGACACATTGGAATGCTCAAGTGTGTCTTAAGGGGTGCTACTCTTAAGACACACTTGAGCATTGCAATGTGTCCATAGGGGTCATGGGGACTTCCTAGGGGTCCTAACTCATGATAAGGCATACTAGGACCCCTAGGAAGTGCCCATGAGCCCTTTTGACACATTTTAACACTCAAGTATGTCCGAAGGGGTTGTAAGACTCCTTAAGACACACTTGAGCATTCCAATGTATCCATAGGGGTAATGCAGACTTCTTAGGGGTCCTAACGCGTGATAAGGCATACTAGGACCCCTAGGTAGTCTCCATGACCCCTTTTGACACATTTGAATGCTCAAGTGTGTTTGAAGGGTTGCATGACCCCTTAAGACACACTTGAGAATTCTAATGTGTCCATAGGGGTCATGGGGACTTCACAGGGGTCCTAACATGTGATAAGGCATACTAGGACCCCTAGGAAATCCCCATGACCCCTTTTGACATATTTAAACGCTCAAGTGTGTCTGAAGGGGTCGTAGGACCCCTTAAGACACACTTGAGCATTCCACTATGTCCATAGAGGTTTTAACTTATGATAAGGCATACTAGGACTCCTAGGAAGCCCCATGACCCCTTTTGACACATTTGAATGCTCAAGTGTGTCCAAAGGGGTCATAGGACCCCGTAAGACACACTTGAGTAGTCTAATGTTTCCATAGGGGTTATGAGAACTTCGTAGGGGTCCTAACAAGTGATAAGGCGTACTAGGACCCCTAGGAAGTCCCCATGACCTCTTTTGACACATTTGAATGCTGAAGTGTGTCTGAAGGGGTTGTAGGACCCCTTAAGACACACTTGAGCATTCCAGTGAACTATTCTTGAAAGCCTCTATTTCTGCGTAGCTAGGGTTTACGACGCCTGTAAAAGACACAAGTATGCCCTTCTAGGGACTCATGCTCATGCTTGGAATCATATTATTTTCATTCATTCTGTGATATTTAATACAAAGATTTATCTGGCCACCTTTAATGCCTAAAAGAAATGAAAAATAAAATTTAGCCCAAAAATACATACCACATTTTTGTATGTAGTACCGTCAGCTTCAATAATCCAGTCGACTTCCTCTGCTAGGCACAAAGAACTTCATTAATGTATTCTCTGGGAGGAAGAATATAATTTCCATATTTCTGCAAGCCTTGAAATATTTTCATCCTTATCACTCTTCACCTCCGCTCTCTCAATTTATTCCTCTCCCTCTCCGCTGCACACAACTTTGCCATCCTTACCTACTCTTTAACAGAGATTCTCCAAAATTTGTATACAAAGGCATCCTATAGGAAAAAATGAAAAGTTTCCTAGAGAATATCCACAATATGTATACAAAAGTATCATACTTGAAAAATGACATAAAATTAATAGCTTTAAAAGGTAAAATTTATCATTAACACTGGCAGTACCAAGGTCCTACTCGCTGTCAAATCCTGGCATATGATGTGAAAAATGAGAAAGGCAAGTGCAATGAAAGGGAAGTATGGATCAAATAGTGAAGGTGCATCAAATCGGATCAATATCATAATATATGCAGAAAATACTGTTACAGACAAAAATATTTGCATATTAATGGGAAAGAGTGGGAAGAGCTTCTTGGACCCATGATAGAAGTTACAGATAAGGAGGAAGAGCTAGCAAGGGGAAAGTGGCCAAGGAAAGAAGTAAGATATGCATGTGAGCCTATGTCACATAATGGTGATGAGTAATCACCATTTGCTAGTAGCTCAAGTGGTGATAGAAGCTCTTCAGTGCACATGTACACTGACACAAAAAATTTAGATAGAGAAGTAAAAAGTGTTGTGGAATTATCCATAAAGAAATGTGATATGAGGCCTCAAATTGGTTCAATAGAAGGCAAAGAATTTGGTCATGAACTTCATTCTAGCACCACAAATATTTCTATTAGAAATGCCTATTCATTAATGGCCTTGCATTTACGGGACTTGGAAAACTAGGTTACTCATGTTGGGCATTATCCCTCAAATGTAAGTTCATTGCCACCTTTGGCAAAACAGTCTCACTCCTCATTTTACAACAAAGGGAAGCCATATATGGTCCAAGGTTTTAATTTAGCTAACAAGTGGAGAGTTTCTCAAGGTACTGATCTCTTTCGTAGAGAAGTTCCTGATTCATCTCAAGGTTCTCATTTAGGTGACCAACACCTTGGAGGTCCACAAATAGATCCATTGATTTCCCAAATTGGTAAAAGGGTAGATGCAGTTTTGGAAAGAGTATCCCAACTGAAGAGAAATGGAAATTCCAGTGAGCATAAAGTTATTGCAGATCCAATGGGTGTATCTCCTCCACTAAAAAATATAATTGCTTCTAGAGACTTGAGTTTAAATGGAGATTGTTTGTTCCCAAACATGCACCAGTTGAGTAGATGAACCAGATGTTGCTTGAGTAAAGATGATAGTGGTTTATTAAACCATCTGCATTATCCCACTTGCTATCAGTTACTACTTTTTGATTGTCTTGACAGCTGCTTCTATGTGATATTTCTGTAATATATAATGTCCTCATGCAAGTACATGCCAATTTTTGTAAATATTTTTTGTTGTAAAGGGTTAGTGAGCAATATCAAAGAAAAGGTTCTTGCATGTATTATTTAGACACATATCAATTAGTAAACCATTTTTCTCCCATTACATTGCATAAATGCCTAGATTCACTTTGTCAGTATCAATAAGCAGCAAGATGAGGGAAGAAATATTTGTAAAGAGGAAGTACAAATGTTATTGTCCAAAACCATTTGGGAAGTAATATTCTTCTCTTGATTGTAATAAGAAAATCAAAATGTAGAAGACAAAAAATAGCTGGGGAATTTATTTCCTATGACCTATGTCAATTTCAGTTCAATTCCTATTGATGATATTCTCAATGTGTAAAAAAAAACTGATGTGTTATTTTAAAATGGTGTTGACTGAAATTTATGAACATATGTCAAATATCCATTTTTTCTAGAATTTGAAATAGAACCAGTGGTAATATAATCAAATTTATGAATTTCACATCCAATCATTGGATGTTAATCAAAAGTAAAACACAGTAATATTTTTAAACTGATAAACAATCTTAGTCTTACTTCAAACCTACTCTCGTGTATGTGGGTTCTTGGAGGTATCTACTGAATAATGTGCAGATCTGTAATGTCCTTATCCAGGACCTTACTCACTTTGCTTAAAACTCAGGTAATTAGAATTTGGATTTCTAATGCATGTTGTGATATTATTTAATTTTTCCTTGCTCCTTAATGATTAATATTGTAATGAATTGGTTATCCTTGCCCTTCTCTCTCTCTCCTACTCTCTCCCCTTCCCCTTCTCTCTCTCTCCTACTCTATCTCCTTGCCCTTCTCTCTCTCTCTCTCTCTCTCTCTCTCTCTCCTACTATGTCCCCTTCCCATTCCCCTTCTCTCTCTCTCTCTCTCTCTCTCTCTCTCTCTCTCTCTCTCTCTCTCTCTCTCTCTCTCCCCTTCCCTCTCTCTCTCTCTCCTACTCTCTCTCCTTCTCCTTCTCTCTCTCTCCTACTCTCTCTCTCTCTCATGCCCAAAATTTAACCAACAAAAAAATGCAATTTTTTTTTAAAGGGTTTAGATGTGAGAGAGTAACATTCAAAGCATAAGGATAGGTTGACTACGATTAAGCTGGTCACAACCTAGGGTTAAGTTTGTTTGGATAGAAAAACCCTAGTGGGTACAATTTCCACTTTAGAATTTCTGTTCAGGGTGAATCCAATTCTATCCAAACCTACTCGACAATGTTTAACCTTCAATTCCCTTGTGAACAAGGGCTTTAAGTATCTAACCAATTCATTTCAATAATTAACAACCTAAAAGGTATATGTAGCTAGGTTATATCTTTCAAATGTGATTTATTTAACATAACCGATAATTTGTCTACACTATTAGTTCATGAGTTAACCATATTAATAATCAAATTATATTCGGTAATAAAATTGATAATGTGAACTAGCACAAAATGTTTTTTAGAATAACTAAGAGGGGGGTGAATCAGTTATCCAGTGTCCCAAATCAAAATGTTTAATCCAAAACAAATACTTAAAACTTCTGATACTCAGTAACTTGAAATACTATACTGTCTGTGCTTTTATCGATTACTAGTCTAAAACATATAGCAGTTACTGATCAAATCTAACATGTAATATGCAAAGTATGATAACAAACAAATATCACAATCAACACATAACACAAGAGATTTAATGTGGAAACCCTATGAAGGGAAAAACCACCTTGGACCAGCAACCCATAAATATTCACTCTTCTAAAGTGAGGTCGGTGAAGACCCAACCCTATTAAAGGTTACAAACACACTGTTAGGTGTGACCTTGTTAGAGGATTTTAGACTAGCCATTATCATCCAACCAACATTCACTATGGGGTTGACAGGATAACAATGTTCATTCTATGAATGAAACATAAAAGACTTTCTTAGTCCACTCGATTAAGAGATTTGACTATGTACAATGGTTAAATATGTAACAGTAGGTGATCTACCCTAATACAACTTCAATTGCAGATTACAGATCAATATTCAACTCATACAAATCTTTCTGATCAATGTAACATTTTAGATTCAATAATGTATCAACTTACTGTCTGTCGGTAATTACTCTTTGTCGCTTGATAATTGCTCTATAGTTCCATTCTCACTAACCAGTGTGATCAAAATGCATGAAAACTTGTTCACGCGATAACTCTACAGTATCTTCTCCTTCTGGCATTTTTCATCATGAAAATATAGTCTCTTATATAGATGAGTAAACCATTTTCTTCTCCTCCATCAGATTTTTCCTCTTAATCTCATCCACTAATTTTGCCACTTTAACCTTCCTTGGCTAATGTGTCAATAACACGTTTCGATCTGCTCTATTAGATCTTCCTTGAATTATGTTAGCTATCGATCTTCATAACAAACATTATCTGTTACCTTGAAATCATACACTTTCCATCTCATCAATCCTATCGGTTAAACTGATCATTTAATTACTTTCTATTTTTCTTGATTAACAAAGAAATTTGTCGGTGAACACAAGCTCGGTTAACACTATGCTCAGTATACACTACACTCCGTCGGTGTATACTGAAATGCTTCATTTACCAACAACACTACTTTGTGTCTTTCAACTCTATTCTTCATCATAGATGAATGCAATGTAATCAAGTCAATATCATAAGGTCATAGACTCATCAACAAGTTACTCAATGTATTCCTTATCCTCATCTGTCATATACATCTTCCTCATGTAGATATTTTTGTTCTTCATCTCCTTCACCCCTTTCTTCAGATGTTTCGGTATAGTAACTTACAAGATAAGTGTTGTCAAACTAGTTGACATCAATGACAACATAATACTAATTTAATTATATTCCATATCTAATCAAAAACTCCTTGGTGATCTTTAATCACAGATTCTTCAATTAGGTTCTAAATCAGTTGTTCATCAATCTCTCCCTTTGGCATTGATGGCAAATCAAGTAATATGAAATGTACCATACACATACGAAAAATGTATTCTACAACTCTATAAATAAATGTTGTACAGGCTCTCCAAAGCTTAATATGTTTAATCACTACGTTACTAAACAACATTGCAAAATATAGCTTTGACATTCTGTAGATGTGCTCAGTTTAGCTCTCAAGTTCCTGCTTCTGTTCTTTGTAATTGATCTTCAATGTTCAGTTCATTTTAGATTATCTCTCCCGTAGATAGTTCTCATCGATGTTCATTGTATCATATGTTTCATATTGTTTATCTCTCCCTTTGACAACAATGCCAAAGAAACAAATAAATAAACAACTCTTTAGTAGCCAAGTAACTCTTTGTTATCCATTTTAGTCTTTGTATCTCTGTATACTGATATCCCAATCTATTTCAGTTCTTCAAACTTAATCACAACCTTGAACATGATCTAAAGTGTGAACTATGCTGCATCAACATGAATGATCTTTTGATAAGATTAGGCTGATGCAACATCCAGATCACATTAGTGACCAGTAGACAGGGGACAAACCCCTAGTCTAGTCCTCAAGTATTTAAATGTATCCTTCCGTAGAGCCTTTGTAAATAAGTCTGCAAGTTGTTCCTTAGATGTAACAAATTCTAACTTCAATTGCTTCTCCTGTACTTGTTCTCTTAAGTAGTGATACTTAATAGATATATGATTTGTCTTAGAGTGCATCACTAGATTCTTTGAAATATTAATGACACTAGTGTTGTCACAGTATATAATCACCAGGTTAGTGATTACCTCATTCATTCCTTCCAACACTTTCTTAACATATGTAATGTTTGAACAATTAGTAGCAGTAGAAACATACTCTACTTTAGTTGTAGACTGAGAAATACAAGCCTACTTTTTACTTGTCCAGGTTACAAGTCTTTCACCAAAGAAAAATGCTCCTCCGGTGGTGCTTTTTCTATCATCCACATTTCCAGCCCAATCAGCATCGATGTACACCTTTAGTTCAAACTTTCCTTCCTTAGGATACCATATTCCATAATCCTCTATCTTTTTTAGGTATCTTAAGATTCTTTTAGTAGCAATCATTTGTGATTCTCTAGGGTTAGCAGAAAATCTAGCAACAATACCCACAACATGTGCTATATCTGGTCTACTATGAACTACATACATTAACTTACCAATCATGGATCGATAAAGTATCTCATTTACCTCTGTAGTTTCATCTTCCTTCTTCAAATTACATCCAATAGCCATCAGTGTTCTCACAGGTTTAGCATCTTCCATACCAAATGTCTTCAGTACTTTCTTTATGTATTTAGATTGTGTGATGAATATCCCATCATTCTGCTGAATCACTTGTAGTCCTAGAAAGAACTTAATCTCTCTGAACATAGACATTTCAAACTCTTTTTGCATTTCATCAGCAAAGGATTTACATATGTGATCTTGTCCTCCAAAAATAATATCATCCACAAATATCTCAGCAACAAGAATAGTATCACCAGTATCACCTTTCATATACAAATTGATGTTCTCACTAGTTCTAACAAATCCAATACTTAACAAGTAAGTATGCATCCTTTCATACCAGGTTCTTGAAGCTTGTTTCAAACCATATAAAGCTTTATGTAATCTGCATACCATGTCTCTATTTTCTGGATCAACGAACCCTTCTGGTTGTTCTATGTACACCTCTTCTTCAAGTATACCATTCAGAAATGCTGACTTCACATCCATTTGATAAACTTTTGTAATACCCCAAAAATGGGCTATACGTTCATTAACCTCCTACATCGACAAAATCAAATGAAATCGACATCGAAGTCCTAACCTAAGGTACATCTAAACATCATCGAATCATAATTGATTATCTTAAATTCTACATCGGGGAATATTCCTAGCAATATTCCTAATTATCTAATTATCTTTAATTTAATGATTATTTGGCGATAAATCATATTTATCCTAAGTTTGATTAATTGAATATTTTCATATTTAATTAATTAGATTTAATATTTGTCACTTAATTGTTTAATTAAATTTAATTCTATCAATTATTAATTGTATTATTTAATTTTGACAATAAATCCAATATCCTATGAATAATTGATTAAATTCTTATTTAATTATTTAAAGCAAGTTGTCATTATTTAATAATATAGTTTTTAATAAAAGTTTGATTAAATGATTGATTAACCCATAAATCAATTATTTATTTTCAAAAATCAGTTAAGTTGAAGATAAATCAAATTATTTATTTATTTAATTCTTAATTATTATGCACATTCAAAAGAAACAGTTAAACTCCAAATTAGAAAATCAATGCAAAGTGTTGACTTTTTGGAACTCAACATCCTTTTGGAGTTCAAAAAGCTGATCTAAACTCTAATTTGAGTTAAATAGCTGTTTTTGCATGCTTTTGCATAATTTTGAGAATTAACTATCTTTCATGATCAGATAACTCAAAAATCAAGATGAGTTTATCTAAATGCTTTATGACTTTTTTTCATGCACCTCCAAAGCCCTAGATTTCTATAAATTAAGGCCTCAGCTCATCATTAATCATCTCATATTTTGCACAAGTACACCGTTGAATTAGAGCTTGGAAGATCAATTTGAGAATTCGAGCTTTTGTGAGATCAATTTCATTTGCATTCATATCATATTATTTCTAGATTTCATTGTTATATCATTTAGCATATCATAGCATATCAGTTTTTCATTCAATATTGCATAGAAAATCCAAAAAAATAGATTAATTCATAATCTAGGATTGCATCAAAATCTTTCATTTAGGTGTCGTCAAGGTCACTGATCTCGGTACGATCTAAGAATTCATACTCGCATGTATTAGAAGGCAGTAAATCGCATGGTTAGATTAGATTTCAATTTTGCATGATTTTGATTTTGCTAACCTTTAATGTTTTACTGAAGTGTTGTGTCTTACAGATCAGGTACAATTTTCACACACACATTTCTGGCGCCCACCGTGGGGCAACCCACCTTTACATGCTGGTTTTGATTTTTTTTTTTGGAGCTAAAGTCCTAAAGTTTCAAAGATTTAATTTTATCTCCCAAACGGCTTAGAGTTTTAGTTTGAAATGTTTTTTCTAGGTTGAGGACATATGAGGGAAGCTTCAATAAAAAATTCAAAATTTTTTGAGATATTTTTAATTTTTAATAATTTTTTCTTAAAATTCCAAAAAAAATTAATATCTGACACAAATTAGCATTTTTTTCAGAAATTTTTATATTTTTGGAAAGCTATTTAAATTCTACAGGAGGTCCATTCTTTGTGTTTTAAATTTGGATGCAATATAATAGCTCAAATAGTCAATTTATAAAAACTGGTTTGTTTTGGTAAAATGAATCTCTAGGGCACAAATGAAGAGATTTTTCTAAAAATTTTACATTTTTGGAAAGCTCTCTATTTTTTAGTAGGGATCTCTATTCTAAATTTCTATTTTTGTGGCCAAAATCATATCAAAAAAATTAGATCTTGTTGACTAGGTCAAATGCAGCAAAAAAAATAGAATTTTGTGATGGGTATGCACTTATTTTTTTTACATGGTTCAATGAATGATATGAGTTGTCATTTGAGTTACTTGTTGGTTATTACTGTTGATAGTAATTGATTTTTAGAGCTAACCCTAGGTTTTTCATAAGTTGAAGATACGTTGCATATCTTGTTTGCTTGTTTTCTTGTTGGAGAGTTTGTTGCTTGCTTGCGCGGGATTGCTTAACAAAGATAAAAATTAGGTAATATTCTGCTAAGTGTGTCACGAGGATCTCAAGTATTCTACTTGTACTAATAACACTTCAATTTGGATCTAAAATCAACCTCTTATGTGTCTGGCTTGTGTGCGTCTTTTTCATTCTTTTATTCCTACACACTTGCATAATTGATACTAGGTTGTGACACCTTAGGTATTCATTTAAGTAGTCTTAGATACTTGTGATTGATCTAGATTTCTATCTTGGGTTATTGGACTCACTAATCTGCCAGCCCCTCATTCCACCCTGTGGTTGCAATCTCAGCGCTATATTAAAGGGGAGGGGTCTACAGGAAAGAAGCGTTAATTGTTCCACCAGGCAACCCTTTTGTGCTTTTTGGAACTACTTGTTTTCTAGGTTGTGGACTTTTTTTCAGCTTGTATGAGGTGTTAAGTGTTCCACCTTGTGGACTCATCTCATATTCTCTTTAAGCGTTAAGTGTTCCTCTTTCTGCTTTTGGATACCTTCGGTGGATTTTCTTTCGGAAACATATATTTGTGCTCACATAGTAATTAGGCCCTATGAAAACTATTCGTGATTCTTGAGAGTTTGGATTCCCAATGAAATCCTTCTTGATGAAAGAATCCTTGTATGTAGGGAGGATACTTAGTGCATTTCACATTCAACTTGGTTAGTGTGTCTTCTCTTATTGATCGATACATTCTCTCCTCAGAGAGGTTGATAGATCACGTGGGGTTGACATCACGAGCTTTGGTGAATCAAAATTGGTTAGTGCATCTTCTCTTATTGATCGATACATTCTCTCCCTGGAGAGGTTGATAGATCACGTGGAGTTGACATCACATACCTTGGTGAAGAAAAAATTTGTCTTAGTGTGTTGGATTAATCTTCTTGCTTTATTTGGGTTAAAAGTGAAGAGGCGTAAAAACATTGAATCTGGAGCTAAGTCCCCTTGTGGTATAAATCTATGAGTCATCTTTAGAGAGGGTTAACCATAGTGGACAATCCCTTTATAGTGTAAACTGCATTGATAGAACCTCAAATGGTAATAGCCATTTTCGTTGTGGTAGTGACAGTCGCTATATAAATGTCCTTGTGGAAGAAATCTTCACAGGTGTGGTTCATTGTTGGGTTGTCAGATCTCCCTAGCAGCTCCTGATTGATTAAATTCTCGGATTGTGTCAAAACCCTGGTGCACCAGGATTGGAGTTCACCCCTTTGGATCATAAAAGTTGCAAAGTTAGACCATTACTAAAAACCATAGAGAGGCCAATTTTTTATTTTCAAGAATATGTGCGTTATTGAAAAACTTTTGGAACATACACAATTAGCATTCTCAGGGATTAGAGAAAATTTGGTCACTTGATTATTCATGCGCAAGGTTGTTTTTTTCCCTTGTTCATTGTTTTTAGACATGCTTGAAATCACTTTCTTTTTGTTTTGCGTGCTTGGTTATCTACTTGGTTACTAAAAGTGAACAAATCTGGTCTATCCTTCAAATCTGGATAGTACAATTTGCAAACAATCCAAAATTGAAAACCCTAAATTTTGCAAAATTTGAAGTAAAATCCTTTCTGGAGTCAAAAGTCATTTTAGGAAGTCAAAATTCATACGAGTTTTTTCCAAGTGTCATTTCATTACTGCCCAACTGTGGTATGGTAAACCACCCAGTGTCGTATGAGTTTTGATGCCAGAAAATTTCAAAAATCAAAATCCTGCTAGCAACTGTCGTACAAGTTTTTCAATTGTTGTTTCATAGCCTACCCACTATCATACAAGTCTGCAGAGTGTCGTTTGGGAAATTTTTGAAAAGTTTTCAAAAAATTGTCAGAATTGCCAGAGGTTTAGCATTTTCAGCCTAATTCCAGAGTCTGTCAATCAAATCACTGTGTCAAGAACAGAGCAATAGCTATTGAGAATCCAATCATTATCCTAGAGTGGTCTTTTGAATCTAAATTAGCCTTCTATTTAGTCAATTCGAGTCTTCTTTATCTTGTGTCAAAACTTTGTCATAACTATCAATCAATCAATCTTCAATCAATCTTCAAACTGACTAAGTGTTGTGATATCTATCTGCTATCTTTTGGGAGAATCTACCCATACATCTAGGGCACGGTATCCCTCATCTAAGTCAAATCTTAGTTTCAATCAAACCTTGACAAGGTTGCACCATCTGATCATCTTGATTCAATTCTTTCTTCAGTTGTTTGGATCTTATTCCTTTGTTTCACTCGAAGTTAATGGTGGAAACTAGAGCTTCCTCACACAAGAAATCAGGAGAAGAATCTCATACCTTACCTCTAATTTCTCAAAGAGGACCAACTCTGGAACAACTCATCAATTTTGGTCTTTACAAAGACAATGGTCTTGGCAATTTTTGATTAAAATCTGGTTATATACCCCCTCCTTCATCTCACAGAGGTCATCAATAGACCCCTCCTCCTTCATCTCACAGGGGTCATCAACCAACCCCACATCAATCTATCCTAGGGAGCACCCACACTCCTACAATGTCTCAAGCAGGCACTAACTTTGGCTCTCAAGGAGCTCATTCTCAACACGGAGTAGATTAGGAACCCACACTTGAAGAAATCACCCGCTATCAAAATGACGAAGAATTCAAGAAAATGATGAGGCATTTCTTGAAGGAAGATAGGGAAACATACTTTTTAGAGCTAGCTCATCAAGGAGCTAAACTTCCTCCTAATTTCAATGTGGAAGATATCATTACACATGAGGAAGAGACTCCACTAATAGCTATAATGAAACAGATGCATACTATGCAAGTTGAATTTAACAATCTTAAGAAAGAGAAGGAACCCAAAGAATTCTCCATGGAGGCCCTTTGTCCTTTCCCTTTTGACAAAAACTTGTACATGCCACCATTTCCAAAATGAGTGGAGATGCCAAAGTATGATAAGTATGACGGACACTCTGACCCTCAAGATCATGTCAGAGAATTCTATACATAATCAATGGAGTTCATGCATGAACCCACCTATCTTATGCATCTCTTCCCTCGATTGTTGGAAGGGCAGGCCATCTAATGGTTTTCTCGATTACCTTCTACTATCAAAAATTTTGAGGAGTTGATCAAATTGTTTTATCAACAGTACTCCTACAATATTCAATATCCAATCACTATGATTGATATCTGTAATCTCAAGCAATATCCGGGGGAACCATTCCTAACATTCCTCAAAAGATGGAGGAAGAAATTCTCTCTCTATGCTAGATCGATTCCAGAAATTGAAAAACTAGAAATTTTCATCAACAATCTTGTTCCAGAGATTAATTATCCCCTACAAATGCAAGATCATACATCTTTTGACAAGATGGTCGGTAATGCTATCAAAATTGAAAAAGTACTTGTGAAAAAGGGAGACATCACACTTCAAAAGGACAAGTACGAATCTAGATCTAGCTCAAAAGATAAAAACAAAAACTAGAACAAGAACAAAGGCATCATCACCGATGGCATTGTTGACACTATCCATGCCCCATCAAAGGCACTAGCCTACAATCTCACTCTTGGCACCAAAGCCATTAAAGCTTCAGAGAAAAAGTCTTCTGAACCATCTCAAAAGAAGCTAGAATTAAAAAGATGGGATAATAAATGAAAGTTTACTCCTCTTGGAGAGTCTTTAGAATCAGCTATGAAAACCCTACTGGCTGATAACTACATTTCTTTACCACCAATCTGACAAAATGATCAAGACCCGAAGCAACATTGGTGGAAAGAAAATGAATTATGTGATTTCCATCAGAGTAAAGGTCACAAAACTAATAACTGCTTCCACTTGAGACATACTATTCAAGATTTGATCAATCAAGGGGACATCACGGTTGACAATCCTAAAAGCAATAATGATCATACAGCATTTACAGAACCATTTCTGAAACATGATCAAGGAGTTTCATCTTCTCAGCCTAATATGGGGGCAAAATTCAATTATGCTTACCCTGGAAATAATGTTGTCATCAATATGGTCAAACCATGTCTCTTTGAGAGTTGCAATGTCATCACAATTGTACAAAGAGATACAGATCATTCCTTAGCTAATGCAGTTACTCGATCACAAGCTCAAGCACATCTAAAAGGACAAATCATAGATTCACCTGATGTACCTAAGATACCTTTCAATCTTTCATCTGCTTCCAAATAGAAGGTTGCTTCCAAATCTTCCAATCCAAAGGATACAAGACCTACATCTTATAGCATTGTTCAACAACTCCAACACACTAATGTGAAAATCTCCATGTTTGAGTTGCTCCGAATATCTCCAGCTCATAGAGCCATCGTTGAAAAATCTTTGCTCAGATCAAATGTTCCTGATGACCTTGATTTAGACAGATTCCAGACTATGATTGGACATCTTACATCTCCACAATATATCTCCTTTTCAGAGGAAGATGACAACTCATTGAGTCATCCCCACAACCAGGCTTTGCATATAGAAGTCTTGATCTAGAACCGTAGGGTCAAATGTGTGTTGATAGATGGAGGTGCTGGTCTAAACATTTATTCTTACAACTTAATCACACAATTGGGATACTCAGAATTCTCTATTGATCCTAGAAAGAAGATAACCATAAAAGCCTATGATGAACAAGAACGATCTTCTAAAGGCACCATTGTTTTGCCTATCAGAGCAGGCCCAGTTATCAGAGATACCCTATGTCAGGTGCTTGATCTACCTTTGGCTTACAATATCCTTCTAGGGAGACCATGGATACATGAAATGAAAGCTATTCCTTCTACATACCATCAATGTTTGAAGTTTCCTTATGAAGGAGTAGAAGTTACTATCCCAGCTGATGTATCTACAATTTGCAATACACTAAAGGAGAATGCTGACAAAACTTGTTCCCAATAATAGAGAATCTTCCATAGAGCCAACAAAAGAAGCATCTACATCCAAGATGGAAGTCATGGCTAAAGAGGTAAATATCAAAGAAAATGGTATGGGAGAATTTACTATAGAGCCAGTCTTATCTTTGACATCTCTCCCTATCTCGCCTAAGTCTTATGGGAAAGCTCTCAAATAGTCTAAACCAGAGCCTAAGGAACCTCTTGAAGCATATAAAGGAAAATTTGTTGTAGAACAAGTCCCCAAACATGAATTTGAGGAAGATGAAGCTGTGCTTGCATGGATCTACAAAGATGAACCTAAGCCTCAAATTGATCAACCATGTGATTCTTCAACATCAGAAATTCCTTCTAAGTTATATGGCCTAGGTGAAAAATTGATAGCAAAGATGGGATATCTAGGTAAAGGACCTTTAGGAGTCAGAGGGAAGGGTCTTGTGACACCTATCTCACATACTAGTAGGGAAAATAAGAATACTATTGGCCTCGGCTTTAAGAAGAAGCCCTATCATCTCAATAGTGATTGTTCTCATGTCATAGAACAAATCGCACCAGGAGAAACCCTTCTTCACAAGGAAGAAACAAAATCTTCAGATAGTGACTCAGATAGTTCAGAGCTCATTCCATATGATAAATTACCTAAGGAAATCAAAGACTACATAGATGTAGAAGATGATCCCATAAAGAGAATTAATGTAGTAGAAACACAAGAACCTACTATCAATCAAGATAATTCAAAGAGGGGCAAAATGTAATACCCCAAAAATGGGCTATATGTTCATTAACTTCCTACATCGACAAAATTGAACGAAATCAACATCGAAGTCCTAACCTAAGGCACATCTAAACATCATCAAATCATAATTGATTATCTTAAATTCTACATCAGGGAATATTCCTAGCAATATTCCTAATTATCTAATGATCTTTAATTTAATGATTATTTGGCGATAAATTATATTTATCCTAAGTTTGATTAATTGAATATTATCATATTTAATTAATTAGATTTAATATTTGCCACTTAATTGTTTAATTAAATTTAATTCTATCGATTATTAATTGTATTATTTAATTTTGACAATAAATTCAATATCCTATGAATAATTGATTAAATTCTTATTTAATTAATTAAAGCAAGTTGTCATTATTTAATAATATAGTTTTTAATAAAAGTTTGATTAAATGATTGATTAACGCATAAATCAATTATTTATTTTCAAAAATCAGTTAAGTTGAAGATAAATCAAATTATTTATTTATTTAATTCTTAATTATTATGCACATTCAAAAGAAACAGTTAAACTCCAAATTAGAAAATCAATGCAAACTGTTGACTTTTTGGAACTCAACATCCTTTTGGAGTTCAGAAAGCTGATCTAAACTCTAATTTGAGTTAAATAGCTATTTTTGTATGCTTTTGCATAATTTTGAGAATTAACTATCTTTCATGATCAGATAACTCAAAAATCAAGATGAGTTTATCTAAATGATTTATGGCTTTTTTTCATGCACCTCCAAAGCCCTAGATTTCTATAAATTAAAGCCTTAGCTCATCATTCATCATCTCATATTTTGCACAAGTACACTGTCGAATTGG
The DNA here is from genome assembly GCA_027943335.1 of Chamaecyparis obtusa. NCBI lineage: Eukaryota > Viridiplantae > Streptophyta > Pinopsida > Cupressales > Cupressaceae > Chamaecyparis > Chamaecyparis obtusa. Next base: position 194,653 of record BSBK01007985.1, on the reverse strand, counting down.
AGCTTGGAAGATCAATTTGGGAATTTGAGCTTTTGTGAGATCAATTTCATTTGCATTCATATCATATTATTTCTAGATTTCATTGTTATATCATTTAGCATATCATAGCATATTGGTTTTTCATTCAATATTGCATAGAAAATCCAAAAAAATAGATTAATTCATAATCTAGGATTGCATCAAAATCCTTCATTTAGGTGTCATCAAGGTCACTAATCTCGGTACATTGTGAGAATTAATACTCACATCTATTAGAAGACAGTAAATCACACGATTAGATTAGATTTCAATTTTGCACGATTTTGATTTTGCTAACCTCTAATGTTTTACTAAAGTGTCGTGTCTTACAAATCAGGTACAATTTTCACACACACAACTTTGAATTTCTTGTGTGCAGCATATACAAGTAGCATTCTAACTCCTTCTAATCTAGCAACAGGTGCAAATGTTTCACCATAGTCAATGTCTTCCTCCTGTGCATATCCCTTGCATACCAATATGGCTTTATTTCTTGTAACTTCACCATTTTCATTAAGTTTGTTCCTGAATATCCACTTAGTACTAATAACATTCTTATCTTTAGGTCGGGGTACTAAGGAATAGGTTTTGTTCTTCTTTATTTTCTCTATTTCCTCTTTCATTGCATTAATCCATCCATCATTCTCCAATGCAACTTATATTTTTTGGTTCAAATTCACAAACTAGACATGTACCTTGTCTTACTTTGCTCCTTGTTTGCATTCTAGCTTGTCTGTCTCCAATAATTTTTGTCTCATGATGATGTCTCCTAACAAATATTGCCAGTACTTAGTCTCTTCTTTCTTGTTCATCCTATTCAGGTTCATTTTCTTGCTCGGTAGCTCCATCATGTTCGTCGATTTCCCTTTCCTGTTGTTTTGCATTATTTTCCTATTGACCAGTTATCATAGGTTGCAACTTTGGTAGATACTCTGGTTGTTCAATGTAAGTGAATCTACCATAGTCTTCCAGTTCCTTTCTACTTTCCTTTGTGTTCTTGTCATCAAACTCATCAACTAAGACATTATTACTTTCAATTATTTTATTTGTAGTTTTATTTAGACACTTATATGCTTTTCTTTTAGTAGAATATCCTAAGAATATCCCTTCATCTCCTTTTGAATCAAATTTTCCATTTCTCTCATCTTTTAGAATAAAGCATTTACTTCCAAAGATCCTGAAATAACTTACAATAGGTTTGTGTCCAAACCACAACTCATAGGGTGTCCGATTGGTGTCCTTTAGTTGTACTCAGTTAAGGACATAAACAACTGTGCTGATAGCTTCTCTCTAGTATGTCTGGGTAACATTCTTTTGCAACATTAGTGTCCTAGCATAGTCAATCATTGACCTATTTCTTCTTTCAGAAATCTCATTTTGCTGAGGTGTCCTCGATGTAGAGACTTGTCTTTTAATACCATGCTCATTATAGAAATTAATAAATTCATCAGAGATAAATTCACCTCCTCTATCAGATCTTAAGCATTTCAATTCTTTACTAGTCTCTTTTTCTACTTTTTCTTTATACCACTTAAACATCTTGAATTCTTCAGATTTTTCTTTTAGAAACATAATAGTCATCAATCTAGTATAGTCATAAAAAAAAAGAATAAAGTATTTATCACAATAACAACTCTGAGTTCTCATAGGACCACACAGGTCGGTATGAACCAACTCAATTATCTTCTTTGTTGAATAGTTCTTGCTTTTGAAACTAGATTTAGTCATCTTACCTTTCTGACATTCATGACACAACATGATCAAGTTTTGACAAGTTAGGCAGCCCTCTAACTCTTTTCTTCTTACTAATCTTGATCATGTTATCAAAATTCACATGGCATAACCTTTTATGCCACAACCAAGCATCTTCATCCTTCATTAACAAATAAGAAGACTGATCAATATCAAGATAAAATAGGTTACCTCTGGTTTGTGTACTAGTTCTAACAAGTCTTCCTCTATCATCATAAATCTTTACCTTTTTTCTCTCAAAAGCAAGTCGGTGGCCTGAATTATTCAGCTGTGCCACACTTAGCAAATTATAGTTCAGTCCATCTACCCAATAAGCATTTTCACATTTTATCCTATCATTAATCATTAGTGAACCTTTACCTCTTACCATACAGGGTGCATCATTACCCATTCTCATAGATCCTCCATTTTATTCATCCGACTGAATAAATTTCTCTACATCACCAGTCATATGATGTGTACAACCACTATCTATGATCCATGTATCATTTTTGTTTACTCTAGAGATCAGTGCTATTTCTACATATTTTTCTTCTTCCTTTGAGTCATCTTTCATAGCAACAAATACAACTTCTACATCATCGTCAGAGTAAGATTCAGATTCATTATCTTTAGCTATGTAACATACCTTTTTCCCTTTTTCATAATTGTCTCAGTTGTCTCTGTTGTTGTATTGGTAGCTCCTGTTGACTCTCCTGCCATAGCTTCCTTTAGATCAATTTTTGGATCTATCATCATCTTTCTTATGTGGACATCTAGTAGTGATGTGGCCAAGCTCTTTATAATTAAAGCATGCCAAAGGTAGCTTACCTCTATATCTTCCTTTACCTTTGGGTAACCTTCTAGCCATAAGAGCTTCAAGCTCATCAAGCTCATCATCAGTATTGCTATCACTATCATCATTCTTATTATTCCTGCTAGACTTACCAATCTTCAAAGAAGACATGAAAGTAGACTCAACAGTTGGTACAACACTGTTATCAAAGTTATTCAATTCAAAGGTTGTAAGCTTACCAATCAAAGTGTCAAGAGTAGGGTTGGATGTAGCCCTTGTTTCATGAATTGCAGAGATCCTAATTGCATAAACTAGCACTAAAGTTTTGAGAATCTTGCTTATCACTGTTTCATCATCAATAACTCTATCAGATGCTCTAATAGCATGTACTACCTCTTTTAGTCTATTTGAGTATTGCACAATGTTCTCACCCTCCTTCATCTTCATATCATAGAATTTGCCTCTTAGGCTTTTAGCTCAGACTCTTTTAACATTCAAATCACCACTGTATATTAGAGTAAGTTTGTCCCACATCTTCTTAGTAGTATCACAACCCTTGATGTCTTTAAATTTGGCATTGGTATAGGTAGCATCAAGTTCCATCATAGTAATATTGTGTTCATTCCTATCTTTCAATTGATTAAGAGTTAAGGGACCAGTGGTCAGTTGTATATAGTCATTCTCCATCAATTCTAATGCATAATTCCCAATTCCAGATATGTGCAACTTCATCTGGTTTTGTCATACTGCAAAGTTCTCTTTGTTTAGCTTTGGCACTTTCCTCTTATACATCTTGAGATCTTTGTGCTGAAGTCCTTAAAACTTTGTTATAAGAAACCTACGCTCTAATACCAATTGTTAGAATAATTGAGAGGGGGGTGAATCAGTTATCCAATGTCCCAAATCAAAATGTATAATCTAAAACAAATACTTAAAACTTCTGATACTCGGTAACTTGAAATACTATACTGTCTGTACTTTTACCAATTACTAGTCTAAAACATATAGCAATTACCGATCAAATCTAACATGTAATATGCAAAGTATGATAAAAAAAAAATATCACAATCAACACATAACACAAGAGATTTAACGTGGAAACCCTGTGAAGGGAAAAACCACCTAGGACTGGCAACCCAAAGATATTCACTCTTCTGAAGTGAGGTCAGTGAAGACCCAACCCTTTTAAAGGTTACAAACACACTATTAGGTGTGACCTTGTTAGAGGATTTTAGACCAACCATTATCGTCCAACCAGCATTCACTATGGGGTTGATAGGATAACAATGTTCATTCTATGAATAAAACATAATAGACTTTCTTAGTCCACTCAGTTAAGAGATTTGACTATGTACATTGGTTAAATATGTAACAGTAGGTGATATGCCTTAATACAACTTCAATTGCAGATTACAGATCAATATTCAGCTCATACAAATCTTTCTGATCAATGTAACACTTCAAATTCAATAATATATCAACTTACTGTCCATCGGTAATTACTCTCTATCGCTCAGAAATTGATCTGCAGTTTGGTTCTCACTAACCAGTATGATCAAAATGCATGAAAACTTGTTCACATGATAACTCTGTAATATCTTCTCCTTCCAGCATTTTTCATCATAAAAATCTAGTCTCTTATATAGACGAGTAAACCATTTTCTTCTCCTCCATTAGATTTTGCCGCTTAATCTCATCCATTGATTTTTCCCCTTTAACCTTCCTTGGTTGATGTGTCAATAACATGTTTCAATCTGCTCCATTAGATCTTCCTTGAATTATGTTAGCCATCGATCTTCGTAAGAAACATTATTTGTTACCTCATAATCATACACTTTCCATCTCATCAATCCTATTGGCTAAATTGATCATTTAATTCCTTTCTGTTTTTCTTGGTTAACAAAGAAATGCATCGGTGAACATAAGCTCGGTTAACACTGTGCTCGGTATACACTACACTCCATCGTTGTATACTAAAATGCTTCATTTACCAACAATACTGCTTTGTGTCTTTCAGCTCTATTCTTCATCATAGATGAATGCAACGTAATCAAGTCAATATCATAAGGTCATAGACTCATCAACAAGTTACTCAATGTATTCCTTATCCTCATCTGTCATATACATCTTCCTCATGTAGATATTTTTGTTGTTCATCTCCTTCACCCCTTTCTTCAGATGTTTCGGTATAGTAACTTACAAGATAAGTGTTGTCAAACTAGTTGACATCAATGACAACATAATACTGATTTAATCATATCACATATCAAATCAGAAACTCCTTGGTGATCTTTAATCATAGATTCTTCAATTAGGTTCTAAATTAGTTGTAGTTCATCAATGTTATTTGTAGTACCCCTACCCCTAGTCTGATTTAATTAATGTTATGATTATTTTAGGATGATAGATTACATGTTAGGAAATCATTGAGGTGTATGATTTTACTGACACCATACTTGCATGTGTATGGTTGATGTGTTTGTTTCACATTTCAGATTGACGTGCCTGATGTGGTTGAGGGATGGAGTTGTAGTTACTTGCTTGCGAGATCCACACGATTGACCAATCCATGCCATTGTCTGTTATATAGTTGTATATGTATGTAGATGTGGGTGTTATATGCAGGTTCACAGGTACCGGGCATCGACTTCCCTGAATTGTCAGGATGAGCGTGCCCTATCGCAATATCTTAGATGGTAAGAGAGGGGAGATAACACGGATCCAAAACCCTAACCCAAACCCATTTATCCTAGTTGTTGGATAAGTATCTATTAACTACCCTATCCGAATTTGTCAGTTGGCAAAGTTCGTGGATCCCTTTCTGGTGTTGCTTGGTTTTGGTTTTGTTTGATTTTTTATGTCGTATAATTTTAGTTGATTTGTGATTATTTGGGTGATTATTAATTTATTAATTATAGTCAATTTATGTTTATATAGATTATTTTATGTGATTATCAATGTTAGGTACATAGTTGAATTTTATGATTAAATATGCTCCTATGATTAATTGAGGAAATTAAATTAAAGTTGATTATTTGGGTATTTGGAAATTAATATTGATTATGTCCTAAGTTTATTTTGTTGAAATTTAATTAAAATCAAATAATTGATTATTTGGATTTAATTGATTATTTTATTGATAATTAGATTTTATTATGTTTGTGAGTATTATTAAATAATTAATTATTTAATTGCATATTTTAGGATGCATTAAGTATTTTATTTATTTAATAAATGAATTTAAATTATTAATATGTGCAAATTGAAAAGAGAAGAGTTGTCAAAAAGTGAACAACTAGTTTTCAAATGTCAAGTTGTGTTGTGCATTTCAAAGATATTTTAATTAATTAATTAATATTTACTTTCAATTTTGGAGTTAGAGTCTGATCATGAGTCTTCTTATGAGTCATATTCTAATTTGGAGTTGAACTGTGAGTTAGCTATTGAGTTGTCTTTTGGGATTGCATGAATTTGGGGAAATGAATTCATGTTAGGAAAATTATTGCATTCAATTGGGATTAGATAGGTTTCTTTGGAGGAGAATTTTTGGAGAGCTTGTGTGTTTGAGAATTTGAGGATTCTTGGTGGTTATGGTTGCTTGTTGATTTGGGGTTGGATTGTGCATCTAGATCTGGTTCTTGCTTTCAACATAGTTTTCAGATCTGTAGACAGGATTGGATTTGGAAGAAATCTCACTCTCAGATCTTCAACGGGAGTTTTTAGTACAGTTTTTGGCATTGGATTCAAGGTAGGATCTGGAATTCTTGCTCTGTGTGTGTTCTGTTATTTTATTTGGTAAAAAATTCAGTGTTTTAGTAGATCTGGATTAGTCTCTTTAGATTTGTATGCATTCTTTGATTCCGGGTGTTAGAGAAACCCTAGATCTCTTCTTTTATACTTTTATAAAGATTTGGCATTGTATTGTTATGCTGGTGAAATTTAATCATAAGATTGTTTATAGTTTTCTTATAAATCAAAAAATTAATTTTGCTTTATAGTTAGACTATAGTGCTAGTAGAAAAATAAATATCCTTAAAGGAAAATCAATTTAGATGCAAAAGTTCCAATTTTGGTTGAAAACTTACTTGCTGGATAATTATACATTCTTATAAAATTACATAAAACAGACCAAGAAGACAAAAGAAAATTGCTCTAGTAAACTGGAATGTGTTTATAAATAAATAAGGAAAAGATAGAATAAAGAAAAAGACAAACTACAATATTAATTTGCAAAGTAGAACTATTTTCTTTTTCTGGAAGAAAAGAAAACAGGTAATTTATTTCTATTTTCAGAAATATGATGTTTATCAAAAAAATATTAAAAAAAAAAAACTTTTGTCAAAATTTACATTTGTATTGATTTGTTAAAAAATAAATAAATAAATAAATATATATATATATATATATATATATATATATATATATATATATATACATATATATATATATATATATACATATATATATATATATATATACATATATATATATATATATACATATATACATATATATATATATACATATATATATATATATACATATATATACATATATATATATATATATACATATATATATATATATATATATATATATATATATATATATATATATATTATACATTGCAATTGCTATTTTGAAAAGTTTTAAAAATATAAACAAATAATTTAATAATGAGGGGCATGGGACTGTGCCCTGTACCACACGGTAGACCTCTTTGTCAGTGGTACCAGTCGGTACCGTGTGACAGAGACCTGTTGGCATTACCTCTGGTATCGTGCGACAGGGGCCTGCCGGCGGTACTTTGTGTACCATGCGACAAGGGGGGGCAACGCATTTTTTTGAATATATTTAAAAAAAAATAAAAATAAAAACCCTTTTTCATTGTAATTAAGTATTTTGTTTTATTTTCATAATTAAATTTTAAAATTAGTTTAATTAGATTGTTATTAAATTAGTTTTTTTTGTTTAATTTATTTAGTTTAGTTTGTTTTAAATAATTTGATTTATTTTAATTTATTATGTGAAGTTTAATGTGATGATTTTTATTAATTCATTTTGAATGCATCTCATTTTATTAATTTGAATTAGATTATTTAGATTGATAAATGGTTTATAGGTGTAGTATGAGATGAATTTTATAATAAATTTGAATATGTTATTAATTATGTATTTTCATATAGTGTTTGTTAAATTGGTTGATGCAATTAGATAATTAAGTTGTCCTGCTTAATTAACTTTTAGATAATTTTTTTATATATATATGCGTTAGGACATATATATTTACAAATTATGAATGGATATCAGAGTTAATATTATTCCTCTTATTATTGCTCACATTAAGATCCAGATTATTAGGGTTTATGTGTGTACTATGTAGTTTGTTATGAAAAAAAATGCAATCTAATGGAGATCTTAGAGGGATCAATACTTTCTTTGTGTTGTGTTATATTGAAATTGGGCATATTTATTATATTTAATTCCTTGAATGTAAATAGGGATCAATCCATCTCTATGGCATTATTGTGATGTTGTGGTTAGGATTCTCTTAGCTACTCTATGTTTTTTCTACTTTAAATTTCAGTTATGTTGAATATGAAATGTGTATGATTATGGTTCAACTTCAGTTCTTTATGGCATGAGTGTTGTATTCTTTGTGCCTGATGTGTCTTCTTATGAAATTTATGAGTTATCGGGTACTAGAAGACCTAGGGGGAAAATAGAGGCTAGGGTATGAGTCGGTTGGATATGTTTGATGTGTGCGAGTTTCTAATCATCACCTGATTTAACCATTTGGGCTCATGTTGTATTGAGTTTTACTTCATATTCTATAGAGGAGAATATGGTATTGATTGTTTATGCTTGGTCCATGGGATCATGTGTATTTATTCTTTTGTGAACACTTTGAGAGTGTTTTGTGATATCATGGTTATGTGAGAACCTGTATGTTCCTATTATTTTTGTGGAACAGTCCTGAGGGACATTGTTATCTTTTTTTTTGTGATCTATGTGAGATCTATGAGCCTAAGGTAGTTTACCCAGATATGTAGTAGGAGGTGGCTTGCAATAAGTGTCGAGACCCACAAGTGGCTGCTAGGATCACTTATTGTTAAGTATCTTAATCAAGTGATAACATAATATAACATTGAGAGATTTTAAAATGAACCTAACAAGATAAGTTTCCTCACCCTGGCTTAGTGCTAGTACAGACTAAGGTGGGAATGGATAAGATGCTTTCTACCTTGAGAGGTGTGTTTAGCATAGTTAATGGCTTCATCTATATGAGAAGTCATTGATCCGTGTATGGTCACTTGAGTGCCGAGATCCAAAGTGATTACCAGGATGAGACTCAAGGGTTAGACGTACATGATGACACCTGCCTATGTATAGTCTAGTTATTCTACATGTGTCAGTTGCCTTTGGATTAGTGAGTATTACCTTGCACTATTTCTGTATACCTTGAGTAGAGAGCTTTCAGGATCCTTTCCTTAGCTTGATTTGTTTGATGTTTGTTATCCAAGTGGGATCTGTTGTTATCTCCTCATCACGGTGGGAGTGGACCATTTAGGTTCACAAGGTCAGGTGGTAGTGATTCTTTTACCATTTGAGACTTCGACGTTCGTGTACCAGTGCTGGATGCTCCCTGTTGCAGTTGTTACTTCTTGATCTTCATTGTTGGAGAGGTGTTATTCTTCTTCTTCTTGATCTTCTTCTTTGAGATCTCGTATCTTTGTATCAGTTCTTCAGAGATGTCTTGTGTTCTTCATTTTGGTTACTGTATTACATACCCTATGACATGTGCAGTGGATGTAGGTTATTATGGACACCTTATGGTACCAGATGTATTTATGTTAACTTCTAGGTGATGTTGTTGTTATCTTATATTGGTTTATATGAGTTTCATTATTGTACCCTTATTTTTATTATTAATTAATGTTAACGTAATCATCGTCAAGGAACCCTTGAGAGTTGTAACTTGTGTTGGTTGTTTATGTTATGTGAGTTAAGGGTAATTGCTTCCGCATTGATGTTTTTCATGTGTGTTAACTTTAAAAAAAAATTATTTTGCAAACTTAGTAGCATGTTTAGGTTAAGTTCTCCTGGGTTCCCTAGTGGGGCATTACATTATCTAACATTAAAAATATAAATGTTTTACTACCAATTCATAGAACATACTAATAACCTACTTATAAAATTGGATTACTTAACAAATTAAATCATTAGATCATATTCTTTGAGCTAATAGCAATTTCACAATCTAACAAGAAAACCAACTTAACTAATATTAATGGCCTTATTCTAACTATATAGCAATTAGATAAAATAACCTACCAATACATTGAATTAATAAAACCAATCGAAAGCATTATATCATAACTTATTAACCAATGACAAGTTAACTATCTAACTTAAACCAATTAACCTACTATTAATGCTCATGTGTTAATCATTTAGGAATTGAATAAAATGAACTATCACAATATCAAATTGATTTATTAATGAAAAAAATCTAACACATTAATCTTATAACTAATTAATAATTGGATGAGATAAACCATTAATCTAACAAGTTGATTTACTAAAACTTAAGCCTAACACTTTAACTATAATCTATTAATAGGTGATTAGTTTTATTAATAATAAATTTAATCACAACTAAAATTAATATCTAGCCTGTTTGTTTGTCGAAAGATGGCAGGAATTTGAAAATAGGAAGATGTACTTTGGTACGGCCAAATTCTCATTTTGGTCCAAAATGAGAATTTGCCATCTTCCACCTCAAGACCTGGAATTTGCCAAATTCTCATTTTGGACCAAAATGAGAATTTGGCCATACCAAAGTACATCTTCCTATTTTCAAATTCCTGCCATCTTCCGGCAAACAAACAGGTAAAGGAACAAATCAATCCTAAAAGTTAACCTACTAACCTATTAATTTACTATTCCCTATCTCCCTACTAAAATATCACATCACCACCCTAGTCTATCCTATCTCCTAACCTATTCCCAAGGCCCACTTGCCAAGTGGGTGGTGAAAATACCAATGCACAATCAAACCAAATTCTTTAAGGGAAAGTGCAGATTTTCAAAAGTCATGTGCTTTGGGCCCACCAAAAGATGTTCACTCAACTCCAAGCAAAGATTTACGAATGACCAAAGGGAGATTGACTTGTCAAAAGGGGCAAGAATTAACTTGGATCAACATGGTATGTGAAGAATGGGGAACATAGGCACAAGTTCTTGGTGGGAAGTCAATACATGATGTCATGTCAAGGTGGTCCCTTCATGACATGCTTCAAGAAAAGTTCATTTTGTATTGAATGCCAACTTGTTTACCAAAATCCTATGTAGGGAAAAGGGTAAGGAAATTTTATGATCAGTTTTGATATTAAATAGTATTATAGGTAAGGAATATAATATTGGAGTGGGTCCCACTTGCATGCATGAGAATAAAGTGGTCAAGTAAATAAGTTCTTTTATTAATTAGACTTAGTTACTAATAAGGATTATTATACTCACTCTTATTAGGAAGGGTATCTTGGGGAGGGAATATTCTCTATGGCAAGAGAATTATTTCCCTTCCCATACAAATTCCAGAGAGCAATTTTTCTCTAAAAATCTGGGAAGTGTCATTGTTATAGTTTTGACATTGCCTCTAACATATTGATTTTCTTTGCTTGTTATTGAAGAGCTAATTGTATGCATTGAATTATTTTATTAGTGCAATACACTAAGGAACTATAATTTAAATATTAGTGTTATGTTATTGTTACATTAGTATTCTAACATGTTTGATTATTCATTGTTATCATGCTTCATTTTGGAGGAATTAGAGGTTGCAATATTGTTTGTGCAAAGTAAAGGTGTTGTTCCATTGAAATTGAAGTTTGTTCAAGAAGAGGTTTAATGTAATGAACTTGAAAATTACAATCAAACATTTAAGAGATTACTAACTTTTCATACCCAAAGGACTTTACATTCTATGAACTAATACATTGCCTTCCATTCTTTTTAATAACATCAAACTTATATTTTTAAACAATGAAATGCAATTTTGTAACAATACATAAATGAGAGTATCAAGGAGTATGAACAAGCTTTTATCAATTACATTTCAATATACAACTTCATGATGACCTAATGAAGAGAAGGAAAACATTTTACAATCCACAAGTATGCTTCTCTTAACAAGGAGAGATTTCTTTTTACAAAATTACAACAATGCCTCAACATAACTTGCTTTCACACAACCCTACCAACATTGAGAACTCCCCAAAGCTTTATCAACAAGGATCTTGGCATCAAAAACCTTCAAATGAAGGAGGAGAACCATGGGAAGCTCACCTCCCAACCTAGGTCTCAATGAGACCACCCCCGAGCTTGGAGAACCAAGGCTAAACATGTATACAATACAAAATGCTCACAACACATATATGCACAACAACAAATAACTCCCATCCAAGGCTATACAAATGAGCTTTCCAAACTCATTGAGAAGGGTGAAGGTGAGCTTTTCCAAGTAGGAGAATGCTAACATATTACTTTTTTCACAAAAGTATTTCCATGCCTCTCAAGGCTACATGATTCATATTTCATACACAACTTTCCTCATTAGCTTCCTCAAGATGAAAGAATACAAATATGGCTTCATGGAGCCCATACCCCATGAATTTTTCCCTCTTCTCCAAGAGAAGAGACTCTCACTATAGTGGAGAGCTCAACTAACCCCTTCACCCAAGGCCACTTCTTCCCTTCCCAAAGTGTGAGTAATGCCTTAACTCCCATGAAACAACATTCTCAAAAACAAGAAAACAAGAAATGAAGAAAAATTCATATGCAATCCCATTTCCAACAAACAATGGAGAGATTTACAAGAACATAAATACAAGCTCTCACATATTCATTTAACAAAACAACAACAAAATGAGATGCAATAAGCATTCTTTCATGGCAAGAAGGATAAGAAAATCTACAATACAATTTACATAACAATCTTCTTCATGAGTTTCAAGCAAGAAGTTTTCTTCATGGTAGAGCCACCAACCTTGAATCCAAAGCAAAAATGGAAGGATGAAGTTGAATTGAGCTCCTTATCCCTTCTCATTTTTCCTTTTCCAAACCTAATTGTCTCTAAAATTAGAGAGTGGGTGAACACCCACTAACTCTCCAAAGGCCCTCTAAAAAGACCTCCAACTTCTACCCACCCACTAACATTAAATTCAGACTTGACCCTAAATTCCTTTGGCTTTTCCTTGTCCCCTATCATAAATGCTAGATTGGAAAGGAGTGTGGGGAGGGTAAAGGTCAAGACTCAATCTAATTTTCGTAGCATGTGGGATATGGGTCATAAAAAGGGTCACCAAGGCTACTAGGGTGTTTTAGATGTGATGAAAACATTCCTAACCCATACCCCTATCTCTAAGGTACTTAGATTTTGCTAAATTTGACCCTTAGGGCCTCTTTTTTGCCTCTAGAAGTGGCTAAAAAAGAATTAAATCTAAATGATCAAATTGGTGGAACTTTGCAAGTATCTCCAACAAGGGGATTTAATTAGGTTCCTAATGAGTGAGTTGGGCTTAGATTTACATTACCAACCTTAGTAGACATGTCAATACATAAACACATAACAAGTGTCAAGTGACACTAACAATCACACATCACATTCAAAATGACATGTCCTAAATGACAACATGAAGTTACACTAGTAACACAAATACAATTCACATTTACAACCATATCACATTACAATGAGGTTTTCAATCCCATATCGGATTAAACCTTGGCTTAATAAGTTCACATATGTTTAGCCTTGATTCTCCAAATAATTCTATGGTTCTCTTTCCTACACACTAAACTCGAGCATCAGTAGTCCAAGATAATAAAATCACATGAAATATACATTTTCAATTCATAATTAACAACATAAATCAATATGCAAAATTCAATTCTAATTCTAATTTTTCATTCAATAATGTTTAAACATAGTAATTCCATAATCATCATGACATATCATCCATGAAATAATCAAATCTAATCATGATCCGTCTTCTCATCATTTCACATATCTAAACATATATCATCAGAATCAACCACATGTTCTAGATCTAATCCATATAATCATCATCATAAAACATAATATCTTGAGTCTCTATCAAGATAATCAAAAGTGTATCAATGTATCAAAATATAAATTATCAAAGTGTGAAGGAATCAGTAATGCTATGATGGGTCAGGGTGAGGCCTCTCTCTCTCTCTCTCTCTCTCCCTCTCTCTCCCTCCCATAATCTCTCTCTCTCTCTCTCTCTCAGCCCCTTCCACCTTCTCACTCTCTCACTTCCTCAATGGCCACCCATGAATTTTTTAAATGGCTGATTGATTTCCTTTGCTTCTTTCAGTCACCATCCATGATTTTTTCTATAGTCTTCCAACCTTTCGTACATAGTTGTAAAAAAAATATTAATATATTATATATATAAAATAATATATAATATAACATTTAATATTAATATATATTAAATAATATTTAATGTAAAATGTATATTATATAATATTTAATATATAATTGATATTATATAATATTTAATATATATAATATATAATCTAATATATATCTAATATATAATCTAATCTAATATAGGATGGAGAAATGGGAGGGAGAAAGGGGAGGGAAAAATGAAAAATGAAAATTCTATCGGCCTTTTTGGGTACCTGAAAATATCGAGTACCCGATTAGGCTTGGTATTGCTTTGTAAACCAAACCTACATGCTCAACTATTGAAATGTCTCAAAAAGTGTTTTTCCCTTGTTTCTCTGAGTTCTAGACTTCGACCATGTAGCTGAAAAATTTTTTGTCACTCGAATTTGATGAAACGAAAAGGGTATCTTAAGGAGATTATCAGCTTTCTATCAATATAATTGCTGTCAAATTTTGAATGCGGTAAGTAATTATTAGTTATTTTCTAATTGAGTTACCTCTAAAGTGTTGATTTATATACTAATTGAAAAATGACTATAACTTTCAAACGGTATAACATTTTTTAAATCTGAAAAATGCCTCACATTCTATTCTTCGCCGACTATAAGGAATTTTTTTAAAAAAATTTTGCAAAGTTTTGAATGAGTTAAGGTGGTTAAACATGGGAGTTTTTTTTATTCTAAAAATGTTGTAGAAGAAAATTCATAATTAATTATTTTTTTGGAATAAAATTACAAAAAATATGCATCACATCTAGGCATGAGTCTACTACTTATATATAAAATCTTATAATAAAATATTATCATTTGATTATGATTAAGGTAGTCAGACATGCACCTACTTCTTATTTTTTTCTAGAAATTTTTGTACTGCTGCATTGAAATCTATACTTTTCACCAATCATACTAACTTTTTTTCAAAAAGGCCTAGTAGTTTAGAAACTACATTCAATTTTCTACAGATTCTATTCTTACAACTTTTTGATATTAGGTTGATAGCTAGTTGAAATTTTCATGTCAAGTTGACTAACCCTGATTTGCTAATTTTTCATTACCACTTAAGGGCATAGTTTGGCCCCTCACGATCTTGCACATAGTCACCCATGAATCTGATTTTGTGTTAGTTGTTGGTAGTATTAGGATACCTGGATCCTTATCTTGGTTTATGTTTTCTTCGCTGTCCAACACTTGTTCTTGTGTCTCGTATTTTTTGCAATCCTTCTTGGCATCTCCACCTTTACCACAAAACCAGTAATAACATTTCCTACCTCAGGACTCCGATCTTCTTGCAGATTTAGACCTCTTATTGTGATTATTTTGGCCTCTATTCTGACTTCTTCCCCTATTTTAAGTACTCACCATTGTTAAGGCTTCGCTGGTTGAAGACTCCATGTTCTTTCTTCTCTTGTCTTCGCTAAGAAGAGTCTTTGAAACTTCATCAAAGGATAGCTTTTTCTAGCTTTATGTTGAAGTGTTGATGGTTGTTACAATTCCCTCCCAACTGTTTGGAAGAGAACATAATAAGATGACAGCCTTGTTCTCATCATCTTGTGTCATGCCAATCGAATTTTCTTGGATAATCAAGGTATTGAATTTGTTAAGATGATTTTTCATGGTTTCACCTTCTCTCATCTTGAGTTTTTATAACCTCTTCATGATGAATAATTTATTTGTAGTAGATGCCATTGCATACATGGTTGCGAGCTTATCCCATACCTCCTTTTTGTTTCTTCATTTGCAACATTATACAACAAAAAAATGTTTAGAGAGAGGAAGAATGTTTCCTTGGGCTTTGGGTCAAGGGTTTCCCAATCTTCGTCACTAATTATTTTGGGCTTCTTTGCTTTTCCCCATGCGCAAGTGAAAGGATTTTCTTAATCAGAAATGATTGCATATGTATCTTCCATATCCCAAAATTCTTCCTTGAGAATTTCTACACCCTTAAATCTTTTGTAGGTTTGGAAATTCTTTTCCAAATTCCCAATTAGTTGTTCGACCAACTCTGATACCAATTATTAAGTTGGAAGAAAAGAATAAAAACATAATTGAAAGAGTAGATCATAAGCATAAAAAAAAGAACACATAATTTATCATGGGGTATGTGTAGGATCATGGTATGCCAAAAAGTGGCAATCTGAAAAAATGAACTTTTCACTCATCCAAAAGCACATAAGAAAGTTTGTTGACTTTTTAGTAGGTCCAGGTGTCAATACACTTGGCCAAGCCAAAATCCAAAGCACAAGCCTAATCGGATATTTGATAATATTAGATATCTGATATTATTAGATATTTGATAATATCAGATATCTGATATAAAATTGGATATCCGATATTATTGGATATCTGATTTTCACCAAGAAAATATATTTGTAGCTTGTAGACGTGTTTAATATTTTCATTGTGAAAATGTTGAACACAGCCAAAAAATTTTACATATAAAAAACAATCTGATATCTGATTTTCTCTAGATTGAAAGGTATGTTAAATTTTTAAGTTTTTTTTTTTTTTTTTTTAATTGAAATTTATAGTTTTTTTATATAAAAACTAGGGTTTAAATGATATTCTTTATTATTTTGTTAATTGATTATAATTGTCTATTTTGGTTTTAATTGTAATCAAACATGGACTCAAACCAATCAGAAAACCCTCCCAATAATCCCTGCAAATAATGCATAACCACCTCTAAACAATCCCCCACCTTCAGAAGACCAACCAGTCGCAAACCCTCAATGTTTAGAGGATCTCATAGGAGACAATCTAAATCAGCTTAAAGGATATTAAACCACATATGCTAATATCACCACATTGCACCCCATGTTTTTTTATGTTGAACTCCATTATTGAAAACATGGAGAAACTTATAGAGCAACATAATGTTGCACTTCGTTGGTGTGATTCCGTACACGCCCAGTTTGATGATGGACTTGACTATGATCAAGTTATGAACCTAAATATAACAAAACATGACATATGTAATCTTTTTGTGTATCCCAAAATTGGTTTAAAAGTGGACCCTAAAAAACTCAATTTTTCAATTAAATGGTGAACAAATGATGCAATACGTGACAACTTTTGGGACCTCTAGTGGATGGTTTTTGATAGAGCACCCCACAACAATTGGAATGTCACATTTTATTACATAAGAATATTATATGCTGAATTTGTGCTCACACAAAAGGTAAATTATTGGATCATGAGACCAAACCAAGGTGTAGGCTTAGGCGCTCCTTAGGACAGGCCATGGGCACACCGGGTGAAATCTCGCACATATGTCCCCCCTCCCAAGATTTTACCACCTCTTATAGTGAAATATCCTAATATTATTGTTGAGGCTGTCTCATAGACTATTCGAGCCATTCACACCTTGAGTGATCTAGTACTGATACTTATGGCCCTTTCACATCCTCCACAATCTCACATGTTTGTGTGCTCCAAACTTAAATTATGTGAAAGAATATGTGCTTGGATCCCCTAAATGATAGTGATGCATATAACTACGCCTTCAATGTGGATGATGCTAAATACCACACTACAGGTGTAATGCCCCACCAGGGAACCCACGAGAGATTAACCTAAAACATGCTGCTGAGTTTGGTGAATAATTTTTTTTCTAAAGTTAACATACAAGATAAGCATTAGTGCAGAAGAAATTAACATTTACTCACATTAAACCAAAAACCATCACAAATTACAAAACTCGAGGGTCCCATGACATAGAATTACTTAAGAATAAAACATAACTAAAATAACATCAACAAAAGATTCCATAACATAAATATTAAAATGACATCATACATCATAAAATTACAAACCTCATGAACATCCATGATATCTACATAAACTCACATCCATTGCACATGTTGTAGGGTATGTGGTAATCACTCTAACAAATAATAATACAATATCTAGATTAGGTATCACATGCGATACTCTAATACAGGATTACAAATAATGAAGATAAGAAAAGAAACAACAATGAAGCATCGTAAGGAAACCAATTGCAGAATCACCATCGAGTACTAGCATCAAGACATCAAATCTCAAATGGTAAAGAATCACTACCACTCATCCATGTAGAACCACAAAGGTCTACCCACTGTGCTGGAGGAGATAACAACAAACCCCAATCGGATAACCAATACCACAACAAGGTAAAACCACTAAGAAAGAGGATCGTAAAAGCTCTCTAACTCAAGGTGTACAAAAGACAGTGAAAGGTAAGACTCACTAATCCAGAGGCAACTGACACATGTAGAATAACTAGAATATGCATAGGAAGCTGTCATCATGTACGTCTAATCCTTGAGTTTTGTCCTGGTAATATCTATAGATCCTGACACTCAAGTGATCATACATAGATCAATAACTTCTTGTATAGACAAAGCCATTAACTATGCTAGACACACCTCTCAAGGTGGAAAGCATCTTCTCCATTCTCATCTTAGTCTATACTAGCACTCAAGCATGGGTGAGGAAACATATCTTATTAAGTTCATTTAATTTATCTTAATTTTATTAGGTTATCACTTGATTACAGATACTTACAATAAGTGATCTTGGCAGCCACTTATGGCCCTGGCACTTATTGCAAGCCACCCCCTACTACATATCTAGGTAAACTAGCCTAGGCTCATAGATCTCTCCTAGATCTAACACATATAGAAATCAGATAGTCCCACTTCTAGGAACATACACAAAGTTCAGGATTGACTACAGATATGTGTTCACAAGATTAAATACAATTTGAGCCTATAAGTTTAGATAAGGTCAAAATACTACATCACACTCACGCCATAACATAAGCAGTAATCATGACCATAGAAAAAAAAAACCCTAGCCTCTGTACTTTCCCTAGGCCATCTATTGCCCACAAATCAAATGAACACAACACCTAGGGAGAATAGAAAATATTCACATAAACATTCAATTTCAGTGTATATGTGCACATCTAATTGCAAATCAAATCATGCATTTATTAGAAGTACATCTATATAGTATTACACAACACTTAAATTTAGTTTAGATTAAATTAAATAATTAACTCAGTATTAACTAGATAATTCAAGTCTAAATTATTTTTCCATTTTTATTTTAAAATAAACTAAATAATTTAAATCTAATTAAATTAAATAATTAATTTTAAATCACACCAAGTAACAAAAGTCTAAATTGAAATGAAAGTTGATTCTAAAATCAATTAAATAACTTAAAACTGATTTAAAGTAAATATCCATTTTAAAATATAAAGCATAATTTAAACTTAAGACTAAGCCTTACATTATGATAAATCCATATAGAAAATAATAATAATCGATTAATACAATTATTATTATTCGTACTCTAAAACAAAATTTATTAAATATTCTACTAAACAAAAATTCTTTTAAAAGATAAAAGTAAATAAATAATAAATTAACTTAATTAAAAACCTTTAATAATAAAATAAAATATTATTTAAATTAATTATTAAATAAAATTATAAATAATAAAGTGCATTTAATATAATTTAAAATAATAATATAAAGCAACTTTTAAATAATAAGGTAGTGTCATGGAGGACCGTGGGGCCCGCACCCCACTAGCATTTGTAGTCATAGACTGCAACGCCGACACCTTGGCCCCCATGCGCTAGTCTAATACCCAAAATCACAAACATAACCAAATACAGATCTAAAGCAATTAAATCTATCAAGACATAGTAAATTACTGAAAATTGCACAGACAAATTTACAAAGAGGTTTTCTCAAACCCTACCTCAAATCCAATGCAAGAAATTGTAAATTGAAGCCTTTGAGAAGAAGAAAATTCTAGATCCTTCTAAGTAAGAACCCAATCTTGTAGATTTGAATCCACAAAGAATGCAATCCAAGATCCAGATGCACAACAATCTTTCACAAATTCAAGCAACACAATACACCCAAAAAATCTCAAAATCCAAAACCAAGCTCTCTCCACAAATTCTCCAAAACATGTGTGTGTGTAAACTCAAAATGAATGTCTTTCCCCCTATTAGGGATTCAATTCCCCCTTTCATGCAAACCCTAGAGATGACTCATTAGATAGACTCCTAATACAACTCAAATCAAAAATTGAAAGAAAAACCCATTTAAATAAAATAAAATAGCTTTTATTTGCACAAGTCAACTTAGACTCCTAAAGACAAGTTGTTATTATTTTGGAAACAATTTTCATTAAACTCAATTAAAGCATATGCATATAATAAAAATTTGTGTTAAATAAATTAAACACTTAAAGCACAATTAAATCATGCAATTAAATATTTAATTATTTAATGAAACATAATCAATTCCAATTTCAAACAACTAATTAATTAAATCCAAATATTTAAATATTTGATCTTTAATTAATTATCCTCACATAAGCATAAATAATAATTAATATTATTTTTCAACTATAATATTAAATTCCACAACTATAGAAAAATCACACATAAACAACTGAGATCAACAAATGAACCAAACATACTCAAGGATGGGATCCATGAATTCATGTCACCTAGACAAAATCGTGTTAGGTAGTCATCAGATACTTATCCAATCTTAGGACAAATAGGTTAAGGTTAAGGTTTTGGGTTTGTGTATTATCTCCCCTCTTTACCATTGAGATGAATATTTATGGGCACACTTACTCCTGCCAATTCAGGGAAGATGATGCTCTATACCTGTAAACCTGTCATCACAAGACAAAGCATGTACAATATATATATATATATATATATATATATATATATATATATAGCAAAAAATGATAGGGTACGGTCAGTCATGTGGATCTCAACTATGCAAGTAACTACGCCTCCATCCTCTACCATACAAACACATCAAGCTAGTTCATACACATAATCACCATACACCTACAAGTATGGGGTAAGTACATCATAAACCAAATAAAACATAAAATATCACATCATAATATTTCATCATCTAACTATGCAATCACATGGAAAATAAAGAATAATCATAATCCAAATCATCAACATCCATTGAAATAATAATATCTACACACATGAAATGTGGCCTAAAATATTATGGCATTGAAAACTGAAAGAAAACTATGGTTGGGTACTACAACAAGCACTAAACCATCACATCATAATATTTCATCATCTAACTATGTAATCACATGGAAAATAAAGAATAATCATAATCCAAATCATCAACATCCATTGAAATAATAATATCTACACACATGAAATGTGGCCTAAAATATTACGGCATTGAAAACTGAAAGAAAACTATGGGTGGGTACTACAACAGGCACTAAACCACCTCATGAAGATGTGCATCAAGGGCGTATAGATCCATGGTCTCCTATTGCTACGGTAAGGGTAAACAGTTCACTTGTTACATTGTGTTTAATTTTAAACGTTCACATTTTTAGTTGAATTTTCTTATAATGATTGCCCACTTATGTTTTTTTATGTGTTCCATTTATGTTCAGTTGATGATAGAGGAGGAGATGGCATAGGTGGAGGGGTCAATGCTCACCAAGGATTTAACATTAAATAGTATAAATCGTAGATCAATCTCATGTTCATAAACATATATAGGTCAAAGTCGACATTGGTGGCATTGTCCCTTCGCTACCAAGGAAATATATTAGGTCTCATGTCTGCGTGAGGAGATAGAGAGGTGAGGTACATGAGAGTTCAATTTTAATTTTAATTTTTTTATTTTTAGAAACCACATAGATTAAGTAATCTAACTTGGGGTTTCACTTTTGTGTTTGAATGTAGGATCCATCAGAGCCAAAGATTACTTCCAAGAGGCTATGTTTTGATGATCCATGAGTAGAATAGAATATCCTAAAAATATTTGTAGTTGAACTTCTTATTTTGAGATTCCATATGACACATTTTGTGATGGCATATGCCACATTGTATCTAGTTATGCAACTGA
Organism: Chamaecyparis obtusa; assembly: GCA_027943335.1. Classification (NCBI taxonomy): domain Eukaryota; kingdom Viridiplantae; phylum Streptophyta; class Pinopsida; order Cupressales; family Cupressaceae; genus Chamaecyparis; species Chamaecyparis obtusa. The sequence continues at coordinate 172,711 of BSBK01007985.1, read as the reverse complement.
ATTTGTAAATATTTTGAGATGGCATGTGCCACATTTTGTACAAAAGTATTTCATATATACATATCTACATGTTCATTTCTAGTTATTTTATCTTTGTCATGTGTTCTATGTATGTATCATTTCCATATTATATCTTTGGCATGTGTTGTATGTATGTATTATTTCCATATTATGTCTTTGTCATGCATTGTATTTATGTTTAGTTGCATTAAAATAGTTTTATTTTAGTTGCATTAGTCTCAATTACATCAAAATTATAATCTTGATTAACTTTTTATATTTACACAACTCTTAAGGGGCTTGACCATTATTGAAATTATTGGAGTTAATGAATAAACAACCCACAACTCCCAAGAACACCTGCATGCAAACACATGTCACAGAAAGAGAGAGAAGAAGCAAGAAGTTATGGAGGCCTGAATGCATTGATTCACAAGAGAGCATAAATCATTCTTGATGTGCAAAAGAAAAATTTGTAATTCAATAATAAATAATCTGTTATGAATATAAAGGAGATCAATCCTTATAAAAGGAGATCTGAAAAACTAAAAAGGTAAAACTTAGGATGCACAATAATAATTAATAAAGCAATTAATTATTGTATGCCTAAAGTTTAGATTAAGCATAAATAGATAATAACTGACTTAGTAATTAAAAAAAACATGATTTAATTAAGAAGAAAACACTTTATTACTCTAGCACACCCCTTAAGATAAACTTTGGGAGAAGCTAAAAACCTAGAAAGAACTACTGAAAGAAAATGGGTCCCGACAACAAAGGCCTGATTAGGTACCCAAGTAGAAAAGAGAGTCTCTTTAAGGTGGAGAAATAGAGAAAACCACATGGAAAAAACTCTACTCCAGAAAGAGATAAAGACTAGTCTGAAGGACTGAAGAAGCCTCCAAAACTAGGAATGTTCTAGAAAATAGGAACAAGGATGAAGATGTACATCACTGAAGCAAGAAGCTGCAAACTCTGTCAAGAAGTAACTGATGATCTGAAGATCCTCCACTAAAATATGACCAGGTAGAGAATACTATAATCTACATGAGTGCCCTTAAATGACACTACTCAAATCAAGAGGTAAATAAAGGAAAACAACTGAAGTCGAACATACATAATACTGTAATCTACACGAGTGCCCTCAAATGACACTACTCAAATTAGGAGGCAAACAAGGGCAAGCACTTTAACTCAAAAATACAAATAGCATAAAAACACCAAAGTCTAAAGAGTTGATTAATCAAAGTTGGAAGAGTGCGTCCAAAAATAGGAAAGATAAGAGTGTCCATATGGTAAATGATCCATCTCACTGTAATGCATAGGTACCCAGCCACTGCATCCACCTAGTACATATATTTAAATACTGAATACATAACTCACACTATCGAACCAAGGAAGCAGTAGAACCAATAGTAAAAACCCCCCCATAATGCTGACAAGGGAGTAATGACAGGTACACTAAAAAGATCATCTAATATGAACTACATGATGAAGAAGAATCTAAAACATCGAAGGTGTGGAGAGAGTACACACACATATAGAGATACTTGAGGTTGATGTCGTTGGAGGAACACTCACATGACAAAAGTAGATGGAAAACAAAGGAAAACATCAAACCCCCCCTGACACTTTATAATAGAGTACAAGTACATAGAGTATGAACATGTGCAAGATCCCATACATGCACTAGATTGACACTTTATCTCAGTATGTGTGCATAAAATAAAGGCTACAAAAGTGAAGTAGACACTACTCAAAGAAGGGCGAAGGCTGCTGAAATAAAATAATAGCCTAAGACGAGTCATTTCTCAAAAGGAAAAGATCCCAGGACCTGTAACATCCAAGATATCCACCAGATTGCAAAAATGCAAATATTTGAATAAAATCCACCTAGAGAAGAATGTGGAAAAATGACTCATAGCACTAGAAAGATCTCAGAACAATCTTTTCAATGATATATCATTTACCCAAAATGGAGTCCAGATGCACAAGATAGAGCTCCCAGAGTGTAAAATTGAACATCAGGCTTTAACAGTAAAAAAACATCATCAAAAATTCAAAATTAGAAATTCAAACCTCTAGATCTAGATGGAGATTGGAACCAGCTTTTCGATGATATCTTGTTTGCCCAATTTTGACACAGTGTACTCCACTTATGAGCAAAATACCAACTGTTGCACTGGAGGGCCCTAACTAGTGTAAATGATGATGATGATGATGATACATGCTGACATCATCAAATGATAGGCTTAAATTTGATAGCCAAATGGTCGTTGCTGCCCAAAAAAAAAAAAAAAAACAAAAAATTCACTTTTTCAAAATTGCATGCAAACCTCAGGATGCGTGCCAAGTTGTACAGATATTGCCTCAATTTGTGTGACAAGGCAGAAATTTTTTTTCCTTGATTTGTGTGTGAGGGTAGTAAAATTTTTGCCTCGATTTGCATGTTAGAGTAGTACATTTTTTTCCTTGATTTTCTTGCTAGGGTGGTACAATTTTTGCCTCCATCTACGTGCCAGGACTATATGACCTGAAATGCAAATAAATTTACCTCAGAATGCAACGACGTCCAAATTTGACATGACTTATATGGAAATAGGGATTTTTGGGTGCTGTGAGCTCAATGGAAATGTCTATTTGCATCCAAAGTGCACGAAAAAACTAGTGACCACCTCAGGATCCATGTTAGGCCTAGTTCCAAAAAATAATTTACCACAAATTCCAACTTTGTCCAAATTGGACTAATTTTATATGGATCTAGGGGTTCTTGGATACTCTAAATGCAACCATGAGGTCCATTTGAAGATAATACGACTAGAAAGAGAGGTCCCCCCATATCCAACAAAAAACCCTCTGAAACTACAGATTTGATGAACATGGCCAAATCTCTCAGGAAGAGGACAGGGGCAAATAAATCTGAAGCTCTTATACCATATTGGAGTTGATAATTAAATAACCCACAGCTCTTGAGAACACCTAGATGCAAACACCTTTTAAAGAAAGAGAGAAAGAGAGGAAGCAAGAAGCTATGGAGGCATGAATGCATTGATCCATAAGAGAGGAGAAATCATTCTTGATGTGCAAAAATAAAAGTTGCAATTCAATAATAAATAATTTGTTATGAACACAAAGTAGATCAATCTTTATAAAAGGAGATCTGAAAACCTAAAAAGGTAAAACCTATGTTGCACAATAATAATTAATAAAACAATTAATTATTATATGCCTAAAGTTTAGCTCAAGCATAAAGAGATAATAAATGACTTAGTAATTAAATCAAACATGATTTAATTAATAAGAAAACACTTTATTACTCTAATAGAAATAAATCAAGAGTCATATCTCTAATTTGTGAAAGCCCTACTTTTTTTTTAACATGACTTCTTTTGACAATAACAAGAAACTAAGACCTAATGGAACACATTGCATACTATCACATTAACAATTAACTAGGTTGGGTTTCTCAAACCATGCCACACAATGTGACCTTATCAAAGACTAGGCCACACAATATCAAAAAAATATGCATATTATCCTCATGTGTAGATGTTTTAAATTATATATTTTTGTATGTTATCATCTAATAAGAAGACAATATCCAACTAGTACTCTTTGAACATACAGTTAATTTCCTAGGTCCTTTGGGATATTTGAAAGTAAAACTAGAAAAGGAGTTAAAATGGGCTACTAGGAACCAGAGCATTCTAGGCCATTGTGGTGTTGGAAAACTAGAAACCAAAGATTCATTTTTGGTTGTGTTGGTGAGTGTCAAGGAACTTATTTTGGCATGTTAAACAGACTCTGAAACTACATTGTTTTGATCCTACATGGAATTCATAGGTGAATGATTGAACCCACATTTGCACAAAAAACCCACAATATAAATTAAATACTTTACTATTTTGAACACATTCAACAAAGCCTTTATTTTATCGTACAAGAATTATAATACATCTTATATAACACATTCAACAAATCCTTAAGAATTTTTTGTCAAATATTTGCATTCTTGCATGTATTTCATCATTATACAAGCTTGACTATGCACACCAACTTTCATACAAATTCATTGTATATCATTGATACAACATATTATGAATAAATATATCAATGTTATCAAAAGTATGAGATATAGAATTACTCAAAATATTAGATACACCACTATATATCAAAAATAAGTGTCATTTTCGCTTCTAAAGTGTATAAGTTTAGCACATGGTACTCGATGACATCTACATTCCAATCCTTGCATTCAGAAGGCACAAGAAAAGTATATAGAGAAAAAAATAAATTTATAGGTTGACAAAAAGATTGTAAATGTATAAGTAACTAAATGAACCAAAGAACATGACTAGCCAATGCATAGTGAAGTTTACTGTCATAAAATACGGGCTAATCAAATGCACACCTCAATCTTCTATATCTATCATATATGTATCCAAATGTACTGACAATCCACATAAAAAACCAATTTTATTGGCTCAAACAAATAAAGTAGAAAACTACAATTAATTTATTGAACATAACTATAATAGACATGGAAAACCTTGCAGTGAGTTGAACTTGCCTACTGAAGTGTTTCTAAAGGTCATCTCTTTGCTTGAGGGTATTCAATAGTGCTTCATGATCAATAGTACTAATAGTCCAAAGTTCCTTTGTCTTTGGTTTTCCTTGATGTTTCAACAACTTAACATTGGCTTATATAACAAGGTGTGAATAGGGATAACTTTAAGAATCCCCCTCCTAGGAAAAACTGTAAAATCTAGGTGAATTGTACATTATTTTAGGGGGAAGTTTTTCATAATGAAGGTGAAACTTTTTTTCAAATCCATAATTTTTCATAGTTTGTATTGGTGATTTTTTCCCCGTCGAATGAAAATTCCATAAATACCTGGCAAGTTATACAGTCATGTGGGGGGAAATATATTTTTTATGAGGCAATTTTTTTTCTTTTGAAGCAAAAAATTTATAATATATGAGGCGAATGATTTTCTTTTGAAGGGAAAAAAATAATTGTAATGGCGAATTTTATGTACCATTTGAAAATTTATTTACTTTATTGGCTAATTATTTGTTAATTATGGGAAAAATATATTTTACTGGCGATTTTTAAAAGATGGGACATGATTTTATTACATATTAGGATTTTATTGCAGATGTGATTTTATAATGTTAAATATATTATTTGAGACCATCTAATGATCCAAGATCAATGGCTCAAGTTTAATTTTAGCCCCAATTTCTTGAAGGAAACAAATTTCTCCAAGAAGTCACCAGAATGTTGACACATATCAAATTAGGGTTGTCAACTTGTCTGCAGACTCAACATGTTGGTATCAATAAGCATGACATGTATCAAACCTTAACTTGCACCATAACCATGATCATTGATTACAACGTCACACGTGGAGGGTGGATAATGTTGCAACTTGCACAGTCCTATAGTGCAACTTGTAACTCATAACTCGGTAAGAAATAAATGCCTTGTCAATGACACGCAATATTTTTTAACCATCATCCACTCAACATGCACCACTTCCAAATTTGTACACATGATATTACCAATTTCTAACATGCATGAATTAATGGGAAAGATTTACATCTAGATATGAAAGATTAAGGACAATGGATTTAATATAATTAAAGAAAGAATAATTTATTGTTAAGTATCAGTCAAGGGCTATTTATAGTCAATCTAGCTTCTTTCTTCCTCAATTTGTCTTTCTAGTTAACTTTGGTTTAAGTCATTAGTTTGTAAATAATTTAATTTTTAGGTTTTTGAAGATTTAGATGGACACTCCTATTAGGCTTGGATGAACATCTGAGGAGGCCCAGGAGGCCTTTTTGGGCTCTTTCTCAAATGAAACCTCAGAATCAATTTGTAGGGATGGTGGGCCTTTCATAAAAGAGGATGTTAAAATGGTGTTGGGAAGAGATTTTATGAACAATGAAGATGGGCACCAAGTGAACACAGATATTACATCCCATTTTTTTGCATCTCTTCTCGACCTCAGGGGAGAAAAGGTGAACATGTTGACGCTATTGAGGAAGGTTTTCAAAGAAGAATACTTGTGGGACAATATTAATGTTGTCTTGTTTACAGAAATAGGGTTGGGGATCCCTTGGACAAGTGAAATACCCAAGCATCTCCTCCCAGGCCAGAATGTGGCCATGCAACCTTTTCTGTTGGGCCTGAATGCTGGGCAGTTGAAACGCCATAGGAAATGTGTGCTGATTGCTAGGGATTTTCTCTGTAAGTGGTTTTTTCTCGATGGAGTGGACTTGGAGGTGGAGCAATACAACTGGATTGATGAATTCTCATATTTAATCCTCTCTAGAGAATTCTACTTAGATGGAGCCAGAGGAGAAAATCACTAGTGCTACCCATGGCCCGTCATCCCTTCTTTTTGGTTTTTTTTATACAAACATACCACATTTTTTGGTTTATTTTTTATACAATCATACCACATTTTTTGATTTTTTTTAATACAATGATACCACTGGGCCACTGGAAAGTTGGTCCACTACCAGTGATCTAGTAGGTTTTTCTTTTTACTAGACAATGTAATTATTAATTTTATGAAAAAAAAAATAATGAAATTTTTGCAAGTTCATTTCAATTTGCATTTTATAGGTACAAAAATGATTCTTAGACTTCTCTATGATTGCAATATTTTAATTAGTTTCTTTATCTGTCTATTAGACACGTAAGTATGTTTCAATAGAAATAAGGAAGCGATGGTATTTCCATTTTCAAATCTAAATATTTAAAATGTCATTGCCTTCTCGATTACCATCAGAATTCCTAAATTAAGATAACCATTAATCGAAGTTGTATGAAATTTTTACCCAATTAATTATCGATATAAAATTACACCATTTTAAATGTATTACACGTATCAAGTTTTACAACTGGTTAGTACTAGTAGGTTGTGTGGACGTCATCCAATGGACGGTTGATAATGTATCACAGTTGTAGTTAATAAAAGAAATGTCTTGTCATTGATATCAAATTTGGGTAATGTTATATGTCATGATGTTTTTTTTTCAATTTCACACACTCGTGCATTTAATATGAAAGATTTACAAAATTTTGAAGGAAAAATGAATTAATAAGGTTAGAGAAAGAATTGAGGGCTATTGATAGATGATCTATGCTTTTTGGGGCTCAACTAACATTAGCCATGTTGCTCATCGTGACGGTTCCTCAGTTTTAATTTACTCTATGACCTCAACCAAATTTAAGGGGATTCATTAATTATTTAAAAACTAATTTTATTTTATAATATTAACAATCTTCTTATTTACTTATGTTATATTCCTATTTGTGAAACACTTTAAATTTATATATTTATAGTTTTCCAATTATAAGGTATGAGAATTATATGTGATTATAATTATCTTTATCCATCTAAAAAAATACTTACACTTTGATGTTCTTTTTTAAACGTTAAAGTTATAATCAATAAGAATTATCATTTTAAGTATACTACATACCTCTTCAATAAGGTTGCAGAGCAACAAAGTTCCTGTCAAAATGTTAGCAGGGTTGTTTAAACTTTGTCACAAATTTGAACTTAATTGATTTTAACTTCTTTGTAGGGTTTGTCACATAAAAATATGAGCATGATTTGTTAATATTGAAATAAATATAATTATAACATATAACAATGCATAAATAAATATAATTACGTTATAATTAATATAATTTATTATAAATATAATATAATTTGAAATAAAATAATATAAATATAAATAAATTATAATATAATATAAATATAATTTTTAATATGAAATGGAAATATAATAATATAAATATAATATAATCTTTGAATCTATTATAATATGATATGAATGTAATATTTTAAATAATATAAAATAGCATTAATTCAATTTAAAAGTATATTTAAATATAAAGGTATTATAATATAAAATTATATATGGGTCACCACCTTGTATAATTTGAATATATTTATTTTTAGGTTAAGGAATTGTTAAAATTTATAAGAATGACAAACATTAGAACCCGATGGTAATAATTTACCTCACTCCTAGAAAAGCACCCTTATTGCTAAATTATTTTGGCCAATGAGGATGAAGAAGAACAATTTTAGAAACTTGAAATGTTAAATATTTTTCTTTTTAAATTTATGAAATATTATTAAAAAAATAGCGCATTTTGATTGGCTAAAATTGTGATATTTAATCACCAATTAAGTTATGTTTATGCCTATAGTTCTGGGCCTGCGACAGGAACTAACAATGCTATTATTCAATAAATTAACTTTAAGTGTTATTATCCATTAATATCTAAAAAGGAAAAAATAACATTATAACAATGTCTGTTGCAAATAACTATCATTGTATGAGCACAGATCAATGATGTACGGTGGATTTTAGGATGAAAGGGAAAAGAAACCCCATTTTTGCAAACCCATTCCAGAATAATGACATGTGTCCACTTGCACGGTCAACTGACAATGTCATTCAATGATGACATGTGACTCATGAGGTGACTAGGTGACTACTAGTAGTAAGTACTAATAAGGAAAAAGTTAATGGGACCCATGGGGCCACGACACTAGATAGTGACTAACAATGATCGTTAGATGATTATAGATCAACGACCAAAGCTGTATTTTGGGCTAAAAGGGAAAAGACAACCCATTCTTGCAAACCCATTCCATAATCATGACACGGGTCCACTCACACAGTTAGTGTCATTCGATGATGACATGTGCCTGGTGAGGTAACTAGGTGAGTACTAGTACTAATAAGGCAAAAATTAATGGGACCCACAACACCTGATAGTGACTAATAATGACCATTGGATGAGCATAGATCAATGGCCAAAGGTGTATTTTAGGCCAATTTGGGGAATGATCACCTCTATTTGCAAATGTCCCATGGAAATAAGGCATGTGTCATGAATCAACCCTCAACTAAGTATAATTAAAATCTAAATTGGAGTAAACTAAACAATAGATTATTTAATAAAGTTGTAATTTCGAGTGTCTGACTAAAATTATAGTTTCAAACGATTAAGTGACATGTGTCCTACTAACATCAGATATTTTTCTTCATAAAGAAGCAATAAAAGTGACAAGACTGACGACTATAGATTGTACAATTTTTTCCCTTTAGGTTTTCAATCTATGTTTTTCAGTTCTAACTAGTATTGGAGATTTAGAAAGGGGTTACAACTTCTAGGTTTAGGATTGAGGTCCGAGGAAAGCAACATAGTCTCTCAACTCTCTGGCCACTCATAGTCTTCACAAATTGAAATTACGGGTAACTACTAAAATTTTGAACACCTATGTACCGCATTTTAATTTTTTCAAATCTCGTGGTTTACAAATTTACTGTTTATATTGTAGAAAAATAATTAACCTATTAGGGTTTAATTTTGAATCACCCCTATAAATTTTAGTTGTGTATAAATATTTGAATTTTCCTACGAGTAAATAGTGATACCAGTTACCAAATTACCATGATGGGAAAACCAAATACCAAGATTACAAGTAAAAGGCCAAGTCTGATAACAGAGTTCCACAATCTAGTTAAAACACTAGGTTTCATTGATAAATTCTGTGATATTTATGATCCTGTTATCCATGGAAATAAGGGAATAATGGAAATTGAATTTTCACTTGAAAATAAGTGGAACAATCCAAAGAAGAATTCAAAATTTTATCCATTTAACAACATGGTAAAGGCAACAGAAAATAAAATTGCATTGTGGGTTGTTGGGTCGGTACGCATGGCGTTACCTCAAGTATTCCCTTGTCCAGAAATTGTCATGGTCTACACTAAAAATTATGATGAAAATAGAAAAGAAAATGTGAATAAAAATACTCAGGAGGAAATTCTATACATAATCAAGAGTTAATTTGCTAGTTTGCTGGACCTAGGGTTTGAACAAAAAAACTCAAATGTGCATATTGACCTGGGAAAGCTGGTAGAGGATTATGAAAAAATAGATGTAACAAAAAAGGATTTGTATATCAGAGGAATAATAAGCACTTCTAGTCAGAATCTAGATCATAAGCCTCCTTATAATTATGATATTTTTGCGCAATGTGTTCAGGATAGTATTTCCTTGCTACCATTTTGTTTGGGATTGGATAGTAACAAAGAAGTGGGTGCCAACATTCTTGAAATGCTTTTTCATATTGATTGTGAAAATGAACCAATAAAATATAGTTTTATGAGAATATTTTTCATTGCATGCAAGAACAAGTACTAATGATTAAAACAAGTTCATAGAAGTCATTTAGATTCACAACCTACTTATGCTATCTTCTCTTAGCAAAGCATCGTGCAATATTTCATACAAACTTGTTTTGTAGTTAGGTCCAAAATCCAATATATGAATGGACACCTGAGATAAGGATGATTGATAATAGAAGGAAATACAACAATTTTGCAGACTTCTTCTTGGCACCAATGTATCATAAAATTACAGGCACTCCAATGCCTAGATTGCATGTTTCTTGTAGAGATTGTATTCAACTCGGAAGTCAAATACAATTGGTTGACTAGTACTTTATGGAAGAGTACACTATGTTAAGATTTTACAGTTTAGTTGTGGAACCCTACAAACTTCCAATACATTTGACAAAGAGGGTACTTGCATTAGAATATGTATGGAAGATGGAGAGCATAGATGTACTCTTTAATGGTCAGCAAAATAAAATGATATTTCCTTGCTTTCCTTTCTCATTTGGAGGGTTCACATTTGAGAGGAGAGGATTCAAAGTGGCACAAGATTTTTTTTAATTTTTCGCTTTGATGTTTTCAGTAACTGGCAGTATGATCCACTCAACATAATTAGAACAAAGCTTAGAGAGAATGGGAGCTCTGCAAGAAAATGTCAACATGAGAGTATGCCATTGATAGAAAAATTTAAAAACATGGAGTTTTGGGATGAGGTCAAAAAAGAGATGGAGAAATATGCTACTGAAGATTATATTTCAATACAGGAATTGTCATAAAAAATTATGGCATTGCACAAACATAAAGGAAAAGTGCAGCCCGCAACATTGTAAAATTTCTACCAGAAAGTTACCTAACCATCTAGAAAATCTAATCCAAAAGACCTAGTGGATGAATGTATGAATGGTAATTGGACTTGAACCAAAAATTTTGATTTTTGGGAAATGAGAAAGAATCTCGGTGAGCCAAAGACCTCTACAGATATTTATGATGTGGAAGAGGATAAAATATTTAGAGAATTGTGGAATAAGGAGCATCCATCTAAAGCATATCACAATGATGATGATCATCCAAATAATGAGTATGAGTTGGATTCTGTGAATCCCACATCCACTAATGTATATTCAATTAGTAGTAGATTTGATGTGTCCACAAAAGAAACATATACCAAAGGGGCAGACATTATAGAAAAAATGGGCTTTCTAGGTTGTGGTGGTCTAGGTCCCAGAGGATAAGGGCCTTGGTGTTAGGATTATCAAGACATAAATAATAGTTACATGCAAATATAACCAATATCAGAAAATAATAAACCACACAGAAGAGAACACAAGACACAAAGATCAACACGATTCACCCAATCCCTGGGCTATGTCCACCAACAACGAGTCCAATATTATTATTATCTAGTGATTACAACCTTATTACAATCCATAATCCCTTACAGCTTAATACCACTGCAAGAAGCTACTAAAACATACATTATCAAATCCCTAACCCTAAGCCATATTATACAATATTTTTCTGCTTTAGGGTTAGAATGAGTTACAACATGTTGGCCCAAAAATAGCTGAAAATATTGTATTGTACTTTCCTGATCAGTCACCACAAAGACAACACTTGGTATCTACCTATCCCACCAGTTCCACTAAAATATGGTGAGAAACTAGTCCTTGGAGGTGAATCATCAAATTCATAAAAAAAATACTAATCAGTCTCATACCTTGCACTTCATTTGTTCCAGCTTCAAATCTAGTTCCAACTATTCTAAGCATTTAGATTACATCAGAATCAAGTGCCACTCCCAGTGGTGTGGATATCATGGGTAGAACTAGTGGTCTGAAAAGGACATTACAAGTGGACATGGGATCAATGGATCCTAGATATCAAGGCAATGTAAAGAAGAAAAAGGTTATGACAAGTACAACAATGGAAATGGTGACTATCAGTCCAACAATTGCCACATCTTAAGGACAAAACCCTTATAAAAGTCCAAAAAATCCACTTGTAATGGGTCAGGGTGTTGCTAATCCTCATGGTGGAATTAGGAGAACCACATGAAACATAGGTGGAAGATCGTACATCATTGCAAGTGCTATTTCACCTTTGAAACATTCAATTGTGTCAGAAAACCCTAGTTTTTGTTACAATGATTTTGTAACTAACTTTGAACAATACAAAAATAGGAATAGACAAAATACAAAGCCATTGAAGAGGGATGTAGTTGTTGTAGCTCGTGATGCAGAACCTACATCGAATATTTTATTTCCCACATATGACCCAAAGAAAGAAATGATGGAGTTCATAGTTGTTATGCCCCCTGCTAGAGATAGAAATCTTCCAGAGAGTTAGTTAGATCCATTTGAATTTCAAGTTAGCACCCTCCAAATGGATTTATCCAAAATTAAAAATGTGGACAAGATAAATGTGTCAAAAATGACCAACCAAGTGGTCTACAGTTCAGTGATGAAGTTGGAGAGAGAGACAGGAAAGCTTCAGGGAATAATAGATAAGTTAAAGGTAGACCTAGCAAATGAAAAGGAAAAGGAGAAAGAAATAGATACTAGGTGCAAAGAATTAGAGAAAAAGATAAAAAAAATTCATCCTCTAAAGAAGAAATTGGAAAACAAGAACATATGGACATAGAATTGAAAATTCTGAGGGAAAAATTGGAAGAAAACAATAAAAACATGAGGATAAAAAAGCCACTTCATTAAGTTTATACAAATGCATGGAGACTGCGACATAGGAAAACAATAAATTAAATAAAGAATTGGAGAATGAGAGGTTAAAAGAAAAATAGTGGGAAGAGAAATCAGACAAAATAAAAAAAATAGTGAATACCAGTTGTCAGAAATGAGAGAAGAGCTAAAGAAGTCAAATAATATAACTTATGAAAACTTATGAAAATAGCTTGAATGACCAAGTAAAAAATACAGTAAAGAAAATAAAAAAAGACTTTTGGGGGAAAATAAAGGTGAATGCTGATAGGTTGTGTGATTGGTTTGAATTGAGTGAAAGTCTTAGAGATGTTTTTGAAAAGCTCAAAGAGAACATTGAGAAGAACATTTTTTTTTGTCAGAGACAGAATACTGCAAAATAGATTTTGCAACAAATCAACTCAACCAGTGATAAGAATTTGGAAAACTCTGGCCTTATTTGGGATAAATCTCTCCAAGATGAATAAAAAAATAACCAAAATGATAGGTCTTGGTTTGCCAAGTCCTAGTCCTAATAACTCATCAATTAATTTTGTTGGAAGAGAAGCTTACAAAAAAATTTGGAGGACACAATGACATCTAATTTAGACAAGCTTCCTTAGGAAACAACTCATGAAGGCATTGCAAAGTGCATCAAAACATTTACAAATTTGAATGCAGTATTGGAAGGATCATTACTTTCAATTCACTCTTCCAAGTATGGATTGTTGATGAGGTTGTAGGTCATTTACTATAACTTGACAACTATTGACCTTCCAACTGATGCAAAATGGAACATACTAAAAAAACTGGCAAATTCATATCATCAGTAATAGTATGTGAAATTACTTTCAATTTCAATCATCTCTATATTTTTTTCTAATTGCTTGAATTGAGTTTAAAGTAACAAGTTTGAACTTTTTTTTTTGAAAAGGATCAATGTAGTGGATGATATTGTTAATTTACTAAACTGACCTATCAAATGCAGAAATGTATAGTTGTAGAAATGTTTTAGTTGTCTTACAATGGTTCAAGTTGCCACATCATATCATTATCAGGATCCTTGGATTCATCGCCATCAACTTCAAAGCTTCCTTGGTTCTTTGATATATTTTCTTCACTGTGCATACCTTCGCTTAACTAATGTTCAACGCTAGTAGTACCGGTACCAATATATGAGTCAATGACATCATTGTCTATGGAATTCCCACTTTGGTTTGAAATTTTTCCCAACCCTCTTCTCTAACATTTCTTCCTCCATAATTTTAGTGCCCTTTCGTAAGCAAAAGTATTGACTTCATACCTGGATGTATAGAGCCTCAAGTAACTTTCCAAATTATTGTCTAGTGTGTTTCTTAACTTTTAATTTAGGAATCCCAAAGCACTAAAAACTATCTCATCCTCCACTGAACCTAATATTATGGTCAGACATAAACTAGCAAGCTTGAAAAATTATGATATTGAATCAATCAATATTTCACTCTCAGCTAGATTTTTCCAAAGCCTTGTTAACGATCAATCTTCATGGGGGTTCCATATAATATTATATTGATCCCTCATTGTCTATGAAAAATGAGCCAATTTCTCTCTCAAACAAGATTCATCTAAAATTCCATTTAGAGTTACTCTATTTAACTATTTGGTTTTGAAAAAATGATCTATCGAAGTTAGTAGCCTAGTTCAAAAAACTTTTGAATTATTCATACTCCAATATCGAGGAAATGCAATAGCCATGGATTCAAGTAGTTTGAGTTGAGGGAATATTTCTCTAATCTATGAGGAAAGATCATAGGCAATGTGCTTCATAGAAGTAGTTACAAACTCAATGATCTTGGTAAAGTCTTTCCTTATAACACTTTCTTACTGCTTCATGGGGTTCTTTCCTTGTTTCTCAGACTCGAACTAGGAAAAGTAGTGCATTGGTATCTCAACTCCAAAAACTTCTGCACATAACTCCATATTTGCAATGATCTTTAAAAAGTTATCAGGATTGTCCAAATCTGTGATTTTCAACTAGCTGACAAATTTTACATCATCACATCATCGATAGAGATTATTGAGTGTCATGCATGTCAATTTACGCAACATAAAATATTCTTCAATATACATAGCTCTTTGCTAGGCCTTTTGCATTATATTTCTCATTTCCTCAAGCATGGGGAGAAGACCTACCAATGTTAAGAGTGTCTCTACATTACCTAACATTTACAACAATGCAAGAAATTTCAGTAGCCCTACTTCTTCACGACTTCAGTTAATTAGACCAAGTAGCGATTGATATTCTAAAAAAACTCGATGCACCATTCATTCTGTGGGTCATGCAGTGAATGGGAGTAATGTAGGGTGCACAAAAAGGTCGTATCTTTGTGCAAAGACCACCCCTATGGCCTTACATTACTGAAGCTCCATCCGCTCCAACACACACTAACTTTTTGGCAATCGTCATGTCATTTATACATCCATATTCAATTAGATAACTCTTTACTAGCTCAAATAAATCTTTCATTATTGTAATATCCTTTATTTTAACAACAGTTAGTGGATGAGGTTGGTGGACAAAATTGTGTACAGTATAAATATGCATGCATACCTAGGAAGTATTATCTACTACTGTAACCTTGTCTAAAGACAATGCAATAAAATTTGACTCTTTAATTTTTTCCTTTAGATCCTCTTTTTCAACCTCGGTAAGACAACTTTCACATTCCCATCCACTATTTACTGAACAATAACTATTAGGATAGTTACGAACTTTCACAAAGTGTAATAAAGCACTCAATGATGGTTAGTCTTTCATATGTTTCATATATTGTAGTACCCTGCCCCTAGTCCGATTTTATAAGTGTTATGATTACTTTAGGATGATAGATTAAATGTTAGCAAATCATTGATGCTTATGGTTTTACTGACCCCATACTTGCATATGTATGGTTGATGTGTTTTTTTAATATTTCTATTAGTTGTGCCTGATGTGGGTGAGGGACGGAGTCATAGTTACTTGCTTACAAGATCCACACAATCGGCCGATCCCTACCATTATCTGTTATATATTTATATATGTATGTACATGCTTGTTTTGTATGCAGGTACCAGGCATCAACTTCCCTGAATTGTTAGGATGAGCGTGCCCTATCACAATATCTCAAATGGTAAGAGATGAGAGATAATACATAGATCCAAAACCCTAACCTAAGCCTATTGTCCGAGGATTAGACAAGTATCAGTTTGACTACCCTACCTGAATTCGTCTAGGTGACATGAATTTGTGGATCCCTATCTGGTGTTGCATGGTTTTACTTTGTTTGATTTTACTTCGTTTGGCTTCAGTTGATTTATTGGTTATGTGGGTGATTTTATGTGATTATTAATGTTATGATTATAGTTGAAATTTAATATTAATTATGTACCTAAGTTAATTTATGAAAATTAATCTAAAGTTAATTATTTGATTAGTCAGATTTAATTGATTATTTAATTATAATTAGATTTAATTATGATTGAGGGCATTATTAAATAATTAAATATTTAATTACATGACTTTAGGATGCTTTAAATATTTAATTTATTTAATAATGAATTTCAGTTATTGACATGTGCATAAATTGGAAATTGAATTGTTTTCAAAAGTTAACAACCTGTTTCAAAAGTCAAGTTGAGTTGTGCATATAAAGTTATTTTAATTTATTTAATTGAGATTTTCTTTCAATTTCTGATTTGGAGTTGAAGTGGGAGTTAGCTATTGAGTTATCTCTAGGGTTGCATGAAATGGGGAATTATAATCTTTTGGGAAGGAGACAGGTTTTGGAGGAAGAATTTTGGGGAGAGCTTGTGTGCTTGGGTTTTGAAAAAATTGGATTGCTTATTTGTGCATGTGGATCATGTGCATGTTTTCTACGTAGAATTAGATCAGCAAGTTGAATCAATTTGGGAGGAATTCTGGTTTTCAGATCTTCAAAGGCTATTAAATTTCAATTATGTGCATAATCTTTTTCAGTGTTTCTGTTTTGCAGTTTGAAGAAATTCCTATATCCGAATATTTTCATGTTTATCTCTTTTGATCAGTCTGTGATTTCCTTGTTTGGATATTAGAGAAACCCTTGTATTCATTATTTAAGTTTTTATTAAGTTTTAGCACATTAGGGTTATGTTGGTAAAATTTCATTAGAAAATTATGTGTTAAACTCCTAGGAAACTAATTATTAATCAGGATTATAGTTTAACTATAGAGGCTGAAAAATAAATTTACTCATTAGAATAGAAAATCAATTTGTTGTCAAAACCCAATTCTGTTTTAAAATAGGCTTGCTAGAAATTAATTCAGTCAAATTTACACAGTCAAAAGGATTGGTAAAAGACAAAATAGGGAAAGTCAAATCAAATGCATGATTTTAATAGTATATGCTTTATTTGTTTCCAAGAGGATCTAATTATGATTCACTATTATTGTTATTTGTAATTCTGAAAATAAATATTTTTTTAAAAAAATAATATTCAAATATAATTTACCTTGCACGTTTTCCAAAAATGAGCTGGAAAATTATATATATATATATATTAATGTTTATTAAAGTTTTAGACAAGAGAATTCTAATTTTTTTTTTTTTTTAAATTTTTTAAAAAATTATTGGAGGGGTTGGGGCCACCACCTCCCTACCCCTCGATCACCGCAAGCACCTGCCCGAGGGAGGTTGCACGACAGGTCTGTTGGCGGTAACCCCCGAAGGGGGCCCGTGCAGCAGCCATCAGCGATAACTCCCAAAGGGGAGGCCGCTAGATAGGAGGCTAGGGGGGCGTGGGACCGCTTCCCACCTCCCTATGTTATTTTTAAGGTTATTTATTTTTAGAAGAAAAAACTTAAGAATTTCATTTTATTTAATTTTAAAATCTTGTTTGTTAGATCAATAAATTTTTATTTATTAATTTTGTTTATTATTCAATTTTAATTAAAATTTATTTATTAGTTTAATTAAATTAATATTTGTATATTAATGTAATTAGTTTTCTTTTTTTTATGATCAGTGTTTATTTAAATTTTATTATTTAAATAAATACTTTTGTATTGTATATTGGTTTTGTAAATTGATGGTTAGTATGTTTATATCTATTAAATTTTATTTTAATAGTATATTAAATTAGATAATTGTTACATTCGATCTAAATGGATTTTGATTAAACTATAACATATTTGTTTTACAATAAATGCTATTTGTATGTGTATTTAATTTGGGGATTTACCAAATCTAATTATATAGGCTGAATTATATTCCTATTGGCAACATGTATTTTGACAAGTGTTATGTTTATACTAAAATTGGGCGTTTCTATTTTGCTAAACCTATAGGAGGCACTTAGGGACATTCTTTAATTTTATGACATTATTTTAATGTTTATTTTATGTTTATCATATAAGATTTATGTGTTACTATATGTGGAATTAATTATGTTCAATATGGAATTTTGTATGCTTATGGTTAAATTTCAATTTACTATGATGCAATACTGTTCTCTTCATCCCTGGAGTGTCTTCTTGTGCTTATTGTGATTTTGGGATACTAGAAGACTTAGGGGGAAGACCGAGGCCGGGGTATGTGTCACTTGTTCATGTTTTCAATATATTTCTTTGAAGTGTGTATGAGATCTGATTATACCCTAACTTGACCATACAGGCTCATGATGTTTTGTATTATGCTTTTGGTGCCTTTGTAATCATTTCTAGTTCTTGTATGTGAAACTAGATTTGGGATTACCTGGTTGCATACCTATTTTTATCCATGTGAGATTTGTGAGCCTAGGGTAGTTTACTTAGATATGTGGTAGGAGGTGGCTTGCAATAAGCATCGGGGCCCACAAGTGGCTGCTAAGATCACTTATTGTTAAGTATCTATAATCAAGTGATAACATAATATAACATTGAGAGATATTAAAATAAACCTAACAAGATATTTTTTCTTGCCCTGGCTTAGTGCTAGTATAGACTAAGGTGGGAATGGAAAAGATGACTAGCCACCTTTTATGGCATGAGTTGGCATAGTTGATGGCTTCATCTATACGAGAGGTCATTAACACCATGTAAGGTCACTTGGGTGCCGGGATCTAGAGAGATTACCAGGACAAAAATCAAGGGTTAGATGTACATGATGACACCTTCCTATGCATAGTCTAGTTATCCTACATGTGTTGGTTGCCTCTGGAATAGTGTGCCTTTCATATCATTATACTTTCAACTTGAGTTAGAGATATTTCAAGATCCTTTCCTTAGCTTGTTCTATTTGATGTTTGTTATCTGAGTGGGATCTATTGTTATCTCCTCAGCACAGTGGGAGTTGACCATTTAGGTTCACGAGGTTGGGTGGTAGTGATTCTTTTACCATTTGAGATTTCAACATTCATGCACCAGTGTTGGATGATCCCTGCGGTAGTCATTCCTTCTTTATCTTCATTGTTGGAGCTGTGTTCTCTTCTTCTTCTTCTTCTTCTTCTTCTTTGTGATCATGTATCTTTGTATCTTCTCTTCAGAGATATCATGTGCACTTCTTATCAGTTATTCTATTACATACCCTGTGACATGTGTAGTGGATGTAGATTTATGGATACCTTATGGTACCAGTTGTATTTATGTTATCTTATTTGTGATGCTACATTTATCCTTCATTTTTTTATATGAGTTTTGTATTTGTACCTAATCTATTTTAATTAATTAATGTTAACGTAATATTCATCAAGGAACCCTTGAGAGTTGTAACCTGTGATGGTTGTTTGTATTAATGTGAGTAAATGGTAATTGTTTCTACACTGATGTTTATCTTGTTTGTTAACTTTAAAAAAAAAAAAATTCTACAAACTTAGATGCATGTTTAGGTTAAGTTCTCCTAGGTTCCCTAATGGGGCATTACACTTGGTATCAGAGCACCAAGTTCCACACTGGGAACTCTGGGAAGTTGTGTGCCCATTAGGTGTCTAAACTATTAAAACTTGAAACCAAACATAGACATATAACTCTTTTGTGTTTGAAAACCATTAAATTGCATCAGAATATTTATGTTCTTGCTTCTATTAAATGTCTTTGAGATATCACTTGCCTAGAGATTGTCATAGTTGATGGGACTGTTTATTATGTTTAGGTACCTTCTCTAATGTATCTAGGGTGAAGTACCTTTGTATGTAATGAAGTGGTTACTCCCTTGAGTGTGGCTATCAATGGTCACCTTTTTATGTGAATATTTTATGCTTGATGATCTATTTTTGGTTGATTGATGAATTGTTACTCTAAAATGACCCGATTTCTCTCTCAAACAAGATTCATCCAAAATTCCATTTAGGGTTACTCTGCTTAACTATTTGGTTTTGAAAAAATGATCTATCAAAGTTAGTAGCCTAGTTGAAAAATATTTCAAATTATTCATACTCCAATATCGAGGAAATCAATAGCCATAGATTCAAGTAGTTTGACTCGAGGGAATCTTTCTCTAATCTATGAGGAAAGATCATAGGAAATGTCCTTCACAGAAGTAGTTACAAACACAACAATCTTGGTAAAGTCTTTCCTTATAACACTTGATTATTACTTCATGGGGTTCTTTCTTGGTTCCTCGAACTCGAACCAGGAAAAGTAGCACATTAGTATCTCAACTCTGTAAACTTCTGCACATAACTCCATATTTGCAATGATCTTTAAAAAGTTATCAGGATTGTCCAAATCTGTGATTTTCAGCTAGCTGGAAAATTTTACATCATCACATCATCGATAGAGATTATTGAGCACCATGCATGTCAATTTATGCAACACAAAATATTCTGCAATATACATAGCTCTTTGCTGGGCCTTTTTCATTATATTTCTCATTTCCTCAAGCATGGGGAGAAGACTTGCCAATGTTAAGAGTGTCTCTACATTACCTAACATTTACAACAGTGCAAGAAATTTTAGTAGCCCTACTTCTTCATGACTTCAGTTAATTAGACCAAGCAATGATTGATATTCTGAAAAAAATTGATGTGCCATTCATTCGGTGGGTCATGCAGTGAATAGGAGTAATGTAGGGTGCACAAAAAGGTCGTATCTTTGTGCAAAGACCACCCCTGTGGCCTTACATTACTGAAGCTCCATCCACTCCAACACACACCAACTTTTTGGCAATCGTCATGTCATTTATACATCCATATTCAATTAGATAACTCTTTACTAGCTAAAATAAATTTTTTGTTGTTGTACTATCCTTTATTTTAACAATAGTTAGTGGATAAGGTTGGTGGAAAAAATTGTGTACAGTATAAATATACATGCATACCCAGGAAGTATTATCTACTATTGTAACCTTGTCTAAAGACAATGCAATAAAATTTGACTCTTTAATTTTTTCCTTTAGATCCTCTTTTTCAACTTCGGTAAGACAAATTTTAGATTCCCATCCACTATTTACTGACCAATGACTATTAGGATAGTTATGAACTTTCAGAAAGTTTAATAAAGCACTCAATGATGGGTAGTCTTTCATATGATGCCCTCTGCTCAAAATATTAAAGAAAAAATTTAACTGAATAACTTTTCCCATTAGTTCTACTTCCAATGCTTTCCAAAAATAAGCCCCAATAGATCCTTTAACTTCACCAAGCTTCATCTTTATATTCTGCTGAGATTCAAATAATTATGCATTCCTAACATGATGAGATTCCTCCTTTGTTTTCCATCTTATCACTGATTTGTGAACTTCATCCATGGTTTTCTTTTCGTAAACTTTACCCATATGCTTCTATACATGGTGTCAATTTTTAGCTACAACCTCCTTTCCTTCTTATTTATTTTGGTGAAAATCTTAGATTTGCATTCTACTAGAGGCTCACCTTCAATTGGATTGTCCACTGGTTTAGTGAATGGATACTTTGACACCTATTCTACTTGAAAATTCCTCGACAAATCCCACATATGATCTTTTTTTGATTCTTTATCATTCTTTGAATTGTATTTACTTTTCTTCTTCCCTGCACCATCATCTTCTCTGACATTGTCAGTCTCATCTAAGTTGATTATATCATTATGGAAACTTTGGGTATTTAACTAAAAATCTTCTTCACGTTCATCATGATTTGAGATATCAGGTTCGCTGACTTCTTCAATATGCTGTGTAGGTTCACGTTGTTAATCTTGAAAATCTTCTTGTGATGAAGTAGCTTCCCAGTTTTGGCTAGAAACATTCCCACCACCATGACCAAAGTACGATGATAAGGTTCTACATTTTTCTAGCCTCTCTTGACATTCCCCATATGTGGGATCCTTACCCTTGTCCTTGTTTGACATCTTGATTCTTCAACAAAATAAAGGCTACCAGTGCAAAAAAAAGTGTTTACTTATTGAATAAGTGACAATAGAACTGTAATAAATATAAATATAACTCATTGGCCTTAAATTCACGTATAAGGTCTCCCTGGTTACCATTGTGCACTAACTGGTCCCTATTAAATAAGAATGAATTCAAAATTAAATAGTCACAGAATAATAATCACTTACCTTTGCCTCAAATTCAATTACAGTCATGACTCGCCAATGCACTCAACAGTCTTAAACTTTGCTATCGATCAAATTGAACCAGACCGAATTATGCACAATAACATTGATCTTTGAATGTATTTATACTAATCCTTTATTGGCGAATTCAGTGGGAGGTATTGTATGCACCCTAAAATGGTCGCCTAGACTTTGGGCCCCCATTTCTCAATTTATCAAATCTCTGAATCAATATTTTCAAATATCAACATTTTTAGTTATATCAATTTCCTTGATCAAATCATAATCAATTCAATATTTTCTAAGGTTTGAGCCTTATTTAATTAAAAAGAGAAAAAAATAAAAAATAAAATAATCTTATAAAAATCTCTTTTATTTAAATAAAAAAATCTTTTAATTAAATAATAAAATCACTTTTCCCTAAGCCACATTTAATTAAAAGAATAAATCTCTTTTAAATAAATAAAAAAAGTCTTTTAATTAAATAATGGAAACCACTTTTCTAAAAATAAATAATAAAATAAAAAGAAAAAGACTTTTTATCTTCACATAGAATGCACACTTTCCTATGAGATAGAATCTTTTGACTTTTTGAAAAAGGTTTTTGCCTCTTAATCTCTTCCACATAATCTTTTGCCTCTTAATCTCTTCCACACATCTTTTTTGCCTCTTAACCATGTCCATTGATATTGTCTCTTGAGAATCTTGAGCACATGGATCAACCAAGATTTAATTTCCACTTTTGATAATTCTTTTTTGCCTCTTAATCTTGACTGTCCGTTCATTTCTAAAATCCTTTATAAGGAGCCCTCTCCTTCTCATTTTTTCATCTATCTTTTGAGTAATCCATCTTTTGCAAGACTCCTCTTTTGCAAAATCATCCATTCTTTGCATTCATTCATCTTTTGCATAATCATTCTCTTGGAGTCTTGGCATCGTAGCATCTTGGAGTTTTGGAGCTTCTCAATCTTGGCATTTTAGAGCTATGGTATTCTTAGATCTCTCATATTGAAGTATTGCATCACCATTTTCATTTTTATTTCTTGCATCTAGTTTAGATCTACTTTCATTCTCATTTTCATAGCATCCATAGTTTAATTTCTTTTCATTGTCTTAGATTAATTCACCTAGCTTAATTAAGAGGATTGTAATACTTTCATTTCCTTTCATAGTTTAAATTGCATACTCATTCTTAGCTTAATTTGCATTGCATTGCATAAATTTGATTCTATTTGGGGATATTGGCATTGTTGCCCTTGTCTTCAACTTGAATCTCTCATTGTGTGGTTGACTAGCAAGGTCATATGCTTCATAGCTCTAGCTGAGAGAAAACTTATAATTTCCTTGCAACTCCATGCATAGAGAGCTATGGATCACTTTGTGAGGGCTTATTCTTGAGTTTCCTTACATGTAATGATTCATAGAAGTGTAGTCACTTTTACACCATACATTTTTGGTGCCCACCGTGGGGCAGAACAGTCTTGTTTTGTCCTTCTTTTTATGCATTTTCATACTTTTTTTCATCATAATTTTACTTGTTGTATTAAGATAGAATTTCATTTCTAGAATTATTTGATTTTGATGTGCTAACCATTGTTAGATCTTAGATTTTCCTAACCTCTTGTTGGAGCTATGTTGTTTTGTAGGAGCTCTTGCTTTCATGAAAAGTGCTTGAAATAAGATTAAAAAAAAGGGGGTAATGAGGTATTTTGTTACATCTCTACAACATTTAAATTTTGGGATTTAAAATAAACCTCTCATGTGTTTGGCTTGAGTGTTTACATGCTTTCATAGAACACATTTCAATTGATGCTTTTAAAAGGAATGAACATAGATTTGCTTTCATACAAGTTTGTGTAAGTGAATGCTTGTGTTTAAACCTTAAGTAATTCTTGGTTCCAATATCAAATATCTCATTGAGTGATTTAGGGTATAGATTCATTCCTTGTTTACATGAATATTTAAATACACTACTTTGTGGACTCACTTCATGTTTACTTGGGAAGTTAAATATTCCATTGTTCGACCCTTTTTCATTTGTGAGTAGTATTGATAAGCAACTTTAGAATACTTTTGATTGATCTTGTTAGCTTAATTGGGTTGTTGGACTCGCTTATTTCTAATCACCCCTCATTTTTTCCCTTTGGATGCAATATCAACATTCATACATAGGGGAGGGGTCTACTTGAAAAGAGCGTTAAGTCTTCCACAAAGTTTTGCCCCTTTTATGCTTTCTTGATCTCATTAGTTTTCTTAAGTGTGGACTCACTTTGAGTTTGTGTGAGGAGTTAAATGTTACACTTTTGGACTCACTTCACATTTTCTTGAAGGGTTAAGTGTTCCACCTTTAGTGCTTTAGATACTTTTGATGGTGAATTACTTAATTTTTATTTCTAGAAGGCCTGCTTGGGGACACACCACCTCAAGGGATGACCTTAACTTTTGTGTTCCAACGGAGTATAAATAGTGGGTGGTGAACCGAAAGACAGCTCTCTTGGGAATTGAGTTTGATATCACTCTTAGCTAAGCTTCAAAGAACTTTATACCTTTGAGAAGTGAAGGAGGAGATTTGGGTTACCATCTCCCCCCAGCTGTGTGATTTTGAATTCTTCTCATCTACAGATTTGGGCCTCACGTACCTTGCGTATATGAAGGACTCCCTTTAGAAAAGCTATGTATATCCTTTTAGACAGCTTGATAGGGTGTTGTTGTGTTCTAAGTGCCTACTAAAATATTTTCAAGAACATACACAAGTAGACTAAGTCACTATCTCTGTTCATGTGCAAGGTTGCTTTGTCCCTTGCCCATTGCTTGAAGACTGTTTGCTTGAACTCCCTGGTTGCTATTCTATGTGCTTGATCATCATTGCAAAATCTTTTGAAAAATCTAATTGGAATATTGAAACTAAGTTTTTTCCTACTGTAGTGAATTCTCCTTAGAAGCTTGGTCTTCCTTGGTCAGTCCAGATCCCAGAACCTTTTTCTATCTTGTTGCTATTGCAATCTGGAGCTGCTAAACTTGCATTTTAACCTATCGTAGAGTGTCTTTTTATGTTCTTACTTGAAGCTGGCCTATTATCTGCATGTTCAGACTTGTTCTAGACTGAAACAAGTGAGCTAAAACTATTGGATTTGAGCTTATGAATGCTACTCTTGATCACTTGTCGCATCATGATTACCTCTCTAGCTACTTACTTATTGAGCTTCTTACTCACTGCTTAGCTTTAGTCAATTGATTACTGTAAGTGCTTGAGAACTTTTGATGAGCCATCTCTCTATTGTTCTACTTTGACAAATGATCTTTATTAGCTTTTCTTATCTCAATATCTGAGAAACTTTTTCTCATTCTATTAGTCAACCAACATCTTTTTTCATGCCAGTTACAACTCGGTCTCAATTTGAGTAGGAGAATCACCCTCTGTTTAATTATACATAGTTACCTTCTCCAACTAGATGCTCATGAGTTCCCATTAGCAACAATAGTTCTAGTTCTAACCAATATAAGGATTCTAAGGCTACCCCATGGTACAAAGGAGGTTTCCTCTTTTCTGCATTCAAGACCCCCAAAAACACAGACAGTGTCTCACTCACTTTGACTGAACAAAAAAAAATTCAATGCTTGCAAGAGAATTTCAAGCGTAAGGATAACCAAGCTCGCTTAGACAAAGAACACAATCAACAAAGGATGGATGCTGCTCAACACATGGCTTATAGAGGGACATCTCATGAGCAACCTGAGACTAGTAATTATGAGCATAGACCTCTTTTTATCAATGGCAATAATGGCAACAACACACCACCTAGATCTCCACCAAGGCCAAATTTTGCTATGCCTTCTTCACCTCCTAGACCTTCTCCCTCTCATCATGAGGAAGAGGCAACTGATGAGATTTCTAGTGAGGATCTTATGAGATTTGAACAAGATGTGGTCTCCCAATGCTTGATGCACAAGCTTTTGGAATGCAATGGAGACTAGTATTTTCAATATATGACTTCTAGAGGATACAAGCTTCCTCCTGGCTATGATGTCAGACAAATTGTCCAACAAAGAGTACCAACTGAATTAGAAATCCTTCAAGAAGAACTACGTCAGACAAATCAACATCTTACCCAAATGGAAATAGAAAGGGAGCCTCCAAAAGTCTCTTTTGTAGAATCAATTTGTGCTCTTCCCTTTAATAAAAGTCTATACATGGTCCCATTTCCCAAGGATATTGAGGTTCCCAAATATGACAAGTATGATGGAAATGGTGATCCCCATGGCCATGTGCATCACTTTTATGCTCTTAGTATGGACTTTCTTCATGAAGACACATTTCTTCTATGACTAATCCCTAGAAGTTTAAGAGGACAAGCTTTAGAATGGTTTGCAAAACTGACACCACCTCTTAGGAATTTTGATGAGTTGGCTCAGTAATTTACCTAGCATTATTCTTACAACATCCAACAAGTTATCACTATGATAGATCTTAGTAGTCTAAGACAATATCAAGGTGAGCCATTTGCAACTTACTTACAACATTGGAGATCATTGTATTCTCGATATCCTCATCTGCTACCTGAAAGAGAAAAGATTGACATTTTTGTCAACACACTTGTGCCTAAGCTATTTTATGATCTAAGGAAGCAACTATTCTCCTCTTTCCATGACATGGTTGAAAGTGCATATCGAATTGAGGATGTAGCTATAAGAAAAGGGGATATTGTTATTAATAAAGATGCTAAAGGCAATGGCAAAGACAAGAACAAACCTTGGAATAAGAACAAGTATGTTGTTAATGATGGGGTTGTTGATGCTCCTAAAGCTAAAGAGCCTACTTTCAATCTCTCCAATGCTATCTATGTAGCAAAACAACAAGAAGCTACCAACACTCATAGTACTCCTAAACTTCAATATGCAGATAAGCCTAAGAAGTCATTTCAAAAGCGAGTTTATACTAAGTTGGAAGAACCTTATGATGTGATCCTTAAGACTTTGGTTGACAATGGATATCTTATGCTTCCTGATAAAATTGGTAACTAGGATCCGTTAAATAAACCTACTTGGTGGAAAGAGGATTCTTATTGCCATTATCACATAAACAAGGGACATTCAACAGACAATTGTTTTAAGCTTAAGGATGATATTCAAGACCTCATTGATAATGGCACAATCTCCACTGATGGCTTAACTAAAAATTCTAATCACATGGCTTTCAAAGATCCTCTACCTAAACATGAAAAAGGGGAGACTTCTCAAGCAAATAAGAAGAATCATGATGTGAAGATCAATTATACATATCCTTCTAATATGCCTGTGATCAATATGGTAGAGCCTGTTGAGAGTGTTCTTATGGTGAGATCTCAAAATGATAATAATGTCAATCATGGTATGCCAAAATTGGTCTTGAAAACATTGGATGGTTCATCTTCCCAAATTGAGACACTGAATGCTATTACTAGGGGGCAAGCCAAGATTGTCCTTAAAACTGTGCAAGATCCCAAGCAAGCCTTGCCTTCCAAACAAGTGGTTCCTTCAACCACTCCTAGCTATGATCTTGTCCAACATTTGCAAAAGAAACCATCCCAGATATCTATCCTTGAGTTGCTTCGGTTATCCCCTTCGCATAGAGAGATTCTTGACGAAGCTCTGCGTACAACATGTGTTCCCAATGACATTGATCCGGATCAGTTTCAGGCTATGGTCAATCATATTTCATCTCCACTCTCTCTCTCCTTTTCTGTAGAAGATGACATATCTATTGCTTACCCTCATAATTTGGCTTTACACATCAAAGTTCTGGTCTACAATACCCGAGTCCATTGAGTCCTGAGAGATAATGGTGCAGGGTTAAATATTGTTTCTTTCAATGTCATACGACAGTTGGGTTTGTTAGAATTCGCTGTGGATTCTAAGAAGAAGATTACTATAAAAGCTTACGATGAAGAGGAAAGATCTTCCAAAGGTCTTGTCAAACTACCCATCTGAGTGGGCCCTGTCATGAAGGATATTAGCTTCCAAGTATTGGACATCCCACTTGCATATAACATTCTTTTGGGTCATCCTTGGATCCATGACATGTAGGCTGTTCCTTCCACTTATCATTAGTGCGTCAAATTTCCATACAATGGCACTGAAGTTGTGATTCCTGGAGACCATACTATTGCTATTAATGCTCTTGCTGCTGCTAAAAGATTTGTTCCTCACAATGAACCTTCTATTGATCCTAGTACGTCTCTAGTTTCTGCTAAGAAAACACTTAAGATGATGAGCCTTGGTATGGGTGAATATACACTGGATTCTTTTGCTTCTATACCTGTTTCTCCTCGATCATATGGGAAACCTTCCAATAAGATGAAACCTTCTACTTCTGCTATGACGGTCTTTGATACTTTTGTTCCTTCATCCATTCCTTTAGAAGTAGAAAGAGAAGAACAGGCTATTCGAGAATGGATTTATAGAGAAGAAGAGAGTGGTACGACAATTGCTACTCCTATTTCTCCTAAACACTATGGTAAAGGCTATAAGTTTTTGAAAAAAATGGGCTATCAAGGTCAGGGACCTATAAATGATAATGGACATGCCCTGGTCAAGCTTTTGAGTCATACTAATGGCTGACCTTCTAAGGATACCATAGGTTTAGGACATGGTGTTGATGATGGCCTTCCTCCATGTTCTAGAAATCCTCCCATACTCAGTGATTCAGACAAAGATACAGATGGGTCACCATTGCACACTATGGTTCAAATGGGAGATGATCTTCCTTCTACTTCACTTCTTTGGGGAGAAGAATGTATACCTACTGATGATATGGTTGAGTCTTCTGTGTCTAGAACCTATGTGCCTAAAGAACCATTGAGTTATGATAGAAAATGTCACAACATTGCGCGACTGCTACAAAGAGGTGATCTCTCACATAAAGACATGAGTATCTCTACTTCTCAGCATCTTAAGCCTCTTCTAGAAGCCTCTTCCCTGATAGATATGGATGTTGATGTGGTTCATTCTTATAGTGATCAACATGACGTAGTTGATGAGTCTCGTGTAGGGTCTAATGAGTTTGTTCCCTGTATTGCCTTAGTAGACTACTTGGTCCTTCTATGATGAATCTAGATCTAGCTACTTTTGGAGCTTACCCTATAGGCTCAACCTCTCTTGTCACCAGAGATCGTATCCCTCACATAAACACTATTGAACCAATCACTTCATTTCATCTCACAAAATTAGATCTCATAGCTTGGTCCACCCAGGATCCACATGTCATTGCACCTGCTACTTCTTCCACCAGTGAATCAGCAACAAAAAAAATTGAATCAGCAATCAAGCATCACACTCATCAAGTCAAAAGAAAAGAGAAATGGTCAGATGGTGAAAACCACATTGTGGTGGTATCCAAACCTAAAAAAAGTAAAAATAAAAATATGCTAAAAAATAATGATTCTCAAATAAAAGATGACAAGCTAATTCTCTACAAAAAAATGGTGCACTACTTCAAGCATGATCTCATATCTGTTACACTTCAACCCATTCCTAGAGTTGAGAACAAAGTTGCTAATGCCTTGGTTACTTCAACATCCATCTTACAAATGAAAAAGCATAAATTTTGCTTCAAGTTCTTGGTGGATGAATTACGCTATCCTACTCACAAATCTTACAATCCTACCAGCTTTTCACACCTTCCACCTTATCTTCCTCCTAAAAATCCACCATGCCATTCTTTTTGCCATCCCTTACACTTTGCCTTTGTCTCTGGTGACTTGTATAGGAAGGGTCTAGATAGAACTCTCTTTAAGTGTCTAGAAATAGAAGAGTCAGAAAAAGTGCTAGCTGAAATCCATGATGGCACATGTGGATCACATTCTAACGATCCTCTGCTAGCTTAGACATTGCTTAGGGCTGGTTATTATTGGTTGAACTGGTTGAAACCTCCTATTGTCACAGCTGCAGCATTTGGGCCTGGGGCCTATCAGTTCTCTACATCAGAGGAAGTAGATTCTTGATGCCCGTTTCTATCTGGGGTATTCTTTGTACATATTTATTGATCTTGAAAAAATACCAAAAAAAAATTCATATATGATGTTGAAAAAATTCTAAAAAGCATAAACTGTCCTGAAAAAAGAGCATCCTAGTGAAAAACTAGCAATAGGCACTTTGATGTCTCACCAAAAAACTCAAAAAATAGTTAAAAATTCAAAAAAATTTTTTTAGAAAAAGTGCCTTGGTGAAAACTTGGAAACAGGCGCCTTGGTAGCAAAAATACAAAAAAAATTGAAAAAAGTCCTAAAAAAAATTGCAATAAATCTATCAAGTGGTGAAAACCTAGAAATAGGCGCTGCTTGAGACCCTCTGCACCTATGTCTATCAGTCTTGCATGACACTTATTCACTCCACTTCTTGCTTTGCCTCTCCTAGCCTGGAATTGATTCTTGTCTTAGTCTAGGGGGCATCCGTTGTTTTGAGCTTATCTTGGGTCTCTTTGTGCATCTGGGTTTCTCGGGTAACTTGGTTCCCACAGTGTTTTTAACACCACCACAACTGTGTTTCTCAACACTTATTAGATGTCCTACCCCCAGTCTAGTATGATGCAATATCTCTCATTTGCAGATGTGATACTCAAAGTTTGACTATATGACCAACACACACACACTTAAACAATCAACTTGTTGAGATATGTTGACTTTATTTTTCTTTGTGTGCTGTTTATGAAGATTTCTTTCATGAGTGGTCTCTCCCTGAGAAGTTTTCGATGATGCATAGCTAGAAGACTGAGGGTATGAGAACATGTTTTATTTCTTTCTCTTCTTGTGGGTATATTTTGTTGATCCTAACTGTCATGAGCATTTATGCTGGTCTTGCTTGACACTAAGGATTGACAAGGTATTATCCTTGACTGTTTCTATGCGAATGCATGCTTCTAGCTATCCTGACTTTCATGTGTCTTGATACAAGCATAATCTCGTCATAACAAACTTAGGTGATCTCACTGCATTTGTCATCTTAACCTACATGTCTTTGATGCCTAGGTGAGATTCCCACATTTTTATCTGATAGAGATCATATTCATATTCACATAGCTATGCTAGTGTGCATTGTATGGTCATACGGTGCTACCAATAATGCTCGATGATGATAATTAGATGTCTATAAGCATTGTGACCTTGCAAGTCAACCACTTTCATAGTAGCTTGCATTTTTAGGTTCATGCTTAGAGTAGTTCTTTGCATTTTGCATATGGAGAGAGCTCTCCTTTTTATCATCTATGGACTAGTTGGTCAACTGTGCTCACCTTTCCTTCTTCTTGATCATATCTTTCATTCCTTGTCTTTCATATCACATCATTTTCTATCCATTTTTGGACTCGAAATCAAAATCCGAGTTGCGTTTCCAAGTTTTCTCATTCTTCTAAGTAGTTGGCTGATCATTTGAGGCCTGATCTTTCGATCTTTACTAGGGCATTCTTCACTTCTTCATCCCCATCTCTTCCAAACTTCTAGTCTTTCATTCATTTCATCTCTTCTTCGATCTTTGCTGGGGCATGTTTTCACTGCCTAATGGTTATCCTGTTGACCTTTATCTTCGATTGTGATTTCATTATGATTTGATAAATCTTTATCAATTTGTTGTTCCTCTCTATCTAATTTTGATTTTGATTCTGAGGGGGTAGTACCTATTGGATTTAACTCCTTGATTCCTTGATTTTCTTGATTCAGCTATATTTTTGTGAGCTTTTGCTCAAGCTTGAGATTCTTATCTCTTATTTTGGATATGATCCCAAATTGACCTCATGTCCAGAATCCTTTGTTTATGTTTTATCTAGATATGATCCCAAATCGATCTCACATCTGAGTTGTTTTGTGATCCCAGATCGATCTCACATTTCAACTTCATTCTTTGACTACATGTGTTCCCAGATTGATCACACATTAGTCAAAGAGGGGCAAATGTATGCACCTAAAATGGTCGCTTAGACTTTGGGCCCCCATTTCTCAATTTATCAAATCCCTGAATCAATATTTTTAAATATCAACATTTTTAGTTATATCAATTTCCTTGATCAAATCATAATCAATTCAATATTTCCTAAGGTTTGAGCCTTATTTAATTAAAAAGAGAAAAAAATAAAAAATAAAATAATCTTATTAAAATCTCTTTTAATTAAGTAAAAAAATCTTTTAATTAAATAATAAAATCACTTTTCCCTAAGCCACATTTAATTAAAAGAACAAATCTCTTTTAAATAAATAAAAAAAGTCTTTTAATTAAATAATGGAAACCACTTTTCTAAAAATAAATAATAAAATAAAAAGAAAAAGAAAAAGACTTTTTATCTTCACATGGAATGCACACTTTCCTATGAGATGGAATCTTTTGACTTTTTGGAAAAGGTTTTTGCCTCTTAATCTCTTCCACATATTCTTTTGCCTCTTAATCTCTTCCACATAATCTTTTGCCTCTTAATCTCTTCTACACATCTTTTTTGCCTCTTAACCATGTCCATTGATTTTGCCTCTTGAGAATCTTGAGCACATGGATCAACCAATATTTAATTTCCACCTTTGATAATTCTTTTTTGCCTCTTAATCTTGACCGTTCGTTCATTTCTAAAATCCTTTATAAGGAGCCCTCTCCTCATTTTTTCATCCATCTTTTGAGTAATCCATCTTTTGAAAGACTCATCTTTTGCAAAATCATCCATTCTTTGCATTCATTCATCTTTTGTATAATCATTCTCTTGGAGTCTTGGCATCTTAGCATCTTGGAGTCTTGGAGCTTCTCAATCTTGGCATTTTGGAGCTATGGTATTCTTAGATCTCTCATATTGAAGTATTGCATCACCATTTTCATTTTTCTTTCTTGCATCTAGTTTAGATCTACTTTCATTCTCATTTTCATAGCATCCATATTTTAATTTCTTTTCATTGTCTTAGATTAATTCACCTAGCTTAATTAAGAGGATTGTAATACTTTCATTTCCTTTCATAGCTTAAATTGCATACTCATTCTTAGCTTAATTTGCATTGCATTGCATACATTTGATTTTATTTGGGGATATTGGCATTGTTGCCCTTGTCTTCAACTTGAATCTCTCATTGTGTGGTTGACTAGCAAGGTCATATGCTTCATAGCTCTAGCTGAGAGAAAACTTATAATTTCCTTGCAACTCCATGCATATAGAGCTATGGATCATGTTGTGAGGGCTTATTCTTGAGTTTCCTTACATGTAATGATTTATAGAAGTGTGGTCACTTTTACACCATACAGGTATTAGGTATACAAATATTTGGCGAAGTCCGCATAATTATAACATGTATTGTGTTATTTCTGAGGCAATTATGGGTTGTCGAATACCTTGTTATGATTAATAAAGTTGGGGAAAATGCATTGTTTTGAGACACGCATTTGCAAAATGTCAAGCAAATTTGGGGCCACCTACAAATATATATGTATAAAACTATTGGCGAATATAGGCTATCCATTTGGGGCCTCTTGAAAATTATAGGTGAATTTTTAAAATTTGGCGTGTCCAAAAATTATATTCCATTGGTGATAATGTGAATGAAATGGAGAAAAGTAAATAAACCATTGGGCGATGGGCTTGGGCATCGGGCTTAATATTAATAAATTTCAAGCAACAGGGTCAATCCAATTTATGCATAATATTCCCCAATTCTCAGGTTGCCAATATGAAACATTCACCAAATGGAAAATAATCACCACTAAATTTTTCACTAGCTATGAGTACATGAGAATGGTTTTGTGTTTCTCGTAGTCTTCAAATGTAGGAATGCCATTATTTATAATCATGTATGTGTGCAACCATGTTCCCACAACATGTGATCCTATTGGATATGTGAACATATCATGTCATCTCTTGTCGGTTGTCAAAGTTTTTTCTTTCCTCATACACAACGTGCTAACTAGTAATCTAATCTCTCATCATTCTCCTATGGTGGAACCAATGCAAAAACAAGTCCCGGTTGTAGAAGATCTAAAAGATGGTTGTAGTTAACTAAAATATCCATGTCATCATTTATTATAGATAGTGTGACAAATAAAAGAGTTAGATAATGTGGAACCCACGTATCGACCCACTCACTTGACTCATAGTGATCCCAATCATAGTGAAGACACCTCAGACAATAAAAAGACAACTCTCATGTCCAAATGGTCCATGTACTAGCATCTGAGCTTCGAAATGAATGCATTTTTGAATATTCTTTCACAGTTTGATAATCTAACCTATCTCCTATTGTTCCCAACTTAACCAACCAAGATAATCTATGCACCAGTAAATCAAGAGTCCTCCTCTATGACAATGTTGAAGTACACCAATAAAAAATAGAACGAGCATCAAGGAGTTTTGCACCTAAAATCATCAATTACTCCTTAACTAGAGCTCTCTTTACATGTGCACCTACTCCATCATGCACCCATTTTCCATGACCAGCCTTAAAAAAACTCCAAATATGAGGTAAAACTCTCTCTACATGCAATTCTACATAACCAATAAAACATACGAGCATTTTTTAATTGACCTCAATAGTTATCTGACCAAATGAGATGTCTATCCATAAAAATATAATTTTCCCACACCCACTCAAAATAATTCTCAAAGCAATGTTAGACATAGTCATGAGAGTGAGATCTATCATCTCTCATATAAAAATGGTACTCTCTGATTATCTTCCTGTCATCTTCTATACTATTAGGGGAATGTCTATATGTTATGTGCACAAAAATAGAAACCTAAATAGAATTGTAATATTGAGCTTGCAACTCATTTTGGTGCTGCAATGTATAGTTCTCTGCAAAGTCAATGACCGATACAATAGTGTCAATTGAGAAAGTGTCCTTACACATCCTTAATTGTTGATCCAACCATTGAGACCTATGATGATGCCTTGCATGCTTGTAAAAATGATTCTTCCTAAAATCTGAAATAAAATCAGCTACATTGCATTCTTTTGTAACCAACTCACATCTAGAGCCTTCACCTCCACTTTTCAATGTATATTTAATGATTTCATATACCTTTTGTGGACAATTGTCTTTCAAAATCATGTTCACAACCCTCATGAAAACATTCAACAAACTTCACTAGCCCACCACACTCTGAACACTTGGCATTTAAGAAATCTTTTCTATAAAAGAAATAGCCATCATCTCTAGGACATAAAAAATTATCTAGAAAGTCTCTTGATGATTTTGGAAGAGCACTTCCACCACACTCTTCCATCATTTCACTAGTATGCAAAGTATAATGAAGGGATTGTAACAGTTCATGGTGCATTGAAAACTCCACATGTTATTTGCAACAAGTCTTTCGAATCTTAAGAGGTACAAAAAAAAAAGGCTTGAGGGCTTCAAAATCTCTTTGTGATATTTGCAAAGTTGGAGGTGTCTCAAATTTTTTTTGAACAACATTGTTTGACTCACCTCCAAATAATGTTTGGGATGCGGGGTGCGGTCTTGAATGCTAATTCTCAACTTCAAGACATCCTTCACATTCGGTGACACTCTTGAGTTAGATTGCCACAATAGTTGAATTTGATCCTTCTCACCATTAGTAATCTTCTTATCACAATGTGAAATTCTCCCACCATAAGCTCCCATGTATCATTATGAAGAGGATCATCAAGTTTTTCTCATCTTGCAAGTGCTCTAATCCAAAGTTTTATGATTCAGGTTCAAATGAACACAAGTTTGTCTCATCAAATGAGCCTTTCTCAAATGATGACTTACTAAGGAGGTTGTAATAACCCTCCTAGCTACTCTCTTATCTTTTTCCTTGGTATTATTCCCAATTGAATTGAGAGCGCTAACAATATTTATCACAATAATAGCTTTCCTCTCCTTTTTCTTGTTCACACTAATCTTCAATTTGACTATTATACATCTCATCTTATGCATCTTTAACAATTGTACAAACATTTGACATTGCTTGACCAATGTCTTGTGGCTGAAAAATTGATCAAAAAGTTTTGAAACCCACAACCAAATGATTATTTCCAATCTCTTTCCATCGAAATTGTTCATTATGTTCTCATCAATTTCAAGTAATCATTTTCTTGTTCTTTAAGGTCTCAAATTTGAAGTTTTTCTTTCTTCCTCCCAATGGACTTCATTTCTCATATAATTTGGAGATGTGTTACGTTATTATGGTTCTTGTGCACCATTATCATTGTCAATTCCTTCATATTCAATTAGTGGATTGTCATTGTCAATGTCCACAATTCCATTGTCCACATCTACATGTTAATTTTTACAAACCTACATTTTCATATTCAATCCCTACATTCTCATTTTCAATATTATTATCATAAATCATTTCAAATTCATGTTCTTCTTCACTTGAAATCATATTTAAGGTTTGGCCTATGCCCACATCTTCATTAATATTTAACATACCTTATCTCTTATTCTGATTGGAAACCCTATCCATTTATCTATACACTACAATCCCTTCATTTGTGAGCTTCCTCTTCCATTTATGCTTTCGATGACTACTACTCCCCATGGTGACACCAAAAAGGTGATGCAAATACCTTTGAGAATAGAGAAATTCAAACAAAAAGGGTGGAAAAAGTAATTTTTTATCTTCTACAACTGCGATCCCATGATATTCTCCGCAAAAAATGTGGTTCTCAGACTAAGGGACCTAGAGAATCAACTTTTGCTTTTGGATGCCAGTAAAACAAATTGGATATCCAAAATCTCCCACTCAAATTTTTCCTCAACTTTTTCATTTTCATCTCTCTCTCTCTCTCTCTCTCTCTCTCTCTCTCTCTCTCTCTCTCTCTCTCTCTCTCTCTCTCTCTCTCTCCTACTATTATACAATAGAGAAATAAATAATAAAAATATAATACTAATTTATATAATACAATAATAATATAAATAATTATATAATACTAATGCTATTATCATTTAATATTAATATTAAAAAAATGAAATTTATAACATATAACCTAAAACTCTAAAATCGTAAAACTGAAAAAAGTATTGAAATTGAAATGTTTAAATTGGGCGGGAGATATTGCATATCCAATATTATCAGATATGAAAAATTATTGGATATCCAATTAGGCTTTGTATTTTCCTTGGGTTTTGACTTTACAATGACAAATGTGGATGGTCAACCCAAATGACATATTCACCATATTTCCTCTGATCTCCAGACTTCGACCATGTAGTTGATGACTTTTTTTTCACCTAAAATTGATGAAACAAAAAGGGGGTATTAAAGACATTATCAACTTTCCATAAATATAATTTATGTCAAATTTCAAGTTTAGTAAGTAATTATTACTTATTTTCTAATTCAATTATCTCTAAAGTCCTAATTGATAGACTGATTGAAAAAAAACTATAACTTTCAAATGGTTTAACCTTTTTGAAATCTAAAATATGCATCACATTCTATACTTCACCTACTATAAGAATTTATTTTTTTTCAATTTTGTAAAGATTAGAATTAGTTAAGGTGGTTAGACATGAGATTTTTTTTAATTCTAAATAAGTTGTAGCAGAAAATTCATAATTAATTATTTATTTAATAAAAAATTACACAAAAATATGTGTCACATCCGAGCATGAGTCTATTACTTATATCTAGAATTTTGTCAAAATATATCATCATTTAACCATGATTAAGGTGGTCATACATACATGTACTTTTTATCTTTTTTCTAAGATTTTTGTACTACTGCATTGAAATCTAAAATTTTGAACAATTAGATTAGAAAAATTCAAAGAAGGCTAGTAGTTTAGAAACTACATTCAATTTCCTATAGATTTTGTTCTTACAACTTTTTCACATAAGGTTGATAAGTTGTTCAACTTTTTATGTCAAGTTGAATAACCCTAATTTTATGATTTTTCATTGCCACTTAAGGCCATAGATTGGTATACCATGATCCTGCACATACCTCATGGTTCAGCAAAATTGTCTACATCCACACTGAGTAGAGGAATTCTTTTAATGTTCTTAAAACTGAATTACAAAGGAATGCAACAAAAGCAACTTATAAAGGCTATTCACTTAGCAAGAAGTCCAACAACCAATATAGATGGAAATAGAAGTGTTTGTTGGCCTTTAACCTTATAATTTTAACTTAATAAAAAAAAAGAATAAATCTTTTTCAAACTAAGAAAAGGAGATTGAATATCTTAATTAAAGAAATAATTTTAAAATATATTCTTATCAAAAGAAGATAATAATATAAGATAGATTTTCAAACTCCTTGATTCTAGGGAGTTGAAAAAATAAGATAACCTTATTACAAGTAACATCTTCTAGATTTGATTGTGTAGTTTTTATCATCAATATTTTGAATCACAGTCTTTTATCCATCATCAAGATGAGAGAGAGTGAAAGAAATTTGAAATTTCTTTCACTCTCTCTCATCCTAATGATGGATCATAGAGTGTGGTCCACAACATCAATGATAAAAATAACTACACAATCAAATTCAGAAGTTGTTACTTGTAATTATAATAGATTGTATAAATTTGATTACATTAAAAGATAACCTCATTTGTCCATCTTTGAATGTAATTTAGAAGTAACATATGTTGTAGTACCCCGCCTCTAGTCTGATTTGATAAATGTTATGATTACTTTAGGATGATAGATTATATGTCAGGAAATCATTGATGCTTATGGTTTTACTGACCCCATACTTGCATGTGTATGGTTAATGTGTTTGTTTTATATTTCTATTTGACGTGCCTAATATGGTTGAGGGACAAAGTCGTAGTTACTTGCTTGCGAGATCTACATGATCGGCCGATCCCTGCCATTGTTTGTTATATATTTATATATGTATGTACATGCGGATTTTGTATGCAGGTTTACAAGTACCGGGCATCGACTTCCCTGAATTGTTAGGATGAGCATGCCCTATCACAATATCTCAAACGGTAAGAGAGGGGAGATAATACACAGATCCAAAACCCTAACCTAAGCCTATTGTCCTAGGATTGGACAAGTATCAATTTGACTACCCTACTCGAATTCGTCTAGGTGATAGGAATTCGTGGATCCCTATCTGGTGTTGCTTGGTTTTACTTTGTTTCATTTTACTTCGTTTGGCTTCAGTTGATTTATTGCTTATGTGGGTGATTTAATGTGATTATTAATATTATGATTATAGTTGAAATTTAATATTAATTATGTACCTAAGTTAATTTATGAAAATTAATCTAAAGTCAATTATTTGATTAGTTAGATTTAATTGATTATTTAATTATAATTAGATTTAATTATGTTTGAGGGCGTTATTAAATAATTAAATATTTAATTGCATGACTTTAGGATGCTTTAAATATTTAATTTATTTAATAATAAATTTTAATTATTAACATGTGCATAAATTGAAAATTGAATTGTTTTCAAAAGTTAACAACCTGTTTCAAAAGTCAAGTTGAGTTGTGCATATAAAGTTATTTTAATTTATTTAATTGGGAGTTTCTTTCAATTTTTGATTTGGAGTTGAAGTGAGAGTTAACTATTAAGTTATCTCTAGGGTTGCATGAAATGGGGAATTATATTCCTATTAGGGAGAATTACATTCTTTTGAGAAGGAGGCAGGTTTTGGAGGAAGAATTTTGGGGAGAGCTTGTGTGCTTAGGTTTTGGAAAAATTGGATTGCTTGTTTGTGCATGTTTGCTATGTAGAATCAGATCAGTAGGTTGAATCAATCTGGGAGGAATTTGAAGAATTTGAAGATTTGTTTTGCAGTTTGAAGAATTTCCTATATCTGAGTGTTTTCATGTTTATCTCTTTTGATTAGTCTGTGATTTCCTTGTTTGGATATTAGATAAAGCATTGTAATTGTTATTTTAAGTTTTTATTAAGTTTTAGCACAACAGGGTTATACTGGTAAAATTTCATTAGAAAATTCTGTGTTAAACTCCTAGGAAATGAATTATTAATCAGGATTATAGTTTAACTATAGCAGCTGAAAAATAAATTTACTCATTAGAATAGAAAATCAATTTTGTTGTCAAAACCCAATTCTGTGTTAAAATAGGCTTCTTGGAAATTAATTCAATCAAATTTACATAGTCAAAAGGACTGGTAAAAGACAAAATAAGGAAAGTCAAATCAGATGCATGATTTTAATAGTATATGCTTTATTTGTTTTTAAGAGGATCTAAATATGATTCACTATTATTATTATTTGTAATTCTGAAAATAAATATATTTTTTTAAAAATAATATTCAAATATAATTTACCTTGCACGTTTTTCAAAAATGAGTTGGAAAATAATATATATATATATATATTAATGTTTATTAAAGTTTTAGTTAGGAGAATTCTAAATTTTAAATTTTTTTTTTTTAAAACAATTATTGGAGGGGTGGCGGCCACCACCTCCCTACCCCTCGATCACTGCAAGCACCTACCTGAGGGAGGCCGCACGACAGGTCTATCGATGGTAACCCCCAAAGGGGGCCCGCGCAACAACCATTGGCGGTAACTCCCAAAGGGGAGGCCACCAGATAGGAGGCTAGGGGGCGTGGGACCCGCTTCCCACCCCCCTATGTTATTTTTAAATTTATTTAAATTTATTTATTTTTAGAAGAAAAAACTTTAGAATTTTGTTTTATTTAATTTTAAAATCTTGTTTATTAGATCAATAAATTTTTATTTATTAATTTTGTTTATTATTCAATTTTATAAAATTTATTTATTAGTTTAATTAAATTAATATTTCTATATTAATGTAATTAGTTTTTTTTTTTTACGATCAGTGTTTATTTAAATAAATACTTTTGTATTGTATATTGGTTTTGTAAATTGATGGTTAGTATGTTAATATCTATTAAATTAGATAATTGTTACATTCGATCTAAATGGATTATGATAAAACTATAACATATTTGTTTTACAATAAATTCTATTTGTATGTGTATTTAATTCGGGAATTTATGAAATCTAATTATATAGGTTGAATTATATTCCTATTGGCAACATGTATTTTGACAAGTGTTATGTTTATAATGAAATTGGGCATTTTTGTTCTTCTAAACCTGTAGGAGGTACTTAGGGAAGTTCTTTAATTTTATGACATTATTTTAATGTTTATTTTATGTTTATCATATAAGATTTATGCGTTACTATATGTGGAATTAATTATGTTCAATATAAAATTTTGTATGCTTATTGTTAAATTTCAATTTACTATGATGCAATACTGTTCTCTTTGTGCTTGGAGTGTCTTCTTGTGCTTACTGTGATTTTAGGATACTAGAAGACTTAGGGGGAAGACAGAGGCCGGGGTATGTGTCACTTGTTCATGTTTTCAGTATATTTCTTTGAAGTGTGTATGAGATCCAATTATACCCGGACTTGACCATACAGGCTCATGATGTTTTGTATTATGCTTTTGGTGCCTTTGTAATCATTTCTAGTTCTTGCATGTGAAACTGGATTTGGGATTACCTGGTTGCGTACCTATTTTGATCTATGTGAGATTTGTGAGCCTAGGGTAGTTTACCTAGATATGTAGTAGGAGGTGGCTTGCAATAAGTTTCGGGGCCCACAAGTGGCTACCAAGATCACTTATTGTTAAATATATATAATCAAGTGATAACATAATATAACATTGAGAGATATTAAAATGAACCTAACAAGATATGTTTCCTCGCCTTGGCTTAGTGCTAGTACAGACTAAGGTGGGAATGGAGAAGATGACTAGCTGCCTTTTATGGCATGAGTTGGCATAGTGGATGGCTTTTTTTGTACGAGAGGTCATTGACACCATGTAAGGTCACTTGGGTGTCAGGATCTAGAGAGATTACCAAGACAAAACTCAAGGGTTAGACGTACATGATGACACCTTCCTATGCATAGTCTAGTTATCGTAAATGTGTTGGTTGCCTCTGGATAGTGTGCCTTTCATATCATTGTACTTTCAACTTGAGTTGGAGAGCTTTTAGGATGCTTTCCTTAGCTTGTTCTATTTGATGTTTGTTATCTGAGTGGGATCTATTGTTATCTCCTCAACATGATGGGAGTGGACCATTTAGGTTCATGAGGTCAGGTGGTAGTGATTCTTTTACCATTTGAGATTTTGACATTCGTACACTAGTACTAGATGATCCTTGTGGAAATTGTTCCTTCTTGATCTTCAATGTTAGAGCTGTGTTCTCTTCTTCTTCTGCTTCTTCCTCTTTGTGATCGTGTATCTTTGTATCAGTTCTTCAGAGTTATTATGTGTACTTCTTTTTAGTTATTGTATTACATACCCTTCGACATGTGCAGCGGATGTAGATTTATGGATACCTTATGGTACCAGTTGTATTTATGTTATCTTATTTGTGATGTTTTAATTATCCTTCATTTGTTTATATGAGTTTTGTATTTGTACCTAATCTATTTTAATTAATTAATGTTAATGTAATCTTTGTCAAGGAACCCTTGAGAGTTGTAACCTATGATGGTTGTTTGTATTAATGTGAGTAAGTGGTAATTGTTTCCGCACTGATGTTTATCTTGTTTGTTAACTTTTTAAAAAAAAGATTATTCTACAAACTTAGATGCATGTTTAAGTTAAGTTCTCCTTTGTTCCCTGGTGGGGCATTACACTTAATATACGAGCACCGGGTTCTACACTAGGAACTATGGGAAGTTGTGTGCCCATTAGGTGTCTAAATTGTTAAAACTTGAAACCAAACATAGACATATAACTCTTTTATGTTTAAGAACCATTAAATTGCATCAAAACATTGATGTTCTTGCTTCTCTTAAATGTCTTTGATATATCACTTGCCTAGAGATTTTCATAGGTGATTGGACTATTTATTGTGTTTAGGTACCTTCTCTAATGCATCTAGGGTGAAGTACCTTTGTATGTCATGAAGCAGTTACTCCCTTGAGTGTGGCTATCAGTAGTCACCTTTTTATATGAATGTTTTATGTTTGATGATCTATTTTTGGTTGATTGATTAATTGTTCATGTTGTGTATGGGCTAGCATTGAAATTTTGAACTTTCTTATGACTGGATTAGTCACCTAACTCTCTTTTCATTTTCTATTTTGTGACTCTAGTCACACTTGAGTTATTGTTGAATTACCACGTGGTACTTTTATGATTTAATGTTGGACTTGTGATCTCCCTACTTAGGTTTTACCCCTTTTTTAGTTTTATGGTGGCTACTCTGAATGTTTGATATTGTTGGCCATGTTCTATGATAAGTGTTGTTTCTATCATGTTCACCATGAACCCCTAATAGTATGCATAAGGGAGGACATCACAGAGATGGTGCTATGACTTCTATGTGAAATTAGAATCATTGTGTATCCTATATGTTTGCATAAGTGATGTATTAACTAGAGAGATTTTCATGAACTTCCCAACATACTATTTGATATAGATATGAATGTGTTCTTTATGCAATTGATCCTAGATGTTTTCTATGATAATGAATTCACAAATGTTAGATCTATTTTTAATTGTTAATGAATGATTGATAAATGTGATTTTTAGTTTGTTCCTAAACTAATTTTTATATTGTTCTTAATGACTGTATATCATATTTTTATTTTATGGCATGTTTTCAGATGTTGTATTTTGTTTTTAGTAAATCTTCATGTCTGGGGAATGCATATCCTTATCTATTTGTATGCTTCCAGGAGTAAGCCTAATCCTAGGGGGGTGGATGTAGTACCCTGCCCCTAGTCCAATTTTATAAATGTTATGATTACTTTAGGATGATAGATTATATGTTGGGAAATCATTGATGTTTATGGTTTTACTAACCCCATACTTGCATGTGTATGGTTGATGTGTTTATTTTATATTTTTGTTTGATGTTTCTTGATGTGGTTGAGGGATAGAGTCGTAGTTACTTGCTTGCAAAATCCACATGATCGGCCAATCCTTGCCATTGTCTATTATATATTTATATATGTATGTACATTCAGGTTTTGTATGCTAGTTTGTAGGTACCAGACATTGACTTCCCTGAATTGTCAGGATGAGCGTGCCCTATCACAATATCTCAAATGGTAAGAGAGGGGAGATAATACGCAGATCCAAAACCCTAACCTAAGCCAATTATCCTAGAATTGGACAAGTATCAGTTTGACTACCCTACCCAAATTCGTCTAGGTGATAGGAGTTCGTGGATCCCTATCTAGAGTTGCTTGGTTTTACTTTGTTTGATTTTACTTCATTTGGCTTTAGTTGATTTATTGCTTATGTGGGTAATTTTATGTGATTATTAATGTTATGATTACATTTTAAATTTAATATTAATTATGTACCTAAGTTAATTTATGAAAATTAATCTAAAGTCAATTATTTGATT
Organism: Chamaecyparis obtusa; assembly: GCA_027943335.1. Classification (NCBI taxonomy): domain Eukaryota; kingdom Viridiplantae; phylum Streptophyta; class Pinopsida; order Cupressales; family Cupressaceae; genus Chamaecyparis; species Chamaecyparis obtusa. The sequence continues at coordinate 127,998 of BSBK01007985.1, read as the reverse complement.
AGTTAGATTTAATTGATTATTTAATTGTAATTAGATTTAATTATGTTTGAGGGCATTATTAAATAATTAAATATTTAATTGCATGACTTTAGGATGCTTTAAATATTTAAATTATTTAATAATAAATTTTAATTATTAACATGTGCATAAATTGAAAATTGAATTGTTTTCAAAAGTTAACAACCTGTTTCAAAAGTCAAGTTGAGTTGTGCATATAAAGTTATTTTAATTTATTTAATTGAGATTTTCTTTCAATTTCTGATTTGGAGTTGAAGTGGGAGTTAGCTGTTAAGTTATCTCTAGGGTTGCATGAAATGGGGAATTGTATTCCTATTAGGGAGAATTGCATTCTTTTGAGAAGGAGACAGGTTTTGGAGGAAGAATTTTGGGGAGAGCTTGTGTGCTTGGGTTTTGGAAAAATTGAATTTCTTGTTTGTGCATTTAGATCATGTGCATGTTTGCTATGTAGAATCAGATCAACAGGTTGAATCAATCTGGGAGGAATTCTAGTTTTCAGATCTTCAAAGGCTTTTAAATTTCAATTCTGTGCATTGGATCTAAGGTAGGATCTAAAATCTTTTTCAATGTTTCTATTTTATAGTTTGAAGAATTTCCTATATCTGAATGTTTTCATGTTTATCTCTTTTGATCAGTTTGTGATTTCCTTGTTTGGGTATTAGAGAAACCCTTGTAAGCATTATTTTAAGTTTTTATTAAATTTTAGCACAACAAGGTTATGCTGGTAAAATTTCATTAGAAAATTTTGTGTTAAACTCCTAGGTAATGGATTATTAATCAGGATTATAGTTTAACTATAGAGGCTGAAAAATAAATTTACTCATTAGAATAGAAAATCAATTTTGTTGTCAAAACCCAATTCTATTTTAAAATAGGCTTACTGGAAATTAATTCAGTCAAATTTACACAATCAAAAGGACTAGTAAAAGACAAAATAGGGAAAGTCAAATCAGATGCATGATTTTAATAGTATATGCTTTATTTGTTTTGAAGAGGATCTAAATATGATTCACTATTATTTTATTTTTTTTGATAAAAATGGCAGAGCCATTATATTTTATTAATACCTGCTTCAGTGAGGCTCTAGGAGGAAAGAAGCAGTGAAGAAACTCCCTTCTTAGCCGAAGTACAAATGAACATAGACCCAAAGAGTATACAAAACTAAAATAGGACTACCACCCTAAGACTAATATAAACACAATACCATGATTCTTCATTGCCTCAGGACATACAAGTGAGAGCAACGTGAAAGCCCAAAAGAGGATCACCTGATTTTACAAAAATTGAACCCCCATGCCAATCAAATAAACCAATATTAACATAACATAAAAACAATGCTTATATATACGCAACCCCCTAAGAGATCATGAATTCAAAGTGCATTTCCCCTCGGCCCATAAGGGTCCTAATTTTTCGTTAAGTTCTCTAACAAGAGAATCACTATCCCACGACATAGAGCTGGAGAGAAGATTAACAACTTGGTTAGCAAGACAATCTACCAATTTGTTTGCTTCCCTAAAATAATGAGATACTTTAAATTCTTCAAAATGGGAAAGAAAACCCCAAGCTTCCTTAAGAATGTAATGCAAGTGCTAGCTAAAAATAGTCCTTGTCATAAGGGCTGAGGTAATGATTTAGGAGTCCCCTTCAATATGAATGTAGCGAATGCCACAAGAAATCAGCAACTTCAGACCTTGGAGAAGAGCTCTAGCTTCTGCAACATTATTGGATCCATCAGGAAATCTAGAGCAGGTTGCCTCAATAATCTGAGAGTCTAAATTTCTCAAGATGAAACCATCTCCAGATGCGCCCAGTTTGCCTCTAGAGGCCCCATCAAAATTTAATTTAACAAAATGAGAATCTAGGGGCTCCCATTTCACATCCTTCCTCTTATCCTTTTTAGATATATTCCCAATCAAAACTCCCTTAAAGGGGATAGAAATAGATGGCCAAGAGTTTAAAATACTAGAATCCCGAGAGGAAAAGGAGGAGGAAAGAGATTTTGACCTTGCAACATATGCATTAACCATTTTTGAAACTGATTTTTCCACCTCCTGACAAACTTGAACCAAGGAACAGGATTCTTTCCTAAAAATTCTTTTATTTCTCTCCCACCACAAGCTCCAAGTAACAACTACTGGAACAATTCTCCAAATCTGAGCAAAGAAAGAATCCTTATAGAGGAGTGGCCATTGATGAAGAAGACTGATTAAATCTGTTGGAATAGGTCCCTACCAATTAAGCTTTCCCAAGATCCAATACCATATTTCCTATGCAAATGGACAAGAAATAAATAGGTGATTAGAGTCTTCCAAGTGAGAGTTACATAACACACACATAAATTTGTCTACAATCCCCAATCTACAAAGCCGGTCACTAGTGAGGTTCCTCTTCTGAATAGCCAACCAAAGGAAAGATCTAGCCTTAGGGAGGACTACTGGGTGCCAGCAAAAATGATACAAATGAGAGGGGACCCCCACCTTGGTAGTAAGGACTTTATAACCAATTTTAATTGAATATCTACCATTTGAGGCTATTGACCAAATTAGTTTGTCACTAGACCCATTAATATGAAGGGGCCAATGATCCAAGATCCTAGATAAGTAATCGAACTGATCTTTAGGAATGTCCAGTGAGGATAAATCTTTCCAAACTGCTGAAGAACCTTCTGAAGACTGAGATAGAATAAAATAATCCACCACCCTGACCCCCAAATGTTGCTGAAACCAAGTTTTACCATCAAGATTAATGCCTGGATAAGAGGAGATAGGAGGTAATCCATTCCATGAGTCATCCTAGAAATTTTCCATACCCCCAAAATTAACAACCCATGAAAGGTGAGGGAGAATAACCTTTCTACATTTCAGGACAAAATTCCACATAGCTGAGCCAGAGGGTCGATTCCTAATTGTAAAAATACGAGCAGGGTCTTCTGAATCCAAATATTTTACTCTAATGATCTTGGCCCATAGGGATGAAGGATTCTCATAGTATTTCCAAGAAAATTTCACCCCTAAACTCATGTTTCTCTCAACAAGGCTATGGAGACCGACCCCCCCACAATCTTTAGGGAGACAGAACTTGTCCCATGAAACAAGGGGGACCTTTGCTACCCCATCCATATTACCTTTCAAGATAAAATCCTTAAGGCATTTACGAATCTTTTCTAAAATTTCCTTGGGAGCCAAAAGAACTGACATGACATAATTTGGAATAGAGGATAGAAGTGATTTCACAAGAAGAATTCTACCTGCTAGTGACAGCCATCTGGCCTTCTAGGAGGCAATTCTTTCCCTAATGGAGAGGAAGATGTGATCACAAAAAGAGGCTTTACATGAACCTTGAAAGAAAGGGATTCCTAGGTATTTTCTAGGAAGTTCAACAATTTCAAAGCCCAACACTTTTTTGATAGCTAGTTGAGAGGATTTAGGCAGATGAAAAAAGAAAATCTTGGATTTGGAATGATTAATTTTCTAACCCGATAAAGAACAATATTCATCCAAAGTCTTTTTGATCTCAATAGCTTCCTAAACTGACCCCATTGCATATAAGAGAGAATCACCAGCAAACAAAGTATGAGTAGCTGAAATGATAGAATTATGAAGATTAATACCTGACTAGGAACCCTGTGAGTTTTTATAAGAGATCAATCTGCTCAAACCTTCTGCTAGAATTATGAATAAAAAAGGAGATAATGAATCCCCCTATCTAACCCCCTAGGAGGATGAGAAAAAACCAAAAGGGGAACCATTAACCAAGACTAAAAATCTAGCCCCCTTGACACAAGCCATAATCCAATTAATCCATTTGACATGGAAGCCCAACTTACACATAATTTGACTAAGAAATGACCAGCTGACCCTGTTGTATGCTTTCATAATATCTAGTTTAAGAACCATAGATCTATGTCCCTGAACCTTTATAGAATGGAGAGCCTCATGGGAAATCAATGCCCCTTCAACTGTGTCCTTCCCTAGGACAAAATGACCCTACTGGTTAGAGATAATTTTTGGAATAAGCTTACCAAGCCTGAGGGAGATAGATTTAGTGATAATCTTGTAAATGGTGTTGCAAAGAGAAATAGGCCTAAAGTCTGCAAAGGTAGAAGGATTTGGCCACTAAGGAATCAACGTAATGAAATTATTGTTAAAAGGTTTAAACATACAAGCATTCTTCCTGGATTCCTCAACTACTTCTAAGATGTTTGGACCCATGAATTCCCAGCACTTCTGAAAGAATAAAGGAGTGAGGCTGTCCGGGCCAGGAAATTTATCTGCTTCCATAGCAAAAATTGAAGACTTAACTTCTTCCAAGGTAAAAGGCTGCAACAAAAAATAGTTATCCTCCTAAGAGACCAAGTTAGGAATGAAGTGAAGAGGGTTAGGGTGGGGAGGAGGAACTACTCCACCTGCTTGATTTGAAAGATCTTGGAAGAAACGAATAGCTTCAGACTGAATATCTTGCTCCTTATTAAGTATGTTACCTTGAGAATCTTTAATTTGAAAAATGGCATTTTTCTTTTGCCTGATTTTAGCTGAAGCATGGAAAAAACTTGTGTTATGATCCCCTTCTCCAAGCCATAAGTCTCTGGATCGTTGTCTCCAATAAGATTCTTCCCTCAATAAAACTTCATCTAGCCTTGCCTGAAGATCCTTCTATGTATCATAGACTTGTTGGGAGAGACCATGTTGAAGGACATGAGCATTCCAATCCTGCAACTGAGATTGGAGAGATTCCTTTTCCATAAAAATATTTCCAAAAGTGTTATGACTCCATTCCTTATTTTTTTCCTTCATGAATACCAATTTTTTATGCAGTTGGTACATTTTATAGCCCTCATATTGAGGACAATTAACCCACCAATCTTGAAGGAGAGATGAAAAATCTTTGACTCTAAACCACATGTGTTCAAACTTGAAGTATGAATGAGGCTTGAAAGAGGAGGATTGGAAATTTGGTTCAAAAGAGATAGCAAAGTGATCAAAACCAGCCAGAGTAAGAATACTCGAAGTACCACAACCATACTCAAGTAGCCAGTGGGAATTGAGCAAGAATCTATCCAACCTAACACCAACAAATTGGAGTCCCTTTCTCTTATTAGACCAATTAATTTTACCATTTACTGGCATACAATCAAAAGGAGCATTACCATCAAGGAAACTCCTAAAATCTTGAGTGACTCTGAATGAAGGATCTGCACCACCGACCTTATCCATGTCCCCCAAAGTAGCATTAAAATCGCCTCCCAAGATAACTTTTGAATTGCCCAAATTAAGAACTTGAGATTTTGAAAATAAATATTTTTAAAAAAAAATATTCAAATATAATTTACATTGCACGTTTTTTGAAAATGAGCTGGAAAAAAAAATTATATATATATATATATTAATGTTTATTAAAGTTTTAGATAGGAGAATTCTAAATTTAAAAAAAAAAAAATTTAAAAAAAATTTATTGGAGGGGTGGGGGCCACCACCTCCCTACCCCTCGGTCATTGCAAGCACCTATCGACGACCTGCCCGAGGGAGGCCACACAACAAATTTGATGGTAGTAACCCCCAAAGGGGGCCTGCATAGCAGCCACCAATGGTTAGCAGCAACCAGTGGTAACTCCCAAAGGGGAGGCCGCTGGATAGGAGGCTAGGGGGGGCATGGAACCCGCTTCCCACCCCGCTATGTTATTTTTAAATTTATTTATTTATATTTATTTTTAGAAGAAAAAACTTTAGAATTTCATTTTATTTAATTTTAAAATCTTGTTTATTAGATCAATAAAATTTTATTTATTAATTTTGTTTATTATTCAATTTTAATTAAAATTTATTTATTAGTTTAATTAAATTAATATGTGTATATTAATGTAATTAGTTTTCTTTTTTTTAATGATCAATGTTTATTTAAATTTTATTATTTAAATAAATACTTTTGTATTGTATATTGGTTTTGTAAATTGATGGTTGGTATGTTAATATCTATTAAATTTTATTTTAATAGTATATTAAATTAGATAATTGTTACATTCGATCTAAATGGATTTTGATTAAACTATAACATATTTGTTTTACAATAAATGCTATTTGTATGTGTATTTAATTTGGGAATTTACCAAATCTAATTATATAGGCTAAATTATATTCCTATTGGCAACATGTATTTTGACAAGTGTTATGTTTATATTGAAATTGGGCATTTCTGTTCTGCTAAACCTATAGGAGGTACTTAGGGAAGTTCTTTAATTTTATGACATTGTTTTAATGTTTATTTTATGTTTATCATATCAGATTTATGTGTTACTATATGTGGAATAAATTATGTTGAATATGAAATTTTGTAAGCTTGTGGTTAAATTCCAGTTTACTATGATGCAATATTGTTCTCTTCGTGCCTGGAGTGTCTTGTTGTGCTTACTGTGATTTCAGGATACTAGAAGACTTAGGGGGAAGACAAAGGCCGAGGTATGTATCACTTGTTCATGTTTTTAGTATATTGCTTTGAAGTGTGTATGAGATCCAATTATACTCTGATTTGACCATACAGGCTCATGATGTTTTGTATTATGCTTTTGGTGCCTTTGTAATCATTTCTAGTTCTTGTATGTGAAACTGGATTTGGGATAACCTGGTTGCATACCTGTTTTGATTTATGTGAGATCTATGAGCCTAGGGTAGTTTACCTAGATATGTAGTAGGAGGTGGCTTGCAATAAGCGTTGGGGCCCACAAGTGGTTGCTAGGATCACTTATTGTTAAGTATCTATAATCAAGTGATAACATAATATAACATTGAGAGATATTAAAATGAACCTAACAAGATATGTTTCCTCGCCCTGGCTTAGTGCTAGTATAGACTAAGGTGGGAATGGAGAAGATGACTAGCCACCTTTTATGGCATGAGTTTGCATTGTCGATGGCTTTGTCTATACAAGAGGTCATTGACACCGTGTAAGGTCACTTGGGTGTTGGGATCTAGAGATATTACCAGGACAAAACTCAAGGGTTAGACGTACATGATGACACCTTCCTATGCATAGTCTAGTTATCCTAAATGTGTTGGTTGCCTCTGGAATAGTGTGCCTTTCATATCATTATACTTTCAACTTGAGTTAGAGATCTTTCAGTATCCTTTCCTTAGCTTGTTCTTTTTGATGTTTGTTATCTAAGTGGGATCTATTGTTATCTCCTTAGTACGGTGGGAGTGGACCATTTAGGTTCATGAGGTCAGGTGGTAGTGATTCTTTTACCATTTGAGATTCTGATGTTCATGCACCGGTGCTAAATGATCCATGTGGTAGTTGTTCCTTCTTGATCTTCATTGTTGGAGTTGTGTTCTCTTCTTCTTCTGCTTCTTCTTCTTTGCCATCCAATATCTTTGTATTAGTTCTTCAGAGATATCATGTGTACTTCTTTTTAGTTATTTTATTACATACCCTGTGACATGTGTAGTGGATGTAGATTTATGGATACCTTATGGTACCAGTTGTATTTATGTTATCTTATTTGTGATGCTACATTTATCCTTCATTTGTTTATATGAGTTTTGTATTTGTACCTAATCTATTTTAATTAATTAATGTTAATGTAATCTTCATCAAGGAATCCTTGAGAGTTGTAACCTGTGATGGTTGTTTATATTAATGTGAGTAAATGGTAATTGCTTTTGCACTAATGTTTATCTTGTTTGTTAACTTTAAAAAACAAAACTATTCTATAAACTTAGATGCATGTTTAGGTTAAGTTCTCCTAGGTTCCTTGGCGGGGCATTACATATGTCATCTCCACATGAAATCTTACACCAATCCAAAACTCATAACTTAATAACACCTAGCCCTATTTGGAAACCTCCCAAAATATCTCTACTTGGAAGAGCCTCCTATTAGAGGACCTCCATCTGTCCACCCAAGAGAACACAATTAATAGAAATCATATCTTCTAGTTAACCATCTATATCAGACATTTCTCCATTAAAGAGGATGGTTCTATAAAAATTTATTGTTAAGAAAATAAATTTATAATAGAAACTATTTAGAATTTTCATTTAAAATAATAGACACTTTTGATCAAAATATCTTGGATGAGAGTTTAATAATAGACACTATGAATCAAAATATCTTGATGATATTTTGTCAACTCTCATTTGACTTTTGAATTCTTATTTCCGTGATTTCTTATTATCTTTTCAAATTTCTAATTTGGGTGACTATATATTTTTGTTTTGACTATATAGTTTTTGTCACTGCCCCTAAGGAACCATCATGAGAAGCAATGTAAGTTTCATACTAATCACCAAATAATGACTTGTTCTTTGTGATTTCTCTTCTATTGTATACATATATTCTCATCTTCTAAAGAGTAGCATTAAAAATATATATATTTATAATTCTGGTTGTCCAAAATAGCTCAGTTTTGTGGAGAAAATTGTATTTCAAACAATAATGGAAGACAATTCAAATTGTATCCCACTGTAACATTTTTACCACAGACTCATTTGGACTCCGTTAATATGCATGAGACCAATAAAAACAAAACAATATCATTCACTAGTCTTCACAAAAAAATTATTCTCGCACGTAGAAGAAAATCTCAGTAAGAACAAATGTAAATAGATAGAAGCATCATCTTCACCCTACATGTCATCCACTTGGAATTACATTATTCCCCATGGAATTCACACATTGCCCTTGGAATAGATAAATGGACTCTCTCTTCGGGAAAATACTAAATCCTAAATGAATTCATGCATTTGATTTGACATATATTATTTGAGCATTATTAAGTATGGATGGGATACAACTTTATTCTACTCATAAACATAACCATCAACATTCCACTTCCACCACTTGTCAAACTTGTCCTATAGTAAAGTCAGAGTTGTGCATTTAAAGCTACCAAACCCCACTCCTAACATTTTCCTCACGCACTGATCTCCACTTCATCAATGACTTCTATATGCTACCAAAACACTGATCTATACCTAGTTAATGAATATGACTGATCACCTATACTTAGGGTATGTGTGGTTGCTAGAATTAAATAATTCTAGAATTGTCAGTTTTAAATCTAGAAAATGAATATGGTCATAACTATTTGGTTTCAAAAATGTTGTTTGCATATGGATTTCAAAATATTATAAATTTTTCTTTACACTCAATTGATTTTCAAATTCCACCTATTTAGATGGAAGATTCAAATGTTGATTTTGGGGGTAAATGGGAATTAACAAATCCCTATTCTAGTTTCAAGTTTTGAAAACGAACATTGAAAATGTCAATTTTGGTATTTGACAATCCCAATTCCAATCTAATTCCAACAAACAAATGGGCCCTTAATGTTTTCACATAACTAAATATTATCAATAGCACTACAAATTTTAATCTCTTATAATACAAGCTACTACTTTTTCCCTTCTAAAACAACAACTCTAAAACATGAATTCGGCTCCAAATTAGGCTTTTTAAGTACATCCAACATTAAAAAGACTTGTTGGATAGATCAGTTTCATCCATGGTACTAAACCATTAAAACAAAAATAGAGGCCATAAAATCTATAGCATATTGATATACCAACACCTGCAAAACTAGTATATGAAAAATTAATACTAAATTTTCAGTACTACTAAAATCAATCTTTCAATTAAATCATATGCATAAAAAAAAATAGACAAATAGAATCAAATAATTATTTATTTAAATACCTTATTAACATAAACAGACAGATCCATGCAGATATCAGGGTATCTCTAAAAGAAAATTATAAGTAATATTTTGTACATAAAAATAATCATAAACATCTTGTTGCAATTAAATACTTATAAAAAAATAAAAACCTCAAACTTCTTATCCATGCACACTCTATCAAGTACATTGAAATTTTTTAAAATGAACCCTCACTCATAAACCACACATATATCATTTGGGATGCTCTATAAATGATGCAGGAGCATCTTGGGTCTTTGAGCAATCTTGCATGAACCAAAAATATTTCCTATTTTATGTTATTTGCATTATAATTGTTTCATTTGTTGTTTTCATGTCATGAAAAACTTACATGATGTTTAGGACATATTTGACAACCTTCTCCTATTAGCACATAAAGATTGGATGGACTGTTTCAAAGTTACAACTATTTTCCTTGCCAACAGAGCTATATTTTCCTACATTCTGGGTGCTGATTGCGTGTCATGTAGCCATTGATCCTTAAGGAATCAGCCTTTACACTCTTAGGGCCTTAAAGAGGACCTAAATTAATAAATTCTCCTAATACCAAAATTCCTAATTCATTATGAGTAAAAAGTTATGACCTTTTTTATTGGGTATCAATTTTTAGCCAGTTTCACATGAAACGTGGAGTGTTTCTTCTTGCTTGGTTCTGTGTGATGAGATGGGGCCTTGAGAAGTTAGGTAAATTTTATTGGGTCATGTATGGACCTAAATATAAAGGTGCATTAATTTTTTTATCATTCTTTCATTATTTTTGGTTTAAATATTCTAGACTGGACCTATAATGTAATTAAATGCCTAACTGGCCGACTTGTGGCTTAGCTGGCTATATAAGGAGTCTATGTTGATGTAGTAAGGTATAAAAGAAGTATCAATATGAGGAGGATTATCAAGATACATAATTAGAGACAAATATAGGATGCAAGCTAAGATTCTAATTTCATAAGTTCTTTGTATAAGGCCAAAACCCTGAAGGCCTCACAACCAGGCATGTTGAAAGATCTAATATAATTACTCTATTGTTGTTGCCAGTTGCTTGTCTCAATCCATTTTGTTTTCACTAATTTTATGTGTTAAATACATATTGATTCCATGTGTAACTCTGAGAAGGGATTTTTGTTGATTCAAGTGGAGTCAATCCTGCTTGATTCTGCTTGTTTTACCTTGCCCCTATGTCAAGTGGTATCAGAGCAAGTTCTTTCTTGTGGATTGGATTGTGGAGAACCTTATTGGATTGGTTGTAGGGTGGAAGATCTGAGATATGACCTATAACTTGCAGAAGGTTATGATCTTGCTGGAACTTGATTGTTAAGATTGTTCATGGTAGAGGAAATGATAATGCTATCATGGATATGTTGAGGTAGATTGCAACTAGGCTTGAAGCTGTAGGGACAGCCCAGAGAAGAGGCACACATCTTGAAGATGTTAGTGATGAAGAAGAAGAAGTACCTAGCCCTGAACCTAAAGTTGAATAGGATGAGGAAAGACTTTTGAGAGTTTTTTCTAAGGCTAACTCCAGACCTGCAGTTGAAGTTGCTTTCTATGATGGAAGACTTGAGACTGATACACTTTTGGATTGGAACTCTAAGATGGATAAATACTTTGAGTATGAATGTACTCCTGATAATAAGAAGGTCAAGATAGGAGTCAAAAATTTGAAAGGTCGTGCATCTCTTTGCTGGGATCATTTGCAAACTAAGAGACCGAAGAGAGGAAAAGAAAAGATGAAGACATGGATGAAGATGCTTGCAAAGATGAAGAAGAAGTTTCTTCCAGCTGACTACCAAGTTAGTTTGATGAGAAAAATGAAAAATATGAGATAAAAGGACATGAGTGTGAAAGAATATACTGAAGAATTTTACAAATTGGATATCAGATCTGGACATGTGGATGATGAAGTTGAGAAGGTGCAGTGAACCCACAATAGTGGGTTACACTTTTTTGCTTGAACAGACACTGAACTCTACATTTTGAAAAAAAAAAAGATTCGAATGCATATTGTCGTTAAACCATTTGAAATCAAAAGATCAAGTAAATTAGATTCTTTTAGGATTTTCTGTCTAGAGTAAATTAGAGTCATTTTGAAAACTGGTATGTTGCTAAAAATGTCATTTTCAAAGAGTTACATTATTTTCATAGAGCATAACTTTTTTTCTAGAATAGATATCAATGTGATTCTTTTGAAATTAGTTTTGTAACATCCATAAGGAGGGTATGAAATTTGTTTGATGAAATTATTATTATTATTTCATATTTTATTAACGTTTGAAGTTGACTAAACTGTAATTTTGACATAACTTGTCTACATAGCTTATAACTTGTCGTGTATTTGTCCAATTTCATTTTTATTTTTTTTTATGGAAAGAGAACTTAAATACCTAGGGCATGGATATTTTTTAGAACTTTTTCTCTCTCATTTACTATTTTTCCATAAGCGTCAAACATAGAGGTACACATACGGTGAAATATCTATGTTTAGTAAAACTAAAAATACAAAGTCATAATGAACTTAATATATATTATAATTATAATCATTGGAAATATTTTTCTCACTAGGACCATACTACATAGATAGGTTTTTCAAATTAATTCATTTGATCTCCCAAAAGATAAAGTCAAAGTGATTTTTTGTCAGCATTTTAATAGGTGTGAAGGAGATTCCATTGCAAGTATGAATGAGGAGTATAGAGGTTATATCAATGTTTTTTTTATCTAAGAGGCTTTGAGATAACCATTTATAATTAATTCCTTCAAATGGAACCTCTCAAGGCTTAAATAATCATATTTTATTAAAAATGTGTGATTTTAGCAAAAATCAGCATGTCTAAAAAAGTGTAACCCACTATTGTGGGGTCACCGGATGGCTAGATATCTGAATGGCCTGAGGACATATATTCAAGATGAGATCAACTATGTTAAAATAGATAGTGTGGAAGAAGCATACCAATTTTCTTTGAAGGTAGAAGAGAGATTAACAAAAAGACATGAACAAAGGTAGAGAGGAAGAGGTGGCAGATTTCAAAGAAGTAGAGGTAGATCTTATGGAGAAAGTAGCAAACCTGACAATGTAGTACAAGATAAAGGATGGAAAGATGAACTTGATAAAAGAGGTAACAAATCTAGAGGTAGCTATATTGGTTACTCTAGGAATAACAATAATGGTAAAAGAGAAGAGAAATCTTGATTTAAAGGTACTTGTTACAAATGTGGTGAATAAGGACATAGATCTTTTGAATCTACTAACTCTGGAAAGAAGACTGGAGGTAATGGCAGGAGTAATTTGGCTTGTGAGGAAGTTGAAGAAATGTCTAATGAACTTGAATATGGTGAGAACTTGATGCTAAGAAGGATCTTGTGTAATGAAGAAGCTGATGAGGAACCTATTCTGAGGAAAAGTTTGTTTAGAACCAGATGTAAGATCACTAATAAATGTTGCAAGGTAATCATTGATAGTGGAATTTCTAATAATTTGGCATCCGAAGAGCTGGTTAACAAATTGCAGTTGTAGAGATTGAAACATCCTAAGCCCTACCATATTTCTTGGATCTAGAAGGAGCATAAAATACTTGTAAGTGAACAATGCCTTGTTAAATTCAAATTTGGGAATTATCATGATGAAGTCTTGTGTGATATTATGCCTATGGATTGTTGTCATATTCTTTTGGGTAGACCTTGGCAGTATGATAGGAAAGCTTTGCATGATGGTAGATTGAATCGATATACTATTTGGATGGATGGAAAGAAACAATTATTATTTCCTTTAGTAGAGAAGTTTGATGAAGGTCAATGTACTATAGTTAGAGTATGCTTGGTTGATGGTAAAAAGTTTGCAAGAGAAATGAAAGAACATAATATTTGTTTTTCTTAAATTCTAAGGAAAACTGAGAAACAAGATGAGTTAGAACATGCACCTGAGGTTAAACCTTTGTTTACTGAATTTCATGACATCATTTTTGATAATGTACCTGATGGTTTACCACCTATGAGAAGTATAAGTCACTATATGGATTTGATACTTGGAGCTAGTTTGCCTAATAAAGCACCCCACAGGTTGACACCTGATGAAAAGACTGAATTGAATAGACAAGTGCAAGAATTACTTGAGAGAGGTTTGATTAGAGAAATTTTGATTCCTTGTGTAGTACCTATTGTATTAGCACCAAAAAAGAATGGAGAATGGAGAATGTGCACTGATTCTAGAGCTATAAACAAGGTAACAGTAAAGTACATATTTTCTTTGCCTAGGATGGATGACATAATGGATATTTTGAGTGGAGAAAAGTATTTCATGAAGATTGATTTGAAGAGTGGATATCATCAGATTAGGATTAGAGAAGGGGATGAATGGAAAACTACTTTTAAGACCAATGAAGGTTTGTATGAATGGTTGGTTATGTCTTTTGGTCTGACTAATGCACCTAGTAATTTCATGAGGCTAATGAATGAAGTTTTGAAAAGATTCTTGGGTAAGTTTGTAATTGTATAGTTTGATGACATTTTGATATTTAGTAAGAGTAGGGAAGAACATTTTGAACATATTCGACAAGTATTGTAGAGATTGAAGGAAGAAAAGTTGCTGATTAATTTGAAGAAATGTTCATTTATGAAAGAGGAGATTGTGTACCTTGGTTTTGTAATTTCAACTAATGGATTGAAGATGGACCCTGAGAAAGTGAGAGTTATACTTGATTGGCCTACACCAGAGAATGTTGGAGAGGTAAGACGATTTCATGGATTGGAAATTTTTTATAGGAGGTTCATCAGAAATTTCAATTCTATTTGTAATGCTATGACTGAAACTATGAGAGGAGATAAAAGGGATTTCAAATGGACACATGGAGCACAAAAGAGTTTTGAAACATTGAAACAAAGAATTACATAATCACCTACACTTGCTTTGCCTAATTTTAGTAAAGTTTTCCAAGTTGAATGTGATGCTAGTGGTAGTGCAATTGGATCTATTTTGAGTCAAGAAGGAAGACCTGTAGCTTTCTTTAGTGAGAAGTTGAATAATGCTAAGAGAAAATATTTAGTTTATGACCAAGAATTCTATGCTATTGTTCAAGCTTTGAAGGAATGGAGACATTATTTGATGCCTAAGGATTTTGTGTTATATATTGACCATAAAGCTTTGTAGTATTTTGGAAGTCAAAATTAATTGAATCAGAGACATATGAAGTGGGTTGAGTTCTTGTAGAATTTTTCCTTTTCATTGAAGCATAAAAGTGGATAGTCAAATAAAGTTGTTGATGCCTTGAACCAAAGAAGAAATTTGCTGATAGAAATGAGTGTTGAGGTACTTGGTTTTGATGATTTGAAGTGCTTGTATGAGATTGATATTGATTTTGTAGAGCCTTGGAAAGCTTGTAAAGAACACATAGTGAATGATAAGTGGACTGATTATTTCATTCAAGAAGACATGTTGTTTAAAGGAGTTCAGTTGTGCATACCTAGAAGATATATGTGAGAGAACATAGTGAAGGAGAAACATAGTGGTGGACTTGATGAGCATTTTGGGATTGATAAGACTGTGAATTTGATTTTAGAAAGATACTTTTGGCCACAAATTTATAGAGATGTACAGAGAATGGTTAGAGGTTGTAGAGTTTGTCAAGTAGCAAAATGAACTAGTTAGAATTTGGGATTGTATACACCTTTGCTTGTACCTAATAGACCTTGGGAAGATGCGAGTATGGACTTTGTTCTTGGATTTCCTAGAACTCAAAGAGGTAATGATTCTATTTTGGTAGTGGTTGACATATTTTCTAAGATGGCTCATTTCATACCTTGTAAGAAGACATTTGATGCATTGCATATAGCCAAATTATTCTTCAAGGAAGTGGTAAGATTGCATGGTTTGACTAAGTCTATTATTTCAGGTATAGATAATAAGTTTACTGGTTACTTTTGGAGAACACTTTGGAAAAAGATGAATACAGAATTGAAGTTTAGTTCTACATTTCACCCTCAGACAGATGGACAGACTAAAGTTGTGAACATAAGTTTGGGAAACTTGTTGAGATATTTAGTTTGAGATAAGCTTGCTAATTGGGATTTAGTTTTGGCACAAGTAGAGTTTGCATACAATAATTCTATGAATAGAAGTACTAAGAGGACACCATTTGAGATTGTTACTAGATTTCATCCTAAGGGAACCATAGAGCTAAGAGATTTACCTACTAAGATAAGAAGAAGTGCTAAAGTTGAGGATTTTGTAGTATTCATGAGAACTTTACATGATGAAGTCAAAAAGAATTTGGAGGACAATAATCTGAAATATAAAGAGAGAGAAGATAAGAGAAGGAGAAATAAATATTTTGAAGTTGGTGAGGTTATGATTCATTTTAAAAAGAATAGATTTCCAGTTGGCACCTACAACAAGCTGAAAATGAATAAGTTTGGACCTTGTAAGATTATGAAGAAGTTTGACAGTGGAAATGCTTATGAAGTGGAATTACCAAAGGACATAGATATATCACCTATATTCAAGATTTATGATATATTTGAATACTTTGAATCAAATCATGAGATTGAAGATGATCTGGACTATCCTAAGAAGGACATAGACAACATTGAGAAGATCTTGAATAGCAGAGTTAGCAAGAGTACAAGAGGAAAGGACTACATGGAATATCTAGTTCAGTGGAAGAACAAGCCAGTTGAAGATAGTTCATGGATTAAAAAATATGAGTTGGATCTTTATGATTCATGTCAGAATATGAGTAGTTCTTGATGTGGACATCATTTCTTTATTTACCCCAAGTGTTTGATGCAGGAGCATCTTGGGTCTTTGAGAAATCTTGCATCAACCAAAAATATTTCTTGTTTTCTATTATTTGCATTATAATTATTGCATTTGTTGGTTTCATGTTGTGTGAAGCTTACATGATGTTGAGGACCTATTTTGGAACCTTTTCGTATGAGAACATAAAGATTGGATGGACCGTTTCAAAGTTATAACTGTTTTCCTCGCTGTCAGAACCATATTTTCCTACATTTTGGGTGCTGATTGCGCATCATGTAGCTATTGATCCTTAAAGGAATAATAATTTTCACTCTTAGGGCCTTAAAGAGTACCTAAATTAATACCTTCTCCTAATACCACAAGTCCTATTTCATTATGAGTAAAAATTTATGACCATTTTTCTCGGGTATCAATTTTCAACACGTTTCACGCGAAACATGGAGTATTTCTTCTTGCGCGGTTCCATGTGATGAGATGGGGCCTTGAAAATTTAGGGACATGTTATTGGATCATGTATGGACCTAAATATAAATGAGTATTAATTTTTTATCATTCTTTCATTAGTTTTTGTTTAAATCTTCTAGACTGGACCTATAATGTAACTAAATGCCTGATTGGCTGACTTGTGGCTTAGCTAGCTATATAAGGAGTCTATGTTGATGTAGTAAGGTATAAAAGAAGTATCAAGAGGAGGATGATTATCAAGATACATCATTAGAGAAAAATATAGGATGCAATTTGAGATTCTAATTTCATAATTTCTTTGTATAAGGCCGAAACCCAAAAGGCCTCAGAGTTGGGCATGTTGAAAGATCTAATATAATTACTCTGTTGTTGCTACTAGTTTCTTGTCTCATATCCATTGTGTTTTAACTAATTTCATGTGGTAAATACATATTTCTTTCATGTGTAACTTTTATTAGGGCTAGTTGTTGATTCAAGTGGATTCAATTCTACTTGATTCTGCTTGTTTTACCTTGCCCTTGTGTCAGTAAAGCAAGCCAGGAATGAAGATGACACTGATGCTACCTCCTTTTGCTAATTTTTGTCTATCTCTATATTTTTCTTTCTCATGTGGAAAATCCTTCTATTTATACTGATCAGCAAGCTTTTATTGTTTTTAAATCTTCTCTCCTTTTGGATCCATTTAATTCCTTATCTGATTGGTCTCCAAATCACACCTTCTGCAATTAGACTAGCATTTCCTACTCTTCTCATTAACATCACATAGTTTCCATGAATCTCACTAGTATGGGATTACTTGGCCCCATCTCTCCCTTTCTGGGAAATCTTTTCTTCCTTGGAGTAATTTCTCTTGTAAGGAAAGAAATGGTGTAGAAATACTTTTCGAATGCCAAATTAACAAAGAAATAAGAAACTATAAATTTTAGAGATGTGCAAGTAAATGAAATATGAAACTACTAGACACAAGATACACAAAGAGACATCAGATTTAACATGGGAAAACCCTTTCAGGAAAAAATCCACCACCCAAAAAACCATTAAGCAACTTTGTATTACAGTAAACAAATTTACATACAATTCACTCTGGATTTTTTACACAAGCTTAGATTACCTTACAATCAACCTAATTTAAATTCGTTACTTTTCCTTATGAATCTTGCAATCATTTATGCACAATGCAATTTTTTGTAGAATTTGGTATGTTAAGCATAAAAGACAACCAAATTTCATTCGTCTAACTACTAGGTGTCACCGCACACCATCACCACACTTTGGTACTATACATGGCATTGTACCTAACACCATGTCAAAATTGGCACCACACCAAAATGTGGTACTTGATCCTCCTTCATTGTACACTCAACATGACCGTACGCTAATGTAGACTTGACAGTGAGTCTTACCATACATCTCAAAGAGATATCACATCATACGGTCTCAACATGTTTGTATAGTGCCAGCATGTATGGTCTTCATACTGTGTACAGTGCCAACATGTACGGTCTTCATACCCCATAGAATGCCAACATATCTAGAAGACTCATCGTACAGTGAGCTCACCTTCACCATACGATGAGGCCTCCATACTTCATCACTCAATAATATCCCACTTGACAAAGTACAAAGTTACTCAACAATGCTAACATGAGTGAGGGGCTTTAAGCCCCATCAAGCTTATCCACCATTTGAGATTTTAACTATATTCGCTAGATTTATCAGTGCATCTACAACATTCTCTTGAGTGCTAACCTTTTCTAGATTTACCTTTCCATCTTTGACCATGTCACATACAAAATGATATTGTACATCAATGTGTTTTGTCTTGGCATGAAATGTAGGATTCTTCACCAAACATATTGCACTCCCACTGTCATAGAAAATTGTAATTCTATCTACATCATAACCAACATCAGAATGCAAGCATTTAAGCTGAACGAATTCTTGAAACACATGTGCAAATGGAATGTACTCTGCCTCAGGTGTCAATAATGCAGCTACACTCTATTTTTTTCTCATACAAATGATAGCACCACCATTCACCATGAATACATATCCACTAGTGAATCTTCTTCTTTCAATATCCCCATCCTAATCAATGTCCACAAAGCCTTGAATGCTAATTGATCTGTTTGATTTAATTAAGCTACCTTGATAACATAATGTGTACTATGATGTACCCTTCAAATATCTTTGAACTCTTTTCATGGCATCCCAATGTATCTTGCCTAAGTTTTCTATAAATTGACTCAAGACTCCCACTGCTTGGGAAATGTTTGGTCTTGTACTAACCATTGCGTACATGAGGCTACCAAAAACACTTGCATAAAGTACCCAATTGATGTCTTCAACCTCTTCAAGAGATCTCAGACTATCACTAACTAAGAGCTTTACTCCATGTAACACTAAAACTACTTGTTTCTTGCAACCAGTCATACTAAATCGCTCCATAACATTGGTAATATGTTTTCTTTGATTGAGCCAAAGTTTTCTACCAACTTTGTCCCTTCTGATTTCCATCCCCAAAATAAATTTGTTGTCCCTAAATATTTCATTTCAAATTTGAAGGACAATTGATATTTTAACTCTAAAATCATTCCCTTACTATTGCCTATAAACAACATATCATCTACATATAGAGAAATAATAAGTATCTGATCAGCTTCAGCTTTATAGTACACATAGTGATCAGATTTAGATCTTGTAAAACCTAAAGACAAAACATATGTATCATACTTTGATACGACATTCTGGGTGACTATTTCAAACCATAAAGAGACTTCTTCAGCTTACATACCAAATGCTCTTTACCTTTTTTCCACAAAGTATTCCAGTTGGGACATATATATCTCTTCTTCAAGATCACCATGAAGAAACATTGTCATCACATCCATCTACTCAATTTAAAAGTTATGTGATGTTGCTAGTGACAACATAAATGTGATGGATGTTAGCTTAGCTATAGGAGAAAATATTTCTCCATAGTCAATCCCTTCTTTCTAAGAATACCCCTTCACCACTAAACTTTCCTTCTACTTGTCAATGCTTCCACCTAGACTGTACTTCTTCTTGAATACCCACTTACATCCCATGGGATTTCTACCTTTAGGAAAGCATATGAGATTCCAAGTTCCATTCTTCTCCAAGAACTTCATTTCATCCTTCATTGCTTCCAACTAGGAATCTAAATCTAGCATATTAATTGCTTCTTTTATAGTCCTAGGCTCATCAACATCCGTAAGAAAAGCATAGGAACAATTTACATTCAACATAGAATAATTAAACCTCTCCGATGAAAAACAGTGTTAGAAAGTAAAGTCCACCAAGATAACTGAGAGGGGGGGCATGAATCATTTATCAGATAAATACAACTTTTATCACCATTAACATATTTCAACCATGTAATCAATGTAAGCAACAAATATAGAAAGATAAATATACATAGCAACACAATAACACAAGATATGTTGACTAGGGAACCTCTTAACCAAAGAGTAAACCCCAATGGGAATGATGCCCACAAAAGATGTACCAATATAAAAATTCCTTATGAGAGGATGGAATTTGTTAGGAGCCTTATAAAATACATTCAGTACATATGAGTCCCTGTTAGGAGACTTTGAATCCATGTTAGAAGATTCTAACCCGGTTAGGAGTTATGGAAGATAGAAGGACTCGCTGTCCAAATAGCTTCAAGGACAAGATCACCGAAAACACTGTCCAACTAATCTTTGTATTATCCAAACAAAATAATACAAAATAATTACTAATCACAACAACTTATCTTTTCTCCTCTGTCTGTGCTAAAGCGCACCAACTGCTTCACTAGATCTATACAATTCTCATATCCTCTTACAACATATATTGCTTAATTCCACAATTCATCTCTATACTTCTTTTTATTCCCTATTACAATCAAGGAAAAAAATCCTTCCTTTATACCACACTCAAATAGTTACAAATGAGTCGGCCAACAAGGCTTAACCAATTTTAAAATATAAACCTTCACATGTTACATAATATTTCACAATTACATAAAATTGTCTGCTTCCAAACAAAATAATTCTTCACTCATAAGAAGTCTAACCTTGTTGTCACATCCACGTCACTACCATAATATCTTTATCAACTTTACAACTTTGCATGCCTAGATTCTATCCTGATTAGGAGATATCATCCAGTTACCACAAGTCGCTTCTCAGGAACACTGCCTGAATACTACTTCCACTGAATTACACATAATTTTCATGAACAATTGAATTTCCTTGATCTTCAATACTCCATGTGCGCTAATTCAAACACTATCTACTTCTCTGCTAATCTCTAGTGGATCACTATGTTGACATCAATGATAACCAAAGTCGTGAATGAAACATACAACTGCTACACAATAGCTCTGAATACTGCCCCATAGGACATATTTATAATTCATTCCTAACAAATTGTACCTATCAGGTTTCCACCTTCCTAAGTAGATCTCCTCACTTCTTTTGGTGAAGGTTCAATATGAGGTTCACAATCACATTCTTATGAACTTGTATGACTACTTGAGTTCTCCCCATCCTCATTCTCGGACACATATGGAACCTCATTCTCAAGTTCATTTGGTGTTTGAAATATCTCCCTTTTTTAATCTAAAGGGATTTCAATTGCTTCCTTTTTCTTTTCTATCTTCTCTGGCTGGTCTAGTGAGACAGGTTTCATCTCACGAAAAATAACACTCCAGTTGTTCAATACTTTTTAAGTTAGAGGGTTCCATAGTTTGTATCCCTTCACACCAATGCCATACCTGATGAAAATACATTTCACCACTTTGTTATCCAACTTGGACCTACTTAGATCAGGTACATGAGTGTATGCCTCATAGCTGAAGATGCATAAATGTTACACTCTTCATAGAAAGTTAACATGAAAGTTCAAACATACACATGCATGCCAAATCACTAATAAACCAAAATAGTTTTCAAAGTTAAAATATATTTCATACAAAGTTTTTTAATCTTTCATAGATTTGTCAAACACACTCTTCAAACATACAGAAAGAGTAAATGCTAAAATTTAAACATTGACATAAATTAATGTGAAAGTTTGAATATAAATGCATGCAAGTTCAACCATACATGAAGTAGATATTTAAGTTCAATATGCACAAATTAAATGTCAAATTTAAATTAAATTTTATACAAAATTAGCTCAACCACACATTAAGTAAAGATATCAAACACACACAATGTGAATGTGAAATTGAACACACTGGGTCGATGCACAATGTTGGGTACCAATTCCGTGGAAATCTATGGCCAAAAAATTTTGGCACAAAAAATGGGCAACAATTTTTAAAAATAAAGTGCCCGTTTAGGTTCGAGAGCCTGATCCATATTTAAAAATTGGGCACCCATTTAATAATCATGCGCCTATTACGTATCAAGCATCTGAAGCAAATGGGCACCCGATTTTTTTTAAATGGGTTCATGTTTTTTACAAATCGGATGCCCATTTTGTAAACCTATTTATTTTTTTGTTTTAACCATTTTCCATGTTATTTTTACAACTTGGAAAATGAGATTAAGTTTTACAGAGCACGAGTGCCCATTTCAACTTCTCCTCCTGACCCCCTCAGCCATTTTTCTCCTGTTCCAGGTATGTACTATTGTTTTTTATTATTTTTTTCATAAAAAATTATAGTTTCAAGTTATTTTTAATTAAAAAATGTAGTTTAATATTTTTTTGTAATTTATCATGTAAATTTAATTATATTTTATATTTTAGTTAGTTCTTTAGTTTTAATTTACTTTGTAAATTATCATACCAAACTAAAAGACTATTAAATTTTTTAATTTAGCCCTATGTAGTAAAATAAAAACATAAACCTAGACACAATTGAATTATGAAACCCTAAGTAGAAAACCAAAACATAAATTTAGACATGTAAATAAAATAAGAAACCATAGGTAGAAAATAATATATTTATCTAAACATAACTAAAATAAAAAATTGTACCAGTAGAAAATGTAAAACTACACACAGGTCTAAAACAAGAAACTCTCTCTCTCTCTCT